>JAKSZU010000004.1:48154588-49354588 GCA_026018925.1 Tupaia tana | reverse complement strand
CCCAACTGGACTATATATTTTACGTGGATAAGGTTTCATTGGTTTTAAAGGTTTTTCTGGGTCGGTTTTCCTTATTGCTCTATCCCTAATGTCAAGAAGAATGCCAGGCACTATGAGCACTCCATAAATACTGTAGAATCAATGAGCAATGGTGTCTGTTGAAGAAACTAAACTAAACTAATTGGATAGAGATTGATGAAGGCTGGGGGCTATGTTAGATAATGTGGTCAGGAGAGCTATTTAAGTGGCTGGTGAAAAATGAGAAAGACCAGTTGCCAGATGATGTTCCAGGGGAGGGAATTTCAAAAGAAATGGCTAGTTGGGCATCAGACAGTGGCAGAGCAGAAACACAGTACTCAGGCAGGCTGATGCACATAAGTTCATGTCTGGAGACCTTGAACGCATGCCTATGATCCGGGACTGGTTGAAGGTAGAGGTAGATCATGGTGTGGAGACTCTGTCAGAAGTGATGGTCTCCCTGTCACTCTCTCTTCCTGTCTCTCTTACTAAGAAAAAAAAAATGTAAATAGACGATTAAGGAAACAGTTAATAGACAAAAAAGCAGGAGTGAGGTACGAGGTTTGTCAGGAGGATGGGTATTGAAGGGGGAGGGGCATGCATAAAAAAAGAACCATTAGTTTGGCAAAAGTCAAATTAAATATTGCCTTGTAGATTATAGTAGAATATTTGAATTATATTTTCCATACAATTGGACACTGTTAGCGTTTGTAAGAAACAAAACACTCTCTGGCTATTATACAGAGTATTGTTGAGTGATACTAAGAGTAATAATAAGAGATGAATAAAATCATAGTCAACTCAACTTGGAGATATTGGGCAAATTATTTATATCACAAACTTTGGCCTTTTTACCTGTAAAATAAGGATAGATAATAAGTTGCTTATTTCAAAGCTAGGAATATTGGTTGGTGATCTAATACGTTTATTATTGAAAAGAAAATCCCTAAAATCTGATGTTTTGTATGGATAATCCTCCAGACATAAAGGTACCCACTGAACATATGTAAAATATACACCATTTATTCCCTCTTGGAACACATAATTTAGAACACTTAAAATTCAGATAAATGCCTGAAAGTCACCTGTAAATGAAACCGAAAATACACTGGAGAGACTCAGGAACTGAGCAGACTCAGAGCACGTCCTCTGTTGTGGTTTTAGCTCTTCCATCCAGGATCAATGCTCCTGGTAATCTGCTTCTAGACCCGAATACAAAACCTGACGAGAAACCCATTTGCCTAGACCAGGTTGGAATTCTGTAAACTTATGTTTACAGAAAGCATAAGTTACAAGAAGTTCAGTACTTTAATTAGCATAATCATGATATTTTATTTTTTACAAATTACATATCCACAACTAAGACATGGAGAATAAGAACTTGGGTGAATAGTGCTATCAAATAGATTTAGAATATTGGTAACATACTGTCTTCAGTGTTTTTATATTTATTTTCAAAACTACATTAAAGTTATAAATTAAGTTGAGATTTCATAAGTAGTACTATCATTTATATTATTTTCATTTCCTGGAGTAAAATCTAAATCCCTAATCAACTGTGGGGCAATATGTAAAACAATGAAAGAAAAACAGGGTGTTTAAAAAATGCATAAAACACTATAAACTGGGACAGCAGGTGGCGCGGTGGTTAAGATGCTGGAGTCCCACATGGTTGACCGTGGTTTAAATCTGGGACCCAGAGGCCTGAAACTCTTGCTGGCCATGGGCATGCCCAAAATCCCAGGAAAAGAAGGGATTGTAGTGCATTGATCCCCCCATTGAGTGATAACTCACTTTCTCTCTCTGTTTCTCTTTGTCTCTCTCCAGTGAGTGGATATGACCTCTTTTAAAAGGTCAAAAAACCTTTTAAAAATAATGAAACACTGGGGCTGTTAGGTTGTGTGGTGGTAAGGGTGCTGGACTGCCACAAGGCTGATAGCAATTTAAGTCCCAGACCTGGCGGCTTGCTTTCTCACTTTCTCTCTCTCTCTCCCCCCCCTTTGGTTAAATTAAAATAAATAAAAAATAATAAAACATCATAAAGCATGCATAATAAACAGTTATAGACATTCCTCACTTTTTGACTGATTTCCATTCCTACAACTAGATCGTTAAGCGAATTGGTCAATAAGCAAGGAACTTAAATGGATGCCTTGTGCTGTGTCCTGGTTCCATAGGGTGCATATTTATCAATAGATATCACATGGCACCACACGAGAATAATTTCATATTATCAATACAAAAAGCATACATTACATAAGCCACAGGAAGTGACAAGACACACCACAACACAGTAACGAAAATCCCATATAATCATTTTTATTTATTTTAAATACCACTATAGGTATACAATAAAGTCAAATGTAAAAACACAATATATAGTCTTGTGTGATTGTGAACAATTTGTGTAGTGAATACTAACCTTCTGCAGGGAGAAGACAAAGACTGAGAAAGGGAATTCCTGATCTTACACAAACTGAGAAAGGGGATTTCCTGTGTTTGAAAACTGTCATAAATCAGAGTGGCTGTTGAACAGGTAGGTTAAGTGAGGAGTGGCTGTATACAGACAGTAACACCATCTCTATCAGTATCTAAGATTCTAAGACTTATTTATTCTCTTATTCTCACCAAACAAAAAAAAAACCTCTCATGATTTGTTTATATATTATTTCAATTAATAGGAAAATATAACACATGTTTTCCAGTAAGTCTCGAAGATCTGTTAGAAAAATAATCCAGAAATGGAAATAAGGCAGGCAATGGATGGATTGTCGTATTGGAGCACATGCAGTTGGCTAACGTGGTACTAGTTAATTGTCTAGGGGAATATACCTTTAACTTGCTATGTATTACTGATTTATGTTCAGAATTTATAAGTTAATAGAATTAACCTGTATATTCTGACCCAGTAGAGAAGCAAATGATTTCTGTCAGAAAAGATAACCACAAAATTTATGGCTTTATTGACCTACAAACATTAAACAGTTTTGTTTCTCAGCAAATTTATGTCAGTATGCCTTTTCCAAGTATCTATAAAAATTCTTGTGCCTCAAATGCTCTGAATCAACCTTACTGCTCTACTGGGTCCCTCCTTCTTAGTGAGCTAAATACATCTTTGATATGTGCTTACTATATAACTGTATGATAGTCATTATTTTAACAAAGAAATTATACTTTGACAGTTTTGAAAATTCCAGTGAAACGTCAAAGTAGACTCTTTTGCTTAAGGCAATTAAGCTTTATGTCCCAAGAAATGCACTTTGCTTCTTCTGATTTGTAAAATCTCTAGACACACTCTGCCTGCTGCCCTCCTTCGAACTTTGGATTAATTCCCATGGTACAATAAAACTTTGCCTTCATTGAGCCTCTACCTTTCTCTCTCCCAATCTCTCTATTTCTCATTCTGTGGTTTCATTTTTTGCTACCATTCTTCTTCTTCTTCTGGTTTGCTTATGCTAATACATTGCTTCCCACAGGGAACAGCAACAGTTGAGAATCAAATTTTATGGTCTGATATCTGTTAGGATAATGGGAATCTCGCTAGGGTTGTAAATAAAAGAATATTTGCTTGACAGCCTTTTTCTTTGTTACTCTTTGTCTACAGTGAATTTCTGTCAATTAAGAGAATATTTCACAGCCACTGGAAATAAGATGTGTATTGAGATCTGGATCTGTAAGCTCTATGTTCTTTTGTTCTCTCATGTTCTTATGTTCTCTCAGGTCTGACCTTAGTGGAGACACAGACCTGAAGGTGCAAATTCTCTGTGTCTTGGTTATCTGTAATTGAGGAAAAAATTCACCATTTGTTTTATGAGTTTGAAATTTTTTTGTACCTCATAAATGTATATTAATTAGATTACAATGTCTCTTAAAGTGACATTTTTATAGAAAAAAAGTTACTGAAAAGGAACATATGATTTTCAGAGATGAAAAGGAATAAAACTTATACCTTGCAGACGCTATTCTTACACAAACAAAACATTTTTTTTCAAAATCTGCTAACTCAGAACTATTTTAAATAAGAATTCAACTTTATATAATTAAGGTGAATCTTAGGCAAAGTCAGACTCATTTGATAATTTTGGTTTAAAAAAATCTAATTTTTATAATTGTACATACTTGAATACTACAAACATTCATTAAAAGTTTGTTTGTGTGTGTGTGTGTGTGTGTGTGTGTGTATGTGTGTATTAATCTACAAAGGTGTTTTCTCTTATGATTTTATATATATTTGTATGTATGGGGACCAGCAGTTGGCATAATGGCTATGTTGCTGGTCAACTGTGGTTTGAATCCCAGATCCAGTGGCTTAAACTCACACCTGACGTGTGTGCGTGCATGCCCAGGGTCCCAAGAGGAGAATGGAGAAGAAGGGATTGCAGTATGGCCATCCCCCTTGGGGGGTGATGTCTTACTTTCTGCTTTCTGTCTCTCAGTCTCTCACTGTCTTTCTGGTGAGCGCATGCACCCTTTAGCAAAAACCTCTCCCTGCCAAAACAATAAATATTTGTACATATGTATATTTGTATGTACAATATGATTTATTTCCTTCAGAGGAACCTAATTTTGAGAATCAAAGTAAGGAAGTAAGTTGTTAAACTTAGTTATACATCACTATCAAAAGCATTGATAAGACAGACATATATATCAATATCTATAAAGATCATCATTTTTGGGCCAGCAGGTGGTATGTTGGTTAAGGGCGCTGGGATCCCACATGGCCAACCTTGGTTTGAGTCCGGGATGTGGTGGCTTACTTTCTCACTTTCCCTTTCTTCCTCTCTCTCACTCTGTCCCTCTCTGGTCAAATTAAAATAAAGAAAGTTAAAAATTTCTTTAAATAAAATAAAGATCACCTTTTTTTGGGACAGCCCATGACCTCATGATTAAGGAAGTCAATGAATTAAAAGCTAAAAACCAAAATTTTTAAAAATTGTAAATACTGAGTAAAAAACTTGTAAATTATAATATATTGCCCTGAAAAAACAGCTTTTAAATCATAAAATATATGCAGAAATATTTAATTAATATCAAAAATAGGAATTTGAATATAAAATATTTTTGAGGAATTATTTAATTTTATTTATTCATTTTTTTAAACTTGACTAGAGGAAGACAAACACACAGAAAGAAGGAAAGTGAGAAAGCAAGCCACCAGGTTTGGGATTCGAACCATTGTGGACCATGTGGGAGTGTCTTAACCACCATGCCACCTTTGGCCCCTGAATATGAAAGCTTTTTAAAGTTCCTCAAAATGAACCTTAACAAAACATTGAAACCCAAAAGTCAAATTTAAAATTCATATTTATAGCCTATGACAAAGATTATCATTAAGAGGTTTAATTGCTCTTAGAAAGTTATCAGAAAAATATAAATACCTTAATGTTTTAAAATAGCAAAGAGTGTGAAAGGAGAATACAAAAAGAGAAGCTATAATAAATAGACATAAGAAAAATTGTTTATCTTCACTGGTAATCAAATAAATGTAGTCAAAAGTTAAAAATGATTTTTCCTTTCAAATTGGAAATTAATGTATTACCTAGTTTTATATTTGGTATTATAAAAAGAAGTCAGAAAAAAACTGAAACTTAATTGAATTTTTGGAGAAAATAGGATTATATCCATCTAGAATACAACACAAAAAGCTAAATGAGCGCTAATCTTTAAAATGTGTTTAATCCAGCAGCACAGCTTTCAGGGAATCATAGTGAGATATTTTTCTAAAAAGGTAACCTTTTTCATCATTAAAATTAAAGTATTTAAATTTGAAAATTCTCTATTGCATACAAGAGCAAGAATGAGCATAAGTTTTTGAATGCATGTCAATAATTTTTGTATTGAATTAATATATTAAACAATAATGCAATGTTCATTAAATTACATAGTTTCTATAATATCTAAAAACTATATCATGATAAAATCATGATAAAATATAACAATATTACTCGTGATAATCATATGACTATTTATATAATAAACTATATAGTCAGGTCTCCATTTAGGAAAGCTCCTCGATAGCTTCAACCAAAGGAAGTTCAAAAATGTTATGTTATTTCTGATATGCATTATCTAGCTAGATCAGCAGTTTCATCTGTACTGAACAGGTACAGACATATTTCTTCTTATTATCATCTAAATAATACAGTGTAACAACTATTTACATAGCATTTACATTGTATTAGGTATTATAAGTAATATAGAATGACTTAAATTATACTGGAGGTTGTTCAAAGAGTTTAAGAAAATACTACGTCATGTTGTGTAAGGACTTCAACATTCTTGAATTTTCGTATCAACAAGGGTCCTGGACCCAATCCATTATGGATACAGAAGAACTGTATTATTTTAGAGATAGTATAAGAAATTACATATGTGTGTATAGTTAACCTTTATAAAAGAACATTATATAAAATTATTATTAACTTTCATACTTCATAATAAATTGTCTTTAAAAATTTCAAGTCAAAAAGTGATAGTAGTATCTTAACTTGTGTAATAAACCTTTATTGAATACATTGTTCTAGACCTGGTAATTAATTATATAATACTGTCATTGTGGAGTTTATATGAAGCTCCATGTGCCAACAAACTAATAACTAACGAAATTGAAATGCACATAGATGGTAGTTAAGTGTGGGGAGAGACCATGTAGGAGTACTGGCAAAATGGGTGATCAGTCAAGTTCGTTTTGAAGGTAGCATTTGAATGAATATATTGAAAAGACAAGAAATCAAACCATTTGAATATTGGGAAAAGGACATTCTAGGTGGAAAGAAGAATTTTATGTTTATAATAGATGATTCTAATAAAAGATGAAGGAGGGCGAGATTAAGAGGAGGAATGTATGTTTAAGAAAAAAATCGCAAGAGGGTACACATGAGAAAGTTAACAGTGATCGGAACCAGTAGTTGGTGTAAGGGCTATGTCACTGGACTCCCATGTATTCTACCATGGTTCAAGTCCCCTACCCAGTGGCTTAAACTCATGCTGGGCGGGTGTGTGCATGCCCAAGATCCCAAGAAGAGAATGGAGGAGAAGGGATTGCAGTGTGGCCATCCCTCCTGGGGGGGGTGGGGTGATTTTTCGCTTTCTGTCTCTCTGCCTCTCTCTGTCTTTCTGGCGAGCAAACGTGCCCTGCAGCAAAAACCTCTCAAAAAACAAAAAAAAAAAAAAAAGAAAGAAAGTTAACAGTGATCATTTGGAGGAACCCACGTAATTTCTTTTCTTTTTTATTCTTTTTTTTTAAAAAATAACTATTTAATAGGATCAGTTATATAAAGGACTCCAAAAAGTTTGCAGAAAAATTGAACCAAACTATATTTCGATGCAAAAATTTTTGAAATTTTATGTAGGTTTTTTCTTATAATACACATGTTTCATTGCCTTTTGAAGACTTACACACTGTGTAGGATTTGATGCTAATTGAAAATATGGAGCACTCTTTAAAAGAATGAAAATAATTACTGTTAACAGTTCAGAAATATAAAGCATTTTCTTCTCCACATTCTTTCTCTTAATTTATCATAATGCTTTGTATTTGTTATTGTGAAACTTTTTCAAAATAAAACGGGAATCATTTATGTCAATTCTGACCTAAAGTGAGCCAGAAAAACTATGGGGAAGGTGTTTTCTCATACTAGCATGCCTGTTAGAGATAACTTTAATTTAGAGAACTCTGCCAGAATCAAAACCTGGGACAAAAAAAACACTGCAATCTGACTGAGAAACTACTTCCGCAAAAATATCTACCCCAGAACTGCCTGTCCAACTGATAGCAACTAATGCCAAAATTGATGCCAATAACAAAGGGTACATTCAGTTCTCATTACAAAATAATGATGTAATCTTTCCCCTGCCTCTCCTTGTTGTGGTTTTGCCTTTAAAACCTGTTTTGGGATTAAAAAACCCTATTGTACATGAATTATGCTCATCTAGGCTACAAGGACGGGTATAGTTCTCCACATATAGGACCAAATAAAGTTCTTTTTGATTAACATGTTTTGTCTCAGTTTACTTTTTAAGTTAACACTATTTAATTTCAATTTAAGTAAATTTAAAACTTTAAATTATTTATATAAATAATACATTTATTCTTATATGGCACTATACTGGTTTTACCTACAAATAGAAAAGCATTTGGCTTGGAAAGGAATAACCAAAATTACCTAATTCCTATTTCATAGCTTGCACCTACGCATGTGTATCTTTCTTACTGAGCAATGGAAATGCTGCACAAAACATCTCAACTCATTTCCTTTTACATCTAAATATGTGCACATCCTTCCAACATTCTCTACCTGTTGAATACTATGTAATGACAGAATAGAAGGAAAAAAAACCCCTAGGGTTGCCCTATTGCTTTCTTTCTGTCATGATTTTCATTTCAAGTTCTTGTCTAATAATCTAAGTAGCATGAACAAGAATATGAGACCGGATTTCTCCATCATTTGTGTTTCATAGAGCAACATTGCCTTGATTCTGTGTTTGGAGCAAGTTCTTGTTTGAGTGGAAAGTGTGGCTACTCAAGGTTGTCTGTGTCCCTGCTTCCTCAGTCATGCCATGTGACAGTGTTATCTTGTTCTGACTTTGAGTCCCTCTGAACACCCAGGAACCATGAATTCCCCAGCATTTTAGTACGGGGCACTGAGAATGCTGTGAATGAACAGGAAGACAGGAGTAATGCTCTCAGGTATTGCACATGTCTCTTGTCCCTTTGGGCCTTACTTATAAAACAGAAGTCCAAAGATAATGTCATTAAGAATTTCAAGAAAAAATAGCAAAGCATTAAGCTAAAGATGGAACCAATCTGAGCGGGAGCCCAAACTGGCTGTACAGGTCATATGCCTGAGATACTGACCCTTCAGTGGAACTGGATCTATTATATCACAGATTATAATTATAAGAAGCATGTGAAACCACACATGAAAAAAATTAATCTTCTGCCTAAAGCATCAGGCTATAACAGAAGCTTCTTTTCTATTTATTTTCATAGAAAGTATTCTGAGCTGCTTAATTTTGCCAACACCAAGGGAAGCTGGAAGTACCTTTATCTGAGGCCATGAACATGAACAGGTCTCAGATGAATCACATGACAGCCACATGAATGTTACCTGAAGTTGGGGAATCTGTGACCTGGTACCTGATGTATGCCTGAAAAATAAGCTAAAATAACCTATAGAAAGATAAGATAAGAAATAAAGAGCAATGTTTGCAAAATACAAATTCACACATTCATCATGGACTACTTGAATGGCTATTGTTTTCCATAGACCATATGTGACCACTTGAGGTCATATGGGCAGAAATCTCCTGTGCCCCAAATGATGTCTGAAAAGATGAAAGCTGTCCGTGTGTGTGTGTGTGTGTGTGTGTGTGTGTAGAAAACATGGGAAGCACACATGCAAAGGGCCCTTCCAAGAGACTTAGAAAACCCCATTGTAAACGTTCAGATTATCCATGTGAAAATATTATATCGAAATGTCAAGAAAATGGGTGAGCCACCACCAGTTCTGTCGATTCAGATGGAAGACTCTGCACCTTAAAACTCTCTCACCAAGACATCATAATTTTTTTTTTAAAGCAGATGCCTCTTGATTTATGAGCATCAAACAGCTATCTCATTTTCTGAGAGACAAGACTTTAATACTCAGTGGCAAATATAAAGTGGTAACCATGTTGTTTTCAATTTAGAAAAGCCTAGGAGGAACTATAGATTATTTTAAGAGACTCTTTCAAACATCTTTCCCTTCTATGCTTCAATTACACTTAATAAAGCACACGGGCATTAGGAGGAAATCAAGCTCTCTTCAGGATCAGAGTTACTAAGCATGAATACGCCATGTCTTTCATCACTCTCTATGAAAGTTTAACTGTTAGTTCCATGAGAACTTAAAAGTACTACTGTTGCCATCATTAATTTGTTAAGTTTCAGGTTAGGAGCAACAGGAAATAAAAGGTCTCCTTAATGACATAGGCTCTTTCTTCTTAAAACTTTTGTTTTGCTTTGTACTTTTTTTTAAATTGAGTCTCTCATTAAATATTGATTTCTGATATAATAAACTCTGAGAACCTGCAAACCAATTATATAATTTTTTCCAAAAACAAAGTTGTCAAACTTTTTCTTCTTTTCAAAATGAACTTTTTTCTGAGGAACGAGTTAGACTGTAATCTCCTCGAGGGCCAGAGCTATAATTCAGGGTTTGTAGAGGTACTCCAGCACTTCTAGAATTGTACATGTGCACAGTGCATAATCAATCAATATTGATGGGCAGACTGCTTCTATGATCTGGACAAAATAATTTGGTTCTTTGTGAAAATTCAGAAATTGAAATCCCCAGAGATTTCAACTACCCTAAAGGGTAGAGGATAAGTAGGGGAGGACATAAAAGATTAATGGTCATACTCACTGCAGCGTATCTCTAAGAGGGATTGGGCATTGCCTTCCTCTGGTGCATCGCACACAGCGTTTTGTACTACTTCTCGTTTGCTTGCCCTAAGGTGTCTGCTGCCCTGTTCTTTCAGATGACGAGGAGATTTACTGCCAGAAACAGCATCTATTTTATTAAATAATACAGAGCTACAGACTCTCATGACTTTCCAATATAAATATATCAAGAAGGAGAAAGAATGTGTGAATTAAAAAAATTCTGCTAGTGAAGATATTATATGCTAGTATGCATTTTGTAGGAAAAATTATTTATGCAGGGAAATGAAAATGCATAATGAAAATGAATTTAATAGATTAACAAAACAAGGTGAAAACAGCCAAAGGAAATAATTTAAAGCCTCCACATTTATACAGGCATTTAAATTGGAAGACCTTAAATAATAAAACTCAGTATGTGCATAGAGCTATGAAGACCAGACTTAGGAGTTTCCTAAAGCCAATCTGTGCTTCAGAGTTTTTCATGCTTCACTCATAGATTTGGTTTCCTAGAAATATTATAAATCCTCCAAATTCAGCAAGCTTGAATCAGACATTAAATTGTGTACCTCTTTTTCAAAGTATTTAATTAAATTTTGCTACTTTAATATAAAAGGGACAGATCTCTACAATGGAGCCAGTACAATTTTTCTTTCTTTCTTTCCTTTTATTTATTTATTATTTATTTTTTGAGAGCTTTTTGCTATAGGATGCATGCGCTTGCCATAGAGACAGAAAGACAGAAAGTGAGAAATCACCCCCTAGGAGGCATGGCCACATTACAATCCTTTCTGCAATCTCCTCTTAGGATTTTGGGTATGCACGCACACACACTCAGTGTGAGTTTTAAGCCACCTGGTCCAGGACTCAAATTGTGGTAGACTACATGGGAGTCCAGCAATGTAACTACTATGCCATCTGCTGGTCCCCCAGCACCCTTTTTCTATGAAGGGCCAGACCCAAATAGTTTGCCCTCTGAAGGCTCTAGGTCTCTGTTACAACTACTTACCACTGCCATTTCAGCATGAAGGCCCATAGACAATTAAGAAAATAAATGATGTGACTATTTCAATGAAACTCTTTGCTAAAACAGGTAGTAGAGCAGATTTGGGGTGAAGTTAGCTTTCCAACTGCTACTCTATAGTTTCTGAATGTTCTCAACAAGAGCATCTCCTTGAGTTAAACTGTCTTTCATTCAATGAGTATTCAGAATAGAAAAGATACTTGTATAATCTGCAGAACCCAGAAAATTAAGGAATATTTTTCAGGAGCAGATAAATTAATCCTGAATTCTAAAGATCATTGTGACTATATTTTTATGGTCAATTTATAAACCATGTTACAATAAACATTTTTGAAATCATAAATTTCATAAAAAAATTCCTTATAATAGAAACTATAGATCCAGATTAATATGTATTTAAAGTATATATATACATATAAACTTTTTTTTGTATTAAGAAGGGCATTTGCTGTGCAGATAGACATGATTTCATGTCAAGCACCCTGTAGACACATAGTAAATATTAATTAAATGAAATGCTCTAATTCTCATTCTCCTAGCATTTGTTTTACTGAATGAATTAGAATATTTAAATAATTCAGCATACTCTTAACTTCCCAATTGCTACCCAGTAGCCTGGATCAATGGTGTGAAGTCAAGACTACCAGACAGGCTGAGATCTGGGAGACAACCTTTGACGGATCTATTATTCTTTCATCAACATTATACAGAACACATTCATATTTCTATGACTTCCTCCTTTCAAATACATATCCATTATTAATCTATGCTAGGTACCCTATTTAAGCAACCCCACTAGGTTACTAAGAAAAGCTAATGTTTTAAATTGTCATTTTATACTCCAAATTTAAAAAACAGACAGCAAAAAGGAGTTATAATTAAATAATAGATAAATTAATAAAAATAAAATGTTTTCCAAAAGGTGCAAACAGATGATGAAACAGTATTAATAGGGAAAAAAGGTATTATTAAAAAAGGGAAGCATGATTTCATATAAACTTGAATCATCAAATATAACAAAACATTTGATCTGCCTTTGTTTGAATCTACAGATGGAACTCACAGGTATGAAGAGCTGCTCCATACTTCTGGATCCTTTCAGGAAGCTATCTGCATCTTACAGTATCTGAAACAACTAGGTGGCACGGTACTCCTGGCTATGCTTTCACTTAAGTTAATGTGTGTGTGTGTGTGTGTGTGTCTGTGTGTGTGTATGAGTGTGTGTGTGTGTGTGTGTGTGTGTGTGATCTCAAGTGTAGATCAACAGCATTACTTTTTCAAATGTTTCACTTTGCCATACTTATCAATCTTTAAGTTAAAAGTTCTAATTCATGTGTATACTTGCAACACAGAAGCTGAAATGTGAATCAACTTCACAGTAAATGATGAACTAAATATATTTCAGTATTTGTCAGGTCTTGATGGCTAGCTAATATTCAAATCAAAATCAGAATGCTCATGAAAACCAAATGCAATCTAAAGAGCAACATCTTAATCCTATCAAATTGTCTCTGATTTTTTAATTGTAAAATTATGTTATTTTATTAGAATAATAAATAATTCATAAGGTGTATATATACGATGAAAATAAAATCTGCACCTCTGTAGTTACAAAAAAAAAAACACACATGAAGTTAGAGTTTAATTTTCTTACCCAAAGTTTTCTCTACTTTTTTGTTGATCTGATCATTTATGGTCTTCAATCTGCATATATATTTGACATCATTTGTGAATACTTTATGACCTATTCCAAAGTCTTTAAGTTGTTTTATATATTACATATAACTCTTTAGCATGGAGTTTGTAATAGGCCTAAAATCCATTCTCACGCTAATATCCTTGCATTATCTTTGCAGTGCCTAAGCATAATGTTCTTTGCCACCATTAAGCTTGATGAGAGCAATTTGACATGTTCATGAAAAATATCTCTTCTTTAGAATATTTGATAGTTAGCCAAAGATAAATTATGATAGGAGTTTGTGTTTTTTAAAATCATTTTGCCAACAGGGGGACTAAAATAGTAAAGTATTAACCTCCAATTTACGTTTATAGATAGAACACTAAAGATGGAATAATCAGTATGCCTTCAATAATAAAAGCATAATTAGCATCAACAAAAACAATTTACAACCTTTGAGAGATTTAAATCCATTTAATAATAGGTGACAAGCAGGAATAGATTCATTTGGAAATTTTTGAATAAAAAATTATTCAATCTTCTTGTCCAAATTCCTGCTTCAGATAAATATAATTTTTTAAAGAATTATTTACCTAATTTTATTTATTGTTATCATTCTTTTTAAAAATTTGCTATGGGGCACATGTGCTCACCAGAGAGAGAGAGAGAGAGAGAGAGAGAGAAACTGAGAATGAAAGCCACTAGGTCTAGAACTCAAACCTTGTCGACTATGGGGAGTTCAGCACCTCAATCACTATTCTACCTGTAGGTCCCAAGTAAACATGATTTTTTCATTTGCAAAATTGAGAAAAAAAAATGTTAGTTTTCGTTGTTTGTTTTTCCAAAACCAGAAAACATGGATTAAATATAAGGGACTTATTTGTCTATCTTTTCTTCAAATCCATGTACAGAAAAAGTCTTATCAAATTGTTAAATATCAATCTTGGACAGACATTAGCTGCAGCAAAGTATCCTGTTCACTTTTAGTTAAATAAAGTATTAAATAAATCGCTCAAAGTGTCAGAAAACAATAATAACCACATATTAGGACAAGATCCTAATCAATCTGGTAAACAGCAATTATAACATCAGCCATCACCACACAAGCAGTTAAAACATTTTTATGGTTTCTTTCTTTGTATGTATAAATACTCAGTAACTTCCATATAACTTCAATAGTAATGAAAAAAAATATTTAAAATGACCTTAGCAGTTCTTAAGATATTTATTTCAATGAAAAAGGTAGGCAGTATGAATAAACTTCATCAAAACAGTGCAACAAATTTTTTTTAAACTCCAGCTTCTTTTAGCTTTATAGCATCTAAGTATGATACTGAATTCAGATCTTTGGAAAGATCTAATGGAAATTGGAAAGAGCTCTTTGAAGATTGAATGAAAACTATAGGTAATAGTAAAAGTTATCTTCACTGGATGCTTTCTCTGTGCTACCTATACTTCTAATCACTTGACTATTCATATAATCCTCTTCATAATCCTATGAGACAGGTACTATTATTATTTATATTTGACACAGATTAAAATCAGAGAACAGGAGTCAACAAATGGCATAGTGGTTAAGATGCTGGACTTCTATATGACTTACTGCTGTTTGAGTCCTAGACCTAGTGGCTTAAAAATCACACTGGGCACATGTGGATGCATGCCCAAAATCCTGAGAGGAGAATGGAGGAGATGGGAGGAGAAGGGATTATTGTGTGACCATCCCCTCTAGGGGCTGATTTCTTACTTTTCCTTTCACTGTCACTTTATCTGTTTTTCTCTCCAGTGAGTGCTCACACCCTACAGCAAAAAAAAAAGAGAAAAAAAAAAAAAAAAACCTAAAATAAACAAAAAAAAGCAGAGAATGGTGACCAGCAGATGGCATAATGGTTACATCACTGGACTCCCATGTAGTCGTCTGTGCTTCGAGTCCTGGAACTGCAGGTTTAAAACTCACCCAGGGCACAAGTGTGTGCGTGCCCAAAATCCTGAGAGAAGACTGGAAGAGGAGGGATTGTGGCATGGCCATCCCCCCCGGGGGGGGGGGGGGGGGTTGATTTCTTGCTTTCTGTCTCTCTTGTGAGCACACACACCCTATAGCAAAGATCTCTAAAAATAATAATAATAATAATAAGGAAAGAAAAAACAGGGAACAGCTATATCAAATAACCTACCAAGATCTCAAACTAAGTAAGTGGTAGCCATGCAGAAGAACCAAGACTCAAAAATAGCATAAAAGACTGCCTGAGAAGCTTTTAAGAAACTTTAACTTCCTGTACTCAATATGCTGTTTTACACTATAATCTATAGTGAGAGTAAGAAACAGAGTTAGCTACTTTCTCTCTCTTCCAATACTTTATCTAATTGTCAGTGACCTGAACCACACAGATTCTTTCTTGAAGGGAACCAAAGTGAGTGTGCTGAAGGGATCAGTCACAGATGTTTGGGTACAGGTAAAGGAACCAACAAAAACTAGATAAGAGAGGGGTCACTATGGTGAATGCTGTGGTGTTCTGCTCAACTCTCTAGGATAATCTATTCCTTACTTCAGCTATGGGTAATGTTGGGTTTGAGGGCACATAAAAAGTGTCCTCAGTAAGGACCAGCAGTTGGCGTAATGGCTATGTCACTGGATCCCCACGTAGTCGACCACAGTTCAAGTCCCAGACCCGGTGGCTTAAATTCACATTGGGTGCATGTGCGTGCATGCCCAATATCAAGAGAGGAGAATGGAGGAGAAGGGATTGTAGCATGGCCATCACCCCTGGGGGGATGATTTCTTGCTTTCTGTCTCTCTGTCTCTTTATCTTTCGGGAGAGCAGCATGCACCCTCTAGCAAAAACCTCTCCCCACACCAAAAAAAAAAAAAAGTCTTCAGTCAAAGAGAGATACTTTGCCTAAGGTTTTGTCTCTTCTCATATCCATTGATATGTCCTTAACAAATACAAATTCCCCACTTGGGGACATGATTCAAGCATCTCTTAGACATCATTCCAGCTTCAAAACAAAGACCACTGTTGCAACTGCATCTGAGGATGACTTTTCGTTTTGTACAATCTTGCCTTTTTTCATATCAACAGGTGTTTCTCTTGAGCATATATCACAGCAATGCTCTTCCACAGAAATAGTCTTCTCAGAACCTATTTCCTAGTGAACTTTTAAGACCAGTAGCAAACTACAAGCATTCCAGGGCCTACAGGGTAAGTGAAACCTTGTATGGATTTATGCTCAATAAAGATTAGAGCCATGAAAGACAAACTTGCACAATAGTCATGGTACCTCTAGGAATGCATCACAGTAAGCATTTTGATGAAGCACTGGGGCAAAGTAGAAAATACCTACCTAGAATGCTTTCTCTCTTTCTACTGTTTCACTTCATACCTGTGTCTTTTTTTTTTTCAGAGAAATTTTTGCTATAGGGTATGTGTGCTTGCCAGACAGAGAGAGACAGAAAGAAAGAAAATGAGAAATCACTCTCCATGGGGGATGGCCACACCACAATCCCTTCTCCTTCATTCTTCTCTTGGGATCTTGAGCACCAACACATGTGCACATGGTGTGAGTTTTAAGCTGCCAGATCTGAGACTTGAACCACGGTTAACCATGTGAGAGTCCAGAGACGTAACCATTATATTATCTGCTGATCCCAGGTATGGGACCATACCTGTGTCTTTAATTGGCTGAACCCAACTGGAAGTAGAGAGTAGGAAGCCTGGTTAATATACTTAATACCATGCTTAATAATTAATACCATAGTATTTATCCTGAAGCTGCTCATGAAGGTATTGCATGTACTGATGTGAGTCAAGCAGGTAGTGGTTTGAGCTAGACCTCAGTTTCCTCAAACACATCCTTTACTATATGAAGTCATGGTTGTCCATGCAAATATCTACTTCATCTGCAGTGAACCTGAAATTTCATAATAGTTAAGTACTATCTAAGGACCATTTTGGATCCATGGCTTTATCTATAAAAATACCAAAAGTATGATTATCTTTCTTATTTACTTCAATAGCAGTTGTGATAACACAAATTTTAAAATAAATTTTATTGTGCATTTTTAAGGTATACATCATGCTTTAAGATACATACACACAGGGACCAGCAGTTAGCATAATGGCTATGTCGTTGGACTCCCACGTAGTCGACCGCGGTTCGCGTCCCGGACCCGGTGGCTTAAAACTCACGCCGGGCGCGTGTGCGTGTGTGCCCAAGATCCCAAGAGGAGAATGAAGGAGAAGGGATTGCGGCGTGGCCATCCCCCCCGGGGGGTGATTTCTCGCTTTCTATCTCTCTGTCTCTTTCTGTCTGTTTGGTGAGCGCACGTGCCCTATAGCGAAAACCTCTCCATAAAAAGAAAAAAAAAAAAAGATACATACACACATATATGAATGTATGTAGTAAAATGGTTACTACACTGGAACAAATTAATATATCCATCATCTCACGTAATTGTCGATTTTTCCCACTGTCATTAGGGCATCTGTAATCATCTCAATTAGCAAAAATCTTAAATAGACTATTATTAAGAATAATCTTTATGTTGTATATTCAATGTTTTAACTTATTATTCTCCATTTTGTCAGGATTTGGGCATACATTCATACACATCCAGTGTGATTTTTTAAATCATTAAGTCTAGATTCAGATTTTGAAGTTGACCATGTGGGATCCAGCTTCTTTAAACACTTGGTCATGGGGTTGGACCCTCTTCCTATATTTAAGGGTGTATATATATGTATATATAGGCCATGGTTTCTTAATCCATTCATCAATCAAAGAGCACTGGTTATTTCTATATCTTTCTATTTTTAATAATGCTATAGTGAACACAAGAGTGCAGATATCTTTACAAGGTGGTGATTTCATTTGTTTTGTGTGTGTGTGTGTGTGTGTGTGTGTGTATATATATATATATATATAAATATGTAATATAATAATATATATATATAATATATATTATATATATGCAGAAAAGTGCTTGTTGGGTCATAGGATAGTTCTACTTTTTTTTTTTAATAAACCTACATACTGCATTTTTTCATGGTTGCACTAATCTACACTATCCTCTACATTCATCCTCTACACTCTGATCAACACTTGTCCCTTGTCTTTTTGGTAGTAGCCATTGTAATAAGTATGAGGTGGTAACAATAGTTTTGGTTTACATTTACCTGTGATTAGTGATATTGAGCACCTTTTCATGTAGCACTTTTATGTCATTAGTTGATATTTCTATTCAAGTCCTTTGCACATTTTAATTGTAATATATGTTATCATGCTATTAAAACATTTGATGAATCTGGCATAACCTTGATACATAAGCAATACAAAGATACCACAAGAAACAGAAATTATAGGCCAGTATCTCTGATGAACATTGATACAGATTATACATCATGCTGAATTAGAATTTATCCCTGGCATGCAAGGCTGGTTTGACATATGCAAATCAATTAATGTGGTACATCACTTTAAGACAAAAAACATGTCAATTAATCTATTTAACAAAGTTTTAAATCAACAGTTTTTAAAATAAAAACTATAAACAGTTTAGGGAATCTAAGCCATAATTGCAAAAGACGCATTCTAAATACCATAATATTGAATGCTGAAATTTCAAAAGATCAAAATCTCTGAAGTCAAAATCCCAAAAGATCAAAATTCTGAAAATAAAATTCTAGGAAAAAATAATTTCAAAAGTATTTTAAAATACTTTTATTTAAGAAATATGTAAAAAACAAGACAGAACACATCATACACCACTTTCCACAATAAAAATGAGCAATAATAATAAACACATTTTTGAGAGCATAAACACTCAAGTATACTAATGACAGTTGCCTGGGTATAACACTTTCAGCAGACAATCCCTGTTTATAAAGAAGTAAGTCAAAAAGAAAAATATATAGAAAGCATATTACAGGGACCAGCAGATGTTGTAATGGTTATGTCGCAGTACTTCCATGTAGTCGACTGCAGTTCAAATCCCAGACCTGGTGTTTTAAAACTCACACCAGACATGTGTACATGCATGTGTATCCAAAATCCTGAGAGAATGAAGAAGGGATTACAGTGTGGCCATCTGCCCTGGGGCATGATTTCTCGCTTTTTGTCTCTCTGTCTCACCAGTGAGTATACATACCCTATAGCAAAAATCTCTCTAAATTAAAAAAATAATAATAAATAAATAGAAAGCATATTACTATCACTGATAATTATGTGTACTGAGCTTTATCATTGTGGTCATCTGAAATACTGTAACAAACAGGAAACCGATCCAAAATTGTCTTAGCATGAGCAGTTACTGAAAATTACTGCTATTACTGATATTAAAACTACTGATATTTCAAGAAATTTTGTTTTATATTTATAAAGTGCATATGCATGAAATATGTGTCTTTGTATACTGAAGAAGTTTGGATATATTTATGTACATGCATATTGCTTGTACATGAAGTATCATTGTGTATATCATTTCATGGGTTCATGTTTAAGAAAACAGCGCATAGGGGCCAGCAGGTGGCATGGTGGCTAAAGGTGCTGGATTCCCACATGGCTGACCATGGTTTGAGTCCTGGACCTGGTGGCTTGCTTTCTCACTTTCCTTTTCTCTGTCTCTGTCTGGTCAAATTAAAAACTGATAATAACAAATGCAATTTAAAAATAAATAATTATTTTTTAAAAAGTGCATAAAAAGAGTTCAAACTCTCATTGGAAATGTTGTGCAGATGAAATGCATACAGAGTAGTGAATTATTAAAAATAATGCTGAGAATTTAAAATAGTGGACAAAACTAAAAACAAAAAAAAATCACTACAATGAAAATCTAACATATGATAAAGTATATTGAAGGGATCAGTTATGGGCAATTTCACAGAGGTAATCCATAAAAGCTGGTCAACTTTTATGGTTATTAACTATATTTTGAAGTGTCACCATGAAAAATTGTTTCTTTTTTTGCCTCAAGAGCATGGCTTTCTTCAGATAATATGCTCACATTCACTTCTTATGTGGCACTATAGTTTTGAAATAAACTATTCTACGATTCAATATCCACCAACATGAGTATTCCCTATTAAATTTTCCCGTCTTCTGTGTTTTGAATATGTGGAAATTCATTACACATGCATTCATAGAGCACAGATTTGGCAGACATCTTAGTGGCTAGCTTTTTTTTTTTTTTTTTTTTTTAATGTGTATTGTGGTTGTCAGAATTGGAGTTTTTTATTTTTTAATTTTTTTTGGGGGGAGAGGATTTTTTTCTTTTTACTATAGGGCGCGTGCGCTCACCAGAAAGACAGAGAGAGACAGAGACAGAAAGTGAAAAATCACCTCCCGGGGAGGTGGTCACACTGCAATCCCTTCTCCTCCATTCTCCTCTCAGGACCCTGAACATACATGCACACGTGCCCAGTGTGAGTTTAAGTCACCAGGTCCGGGACTCGAACCAGGGTCAACTACATGGGAGTTCAGCGACATAGCCATTACGCTAACTGCTGGTCCCAGAATTTAAGTTTTTGAGATTTTATTATTTTAGGATTTTAATCTTTTAGGATTATGATTTTCAGGATTTTAAATGTTAGGGATTTTAATCCTTAAAAAAATTTGGTCATTAGAGATTTTACGATTTGGGATTATTGCTTTTGTCAAGGTGCCTTTCATAATTATGATTTGCACTGCGGTTTAGATAAAGCAAATTTCCTCAACAAAACAAAGGCCATTTATGACAAACCCATAGCTAACATCATAATAAATAGTGAAAAACTGTTCCCTAAACTCTGGTACAAGGCAAGGGTTCTCACACCACTTCAAATTCATATGGCACTGTATGTACTGTCAAGTGCAATTAGATAAGAAAAATAAATTAAAGATACCCAAACTAGAAATGAAGAACTCAGATTATCTTTATTTATAAGTGATATGATAATTAATGTAGAAAACCCTAAAGGCTACACTAAAATAAATTAGACCTAATATATGAATTTATTGGGTTGTCAGAAAAGTCATGATGTGTTTTTTTTATTTTTTTAATTTAACTTTATTTATTTTAATTTGGCCATAGAGGGACAGAGTGAGAGAGAGAGAGTGAGAAAGCAAGCCACCAGGTCTGGGACTCAAACCATGTTTGGCCATATTGGAATCCAGTGCCCTTAACCACCATGCCACTTGCTGGCCCCTGTTTTTCTATGTAAAAATGCATTATGATTTTTCTGGTGACTCAATAGTAAAGTTTTGGGAAATGAAATAAGCATATAGGGATCTGTGGAATTTTTATATATAAATAATAGCATAGCCTAAAAAGAAATTATAAAAATAATCTCAAATACAACAGAAGAAAAAATACTTAGAAATAAACTCAAAGAGGTGAAAGATCTGTACACTGCAAACTATAGAATATTAATGAAAACTTAAAGAGGACACAAATAGATAATATTGTATGCTCGTGGATAAGAAGAATTAAAATTTTTAAATATTCATACCACCTAAATTAATATATAGGTTGAATGCAATCCCTAGCAAAATCCTGATGGCATTCTTCATGGAAATGAAAATAAAAATAATTCTAAAAATTTATGTGGAACAAGGGCCCTGAATAGCCAAAGTAATTCTGACCAAAAAGTAAAAAAGTTAACAGCATCACAGTTTAGGATTTTTTTAAAAAGAGTTATTTTATTTAACTTTATTTATTATTTATTTATTTTAATTTGACCAGAGAGGGGCAGAGAGAGAAAGTGAGAAAGCAAGTTGCCAGGTCCAGGACTTGAACTGCGGTTGGTCATGTGGAAGTCCGGCATCCTTAACCACCAAGCCACCTGCTGGCTCCCCACATTTTAGGATTTCAAATGATATTAAAAGCTATAAAAATAAAAAAAAATAGTGTCACATAAAAACAGACACAAAAACCATAGAACAAATAGAGGACTGAAATGCATCCAAACATCTATGGCCCATTAATTTTTTTTTTTTGGAGAGGTTTTCACTATAGGGCACATGTGCTCACCAGAAAGACAGAGAGAGACAGAGAGATAGAAAGCAAGAAATCACCCCCCAGGGGGATTGGCCACGCTGCAATCCCTTCTCCTCCATTCTCCTCTTGGGATCTTGGGTACACACGCACACCCACACGCCCGGCTTGAGTTTAAGCCGCCGGGTCCAGGACTTGAACCACAGTCGACTACATGAGAGTCCAGCGACATAGCCATTAAGCTAACTGCTGGTCCCAATGGCCCATTAATTTTTGACAAGGGCATCGATAAGACACAAGGTGGATGGGGCCAGCAGGTGGCATGGTGGTTGGGCCACTAGACTCCCCCATGACTAACCACAGTTCAAGTCCTGGACCTGGTGGCTTTCTCTCTCTCTCTCATCTTTCTCTGGTAAGCACACGTGCCCTATAGCAAGTTTAAAAGACTAATAATGATAAATAAAATAAATAGTTATTTTTTAAAAGACACAATGGGGAAAGAATGGTCTCCTTAATAAACTGAGCTATAAAAACTGGATTATAATATGAGAAAGAATGTAACTGGATGCTTATGCTATGCACAAAATTAACTAAAAATTACCTAAATATAAGAATTGAAAAACATAAAACTTTTGTAAGAAAACATAGAGGAAATGTTTCTTGGCATTGTTTTTGGCAATGGTTTATTGTCTATTATTCAAAACAGACTACAGAAGCAAAAGTGAATAAATGGTACTACATAAAAAGCTGCTGCACAGTCAAGGAAACAATCAATAAAATAAAAGAGAAACCTAACAACTGGAAAAAATTTTGCAAACCATATGCCATTTAAGGAGTTAATATCCATGGTTTGTAAAGAACACATACAACTCAATAGAAAGAAAACACACAACCTGCTAAAAAATATAAAGACGAAGTTAAACAAAGAGTATGAAACAATTATATAAATGCTGAAGAATTATACAGAGTTGTGAGGTTGTTATTGCTATTAAGAATATCTCATTCTTCTATGTCATGCATGGTGGAACAGGGTGTGGAATTCTCTGGTTTTGATTTGAATAGAAGGGAAAAGAGTGGATTAGCTCCTTTTTTTCAGAGAGGTTTTTACTATATGGTATGTGTGCTTGCTGGAGAGATGGAGAGACAGAGAGACAGAGAGACAGAAAGTAAGAAATCATCCCCCGGGGGTATGGCCATGCTGCAACCCCTTCTACTCTGTTCTCCTCTCAGGATTTTGAGCACACATGCACATGAGCCTGATATAAGTTTGTGTGTTTTTTTGTTTTTTTGGTTTTTTTTTTGAGAGAGGTTTTTGCTATAGGGCGTGTGCGCTCGCCAGACAGACAGAGAGAGACAGAGAGATAGAAAGTGAGAAATCATCCCCCAGAGGGGATGGTCACACCACAATCCCTTCTCCTCCATTCTCCTCTCGGGATCTTGGGCACGCACACACACACGTCAGCATGAGTTTAAGCCACCGGCTCAGGGACTCGAACCGCGGTCGGCTACATGGGAGTTCAGCAACATAGTCATTACGCTAACTGTTGGTCCCAGAGCTTGATATAAGTTTTAAGCCATCAGGTCCGGGACTCAAACCATGATCAACTACTTGGGAGTCCAGTGGCGTAACCATCATGCCATCTGTTAGTCCCAGGTTAGCTGTTTTTATAAAATTAAGATAAGACCTCATTCGTGGTTTAAAATCTTTTAGTAAAATATAAGTAGTCATAATGTCTGGTTCTTGTGAGTTGTATTGTGTCACATTAAAAAGTTTAATCATTATAAGTAAATACTATTTTCAGTAAACTAAGTCATTTATCTGAGAGAATGTTAGTCAGCATGCAAATCATAGATAAGTAAGCAGGGTTAAATATGATGGCTAAAATTAAAGTCACAATTAGCTGAAAACATTTGTCCTTAAAAATATGATTTATATTTTAAGACTATAATTACAGAAAAGCATTCAAGAAAGGAAGGAAGAAAAGGGCAAAGAGAGAGAGGGAAGAAGAGAAAGGAAGAATTTCCTATAAGACAGCCCTTCTAGTTTAGACTTGTGGTACTTTGAATTTAGACTTGCAATAGCTCTTTTGGATTATTTAATACGGTATTGCAAAAATAAGAAATATTCCATTATTATCCAGAAATACATACATACCTTGAGTTCTGTATGTACAACCCAGATAAAATTTCTCCTTTTAATTACACTCCCTGTTCTTTCTTCCTAGTTCTCCCATCATATTCCTACCTGTCCTTCAACCACCAAGTTTCTGATTCACTAGTGTCTTGAGGGCATTTTTTTTTTTCTTTAGGTCAGTCAAAAACATGTGCAGATGTTCAAAACATGATATATTTTATGAGTTTGACATTTTTACTGCATTTTTTTCCTCAGAAGTTAATTCAGTTTTACTGTTGAAGAAAACTGTCATTTCACTGTACTAAGCAACACTTTGCTGTGAAAATGGCAACATTTCTCCCTAGGGCAAAATGGTGGCTTCTGAATCCTCTCTGAAAGAAAACTCAGACGTGACATGAAGTCATCATTTTCATATGAGCAGCTTATTTGTCCTTTCCTTTTTTCTTTTTTTTTTGGCAGAAGTGATTTTTAGAAGTTCAAGGGTAAATCAATTTCTAGGTTAAGTCCTGACTTTCCTGGAAAATATATCACAAGCTATTTTTTTAAAATTAAGTCTTAATACAGTACCAGAAGATAAAGCAACTAGATCAGAGATTGATAGAACTGAAAATATTAAAACCTATCACTCTTCTAAGTTTTCTCTTTAAGCAGTAAAGTATATAATAAATTATTTTCCTTTTTATCTTCTTATTATTCTCCTCATGAAAAAAAATTTATTTATTTATTTTAGAGGGATTTTTGCTATAGGTCATGTGTATAAACCAGATAGAGAGAGAGAAAGTGAGAAATCACCCCCCAGGGGGGATGGCCACACCACAATCCCTTCTCCTCCATTCTCCTCTTGGGATTTGGGGCACACGTGCACACTTGCCCAGTACAAGTTTCAAGTTGTCAAGTCTGGGACTCAAACTGAGTTCAGCCATGTGGGAGTCCAGTGCTGTAACTACCATGCCACCTGCTAGCCACAAGACTTACTACCTTTAAATTAATTGATACATACTAAGATAATATTCGGTATGCCTACTGATAGTCCCTAAACTCAAAAGCAGAGGTTTAAGCACTAAACCCTAAAGTTTATGAATATTGACTTATGTGGCAAAACATAATTAATTTTTTTTTTGGAGAGGTTTTATTTTTCTTTTTGCTATAGGGCACGTGTGCTCACCAGACAAACAGAGACAGAGAGACAGAAAGTGAGAAATCATCCCCCAGGGGGATGGCCACGCCGCAATCCCTTCTCCTCCATTCTCCTCTCGGGATCTTGGGCATGCACGTACACACACCTGGCGTGAGTTTTAAGCCACCCGGTCTGGGACGTGAACCGGGGTTGACTACGTGGAAGTCCAGCGACATAGCCATTACGCTAACTGCTGGTCCCAGAAAAACATAATTAATTTAAGATCTTGGGAACAGAAGCTTATTCTGGATTATTCAGATGAGTGCTAAATGCAAGCATGTGTGTCCTTATAAGAGAGAATGAAAGGGAGGATATAACATGACCACGAAGGCAGAGATTGAAGCTATACAGCCATGCAACAGGGAATTTCCAAAGCCACCAAAAGCTAAGAGAGCCAATAAAAGATTATTAACTAATGTTTTTGGAAGTAGCGTGGACCTACTAACACCTTGTTTTTACATTTTGGCCTCCAAAACTGTGAGAAAGTGAATTTCGTTGTTTTAAGCAATGAAGTTTGTGGTAATTTGTAACCCTAGAAAATCAATACATATTTAAATGAAGATTTAATAAAAATAACTTATTTAAATGATGACTAAAGTTTTAGCATGGCAAACCAAAGGCTACCTACTGTAACTTTAATAAGCAAACAACTGAATTTACTGCTTTTAGCTTTAACACTTTTTAAACCCCTTATAACATGTGATTTTGCTTGTTTCAGCTGCTCTTTGGTTATTGAAAATTTGCCCTAATTTTTCTGCTGAAGACTTTAAGTCCTCTCCTTGTTTCTACACACCTGTCTAGAAATCAGAAAAACTAGAAAAGCAATGATGTTAAGTAACTGTTGGAGCAAAGGTATGAATCAGAGAGCATGACAGAATTCTGAAACATAAGAAAAGGCAAAAGAAAAGTGTTCATGGTCACATTACCCATGTGCCTCTGCCTCTACAGCATAGAATGTACACGTTAATATGTAAAAGCAGTAAACTGGACACAGGAAATTCTCCATTCTAGGCACACTTGAACTTTCCGCACTCAAGAAATATCTACACACCCTAGGGATCCCTTCAGAATTATTGTTTTGCTTGATTCCATTTAGAATTGATCACTACATCACCATGAATATAATTCCACATATTATATTTCAGACCAAATGAAGGCTGCTTTGGATAATTTTTAAAAATAAATAAAAGAGTGAGATCTTGTTTTCTTTGACTCTATGTTGAAGGTATTGATTCTATCTAAATAAAGGTCAATTAACCAGATCACATGAATATGAGTTTAATTTATTGTCTGTGGTTCATTATTCTATGTTGTTAAACTCTTTCTATTCCAGTTTTTGTTAGTTAATGATTCCATTGCTCAAAGAATACTTGGACATCCACTGTGTCAAACACTGTACAAGTCATGATTTTATAGAATCCAAACTTTATGTCAAACATATAAGGCAAATATTTCAAACACTAAATTGAAATGTTCCCATCAAGAAAAATGTGACTCAACCAATGAGCAAAGAGAAACTAAACTAAACCAAAAAGAGAATTTTTATTAAACAAGAGAAGATTATTTACATTGACTCTTAATTTTGTATTCTGGAGAATGTGTTTATAGTAATTCTTATATATAATTATATAATGTGTAATTATTGTACCATAAAGAGACCATGTAGCTGACTTTCCAAAGCACTTTGTGAATATTTATGTGGGAATTTTTTTAATCCATTTGCTAGAGACATGTATTACAGATACTATTTATTTTACCACAGATACGATTTATTATAGGTTTATAGATTTCTGTAGGGCTTTATTGCTTATTAAAGACAAAAGGGCTAAGCCATTTCTTGCCCTTACATAAATGATTTAAAATCTAGTATTAAATAAGATATTAAGTTTTAAGAAACACAGTGTCTACATGATTTTTAGAGCTAGGGCTCATGGTCATCCTTTTTTTTTTCTTCTTCAAGTAGTGGATATAAAAATTGACTTCACACTCTCAAAAGTTTAAAAGAAAAGTAAGCGATATGGTGCTTGATATGGAAGGCTCCCAAAATAGGTCAGTGTCAAAAATTCTCAAATCTAGCTCAGACGGAGTCGCAGAGAAAGTGGCAACTTGAAGCCACCAGTGAAATGTTCCGACAAATGAAAGGATTAGACATTTAAAAGTCATAAAATCTCCAGCTGGAGAGAAGTGTAGAGTCATTCTGGACAAACCCTTTCACTTTAGAGAGGCACGGACTGAGACGATGAGCTGGGTTGATACTTGCAGCTAAGAACTGTAGATCCTATTACATACACAAATGCACATAGTCGGGGGATATTCATTTCTGAAACAGTAGTAAACACTTAGGTCCCGGACTCTCTGCAGAATCTGGGAAATTAAAAGCTAGTAACACCCAATCCCTGATCTCAATGAGCTTACTGTCAGTTAGAGGGGGAGAGAGATGAATAGAAATGACAACAATTATGCTTCAAGAACAGTAAAGAAGTCTGTCTGGATTATAACAAAGATTCAAAATAGGGAAAGTAAAGGGCATAAAAAACAGGGACAAGCCTGGACAAAGGGATATGTAGGCAAAGCAGTCCTTGTTATTTTTACCATCTTTTTTTTCTCTCATATTCTCTCTCTCATCCCCAGTTGAGTACATTCCCTAACTTCTGACCTCAGTCCTCTTCGCCTCACTGCCTTCTCTTTTCCTCTTCTTTTTCCTTAGCCAGTGATTGGCAATTTCAATCATATTCTCAATCTCTTTTCAACAGTGTCCTTCATCTTCCTCCCTCACTGTGACTTGGCTATTTTTTGGGTTAGTATCTCTACTTGCCCTCTTGAAGGAAATATGTCCTTGCGCACTCAATTACTACAGAATCAGGGACAGAGATTAATGTCATTTTTGCTCTTTATCACTGCTTCCAGAAGTTCCTCTAACTTTTCATTTTATTAAAATAAAATTAAAAAAACATACACACACACACACAAAACTCCTGTTTCTCTAAATCA
This sequence comes from Tupaia tana, assembly GCA_026018925.1. Taxonomy (NCBI): domain Eukaryota; kingdom Metazoa; phylum Chordata; class Mammalia; order Scandentia; family Tupaiidae; genus Tupaia; species Tupaia tana. The sequence goes on along the minus strand of JAKSZU010000004.1, from coordinate 49,326,175 downwards.
CATATCCTGTCACCCAGTGAACTCCATTATGCATTCCTGGCTCAGACTTCAGAATCTGCTTCGCTATATTCCTCTGTGTCCGCTTCTGTTATCTTTCCTAGAAAGTTTTAGGTAACATTGTGATCTCTTAATTCCTTATCTCTCCTTAACCAATTAGTTATTCTCTATTCCCATAAAAATAAATGTACTGTAAGGCAACAGTTGAAAACTAAATTACATGTATTATATTGACTACTTATTGACAAAGTTTGGGATATATTCAGTTAATAAATATTTAAATTAAATTTACCTATTTCCTTTTACTTCCTTTAACATGTTTATAGAAGCTTAACATCATACATGTGGCTGCCATATCTCTTTTGGACAGTGCTGATTGATCTACTGATTTTCCCTTTGATGAACTATAAGTCAGATGAGTTAAAGCCCTGTATTTACTTTTTCATCTATGCTAATCACAGTTCCTTTTTATATTATAAACATGTATATTATTTAATGAAAATTATTTTAGAATTATTTTACCTTCTCTGAAAAACATTCTATAAATAATAGTACTGTATCTACTATCACATTGCTTCATTGTTGATAGATGTTAATATTATGTTTTGTGATATTGTATAATCATTCCAATTCTTTACTCCTTTGTCAGTAACTGGATCAAGTAGCCATATCCTTTCATATTCACCATCCTTTCAGTGTGACCAGGCTACCTTCCCCATCCATGGAATATGCCTTGGCCAATAGAATCTTAGCAGACACCATGAGAGCTGAAGTTTGGTGAGGACTTGCACAGTTGAAGCTAAACTGATGGGCTTAGGAGAGGGATGGAAGACATTTGGAGCAGTCAAGCTGCAAAAGCTGAGGCCGACCAAGACCAGTCAGCTCCCATTGCAAAAGGGAAACTAGCAGACATCAGGAGAACTGATTAGTTGACCCTCAACGTACAGATAGTAAATGAATAAATAAAACATACTATTTTTGCTGTTGAGCTTCTGGGGTTGTTTTGGGATATTATTGTGTCCTCATAAAATTAAAATCCTATACCAGATTTCTTTTGGTTAATATGGGCTGGTATGTGTTTATGTCATTTTATAAAAATAAGGGACCAGCAGTTAGTGTAATGGCTATGTCGCTGGACTCCCACGTAGTCGACCGCAGTTTGAGTCCCGGACCCGGCGGCTTGAACTCACGCCGGGCGCGTTTGCGTGCGTGCCCAAGATCCCGAGAGGAGAATGGAGGAGAAGGGATTGCGGCGTGGCCATCCCCCCTGGGGGGTGATTTCCTGCTTTCTATCTGTCTGTCTGGCGAGCATACGCGCCCTATGGCAAAAACCTCTCCAAAAAAAGAAAAAATAAAAAATAAATAAATAAATAAATAAATAAATAAAACAAACTTTTTCTTTCCTTATGTTTTAAATATGCTTCTAAAAAAACATCTAAAATGTTAAATATCTGGCCTAAAATATTTTTAAATATTTTTATTTTAAAATATTTTTAATATTTTTAAGCCATTCACATTGATTTTGATTACTAGTATTCTAGTATTTGAATTAACTTTTAATGTTTTCTTTTTCACTATACAATATTTTAATTATTATTTAACTATGTTATATTTTACCTCTTTATTACTGTAAAATAAAACAGTTTGGGACTGTTTTTGTTTGTTTGTTTTTGCCTTTTTTTTTTTTTTTTTTTTTTTTTTTTGCTATAGGACACATTTGCCCAAAGAGAGACAGAGCAAGAGAGATGTCATCTCCTAAAGGGGATATCCAATCTATAGTCCCCTCTACTCCACTGTCCTCTTGAGATTTGGGATGCACATGCATATGTGCCCAGAGTGTTTTTTAAGCAACTGGGTCTGGGACTCAAACCTAGCAATAGGCCATGTGGGATCCAGCTGCCTTACCGCTGCACTACCTGATGGCCCATTCCTTGGGACTTTAGTTTTGGTGCCTGGCCTGATGGCTAAGGTGGCTGGATCCCATATGGTTCACTGTCATTTAAGACCTGAACCTGGTAGCTTGAAAAGTGCACCTGACACATATACATTCATGCCCAGAATCCCAAAAGGAAGAGAAAAATGGAAGAGAAGGAATTGCAGTGTGATCATGCCCCGTGGGGGAAGGGAAAGCAATACTTTCTCACTTTTTTTCTCTCTCTGTATGTCTCTGTCTCCAAAAACGATATACTTCCTCTGGCAAATTAAAAGAAGAAGGAGGAAGAAGAGAAGGAAGGGGAGGAGAAAGAGAAGGAGAAGGAGAAAAAGGAGAAGAAGGGAAGAAATGTTTTATGGAATACAATTTTTTTCAGTTGTTTTCTCTTAATATTTTGAAGTTACAACAGTGGTCATCCCTTATTGCATAGGAGATATGTTCTAATACTCCCAGTAGATGCCTGAAACCATGAATAGTATCAAACCCAATGTATGCTGTATGCATAATATGTATAATCAAATATAATCTATGTTAGATGCAATAAAAATTAGTAATTAATAGTAAAATAGAAAAATTATAATAATATACTGTAATAAAAGTTGTATTAGTTAAAATAGAAAAATTATAATAATATACTGTAATAAAAGTTGTATTAGTGTAGCCTTTATGTCAAAATATCTTCTTATGCTGTACTCATCCTTTTCTTATGATGAAAAAGACACAGAGGAGGATGATACAAGATTTCATCACACAATTCAGAAGAGCACACAACATAAAACTTATTAATTCTTTCTACAATGTCTGGAATTTTCTATTTTCTGTTTCTAGAAGGCAATCAACCATGAGTAACTGAAACCAAAAAAAATTGTGGGTAATTGGGGAGTACCGTACTCTATTTCTTCTAACTTCCTGCTACTGCTGGTTAATCTGATGTCAGCCTAATTATTTTTTCTTTGTAAAAAATACATTCTTCTTATGGACTAGCAGGTGGCATAGTTGTTGGGGCACTGGACACTCCCACATGGCTGACCACAGTTCAAGTCTAGGACTTAGTGGCAAGCTTTCTCTCTCTCTCTCTCTCTCTCTCTCTCTCTCTCTCTCTGTGTGTGTGTGTATCTGGTCAAATAAAATGAATGAATAAATAAAAATAATTCTTTAAAAAATACATTATTCTCTTGAGTTTCTTTTAATATATTTTTGTCCAAAGTATACTGCAACTGTACTATATTAGGTATAGATTGGTTTTTAATTTATTCTGTTTATGATTCTTTTAAATTTTTTATTATTATCATAAACTGCTTATGATTCTTAAAACTGAGATTTTTTTCATTATTTATGGATAATTTCTTGCCTTACTGAACATTGACCTGATACCATTCTACATATTTTTCTTCCATATGTAGATTATATGTAGAAATATATGTAGATAGCATGGTCCCATTCCATTCAGCATGTCTCTTAAAATCTTCATTTCATGATTTATTTTCAGTTATGATTGTTGAACTCTATATTTCATTCTAGATATATTCCAATCGCTTTATGTTTTCTTGAATTTTGTAAATAAGCAGCTCATCTTTATCACATTTTTATCTAAAGAATTATATTTTCTCATTTTTCGATAGAACTTTTAGATCTTTTTTCACATCTTCTGTGTCAATTTGGGATGTTTCTTTTTAATAGACTTGAAACCCCTCTTACTTCTTTGACTACATAAAGCATTCTTATGTTTGTACCTGGATGTATTATTAGTGCATTGTAGTGGGTCCAATTCAATAGCATGTTGTTTCTGAAGGTTCTCACTCATCTGTTTCTTATTCTTTTACTGTGTTCTTCCCAGTGAAAATCATTTGAAACTTGTGTTTCAGGAATATTCTAGACATGGGGCTAGATTGAGCATGATTTTTTTTCAGTCACTTGGGCCATTAATGAGACTTAAGCTTTAAACTCAATCATTAGTGATAAAAGGTGACCATTTTATTCCAAACCACATGAGTGTTTCCAAGAGACACATAGCTTTCCTTTTGCTCTAACCAGAACCATAGGAGAGAAAACCATGTCCCTTTCTGGTGTAGATTATTTATTTGAGTTTACCGTGGATGATTTTGCCTCGCGTACATTCCAGTTTCCTATGCATTCTCTGACTCAAACTTCTACCATCCTGAATTTCAAAACTTTGTCTCCTCTGCCCTCCAGAAAAGTACCATTCAAACCCTAGGTTTTATAGTTTCAGGACTGGAGGAATGTGTTCTCATGTCAAGTAATGGTCCAATCTTCCGTCCTCTACTTGCCACCAATCCCTAAGAAATCTTAATTCCCATCATTTTTAGCCCCCCCCCCAATATTACTTTCACTTCGTTGCTAACTCAGTTATGCTTAAACTTTTTAAAAGAATTACTTCCTAGACTTCTAAAAAGTGTTGTCTCTATATAATTCTAGTCTGCAATACTACTGAAAAGGTACATTTTTCATTTTTTAACTGGTCATAACCTGGCTCCCACCTCAACTCTCAAAAGGAAATGCTCTCTTTTTAAAATACAAATCTTGTTTCTCTCCCCCCCCCCTGCCTTATTTTTTTAAGAGTTTTTTGTCTTAAGGCATGTGAGCTCACCGGGGAGACAGAGACAGTGAGAGGGAAAGTGAGAAATCACCACACTCACCGAGGTGAAGGCCACACTGCAGTCCTTTCTCCTTCAGTCTCTTCCTGGGATCTTGGGCACACACACACACACACATGCCCGGTGTGCGTTTCAAGTCACTGGATCTGAGACTCAAACCATGGTCAGCCATGTGAGAGTCCAGTGACGTAATCACTCCACCATCTGCACGTCCCAAGTCTCTTGTTTAAACCATTTTACAAGTAAACTTTCCGGAGTTTCCCTGCCATCAAAAGCTTTCCATGGCCTTTATTATGTTTACCTTTTAAAATATTACTGACAATCATTCTTATTGACACTCATTTACTTTTTTGCCAATAATGACAAAGCCACATCGATTTTTCTCCAGTTTTTGAATGCATCAAACTCCTTTCCCCCTAGAGAGTTAGCTGTGTTCTCTTATATCTCATCAAACTTCCTTTAGACAACTGTTTTGAATTCTGTAAGGAAAATGGTAGGTCTCCTTTTCTTTCAGAGCCATTACTGGTGCTTTATTTAATCCCTTCCTTGTTGTCATGCTTTTCTGGTTATTCATTATGTCTGTGGCCTTGCATTGGTATTTGCACTTTTGAAGAAGTGGGCACCTCGTCAGGTATTTATAGACTGTCCCTAGAAGAATTGGTAGGCTACCTTCACCAGTCAGCTGTCAGAGATTCCAGTAGCCATCTGATGGGACCTATGGATAAATGTTTTGCTACAAATTAAGCAGGCTTTCCTGGTGGCTGGGTCCATTGGCTTAGGCCTGGAATCTGTCCACTTGTATAAGCTGGGATCCTTGGTTCAAAGAGATCTTCTTGGTACCAGTATCCACTGGGATGGGTCTGGCAACCAGGTCCATATAGGTAGTCCTGGAGACTGAATCCATAAAGGCAGGCCTGGAGCCTTTATGTGCAAATATCATTCTAAAAGCCTTGATCCATAGGGGTCAATCAGGGCCTCAGGGGTCTTTGTCTCTGAGTCTATGAGTGCAGGCCTGATTCTGGAATAGGAATGGCACCTAAATCCACAGGACTGGAATCCATGGACAAAGGCCTAGTTCCTGGACCATTAGGGTTGTCCTAGAGCTAGTAAACAGAGACCAGTCTGGCACTGAAGTCAGTATTAGGATTATAAAAATTTGTTACACCATTATTTGCATGTTATAACATTGTAAGCAGGTAAAAGAATCTCTGGATACGATTTCATTATGCTCTAAGGGTCAGATTTGTCTAAAAAACAGGAAATCTTTGGCTTTCTGCATTTCTGTCCATTTCAAACAGTACAGATAATCAGGTTCTCTACAACAAAACAGTCCATTAAGACAGCACTAATTTGGCCAGTAGGTGGTATGGTGGTTAAGGCACTGGACTCCCACATGGCCTCTGGAGGTTTAAATCCCAGACCTTGTGACTTGCTTTCTCATTTTCTCTCTTTCTTTCTCTCTCTTTTTTTGCCTTCTCTCTTGCTAAATCTAGTGAACACACATGTCCTACAGCAAATTTAAAAATAAAAAATAAATAAAATTATTATTATTCTTTGTTAAAAAGCACCAATTCTACATGAACTGTTTTGACTAGTATTTTTCATCATCATGGCACAATCTGTGGCTCAAATGGTTGTTCAAAATCACATATAACCTATGTAATTGGTATTTGGACTATGACACTCCTGAAGGTTAAATATATGTGTTGGGTTATCGGGAAAGTCATGACACAATTTTTGCATAGAAAAGTACATCATGACTATCCTGAAAACTTAATACCTCAGACTACTACTGAGTACAGTTCTTGATACAAACAAGCAACATTTCCAAGTTTCATGTAAGCTAAGACATAAATAATTTAATGACAGTATAGAAATCTTAGTGAAACCTGTATTTTTTTATAAGAACATTATCAGCTTCTTTATGGGGAGAAAGAGTTCATAATAATTTAAAAATAGAGATAATCTCCGGCTTCTGATAATCTTTAAATGAATGAAACTAATGCCTAAGGTCTTTAGAGAAGAATAATTGATGTTAATAATTAACATAATTTTCAGATTTGGAGTCACTGTATTCAGGGCCAGGGTCTTGATCCCCTAAGTGGCTGAGATTAACCAATGGTCTGTCTGACTTGTGCCTGCTGGAAGGTTTCTCTCATTTCCTACGCAGTATTATTTCATCGGCTAGTTGGACTGTGTCCAGTTTATTTGGCAAAGATTTTGTAGGACCATGCTGTGTCCATTATCTTTTCCTGACAATGATTTAATCTTACTGCAAAAGCGTCAGAGCTGGTTATTATGCTAGCCATACTATTTTTGGATTTGGAGTAGTTACTTTAATTTCATATGAGCTCACATTTAGCTATATGAATAAAAAACATTTATAGCAACACACATTCAGTTAATTCATCTGTCTTAATGTCGTCTGTGTATGTGTGTGTGTGTGTCCATTAGTGTTCCTTGTACTCCAATAGGAAATAAATTTTAAGGATACAAATATAATAAGTAGCTCTCTAGCTCTGGACAATCTGTTAAACATTTATTTGTTCACAAATTTGTCCACAAATATGCTGCTACAGCTCTGCAGAATGATGATCAGTGTTTATTATATATTTGATATTAATTTAATAGCACTAATGTGTGTGAGACAATAGGCTAGATCCTCTAAATGTGGAAAATAAACTCTGACGTTGAGTAGCAGTCATCTCTGGCCTCTATTCATTTGTTTTTTTTACAATCTGGAATATATTGTTTCTGTCCTGTAGTTAGCAATGAAGATAGAAGGGGAAGGCTGAGTTAAAGATGAGTTCTTTCGTGTTGTCCTAACAACTAAGATGTCATTTATTGCGTGGGTTCTATGTGCCAAGCATGCAGCTAAATAATTTCATATTCTATAATAGATGCAGTTTTAAAGCTAATTTATAGAACAGAAGTAGGGTCAAAATTCAGTTCCAAGTCAATGTGACCTCCAAGCACTTGTTTTTAACCACCTCCTCCCCCACACTCTCAGGAGCTCTTTCAGTATTCTTAAGATTAAATTCTTCAAACATCTTAAATATACGCCCTTAATTATTAAACAGTCCATTCAAACAAATCATATAAATAGGATCTCTGAAGAAGTATAACAGAAAGTGACCATGAATCATATATGCACGCATACCAGTCTTTTCTTACCCTTGCTAATGCCATGGAGATTAATTGCACAACAGATTGGTTTCATTTCCATTTCTTAAAAATTGGAAATATGACTTATAGGAGAATATCCATTATAGTAAATATCTATTATAGAAAAACAATTTGGTAGTCTTCAAAAAAGGATGGGAACTTAGATATAACACTTAAAATATCCCTAGGTTTAAAAGCTATCCTGGCCTGGGTAAACCAGTGTCACTAAAAGCTTCCTAAGTGGAGCTATGACAATTACCTTGACTCCTCGGTAATAAGGATGTCTCTATTTCTGCTTTCTATTTCACACATAAATGAATAAAAGGAACAAGGCCAGGTTTAGTTTAGACAAGTGATATATAAATTGTACAGATGACAAAAATTGTTTTGTTTTTAGATCATGACCAACAACATGGTTTGGAGCAAGGAAAATCTGGTCATAAAATCTCAATTTGGCTTATTAGTTTATTAGCTTTGAGTACTCATCCGTTCTAAACTTGAGTTTTCTCATCTCCATTAGTAGTACAATAATAAAAATATATGGTAGTTAAATGAGATAATGTGCAAGGTTTTGTTTTTTTTTAAAGGTTTTTGTCTTAGGGCACATGCACTCATAAAAGAGAGACAGAGACAGTGAGAGGGAAAGTGAGAAATCACTCCCGGGAGGATAGTCACCCCAGAACCCTTTCTCCTCCATTCTCCTTTTGGGATCTTGGACATGCCTGCACATGCACCTAGTGTGGGTTTCAAACTACCAGGTCCGGGACTCAAACTGTGGTCAGTCATGTGGGAGTACGATGATGTACCTGTTACACTGTCTGCTGACCCTGTGCATGGCTTACATAAGCGACTATCTAAAGGGACTCATGGGACCAGCAGTTAGCGTGATGGCTATGTCGCTGAACTCCCATGTAGTCGACCGTGGTTCGAGCCCTATACCCAGTGACTTAAATTCATGCCGGGCATGTGTGCATGCATGCCCAAGATCCCGAGAGGAGAATGGAGGAGAAGGGATTGCGGCATGGCCATCCCCCCTGGGGGGCGATTTCTCGCTTTCTGTCTCTCTGTCTCTGTCTTCCTGGGAGGTGCACATGCCTTATAGCAAAAACCTGTACAAAAAAAAAAAAAAGGAAAGGGACTCATGATTAGAAACCTTTTTTTCTTCTATGCATATCATCTACAACAACAAAAGTAAGAAGCTACATTATAAAAAAACGTCTTAGCCAGCATGCTCTTGGTAGCAGGACAACCATTCAAATGTTTCTACTGAACTAAGTACTTTTGCAATATTTGGAGTTATCTAAACTGGCTAGTGTTGGAAGTGGCCACTTCAAGAAACATGGTCCACTACTTTGTGAGTCGCTTAGGCTCTGTGGATGAAGACAAAATATCATTCTGCAGAGCTATAACAGCAAATTTGTGAACGTTAACTTATTCTGCATTTTCACTATAACCTAACGTTCCACATGACACTGCCAAAAAGTTGACAGTCGTTATCAAAATTAAATACACTGCTTAATACCATTTGACCTGCCAAATTTTCTACAAAATTAAAATTTAAGGGTATAATAATCCAATGAATTGCTTTCATACCTGTTGTTATTTTTCATTATACCAAATTCATAAAGAGACCTCTATGAGTCAGTAATATTTCATCATATGCAGCTCGGTCTCAGAAACACACTGGAATTAGGCCATCATGTGTATGCAAATGTAGTCATAAATTTTCTTATCAAAAATTAAATCATGTGACCAGCAGATGGCATAACAATGATGTTGTTAGATTCCATGTAGTTGACTGTGGTTCAAGTCCCCAACCTGGTAGCTTGAAACTCATACTGGCATGCATGCGTGCATGCCCCAAATCCCAAGAGTAGAATGGAGGAGAAGGGATTGTGGTGTGGCCATTCCCCTGGGGGGTCATTCCTTGATATCTGTCTCTCTGGTGAATTCACAAACCCTTTAGAAAAAAATCTCTAAAAAGAAAGAAAGAAAAAATTAAATCATAAAAAAAATGTTGGCTCAAGCAACCAAAGAAATGAACACAAATAAAATCACAATAACAACAATAATGAGAATTATAGTTACGAAAGAAAACCTGGAAGAATAACAAAATCATTGTTACCTAATTTTCAAAGCAAATTAAAACTTTACTGAAAACAAAAAATATATTTTTGTGTGTCTGTGTGTGTGCGTGTGTTTATTTTCCTGCAAAACATTTTTATATCTTTGTTGACAAAGGCTGAGAAAAAAGAGGAATGTAAATATTGCTTTGCCAAAGAACGTGTTGGCCTTATTATTATTAATTTTTTAATCTTTCTACAATGGTGGCAAAAATTATAACATTTCTAATAGATTTCATCTTTGGAGTACATTTAGCAAATTAATGCATTAACATAATAAGGAGAGAAAAGTAACTGCCTCATTAAAGAATAAACAACATAATGCAATCTGTTGGAAGTAGAAGAAAATTCAGGCAGTCCAGTTTATACTCCTGTTTTCTACTAAAAACATAGAAGTGTCCTATAAATATTTGCAAAAGTTCAAGAAAACTCTGCACTTACTGGACAGGTATGTAATCCTAGTTTTCCTGATGCCCTTACTATTGTTTCCATAGCAGTGAGGGTCTTTTTTGTAATTTGTTTGTTTAGACTTTCTGTGTTTATCTTTCACATTTACCACTTCAAATATAAAAGGTAGTGAGATAATATTATGTATTAAATATATATATATATACATATGTATATGTGTGTGTGTGTGTGTGTATATATATATATTATATATATATGTATATATAATATATATATATATACACATATATATAATTTGCATTTTTCTGTCTTTTTTTTGCCAGTTAAATGGCTGTTTCTGGTTTGTTCTCCCCTAGTGCTAGCAGCGAAGTTTCCAAATGTGAAAAGGAAGTCACTGTTCAAGAGGGTTCATTCATTTAGACACCATAATTCATCTGTGTGAGCTAACTGCATCTGCACCAAATGCCTATCAGTGATTAATAGGTCATAGCTCCTATTTCAATTATTGCATATATCTCTAGAATTTGGTAAATGGCTTATTAAATTTAGGAAAAATCAAACTATTTAGAAGACAGTGTATTTGTTGCTTTCTTGTGATCATTTTCCATAAAAGAGTTCTTTCTCTTTACACATAATCTGCCAAGGAGAAATCTGTCCCTATGCTTAATTTGATCACTTTCCCCCCCACAGACTACACAGTTTGGGAATGTTGATCAAAATGTTCATGCTGAAGATCTAATTGACTTGGCCTTTTCACATGTTACAGCCAAGTGGTTTGAAAAAGGGAAGAATACAAGTTGGTTTTAGAGATCTGTAACTACCTTCATGGTTCTTAAGTGAGAGAATGACTATTTGCCATTGTCTTTAGGTAGAGGCTTCTACTAGCATTTACCTGGTGGAGGCCGAGGATCCTGATAGACATCCCACAGCGCATAACACAATTCCTCTATGATAAATATTTATCTGACGTAAAAGTCAGTATCACTAAAGTTAAGAAACTGTTAGCACTTAAAATCTGAAACCTCTCCCAATCTAATACATCTCAACTTTTGGACTTTTGGAAAGAAGATTATAAAGGGAAGTTTATTTTTATTTATTTTTTTTAGAGGTTTTTGCTATAGGACGCGAGCACTCGCCAGAGAGAGAGAGAAACAGAGAGACAGAAAGCGAGAAATCAGCCCCTGGGGAGGATGGCCATGCCACAATCCCTTCTCCTCCATTCTCCTCTTGGGATCTTCAGCACGCACGCACACGCGCCCAGCGTGAGTTTTAAGCTACCGCGTCCACGACACGAACCGGCGATCGACTACATGGGAGTCCAGCGACATAGCCATCATGCTAACTGCTGGTCCCATAAAGGGAAGTTTATAACACCATAATCTCTGACTGTTCTTAACTTGGTAGTATCTAAATTGAACAAACTTCACAAGTAACCCCGCATGTAAAAGCAGGCTTGGGACAGCACATTGCCATATAGAGTTCACAAAGCACTCTCGAACATCTACATGAATTTCTTAAAATTTCCACCCTCATGTATTTCTGTCTTGCGCTTGGAGAAATTAAAATTCTAGGAACTCTAGTAACTTAGACTACGACACAGGCATATAAATAATCACTTTTCAAGGAAGTTATGTTTCTTGGAGCAGGGACTCAGGTGAGAAAATTGAGATCCTCTTTTTCTCACCCCAGAGTTAAAAGTCGAAAACTGAGAAGGGAGACAATGGAACGTCTGACATTGTAGCTGACTGTGCAAGTGCTTTGTTTTCCCCAATCTACTGGGGTCTCAAGAGCCCTTCCTGTAGTCACTCATCAGTTTTAATTAATGATGGGTGGGGATGCACTTTGGCCAGTTTGACTGATGCCATTTAAAAGTTATCTCCCTATAACCATTGGTGACATTGCTCCAGTGAGGCTATCCCTCAACTCAATTAAAAATTTTTATTTCTTCCATGCTTTGGGAGAAATCAAGGCCTGGCCCTTTGTTCTGGTGTTTCTCTGAAAGAGCTCTTTGACATTATCTTGCACGGGGCAAGATTGTATGCAAAATTCCTCATCCTCAATGTCACACATTAGTTATTTTTTTCACCTCTACATTATGTAGGTTTTTCTCCTCCTAAAATATTATAAGAAAACAAGAAATGAAAATGAAGAAAAATAGCATAACTATTCAGGTGCTATTGTAGAAGATTTTTCTGCAAAAAAGGTATTTTCTTTTATAAGAAAAGATGACTGGGAAAGTAGGTCAGGCAGGAGTGAAGCTCTACAAATTGCAGGTTTGCCACAAATTGCAGCAACATTTCTGATTTTAAAAGTAACTTTTGAAGAAGGGTCAAAGCAGAATTCAATGTGATAATATAATTAAAGACATTTTCAATAAGTCAGCACTTATTTTAGTTTAGTTTTCCCCTTGGAATGAAAACTGTGTAGGCAATTAGTTTAAATTAGGCTATGTGGGGATATTATTTGTATAACAAAAATAAGTTTCTCTTTGTAATTAAATTTAATGGTGTAGTACCAGAGAGGAACTGAACAAGTTTCTGAGATTTGCTTTGCAGTAGTCAAACTCCTATTCTGAGATCCATTGATGTAATAAGTCATTTTGCTACTTGCCTGACAGAGTCTGCATTTTTAACATGCTAAGCAGATACTTTTAGCTGCTGAGGAACTTAAGTAAATCATTTTTCTCAGAGGCTCATCTAAGTTCCATTGCTTCCTAGGTTGTTTTGATGTTGCTAAAACCTTGCTTTTGTTTTAATCCTCTTAAAGAATGTGAAGAGCAGTTTCTAATTACCATGGATCTGCATATGCACATAAATTTAAGATTGAAACTTTAGGACTATTCCTATATTTTAAGTCCTTGCTCATGAATGATTATTCATTAATAGTCGCCTTGGTACAAAACATGTTTATACACAAGTACACATACGCGCTCATATTCATAAAAAATGTATTATGTATATAGCACATCACTCGAAATTTTACAGATAGTATGTATAACTGTTATAACTGGAAAAATAATGAATGGAAACTACTTCCTGGTCCTTGTGGCATAGAAAATCTAGATTTAGTTTACTTTTATTAACTATTGTTGTCGCAAGCAGTTTTACCTGATTTTCTAATATCTAATTCTCTTTCTTTGATGTTACTAAAAACAGTTATTTTATATTAACAGAAAGAAGATCTTATGATAGCTAGACAGTTTGGGATCTTTAACCTACTCTATTGTTCACTAGATTCATATTTCAGGTGAGTTTCCTAAACTGCTAATTGAAGCATTTTTATCCATAAATTGAAGTAATAATACTCACATAACATGGTTGTTTCACAGATCAAATGCATTAATATATTCAATATACTAAGCATAGTCATAACAAGCAGTTAATGATTGATATTAATACTTATAATAAATTACTGTTTGGGCCAGCCGGTGGTGGTGGGTGATTAAGGTGGTTGGATCTCTCATGGCCAATTGTGTGGTTCAAGTCCAGAACCTAATAGCTTGAAAAACATCCCTGCCATGTGTTTGTGCATGCCCCAAATCCCAAAAGGATAGAGAAATTGTGAAAAAAGGCTTGCATCATGACATTTTCCTATGGGAGGGGGGAGTGCTTTCTTGCTTTGTCTCTCTCTTTCTCTCTCTCTCTCTCTTTCGTTCTCTCTCTCTCTGTTCCTCTCTGGCAAGTACAAACAGCCTCTAACAAATTTTAGAATAATTAGTTACTATTTTATTAGTTATTTATAAGAAATATTGAGAGGACATTTAGCAGATGGAAATAAAATACCAAATGCTGTTTAAGTTTTTAAATGTATAATACTCTTGATTACTTTGGTCTCCATAGTAAGTAAGATTGACAAAAGAGTTCCTAGAAAGATAAAACTGCTTTTTTCCTCAGTTTTCTCATGCCTTTTTCCTCATACGTCTTTTTCATGCCCTTTTCTTATATTGTCCCCTGAGCCTAGCATATCGTTTTTTACCTGCTGCCTTGTAAATGGCTTTTCATTCTACAGATACCAACTTATGATATATTTATTTTACAAAGCTATGCTTGAAAATTTCTACTCTTTATTTTATATGATGACTTTTATCATCAATATTCTTTGTTATAAATTTGTTAAAGCTTTGAACATATTTGTTAAAGCTTGGAGCACACTTGATTACTTACATGTTTATCTCCCATGGTAGCTATGTCAACTTAAAGGTTTAAACTACCTTGTATTCATGTTTCCTTTTCTAGCAATAACAATATACAAATACATTCCTGTTGGCTGAATGAATGAGTTAATAAGTTTATTTTTATAAAAATATTTGCTTGTAAAATTTACTGGAAATCAATAGTGACCGTATCCTTCAATTATATCACATTTTTTCCTGAAAAACATACATTAGCAGTGTCTGAGTAACAATGACCTCTTATTATTATATTTACCAGATAACTGACGTTGTTTTTTGTTCCAATAATTTTTCTTTTAATTTCCCTGCAAGGTAGTTACTTTATTGATAGACATTTTAAGATAAAATAACAAAACAACAAGAAAAAATATGCCATTGTATAACCTCCTGTCCTTATTTCTTTCTTTCTCTTGATACATACGCTTGCCTAACCATTTGCAATGGAACTGCACCATTTTATAAAACCTCTACAAATTGTCACCCATCATTGCTAATCTCCAAATTTAGAGGTTTTTTTTTTTAGCTTTATTTTCATTTTTCTTAGAGGCCTTGCTTATCTTTCTCACCTTCTGTAATAATTCAGTTACTGTTTTTTTCTTCTCATAAAATGTTAAGTCTTGAAAGGAATAATATAGAAAAACAGAAGAATGTATAGTAATATTTTTTTCACTATAAAATTACTTCTCATAAAACGAGATGAATGTGTCACTCACCCTGTAGCTCATGTTCATCCCATACCCATGCCTCTCCCTAAAGACATGTTTCCACTGACCTTAGAGCCAACCTTGGTCTTATCAGGCCCTAATCCCTCCCTACCAGTGCCTTTTCTTTCTTTTAGACAATAGGATGCGTGTAATAAAACAAGGCCACCATAAAAGAATCCAGCCTGAACCAGTCAGAGTGAAGATGGTAAATGAAATGACCACTGACTAACCTTCAAGTTCATTATACCCTTATTGTACTATAACAGCATAGTAGGTGGCACACCTATTAGCACCATGATAGTTGGCAATCTTCATGGTTACAACCATAAATGATAAACTATAAGGGGAGAAATTAGGTGGGTTTTGGACTTCTGGGATATCTCCACATTTTCCCAGAAAGCGCTGAATACTACTCCTTTCTATTACCCTGACTGTCCCTTCATTACCCCATTTGCCATATCTTAAAATTGCCAACTCAAAACACCTGAGAAATAGATTTGAGAGCTGGGCTCCTTCTTCTCCATCCTTTGACTATTGAATAAAATTTGTACTGTAGACAGTTTTGGTCTAAGTCGACTCCATGACTCCAAAGGATAAAAGATCCATTTGGGGAAAAATTTAAAATTAATAAGAATAGTTATGAAGATTGATGAATATGCATATTAATGAAATCCTAGAATAGTTGCATTAATGGAGACAGGAAATCTCAGAGCTATATAGCTAAGGTAACGGTGGTAAATTTCAGATACTAAAGCAGTGAAGCAGGAGCACCTCCATTTTGAATTTCTCTCTATATTGGAAACTTGCTTTCTCCTTTTGCCTAGAGTAAACAGAGTGATGAACACTCCTAATGTCTTTGCTAAATAACCGGAAACTCCCTACCCTAAAATGTTCCTTAGTGATGTAATCATCAGTTGCCAGCCCCCTTGCCCTGAGCCATGAAGACCATTAAGATTCCATTGTGTTTAAGCAACGATCTAGAGATTATTAACTTGGTTGAGCTGGCTTCTGTAACTCTTACTTACGTATAGGCATGCCAGTCCTTCCCCTTGTCACCTCCTGCTCTTCAATAAGTATTGCTCCTGCAGGTCGACCCAAATGTGGTTTTTGCCTTTATCAGCCCCCTCCTCCCTACACTCGGGACTGCAGGGCTGCGGGGTTTGAGAGACAGAAGTCCCCTTTGTATGCTGCCGGCTTAATCGATAAAACTCCAATGAATTTAGCTATGTCTGGATGTCCTCTTATTTCTCACTGATTAGACTATAAAATAAAGATTGAATTTTCACAGGTCATATAGAATGGTAAGTTGGCACAAATAGAGAAAGTTTAAGAGAAACATTATGACATACATAACTAATATATGTTATATACTATAAAACAAACATGAGTAATAAATTCTATGATTTTATTTTAATTTTTATATGCCCCATAAAGTTCTAATATGGTTTATGTAAACCATTAATTTTTGTCAAAAATTTATATATTCATGGAAAACTAAATATTGACTGCTTTACAACATCATGTTTGTTAGCAAGCTTAATGAAATTATCACATAATAAGGACAGGTCTACCAACTATCCACAAATATAAAAAATCATTAACTATATTTTGTATAATTTATGATTCTGTATTTTTTTTAAATCCCAGAAAGCATATTGCATTTTAGGGTTTCCTAATTAACTCGTATTTACAAGACCATTAACAAATAAATCTGCATTTCTGAAAAAAACTGGAGAAAAACATATACATTAAAAAATTGACAAAAATAAACATGTAAAAGTGTTCTACTGAGTACATTAAAAAGCTGAGAAGAAAAGGAAATGTTTTATAAAATTAAAGTGTGTATATAAAAAATATAGGATGCACGTAAGGTAGAAACACACACTTAGAATGTTTTTTTTTTAATATCAAATTAAAATACAGAAAAAGAGAACATGTGATTATAGGATTTGAGGTTGTTTTAAAGAAAAGCAGGGTTTAGGAAAGAACTCATTAGGCCACCAGAATTTGAGAGAATCCTGATAGAGATGCAAATTTGGAAGTGAGTAAAAAAGATTCAGCAAAGCCTATTTCTACTGGTGGAGAGCAAGCAAACACAGGAAGAATTTGAAAACTTCAGAGGTATATGAGGAATGACAAGACTTCTCGAAATAAACCTGGAACAACAACAAAGTTGGAAAAATATCGAAGTGGTGTTAAAATGGGCTGTAGAGGTGTTCTTTAGTGTTGCCACATTGTGAAAGAACATGAACAATTAAAAAGGCAAATCTGGAGTTGGCTTCACAGAGTCCTATTTCAAATGACTTGTGATTTTTATAAAAAAAAAAAAAAAATTGGTTTTCTCTTTCCTCCACTTCCGTGAGAAAGGTCCCTGTGGGAATCTCCCAACACAGGTGCCTCTGAGTTCAGTTTTGCTTGAGCTGGGGTAGACTGTTTGGGTGGGACTCTTTGAGAGCAGCTACAATTTGTGGTGTTTATAAAATTTTCAAAATGAGTATAAACTCAGGACTTTCTATGAAAAAAAAAAAAAATACTGGCCTATATAAAGAAAAGAACAAAAGAGAAAATAACAGGATGATCTGAATCTTGAGAGATTGTTGTAACTTCAGTAAGTTAATTTAAGTCTAGACAGAGGACACATAGTCTTTCTTTATATAAAAATATTTATTTCTTCTTATTATTATTTTTAAAGTTTGTTTTAGGGCACGTGTGTGTGTGTGTGTGTGTGTGTGTGTGTACGTAAGAGAAAGAGAGAATGTTAGAAAGCAATCCACCAGGTCCTGGACTTGAATTGCAGTAAGCCATGTGGGAGTCCAGCATCCCAACCAACATAGCCTTTAAAACTTTAGTGCATGCGGAGGCTGGCAGGTCTCTTAGTGGTTAACGGCTGGATTCCCACATGGCCGATCACGGTTAGAGTCTCAGACCTGGCAACTTGCTTTCTCACGTTCCCTCTCTCTTTCTCTTTTTCTCACTCTGTCCCTCTCTGACCAAACTAAAAATAAATAAGTAAATAAAGTTAAATAAAATAAAAATAATTGAAAAAAATTTAGTGCATACAATCTAAAAATTTTGGTGAAAGAGCTTAATTACTTAGTGTAACATCCTATGTTTGGGACATAGCTTGATGAGTATTTAATATGGGAGAACTAGGACACCAGGTACAATGAAAAGAAAGTACCATAAAGTTAAATCAAAAACAACAAACACAGAAAATGTTATTCTAATTTTGTTCATAACACCAAAAAAATGTAGTTAATTTTCCCAGTGCCCTATACATATATAGAATGTGTTCATACTTTAATAAAAGAAAGTTTAATTTTTTATTTTTAAGTCAGGCCCATCTATAATGTTTTTCAGTTGATTGTCAGAAAAATAACACCCAGGAATCACAGCTCATGCAATGTTTTAGAAAATACTAAGTATGGTATTATTTGTCATCACCAGCACATAAATAATTAAGTGAGTAAAAATCAAGCAGGCTACTTGTAAAGCAACTTACTTTCTGTAAAAAAATAAATTAAAAAATTACTAAAATGTTGATATTTTACAATAAGAAGTTTTATTAATTGAAACACTTATTTAGCATACTTTTTTATTTGGTATTGATATATTTAATAAATGATGAATGTGATCCAAGCTTTGGATATAAATATAGTATCTTAATTAATTGGCAATAGGTATTACTAAGTGAATAATGTATCTGATTTAATAGAGATAGAACCTATCTGGTTCTGCAAGTGATTAGTTTTTATTGAGAAATTAATCCATTTCAAAAGGTGAAGCATCTCTTTCAATATGAGCTAAATCAAATTTATAATGAAAGGTGTGCGTGTGCACGCGCGTGTGCACACACAAAAGTAAGACAAGGAACAAGTTTGCCCTCAAGTGGACTTCAAAGGAAGATCAGAGTTTTCAAAAAGGAAGGGAAAAAAAATTGAGATCATGGGTTTATATATTCATATTAACAGAGAGGAAGCTAAACACATTCCATTCATTACAGAACCTTTTTATTTTGGGAGTATTTTATATTTTCCTAGATGCTTCATTATCTATTGCATTATTGAAATGCCACTCAAAAAATTTAATAATACTTTAAAATACACAAATATTATTTGCTATACATTATCATTTTGTTATTTTTTTAAGAATGTTCTGGGCAGCAAATTCTGCACTAAATTAAAATAAAATGGGAGTTTAAAATGTTTAATTTTCCTTTCTTCAATAGATGTTCATTATATCAAAATGCCTTAGAAAATTTTATAGTAAGAAGAGGACAGTGATATCAGCATGATGGCAGAAGAGGAGGTCCCAGGCTTCACTACCCCCAACAAGAAGTACAGTTAAAAACCATCTACAGACATGAACATCTTAGTGAAAACTCCCCAAAATAGGAAGTAAGCCTGAGTCACCTCTGTGGTCCACAGAACAGGATAAAAACTACACAGAGAAACCAGCATAGTTATGTAGCTGGATGCCCATGTAGTCAACTACAATTCCAATCCTGGACCTGGTGACTAAAACTCATGCCGGGCATGCGTACACGCGGGCACATGCATGCTCATAATCCCTAGAGGAGAATGGGGGAGAAGGGATCACAGCATGACCATCCCCCAGGGGGTTACTTCTCACTTTCTGTCTCTCTCTGGTGAGTGCATGCACTCTATAGCAAAAAACTCTCAAAACAAAGCAAAACAAAACAAAACGTGCATGGGCTGGCTTAATGAAACAGCAGTAAAGTGATGTTCAAGAGAATTCAAGAGAAGCTGAATCCCACATGGCAACGAGGGTTCCAATCTGCAGCAAATATCAGCTTGAAATATGCTTAGCAGGGGCACAAGGGCCCAGGATCCAACAGCCTGTAGGACCGGAAGAAGAGAATCACATTGCGACATTGAAGAGGATGCCTCTTTCTCCTTCTCTTTCACTGTCATGTATGCATATAATCACTCTATAATAAATTTAAAAAATGGAAAGGGTATATATATATATATATATATATATATATATATATATAAAATCTTACTTTGACAATAGTTCCCCTCCATCCTCCCTCAATTAAGCACAGTGCCAAAAAGAAAGGATTCCCTAGGGATTGTGTTTCTTGTAGAGAGAAAAGAGAACCAGAGGTGCTTACCCAATTTTCAAGCACTCTAAGACACTTCCAAGGAAGCCCACTCCCATCTCGCTCAAAGGGAAGGCAAGGGAAATAACATAGCTAGACCATCTGGGAGTAGTTAGAAATAAAGCACAGAGGCAGAACCCACAGAAACTGATATGAGATCTTGGTGGTGCCACTGTATACCTGCTAGCAGTAGTACTGGTTCAGAGGTACAAGATAACATAATTCTCCTACAGATTTGAACTGGTCATTTCCAGAAGAGGAGAGAAGTTCTACCAGGTTTGAATCACTAGATGGCTAGCTTCAAGGACTAACCTTAGATCCCACTCTAGAGACCCATCGAGTTATAGAAGCAAGAACTACAGCAAATTATGGTAAAGAGCAGGAGTTAGCTGGTTACACATAACAGTTTAACAGTGTTTGGGTACAACCTTAAGACTTACCCCTAGACTTCACCATAAGATTGAGAAGACTGCTGCAGAAAATTCTTTTTTATTTTTTCTGCAATAAATTCTGATGAAAAACAGAAAATACTTTAACTACACATGGACAGCCTCAAAGCCCACTCACTCTAAGGGACCAGCAGTTAGCATAATGGCTATGTCACTGGACTCCCATGTAGTCAACCACGGTTCGCGTCCCGGACCCGGTGGCTTAAAACTCACATTGGGCGCGTGCGCGTGCGTGCTCAAGATCCTGAGAGGAGAATGAAGGAGAAGGGATTGCGGTGTGGCCATCCCCCCTAGGGGGGTGATTTCTTGCTTTCTGTCACTTTCTGTCTCTCTGTTTCTCTCTGTCTGGAGAGCACATGCGCCCTATAGCAGAAAGACAAAAACAAAAACAAAACAAAAACAAAAACAAAAAAAACTCTCAAAAAAAAAAAAGAAATTAAAAAGAAAAAAGCCCACTCTAAGATACTACATAGGCAAGGAGGCAAACCTCAACTCTGCATTTTTGCTGACCAAAGCTGATGATCCTACTCGTCCCAATAAGCAACTACATAATCTTGGGCACTCACCTGAAACCTTTTCCAACTACTTATATAGTGGTACTACCTGGCCAAAAAATAAATCCCGTGACTCTGCCTGATTGGAGAGACGAGTCAGCTACTCCATCCAAACTCTGAGCACAGGCAGCAACCTTGCCATCTAGGGTAGGCAAAAACCAGGTCTGCCTACCTATTTTATCAGCTTACCCATCCAGAATCATAGATTTAACTAAATAGTATAGGTCTCTCTGTCGAAACACACCTGTGAAAGCCAGAAAAGGTAAAGTTTCTCTTTTCAAAAGAACAGATTCTAATGCAAAAACACATGGATTACAAAGACTTTGAAAACTTTGACCTTCCAAAAGAAACTAACAAATTTCTAATTGTGGAAGCCTGGCTTTTCCCTCCCCAAAGAGGGAGAGTTATAAAGTGACAGACAAAAAATCCAGAATAATGTTTTTATGGAGTTCAATAAACTATAAGAATATATAGATAAAAATTAATGAAATTTAGAAAACAGCACATGAACAAAATGAAAAGTTTGATAGAGAAATAGAAACAGTTAAGAAAAAAAGAAAAATTCTAAGGATGAAGAATGCAATGCTGAGAACCAGCAGTTAGCATAATGGCTATGTCACTGGACTCCCACGTAGTTGACCGCGGTTCGTGTCCCGGACCCGGTGGCTTAGATAGAACTCATGCCAGGCACGTGTGCATGCGTGCCCAAGATCCCGATAGGAGAATGGAGGAGAAGGGATTGCGGCGTGACCATCCCCCCTGGGGGGTGATTTCTCGCTTTCTGTCTCTCTATGTCTTTCTGGCAAGCGCACGCGCCCTATAGCAAAATCCTCTCAAAAAAAAAAAAAAAAAAAGAGAAGAATGCAATACTGAACTAAAAGGTACAATAGAAAACTACAACAGTAGGCTGATTCAGGCTGGGAAACAACCAGTGAGCTTGAAGACAGAACATTTGAAACTATCCAATCAGAAGACCAAAAAAAAAAAAAAAAAAAAAAAAGGAAAGAATAAAGCCTACAAGGAATATGAAATACTACCAAGAAAACTCAACTATGTACAATATACATTTTAGATAATAAAGGAAAGGGTCCAAGAACATATTTAAGAGATAATGGCTGAAAAATTCTAAAATCTGGAGAACTATGCCTACATTTATGTAGAGGAAGCATAGAGGTATCCAATACAAATCAACCAAAAGGGACCAGCATATGACGTAATTGTTACATTGCTAGACTTCTACTTAGTCGAATGAAGTTCAAGTCCTGGACCTGATAATTTAAAACTAATGCCAGGTACATGTATGTGTGTGTGTGTGTGTGTGTGTGTGTGCCCAAAATCCCAAAGGGAGAATGAAGCAGAGGGATTGCAGTGTGGTCATACCCCCTGGGGCATAATTTCTCACTTTCTGTCTCTCTCTCTCTCTCTCTCTCTGGCAAGTGTACATGTCCTATAGCAAAAATATCTCTCTAAAATAAACAAAACAAAACAAAAAACAAGAGACATAATTAAACTATCAAAAATCAAAGGCAAAGAAAAAGCCCTGAGCACAGCAAGAGACATGAAACACATCATATACAAAGGTGTTTCAATTTGACTAACTGCAAATTTCTCAGCAAAAACACTGCAGACCAAGAGAGACTAGGATAATATATCAAAATGCTAAATTAAAAATAAAAAAATACTACCAATCAAAAATACTTAACCCATTATCTTCCCTAAATAAGAGAGAAAGAAAAAAGAAAAAAAAAGCTTTCTCTGGACCAGAATGTGGTATAATGGTTATGTTGCTGGACTCCCACATAGTTGACCATGGTTTGAGTCCCAACCTGGCAGCTTAAATCTAACACTGGGCATATGTCCATGTGTGCCCAAAATCCAAAGAGGAGAAAGGAGAAGAAACTGTGGTGCGCCCATACTTCTGGCAGATGATTTCTCACTTTCTGTCTCTGTCTTGCTGTCTCTCTGGTGAGCATATGTGCACTATAGCAAAAATCTCTTGGGATCAGCAGGTGGTATGGTGGTTAAGGCACTGGAGACTCCTACATAAGGCACTGGAGACTCCTACATGGCCGACCATGGTTTGAGTCCGGACTTGGTGACTTGCTTTCTTACTTCCCTCTCTCTCTCTCTCTGGTCAAATTAAAATAAATTAATAAATAAATAAAATTAAATATAAATAATTCTTAAAAAAAGAAATAATACTTCCTTTTTTTTTTTTTTTTTTGAGGTTTGCTATAGGGCTCACGTGCTCACCAGAAAGACAGAGAGAGACACAGAGAAGACAGAAAGTGAGAAATCACCACCCAGGGGAGATGGCCATGCCACAATCCTTTCTCCTCCATTCTCCTCTCAGGATCTTGGGCACACACACACACATGCCTGGCATGAGTTTAAGCCACTGGTTTCAGGACTCAAACAGCTGTATACTACATAGGAGTCCAGAGACATAGCCATTACACCATCTGCTGGTCCCCCACAAAAAAGAAATAATACTTTCTCAAACAAAAGCTAAGAGAGTTCATTACCAGTAGACCCGCCTTAGGGAAATTGCTAAACAGGGTTCTTTAAGCTAAAACAAAAAACCACTAATAACATAGAAGTTACAAAAGCACAAATTTCAAAGTATAAGCAATATAGAGATATATTTAAAATATTCTAGAACTATAATGGTGATGTATAGAACAATTGTATTCCTAATATGAAGGTTAAAAGAACTATTAATAATGCCGGGTGTGCTGGTACCCACTCTATAGCAAAAGAACTATTAATAACAATAATAATGACGACAGCTAAAATATATTGTCAAAGGATATGTTTTACAAAATGATGTAAATTTTGACATCAAAATCATAAAATATAGCGGAAGAGGAATAGAAGTCCAATTGTATGCAATTAAAATCAAGTTATTAACTTGAAATAGACAATTATCAAATTTCTATGAAAGTCTCATATTAACAAAGCTAATTTTTTTTTTCCTAGAGGAATAAAACAAAAATTGTAAGGAATGAAAGCCTACCACTACAGAAAATCAAACTACAAAAGAAAAAAGAAACAAAGTAGAAGAAACAATCAATACAATGGAAGCAGCAAATCTTTACTGATCAATAATGCACCACGGTTTAAAATGTGACACTGGGAGTTGACTCATACAGACAGGTTCCTGGTTTGCATCCAGAAACCTCCCTGAGAATAACAGATATGCATGTACTCCTGATCTAGGGCTAGCTGAGGCTGCAGGTAGATCCTGACATTGAAATACTGTTGGGGGTGCTGTCTCTATTTACTTCTGCTCATGGGAGAAATAAAAAAATAAATATACAAAACATAGAGTGACCGCATAGCTAAAAAACAGTACCCAACTATATGCTGACTGAAAGAGACACACCTCATTTTTAATGATACATGCGGACTGAAAGTGAAGTAATGTAAAAATAATATTTCATGCAAATAGAACCCAAAAGAGAGATGGGATTGCTATATTTACAACAAGTAAAATAGACTTTCAGTTGAAAACTGTAAAAAGAGACAAGAAGAGGGGCCAGCTGGTGACGTGGTGGATAAAGGCACTGAACTCCCACATTGTTGACCACAGTTAGAGTCCCAGACCTGGTGGCTTGCTTTCTCACTTTCCCATGCTCTCTCTGTGTCTCTCTCTGTTCAAATTAAAGTAATAACAATAAAATAAATTTAAATTAAAAAGTCCTTTAAAAACAAAGAGAGACAAGAAAAATTTATATAAAGGTAAAGGGGTGAATTCACAAAGAGGATAAAATCATTGTAATTATATTTGTATCCTACACTGGAGAAACTAAATGCGTAAAGCAAATATTGATAGATTTGAAGAGAGAATTAAACAGAAATACAATAATAGTGGGAAATTTCAAACCCCACATTCAATAATGCATAGATCATCCAGAAGAAAATCAATAAGGAAACTGAACTTGAACAACACTGTAGACACTTTAGATCAAATGAATGTAACAGATATAAACAGAACATTCTAGCAAGGAACAGCAGGATATACATTCTTCTCAAGCGTACACAGAACACTCTCTAGAATAGATCATATGTTAAGCTACAAGTGAAACTTCAAACAAATTTAATAAGATCAAAGTGATGCCTAATATCTTCTCCAACCACAATGGACTGAAATAACATATGAACATCAGGAGAAATTTTGAAAGATTTAAAATACATGGAAATTAAACATGCTTCTAAACAATCAATAGATCAAAAAAAAAAGGAAAAAATTTTAAAATATCTTGAGATTAATGAATATGGAAACACAAAATTCTAAAATTTCTGGGTTGTAGCCAAAGCACTTTTAAGAATTTATAACAATAAACTACTACAACAAAAAAGAAGGCCATGGGGCTGAATGGTTGTTTAGTAGTAAAATGCGACCCTCTGTGAAGCTGCTCCACACAGGAAGGTTCTGAGCTTTCATCTCCAGAAACCAGTCCGAGCACACCAGGCACACATGGGCTCACGATGGGGGTTGACTGAGGCTGGGGATGAACTGCAGAGTAGAAACACTGTCTCTTTATCTCTTGTTTCTCTATCACAAAATAGATAAATTAAGTTTTAAAAAAAATAAACATCTCAAATAAACAACCTTATTCCACATGAAAATAGGAGAACAATGGGAACCAGCAGTTAGCGTAATGGCTATGTCGCTGGACTCCCACGTAGTCGACCGTGGTTCGCGACTCGGACCCGGTGGCTTACAACTCACGCCGGGCGCGTGTGCGTGCGTGCCCAAGATCCCGAGAGGAGAATGGAGGAGAAGGGATTGCAGCGTGGCCATCCCCCCTGGGGGGTGATTTCTCGCTTTCTGTCTCTATGTCTCTCTCTGTCTGTCTGGCGAGCGCACGCGCCCTATAGCGAAAAAAAAACCTCTCAAAAAAAAAAAAAAAAAAAAAAAAAGGAGAACAAATCAAGGCCAAGGACAGCAGGAAAAAAATAATAAAGATCAAAGAAGAAATAAAAATAGAGACTAGGAAAACAATATAGAAGATCAACAAAATAAGAACTGTTTTCTTTTTTTGATAAGACAAACAAAACAGACAAATCCTTAGCTAAACTAAGGAAAAAAGAGAGAAGACTCAAATAAAATAAGAAATGAGACGGACGATAAAACTGTTAAGACATAAATACAAAGGATCATAAGAGACTATCATAAACAAGTATAAGTCAACAAATAAGATAACCTAGAAGAAATGGATAAATTTTTAGACACATGTAACCAACCAAGATTGAATCAACAACACATTGAAAAGATTATTCACCATGATCAAGGTACTTAGGATGCAAGCATGGTTCAAAATTCACAAATAAATAAATCATATACATTCCATTGATAGAATGAAGGACAAAAATCATATAAGCATGTCAATATATTTATTTCCAAGTAATGGAATGGACATAGTTTTAATAATGTATATTTTGTAACTTTAGTTCATTTGGAATTTTCCCTGAAGGAATCTGAACGTTTCTCCGTTATTTCTCTCAGTGTTTAGGAAGCAGTCATAACACCTGTAGTTTCTGGAGAAGTATAGGTGTTCAATAAATCTGTTTTGAATAAATGGATGAATGCCTTTCTTTTGTTGTTCTAATTATCTAGGTTTTTAAAATCTCTTTACATTTTATTGTTTTTCATATTGTAAAAATAAAACATGGTGAAGATGTATTAAAAACGATCACATTCTTTATCAAAGGAATTCTTTTTGCTTTTGAAATTTTTGCCATAGGGCACATGCACTTACCAGAAAGAGAGACAGAGAGAGAGAGAGAGGGAAAGTGAGAAAGCACCCCTCAGGGAATATGGCTATGCTACAATTCCTTCTTGTCTATTCTTGCTAGGATATGGGGCACACATGCAGACACACCTGGCATGTTTTTCAAGCCAATGGGTCTGGGACTCAAATCACAGAATTGGCACTGTGGGATTCAGTTCCTTAACTATCACACTACCCGCTGGCCCCTCAAAGAAACTTTTTTCATGATGACATGAAGTAAATTTTGTTTTGATAGTCAGTGATTAAGAAATAGCCTTTGAGGGACCAGCAGTTAGCGTAATGGCTATGTCGCTGGACTCCCACGTAGTCGACCGCGGTTCGAGTCCCGGACCTGGTGGCTTAAACTCACGCCGGGCGCATGTGCCTGTGTGCCCAAGACCCCGAGAGGAGAATGGAGGAGAAGGGATTGCAGCGTGGCCATCCCCCCTGGGGGGTGATTTCTCGCTTTCTGTCTCTCTGTCTCTCTCTTTCTGTCTGGCGAGCGCACGCGCCCTATAGCAAAAACCTCTCCAAAAAAAAAAAAAAAGAAAAGAAATAGCCTTTGAAATATGTTCCTGATTTTAGTGGGTAATTGATAGTGAGAACTGCTGAGAAAATGGATCTTGAATTGAAGAGTAATAGTTTCTATGTAGTTTTCCTATATATATATATCTTTTATGTATAGCATATGTATATTACATATTATTTCCATATTACCAACTTCATGTAAATTGTATATTGAACTGAAATATGCTTTATTTTTGCACTAAATTAGGCTTTTATCATTTATTCACTTGATTATTAGAACTCTAGTTCATTCATGATGTTGTTACATGATATTTAATCCTATAAACCTACAATTATTTTTCTACAGTAGAAAAAAATTTAATTACTAATAAATTCTTGCCATTACAAATACTGGAACAATAAATGTTCTATATTCTCTTTGAGCATACATTAAAAAAATTTCTCTAGAATATATGTGTGAAATGGAAATGCGGACTCTAAAACTGAAAGCACTTCACTTTTCTACATAAGGTCAATAGTTCTACACATACAGCACGTAGTTTCTGTGGCTCCATAACTTTGCCTTGCTTAAGATGGGGAGAACTTTAAGTGTTGATACAATAAATGTAAGAAAGTACTACTTTATGGTTGTAACCTGCAGTGTTTTGCTGTTACTGGTCAGTTCTTTAAATATTAAATTGTCTTTTGATCAATATTCTGGGGCAAAGACATTGAATAGTAGTTTGACAGCAAATTAAATTAGCAAGGACATGGAGAAATAGTAATTGTCACATATTGTTAGTGAAAATACAAAATGGTACAACCTCTACAAAGGGGATTTGACAATCTCTAAAAAAATAATACCCTTTGTTAGCTAAGCAATCTCATTTTCAAGAGACTTTTCTGAAGTTACACTGTTAAAACTGAGGAAATGAATGTGCAGTCTGTTTGCTCCTCTGCTTTACCCAAACATTATCTTTCTTAGACGGATAAATACACATACATGAAGAAGCTGGTCTTCTTTGACTATAACTTGTTTCATAGATTTACATTAATTAATAAAGCAAATTTTAAAATATTTTTTTCTGGCCAAGTTGCAATGGAGTGCCACTACGCAATGCTGGGGCACATGGAAAACCACAGGTTAGATACTGGGTTGACTTGACACAGCTTTGGTGCAACATTACCGAAAGCTTACTGAAAGGTTGGGTGGGGGGCATTGTTTTCCTATGAGAACATATTGAGGGTAACTATTTCTTTCTCTTTCATGTCTTGGTGAAATAAATTTAAATAACATTTGAAAGCAATGTTATAAGATACATCTAAACTAGGCTTTACTATGTATTGAGTTGGTGGCAGAGCTAGAGAAATTATTTCAAATTCTAATAAATATAATGATTTGACTATATGTATATTCCTAGAGGTATAATCTAAGATTAAAAATAAACCTAAAAATTAAGCTATTTTCATTAATGCTATTGATCATAACAATATTTGTATTTTTGTATAATTTTAAAAATTATATTAATTTTTATACAATTTTATGTAGTCGAGGAGAAATTTAATGTAAACTTATACAAATAAACATGTAAATAATATGAATTTATATATATTGATATACTTGTTTTTATTATTATAAAATAACCACTAGCCACTTGTGATTCTTTACAGTTAAACATAAACTAATTAAAATAAAAATTTAAATTACAATTCAATCTTCATTTGTCCTAACCATATAGTTCAACAACCACGTATTCATTGCCTGCTGTATTGGACAATGCTGACGAAGCACATTATCATCTACGATAAAGAAAAAATAATATTTTAAATTGTAGCATGTTTTTTGACATTCATCTTCTTATGCAGTTTTAAATGCAAATATATAAGTACAAATCATGCAGATCTGCCATAATTATACATTTACATTTTGTGGTTCACATATGCATATGCATTTTATTCTTACCACAGTAGTGGAAATGTTGCACAAAAGGAACTCAACTGTTTTTATTTTAGTATTTAATAAATGTATATTCCATCAACACTCTGCCAACGGCTTACTATTGAGTAAGAAAAGGCTGAGAGGCAAAGGAACTAATACCCTCTCTTCCCCTTTCCTCCTCTATCATTAATATCCAGCTAAATGTTGGGCTAATACTGGAAAGTAGCATGAGTGGAAAATAATATGATGGGGTTTGTAGGTCATGCATGGTTCTTATGAATGGCATTGCATTATTTCAGCATTTAAAGCAAAATCTTGTTTAAAAGGGAAGTGTGACCTCTTGGGGCTGACATTTCTCCACTTCATCATAGATGCAATACACTTAATGATTCTTGTGCCTTACGGATTCACCAGAATTTTGAACTCTTCATTGGACATTGGAACCACTATATGCAAATGGTGTGACAAAGACTGGCAATAGATACACACAATATGTGTATCTCTTCTGCTCTAATACATTATCCCATAAGATATCACCTATAATATACAAATTCAAAGATAAATTATTAAGAACTTCCAGGCAGTGATGAAAGAGTGTTAAACTAAGCCCAAGTCATTTTGAACAAAAGGTTTCAGGGAACTTCCCGGGTTGAGTTACCATAAAGCCAGCTCTACTTGTACACATACTCCCCTGCCTGAACTCAGAGAATTCACTCTAAAATGTAGTTAATTATATCCACTTCTCAGAATGAGTGAAAGACTGCTACTGATATTCTTACAAAGTACATACACATCTGTCTATTATGATAGTTTCTTTACAGATTCAAAGGAGACAAAATGCATTAGAAAATGGAATTCATGAAAATGACATAGGTAAAGATTTTAAGCAGATTTCAAAACAATGGGTTATTATCTGTTGATGATGATGTGTATAGTATCCCCAGCTGGACTGCTGAGAAATGTATACATGTTGGAACATTCCTTTACAAGCTAAGTAATATATGTGATTGAATGTATAAAAGAAATAAAAATAAACATAATAAAATAAAATATAAAATAAGAGGAGGCTATAAGTAAAAGAAAGATAGGAAATGACTTATGGAAAAAGATTCAAGAGGATCAGAAGGGAATCATCCATAAAAATTACCATGAATTAGCCTTTGGAATAAAAATCGGGTGATTTGATTTTTATTCCAAAGGCTAATTTGGAAGGCAGGTAAGCAATAATTCGGGTGACAATTGTGACATATGACAATTCTTTATTTCAACGGTTTTTATCATTTCCTAAATTGTTAACAAAATTCTTACCAGTAAGGAGCCCAGTGATTATAAAACCTAACAAGAATTAAAATCATAGAGATATTTAAAAAGCAGAAAAGTCTTAGTTTTACAAGATTAGATTTATACTTGCTTTAAAGACTTATCTTGTGATTAAAATTCTATTTTTTTGTTGTTTCTTACTAAATTTTGTGTCTTACTAAATCTTTTTCTGTCTAAAAATCTCCTGATTTTCTGCAATGTGTTGGCAAGAATATTGTTTCTATACTCATTGCAAGAGGTATTTAATTATGATGTTTTAATATAAAAAGGACCACTGTAAAATTTGGCATAACTTGATTACCAGATTGAGTAGATCTTATTATAACATATTGTAGGAGGGCCTGCATGACCTTGGCTACTTGTAACAAGGAAAAAATAATTTATGTGTAAAACTAAAAAAAATTCTGGTTCATTTGTTATTTTTATATCTGAAATTTTGAAATCTTTTTATTTTCTTTATAATTCATTTAGGCTGCTATGGAATGATTGAGAAACGGTTGTTTTACTTTTCATTTGAGTGTTAATTATGGAACCACCCATATTCCCTGCATATTTTGGCCTGAATAATGTCTAAAATTAGAAAATTATAGAACATTTAGAAGGTAGGATAAGGATACAATGCAATAAGAAGAAAAGGCCTCTTTCAGTAGGCAGGAAAGAACATAGCTGAAATTAATCATCTCCAAAATGGAGAAAGTATTGAGAGGAAGCAATTAAAAGCAATGTAAAAATTATAGCACTGATAGAAATGGGGAGACTATAGAATTCAGAAATTAAAATAAGAAGAGTTTTAGATGGTATGTTACAGAAAGTTCCAGTGTTTCTGAAAATCTGAATTGATCTGCAGTGACAATAAAACTGTTCCACTGTGAATTAATGGTGGAAGAAGTTATCCTAAATAAAGTTAACCAGTTTTTGGGTTCGTACTTTTGTTTCTTTCCTATTAAAAGAGATTATAATATATAAATGTGCATCAGCGTAACTTTTCAAAGATATTTTTTGCACTTATTAAGACCCCATAGAACACTTTTTCTTTTTTCCTGTTAATAGGTATATTGACATGTTGAAGAACGCCTCCCTCACTAACTATTTGGAAAACATGTTATTTCACGTGATCTTGGAATGAATAAGTGAGTTCTAAAATTTCATAAATACTTACAGGCAGTGAGGGACAAAGTCTACCAATACTTCTATATGCCATGTATTTTAATACATCTTATTTAATCTCAAGGACAACTCTAAATAAAAGTCATTGTTATCCCTAATAGGGATTCAAAAGGAAATTTCAAAAATAAAAATAATACAGTCACAAAGCTACTAAGTAGAATGACCCTGATTCTGGTCCCTAAGTTGATAAGAAATTCTTCTCCCTGCAAAACAGGGTTTCATTTCAGTTCATAATCTAAATGAGACTGAGAAAATGATTTGGAAATGAGATTTAATGTCTATTTAAAAGAAACAGATATCACTTGAACAGGACTTACTATCTGTCAGGTATTATTCCAGTCATGATTAATACATTTTACACGTCAATACAATGAAATCAGTACTTTGAAAGAAAGGTTAAGCAATATGTCCAAGGTCTCTATCTCATTAAGTATAAAGATATTATTCAAACCCAGAATGTTTTGTTCCAAATTTCCAAACAAATGCTGTGTCCCAGAAAAAATGATGACTATAAAAATAAATGACATTGAAAAATCTATTCCATAATTTTCTAGAGTATCTACTATGTACTTGGCATTTTTTTCTAAATGTTACTGATGTAGTGCTAAACTAGATTAAATTCCTTTTCCTTGTGAAGCCTACATTTTCATGAGGAAGACAATAACTTTTAAATATATGTTGAGAATGTGAGAGACAAAGAAAAAAATAAGTAAATACAATAAAAAGGGACTGTGCTAGTGTGGTACCAGTGCCTACTTTCGTTCTTTAGGGTGGGTAGAAGATGTTTCATTTACAAAGTGTTTTGAGAGCTGAGTCCTGAATGATGAGAGAAAGTATCTTAGGTAAAGGTCTGGAGGAAGAGCAAGAGTAGAAAATTTGCTTCAGTAAAGCCCTGCAGCAGGTAACCTTGGCTTATAAAAGACCAGCAAGTCAGCCATTAGATTATGAGCCGTGATATTTTTCTAAATGAAATAAAAAACAATTTGTGGTGTTTACGATGGAAAAATTGCAGCTTATGTGCCCTGTTCATATCCATTGGACCTGTCCACTTAAATATTCTTCAGCTGACTTCCAACTGCTGGTATCCGTATCTCTTAGCCTGGGGCTTTCTCTGAAGCTTTGGAAGGTTGGTTTGCCCTCACACAAGTAGGCAAAAGTGTTGGAAATTCACACTCCTGAGGCAGCCCTCAGGCAATGACTGCTGTATACAAATACCCCAGCTCCCTATCCTTCCTTCCCTCATGCTTTCTGGTGGAATAATTCCAAAAAGCCATCATCCGTAGTTTGTTTAGGAGATTAAGCTTTTATAAGCCATAGAAGTAGCTGGCTTAATATCATACTTTATTGGATGTCTTCCTTGGTTTTTATTTATTTATTTATTTATTTATTTTTTTTTTCACTCCCATGCCATATATTTCTTTGCTTCCAAAATAAGATTAACATACATGATTGTCTCCGGTCTGCCTCTGATAGGATCTAAACTAATGCAACTTTGATTTGCTTCCTGAAATGATCACTTTGACTACTGTGTAAAGAATGAAATGAAAGTAAGACAACTACTTTTTTTTTTTTTTTTTTTTTTTTTTTTTGCTATAGGGTGCGTGCGCTCGCCAGACAGGCAGAGAGAGACATAGAGACAGAAAGTGAGAAATCACCCCCCAGGGGGCATGGTCATTCTCCTCCTGGGATCTTGGGCACTTGGGCACGCACGCACACGCACCCGGTGTGAGTTCAAGCCACCGGATCCGGGATGCGAACCACGGTCAACTACGTGGCAGTCCAGCGACATAGCCATTACGCTAACTTCTGGTCCCAAGAAAACTACATTTTAATGCACCAACTGAAAGATAGTAGTGGAATAAATTTAAAAAAAGAGATGAGGGAAAGTGGATATATTCAGACTTTCAGAGTGGGATTGATAGAAATTGTTGATAACATTGTTTATCTAGGTATCAAAAAAAAAAAAAAAAAGGTTCAGGAACTACTCCAAAATATTTGACTTGAGCAACTGAGCTGATGGTGATACCAAATACTAATGTGGGAGATTTGGAGCTGGACATTCAGAAGACTGAATTAACATTCAATTCGGAAAATATTGTCAAGAGTAGACTGCTTAGTATCCAAATAGCGATGTCAAGTAGGAAACTGAAGATTTGAGTTTGCTGATGTTGACAGAAGATAATTCAAGTTGGGTGATGTTGTTCTAGGAGCTATCAGGACCTAACTAGCACTTAACTTCATAGCCCTGCATGAGATCAACTGGAAAGAGGATAATAACTAGAAAGATAATAACTGGAGAGTAAAGTAAATATGGTCAAAACAATTTTTAAAGGAAATCTAACAAGAATATCCCAGGGTTTGCAAGAAAGGTATGTAAGAGTAGGGATGGCAAGAATAGTTAAGCAAAATGACTCAAGATTGGAAGAGTTGACTATGTCCTGTGGTGCCGTGGTGCTTTGGTGCTGGAAATTTAAGAAACACAAAATATTGATCTTTGCATTTGCAGGACATAAGGTGTTGGCACTGAGACATGTCACTTTTGTTTGTTTGTTTTAAATAATTATTTTATTTAACTTCATTTACTTATTTGTTATTTTATTTTGACCAGAAAGGGACAGAGAGAGAGAAAGAGATTGAGAAAGCAAGCCACGAGGTCTGGGACTCGAGCCACGGCTGGCCACGTGGAAGTCCAGTACCCTTAACCACCACATCACTTGCTGGTCCCCATGAATGTGTCACTTTGATAACCTGGCAAAAAAAATCTGAATGAAGGAGGCAAAAAAGAGAAGAAAAAGTTAATAAATTATAGACAAATAAGATACTATTTAGAAGTTATTTGATATTTGCTGCAAAATGTGTCAATATCTAGACAAAAAAAATTACACCTCAGTTCATTTCCCCATTTCTAGTAATATTAAAACAATGCTTGTCAGGGCCAGTCATTGGCATGGTGGTTAAGGTGCTGGACTTCCACATGACCGAACATGGGTCGAGTCCCTGATGTGGTGACTTGCCTTCTCATCCTCTCCCTCTCTGTTTCTCTCTGGTCAAATTGATTATTAATAATAATAAATAAATAAAATTAAATAAAATAATTGTATAAAATGTTTGTCTGCTGATAAGATATAATAATCAGAAGAGATTTTAATGTCTTTTTAGCAAATCATTCAACACAAATTTAAAAAATGACTAATTAATTTTCATTATTCAAAAATAAATAATAAGTTAGGCTTAAAGTTAAACATTAATCCTGTTTAACTTGAAAATTATATCAGCCAAATTTTAAAATTTGAAAACGTAATATAGAACAGTTATTTCTCAGCACTGTCACTGGCTAATGGCCTTTCTGGATATTACACTGCTCACTTTAACTAAAAATATTTTTGTTTCAAATGGCACATATTAGAATATCACTCACTTTTCTTTACAAAGACAAATATTCTAATTCAGAAAGGAACCTTATTTTAATAACATGTTTTTTAAAAGGAATTTTGTATCCAGGATTCATAGCTTGAAAATCCTCAAAAATCTTTTGTCTTCATCTAAAATAAACAGATGGCAGCTTATAAAAATCGTGTGAACAAGCTTGTGGCTAAATTTTTAATCTCCACAAATAGAAAAACTAAAAGGATTGTCTTTTTAGACCATTCTTGTAAAGTCTGTGATTTTGAAATTTGATTAGTGAGAACAATACATGTTTTGAGTACTTCAATTTTCCCTAATGCTCTCTTTGTTCATGTTTCTCACACAATTATAGTACCTGTCTAGGATGATTTTTCGTGAATGCTGAGCTCTTATAAATGATTTTGTAGGTTTTCCTATTTGTGAGGTGAAATGTCGAGGTGACAAACTACGTACGTTGATTTTAATCCAATGTCACAGGTCTAAAAAATTCCTAAATAGGACTTTTTCATGGGAAAAAGTACATGACCTAAATAGAACTAAATAACAATACATATTTTTAATTTATTTTGCTTAATGCTGTAGATACATGCATATCTAAAGACTATAAGATTAATTATGATATAATACAATTTCATTTTTTTAATATTCTTTACTACTGATTCCAATACTCATACAGAAAGTAAATGTCACATATTTGTGAAATGATTAAATGAAAGTCGATGAAAATGGTTGAAGCCCTATGGACGTACACACGTGACTTTTCACTAAATTTATATGTGTATTAATCAAGTAATTATTTATTTTGTTTGAGCAACTGGACTTTAAACTTATATAGGAACAAAGAAAATAAGATAAGAGCCCAGTTACAGTTCTATTAATAAATCAAAGAACAAGCCATTCGCAAAGTACAATAAATTCATAGCACCACACAGAAAGTCCAGCCACTATAATCTGGAGTGGCACAAATTACACAGTTTTATAATTAATAAAGCTGTATAATTTGTAAATAAGTAAGAATTATGATGTTTAGAATAATAAATAGAGTTATTTTGCAAGATTTAGGAAAATACGAGGATATCTTAGGTATAAGATTAACATCTGACAATATTTAGAATAATAATGTATCTAAATTCTCCATTAATCCTTCTCATGTAGATAAATAAGCTCCTCTTCTACTCACAGGACTCTTCTTTCTAAGCTCATTATATGTTTTCTTGAGCTACCTACTCTAATTTAATAATATCCTCAGTGACTCTTTCTAGTATTTATAAGATCATTTACAAATCTTGTCTTAAGACCTCTCTTCTACATAGCAATATCATAATCTCTGCTGTTTATATTCACTTGTATGTAGAAACTATTTCCTAATTGTAACACAATTTTTCCTTGTTATCTCTAAAAAGCTATTTATCTTTCTCTCATAAATGGCAACATTTGTTCCCTTAAAGCCCTTCCCTTCCTAATGTTGCCATCATCAACGTGATTATCTTCAAAACTCATGCACTGATTGGTGACCGTGTGACCTAAATTAACAGAAATTACTTGTAGAATTTCTTAGTATGTGAAATTTGCTTTTCCAATAAATTATTTAATACTGAAGTGAACAGGATGATAAAAATGTATTTTCAAAGTATTTCAAAATATATTTGGTACCGGGACCAGTAGTTGATATAATGGCTATGTCGCTGGACTCCCATGTAGTCGACTGCGGTTTGAGTCCTGGACCCAGTGGCTTAAACTCATGCCAGGCATGCCCAAGATCCTGAGAGGAGAATGGAGGAGAAGGGATTGCGGCATGGCCATCTCCTCTGGGGGGTGATTTCTCGCTTTCTGTCTCTATTTCTCTCTGTCTTTCTGGTGAGCACATGTGCCTTATAGCAAAATAAATAAATAAATAAATAAATAAATAAATAAAAATTTAAAAAATATATATTTGGTATCTTAAATCATTTCACAATTATTTGAGCTTCCCACCAATAATGGGAATCATTTAGTTACAGCATGTGGGAAACAGAGGGAAGAATGAATTAGAAGCAAGTAAACCTGAATTCTCGACTCATGACTGCCACTAGCATGACCTTGAACAATCCAAATATGTTGTCACTTACTTTTTTCATTTAACATAAAAGGATATATGATAAACTATACCATGGGTAGTTTACTCTATTGTTACCAAACTGATGTTAATAATCATATGCAAGAGTACCTTGAAAATTATCACATTGTAAAATAACGTAAGAGATCACTTAGACAGGGAAGATAGTATACAGCTGTTTTATAGATTTTTAAACAAGAAAGATTTAATTGGAGCTAGAATCCAGATCTCTTGCCTCATAAAGCTTTAGAATTATTTTACTGTAATTGCGATTCAGATATTTAGAAATTATTCAAACATTTACATTGCTCTTAAAATACTAGAAAGTGGGGCTAGCAGGTAATCTGCTGGTTGGGGTGCTGGACTCCCACATGGCTGACCTCAGTTTGAGGTTTGAGTCCCAGACATGATGACTTGCTTTCTCATTTTCCTTTCTTTGCTGTCTCTCTCTGTCTCACTCTGATGGGTGCCTATGACTTACAGCAAATTAAAAAACAATAATAAAATTAAGTAATTCTTTAAAAAAAGAATTCATACAATTAATAAAGAAGAGACAAACAATCCATGAGAAATACAGACTAAATGAAAGCATATTGCAGTAGAGGGAATGTTAAAAAGCAGAAAACAAATGAAGATTTGTTCAGCCACTTTATCACCTTGAGAAATACAAGTAAAGACTACAAACGAGAACCAGGTAACACATACTCATTTGGTTAAAATAAATAAATCTGATATGGGAAAAATAGGGAGAAAGAGAAAGAAAAAGAGCTAGATTCTTACACAGTTTTAGTATGATGCAAATTGTTACAATCATCAAAAAAAATCATTTGACAAACCTTATAAAGCTGAGCATCACTTTTGCAGTGACTGGGCAGGAATTCCTTAGAGGACCTGCAGAATCCCATTTATGAACTGTTTCTAATCACAGAACCCTGGAAACAAGCCAACAGCCAATCAAGAGAAAAGGAACAAAATCATCATATATTTATATAATGGAATATTATATGGCAATGAAAATGAGCTCGAGCCACATGATTCAACATGTATGAAACTTAGAAACATAATAATCAGTGAAATAAGTGTAAATCCTTGTAAACCATAAAGAGTGAGATTTGCTATTTAATTCTAATGTTGAGTTTATGGGTTTTCCTCATAGTATCTAGTATACATAAATAAATGTAAAGAAGAGAGCAGCACATGAATCAACAAACATGGTGTGATTTTAGCCAAGAATTGTGATTAATTTAATTGTCTACCTGGGTTAACAAAAAAAGCAGGAAATGTTAACTAAATTTAAGCGAAGAAGACACAGCGTGATTCTCAACTCTACCAGTTACCAGAGTTGAAAAATCCTTCTTTTCTCCATCTTTAATGAAGGAGTAATCACATTATCTACTTCACTAGACTGTTGTGAAAATTAAATGTAAATATTGTAAAATACTTAAATTTAGCTATTTTATTAGAATCTTTTGAAACCTTGCCTTCTACTTCTCACCTTTTTATGTATCAAATCCTCTGTCTTGAAGATCTCTTTCAGTGATTACCTCTCGTTGTTCACAGATTTAGCTGAAATTTCTCCAAAGATAATTTCCAAAAAATGTTCTCTATTTCAACGTACACTCTAATGTTTACTGATTTATTCTCCTTCATCAATGTGCATATGGAATTACGAAGATAGAGACTGAATACTACAATGGAAGCAAGACTGTGTAGGAGAAAGAACACTGACTTTGAAATCAGACAGAGTTCTGTTGAAAATGATCTTATTGATTTGTAATGACATTTGATAACATATACTTACCATTATTTCTCTCAATTATATGTATTACTAACTAGGAATAACAATGCTCACCTTTGCTGGTTATTGTGAGAAATAAATAATGCAAGTAAAACAATGATTTTTACTGCATCTGAATGTATTAGTTACATGATTAATGGGATATTTATTTTTTCTTCTCCCTAAACTTACTATGGGATGAACTAGAATCACTACATGCTCTGGTCCATAGAAAAAATAAATAAGGAGGGGCCAGCAGGTGGCATACTGATTAAGCTGCTGAACTCTTATATAACCAATGGTGTTCAAGTCTCTGACATGGCATCTTGAAAATCATGCCCAGAGACCAGCATTCGGCCTAATGGCTATGTCGCTGGACTCCCATGTAGTTGACCACAGTTCGAGGCCTGGACCTGGTGGCTTAAACTCACGCAGGGCGTGTGTGGGTGCGTGCCCAAGATCACAAGCGAGGAGAATGGAGAAGAAGGGATTGTGATGTGCCATCCCCCCGGGGGTGATTTCTCTCTTTCTATCTCTCTGTCTCTCTCTGTCTAGCGAGCGCACACACCTTATAGCAAAAACCTCTCCAAAACAAAATGAAACAAAACAAAACAACAACAAAAAAAGATAAATTGTCATCCTTAGGTTGCCTAACATGAGACCAACGGGCCCACAGATCATTGTAATTGTAGAGACTTAATAAATAAGTAAATTCCAGTAGTGATTCTTTAATTTATGAAGTATAAACCATGATTGTTAGAAGAGCTAAATGATGTTCTTGAAGCTTCATAGTTGCTACTTTCCCTCCAATACATCTGCCTCAGCCACTTAAAACAGTTAACCAAACACCTCACTTCAAGGGTTTTAGAGATTAATGCTGTAATCAAAGACTTAAAGATGCAGGGTGGTAATTATTGCCACATCCATATTTAATTTCCTTTTTCTGACCAATATATGAGCCAGCTGGTTCAAAGAACAACTTTAGATTAGTAACAATTAAATCAGGTAATGATGCTAATTACAACCATAGTTCTGTAAGTGGTATTCTCCCTGGGTCTGGGTCAAATCAACAGTACTTCTGGCACATACTAAGAAGTTATTGACATAATAATATTTTCCTCCACTGGTCTTTCTTTCCAGTACTTGCATTCAAGGATAATTAGATTGCCCTCACATGCCACGGACAACAGTACACCTTCACAACCGTAGGCATAAGCACTCCAGCAATAGGTCATAATATAATCCAGAAACAATCATTAATGTTGATTGGCTTAAGATCCTAGAAAACATTCAACGTGTCCATTACATATGTGATTTTCTCC
The DNA here is from genome assembly GCA_026018925.1 of Tupaia tana. Lineage (NCBI taxonomy): Eukaryota > Metazoa > Chordata > Mammalia > Scandentia > Tupaiidae > Tupaia > Tupaia tana. The sequence continues at coordinate 49,285,622 of JAKSZU010000004.1, read as the reverse complement.
AAAAGAGATTTCTTCCTAGTCTCTTGATTGGCCACTCTTGGATGATAATGTGTCTTAGAAAAATACACAAGTTTCACACAAATCTTTGAGAATTATATATTTGACTTATCCGTCTATTAAAATCACTTTATTCCTCTATTAAAATAATTGACCCTCAATTACCACAAAATCTTCAGTTCTTCTTTGTTTTCTAATTATAGTGGCTGAAATCACACAATACTTAACAGGAAAGCTAAAACAATGTAAAAAATTACTCTGCCGTGAATCAGTCCCCTCTATCTGAATTTGTCCATTTCTTATTCTAAATTCACCTTTGGCTAAAATTCAGAGGGAAATTTGAACATTGGAACAGGACATGGCCTTCAATGAATGTATATCTTTTTAAATTTTTTTTTTAGAGGTTTTTGCTATAGGGCGCGTGCGCTCGCCAGACAGACAGACAGAGACAGAGAGACAGAAAGCGAGAAATCACCCCCCAGGGAGGATGGCCATGCTGCAATCCCTTCTCCTCCGTTCTCTCGGGATCTTGGGCACGCACACAAACGCGCCCGGCGTGAGTTTTAAACCACCGGGTCCGGGACGCAAACCACGGTGGACTACATGGGAGTCCAGCGACACAGCCATTATGCTAACTGCTGGTACCCAATGAATGTATAGCTTGATTGAAGTATATCAACTCACATTAATAGTAGTAACAATATCAAACATGGATCTAGTGCTTCCAATATGCCCAGCATACTTCTGTGATCTTGTATATTTAATTCTAGCCCCAGTGTGATGGTATTAGATGATGGGACCTTTGGCAGATAATAAAGTCATGAAGATAGCCCCCTCATTAAGAGGTTAATTCCCTTTAAGAGACCCCAATGAACTCTCTCATTCTTTTTGCCGTGTAAGGATACACAGATCATGTTAGCTGATTGCAACCCAGAAGGGGGTTCTTACCATAATTTGACCCTGTTGCCACCCTGATCTCAGACTTCTAGCCTCTGGAACTGTGAGAAATAAATTTCTGTTGTTTGTAAGTATGTTGTTTATAAGTTTATGGCATCTCTGTGTGGTACTTTTAAAATGACAGACCTCCCAGGTAATCCAGTACCTTTCCCAGGTTCATCCATCCAAGAATATGGTAGAGGTAGATTTTGAATCAGGTAGTTATCACAAGTCGGCATTCTGAGAAACTCTCTGTAACCTTTTACAGGCGTGAGTTAAATTTTAAAATAAAAGGAATATGGAGTAGAAAGGAGGTGCCTTTTATATTCAATTATTTAAAAATTTATTTTATACATTCAATCACTGTATATCACCATAGCTTGTAAAATGAATATTCCCACCATGAATATACTGCATACCAGTCCAGTAAAAGAGGGTCTTGAAATTGGAAAGTTCCCTCAACTTTGCTAAGCTGTAGAAGACGTGTTCCTTTCAATCTTAAAGTATCAACAGAGACATTTGATTATTGCTTTTTTTTTATAATGAACAAATTGCTTAAGTATATTGCATGCCTCAAATTACCTTATTTTCTGTATAGTTTTCCTTCCTGACTTAATATGTTTCCTGAAAATTACTGGAATCAAAACAGGGTCATTTGTGTTAACCTGGAGCCAACTGAGAGCTGGGGAAGGCTATGGAGGGGCAGTGTTATGAGGTGTCTCATAACAAGAACTTTTATTTAAAGACTCTTCTGGAACTGCAGCATTCCACAAATATCCCTTCAAGCTGATGTAAGGACTACTTCTACAAGGACATTGAAGCAGGGACTGCCTGTTCAATCTTAGTTTGACCCTTGTTATTGATCTTGACAGCCAAGGAAAATTGTTCCGAAGCAGCTAGTAAGATCTGCTCTCTCTTCCTTCTCGTGGATTTTGACTTTAAATCTTCCGAGGATTCTAAGGCTTTGATGAGCATGTTTGGGTAACCTGGGATATGTTCATCCAGGCTGCATGCTGGCTATAGTCCTTATATTTTTACTCAAATAAACTCCTTTTAACTCAGTTTACCTTTTTTTTAGGTTGGCTGTTTTATTCCTTCCTCTTACCCTTTATATTAACATCCTATGGCTGCTGTAACAAAATTGATACAACAAACTGGATGGTTTAAAATTAAAAACAGAAATGCTCTTCAACAGTTGTGGAGGCTATAAACTGAAAATCAAGATGTGGACAAGATCATGTTATCTCTGAAGGCTTTAAGAAAAGATCATTCCAGTCCCAGAAGAAAATGAGACTAGGACCCAACCGTAACCTGGCAAAGTTCATCAATCTAATTAGACTATAAGCTTCTTAAAAACTAGTGCCAAATTTTATGCGTCTACAGGGCATAGTATGGTTGCCTGATATTTTAAAATAGCCTATAATAAAATACTACTGATAAAATAATTGCATATTTCTTTTTTAGGAGAGGTTTTTGCTATAGGGCACGTGCGCTCACCAGAAAGACAGAGACAGACAGAGAGACAGAAAGCGAGAAATCGTCCCCCGGGGGGATGGCCATGCCACAATTCCTTCTCCTCCATTCTCCTCTTGGGATCTTGGTCACACACACACTCCTGGCATGAGTTTAAGCCAGCAGGTCCAGGATTTGAATCGCGGTCGACTACTTGAGAGTCCAGTGACATATCCATTACGCCACCTTTGGTCCCACATCTTTCTAAGTTTATTTCATGCTTCTTCTTATGGTCCACCATTATTTTCATGTATATTGACTGATTGACAATTATGTACCAAATACAATGCAATGACGTTAAAAAATAAATACTTAAAAAAACTATACCATAGCATTTATTTTTTTATTTTTTATTTTTTTGGAGAGGTTTTGCTATAGGGCGTGTGCACTCGCCAGAAAGACAGAGAGAGACAGAGAGACAGAAAGCGAGAAATCACCCCCCAGGGGGATGGCCAAGCCACAATCCCTTCTCCTCCATTCTCTTCTTGGGATCTTGGGCACGCATGCACACACACCCAGCGTGAGTTTAAACCACCGAGTCCGGGACTCGAACCATGGTCGACTACGTGGGAGTCCAGCGACATAGCCATGATGCTAACTGCTGGTCCCCACCATAGCATTTTTAATAATTTTCATGTTTGTTTCATATTTTGGACTCAAACAGATATGTCCTTCTAAGTACTGTGTCCTTTGCTCATTTTATGAATGTTACACCATTCAACTCTATCAGTAAACAAAATATATATTAAAAAAAGCTTTTGAAGACAGAGTTACCTAGCTATTTCATGAGTATCCCTTGAAGATCCTATAAAATATAATATGCCATAATACAAAACTTAATGTTTACTTAATGAAATAATGGAAAAGCAAAAAAGAAAATAGAAAAGAGTTTATGTTAAACGGCATAGATATTAGTTAATATTGTAGATTTTGTACAGAATTGAAATCATTGTATTCTATTTGATAATATCATATGGAGTAACGTCTTCTACTCTTCTCTGTCTCTCAGTACAAGTCGATTGCTAAAAGAGGAACTGACAATGCCCTAACAATGCCCTGATCAATAAGGCAGATTTGCTATGCAATTTGAGAAGTAATTAAGAATGTGAAGGGCACACCAACACCTTTATACTATGGATTATCAGATAGAATGCCTTTCACAGAATTTAAAGCAGCATTGCTTTTTCTGAGAGAAAAATGTACAGATTTGGTTTCAGGTCAACTAAAATCTTGTGTTACATCTAAGAAAGTAGAACATTACTGCAGCCTTTTATGTTACCTTGGAAAAGGTTATTTCAACACTGTCATTAATTTATTAATACAAAACTGGCTAATTTCCCCAAGGTTCTTAAAATGTGAGAGTACATCTTTGAGGGTTCCGAAGTGCAATTATTGGAAAATGAAGAAAAGCTTAAATTGGAATAAATGTAATAATCTTTGTTTGACTTTTCCTAATATCACAATCAATCCAAAGATAGTAGTTTTACCTGGCATAGAGTATAAATGAAAATATGCCTCTCTCTCAGATTAGGGATTAGTTTTTTAATGTGTATGTGCCTGTTTGTGTGTGTGTGTAAACTTGTGTGTAAACTATATATATACATATATATATATATATATATAGTTATACATATATATAATGATATATACTTGTATTACTATTTATATATAACTACATATAGTTATAAATAGTTATATATAAATATATAACTTTATATATAAATAAATATGTATATTATATGTATTTTATTTATATATTACATATATAACTATATATATAGTTTTACATATATATATAGTCATTGGAAAAGTCATGACATATTTTTCTAGGCAAACTTGTATCATGGCTTTTAAGACAACCCAATACATAATTTAATCTTTTTAAAAATCATAATAATATTTATGAATTATATTAATTATGCTCTGATAAAAAAGAAATAATTAGAGTCTAAAATATCAAATCATTGTCAAATCATACAAGATTCTGGGGCACATATAAAGGCCAGATACAATTTCAGACAAATTTCCTCTTTAATTCTGTCTTTTGCTTTTGGCTCAAAGCCCTATGTAATCTCTCAACCTGATGAACTAGGATGAATTGAAAGAAATTTTGATGGCCCTGGCCTCTGCAGTGTCAAATGAGTCAGTACCATGTAAGAAGATCCAAAGGAGAAATAATTTCTTAAAAGCAAGTTTGGACAGAGGTTGCATCTGAGACTTTTATGTCTTTCTTAAGTGATTCTGGGGCAGAAAAGGGTTTGTAGATTAGAGAACAAGAAGTCTAGAAAGGGGAAGCAGTTAACTGAGCAAAATCCAAATGCCTTTTTGTTGCCAGAATGACCAGAAAATATGTAACCTTACCTTTTAATGCAGTTACTCTTAACTGTCATCCCTTGCTAATTCCCGTGCTGAGCAGTCTGGTTGCCTATGCTGGCCAGTTTGTTTTCCTCCTTCCCTCTGAGTTCCTGTCAACCTCACTTAACTTTCTAAGTACAAGAGGAACCTTCCAAATACAGAATTTTCTTTGAATGTGTGAACCCATACACATTGTTAGAGAGTGAGCAAAGTATGAGCGAAAAGCCACCAGAAAAGAGCATTAGGAGAGATATAATGATGGTGTTTGTCTCTGTTTTTATCCATTTGTAATTTCTTTTCTTATAAAATTCCATCCAGTAGTCAATGTATAAAATGCAAATTGCTAAGTATATTGACTCTTCTCCAAATCAGTCCTCTATAGGGCCACCAAGTAGTGTAGTAGTTAAGGTGTTGGACTCCCACATAGCTTACCATGGTTCAAATCCCAAACCTGGGAGCTTGATGTCTCACCTCACCTCTCTCTCTCTCTCTGAACAAATTAAAAAGATAACAATAATGAATAAAATAAAAACAATTCTTTTTTAAAAAGAATTAATCCTCTTTGGAGGCCTGGGGGTAAATATTTTGTACCCTGATAATGAGGAAGTGCCATTTGACAAAATGAGTCTCAGTGAAAGGCAGTACTCAAGTAAAGGAAAACCGCTTAGATAGACTTAGCTATATTTGAGAACTTTAATATCTTCTTTTCTTTATCATGAATATTTAACTGGACTACTGAATTATGTTACATGTATCTAATTATAGGGAAAATGATGTAATTCTTTATCATTGCTTCATTAAGAAACTTTGAAAAACTTTTTTTGGCTCACTCTCTTCAGACTTAAGATACGGTTCTTATGACATTACAGAAAATACCATAACTTTCATGTCTTTGTATTTTAATTCATCAAATTTAATCTAACTCAAAGTTCTAGAATTTAAAACTTGAATATATAGATTTATTTTTAGTAAAAGAGAAAATCAAGTTTTGTATCATAAACCAAAACATTTTCTTTAAGAAATTAATGAGAGATTTTATAGAGAAAGACAGTTCATTGCTAATGTTTCTTAGCTAAGAAAAAAATATAGCTATGTTCTTCTACTGCTCACTTTAGATATTCAATTTTCTTAAATTTGGCATCTACAAAAATGACCTGAACTATAAGAGGTTATGTACAATAAAATTACTGAAATGCTTGGAAATTAAGATTTAAAAAATCAAGATTATGGCTTCTGCACAATACTTTTGCAAATATTTTGAACTATAACACTCATATATTCATCTTTCAATCTAGATTTAAAAATGAGTCTCTGAAAGTTATACTTTTTAATGATGCATTGTTGTTATATCACATTTAAAATAAACATCCTAAACTATGCAAAAGGAAGAACAGATTCATAGCTAAATTATCCATTTAAGTAAAAAATGGCTCAGATAAACAATAAACATGACTAATATCAGACTTTATTGCAATTTAGAGCCAATTGACAAAATCATTATCAAAGAGTAGCTATTTTACAGAATGGCTTTTTTCCTCCAAAAAATTGTTAGGCTTTTCCAGAAACATTTTTCATGTGCTAAACTCAATATACTACTATCTTTCCCTTCAGCATTATAAATGACATGTACTAACTTCCCATTTCTCAAGCTCATTTTATTTCCTCTTTATAATCTCTATGTTCAAGTTCTTCTCTTTCTAGGAAACTCAACTAGACAGTTTTAGTGTCGGTAGTAAATAAATGTTTGATTTGGTCTTATTTACTATAACCTAACAAATAATAGTTCTTTAAGTATTGATAGTTGACCTCAAAGTAGTAATTTTTATCAATCGGAAGATTTCCAAACATACACTAGAAAACACACAATCTGAATCATTCATTCACTTCATTTTTATACAGTTTGGTAAATGAATCTAAAAGTTAATGAATGCATGTCTTCCAAAATTTTTAATTTTCTTCATTGTATTCAGTATTTACTCAGTACCTTGGGATAATAACCACCATACTCTTGGTAAACATAAGAAAAAACAGACTTCCTCTTGCTCTCATAAAGTTCATATCCAGTTTTAATATGCAACTAGCTACTGTCCCATGTAAAATAAAACAAAACTGCTGATGAAGAACACAAATGGAATATTTGGTTTGGAGTATTTATTCATTTTTTCTTTTCTTCTTTAAATGTTCTTTTAAAATTCATTCCATGTCTATTGTGATCACTTACTTCATTTCTGAAGAAAATATATATAAATTCTGAATCTAGGTGCACATGTAAATATGTGATTACCAATATTACCTTTTTCATTCTTTCATTCATCAAGCAAATCTATCTCTGTCAGACACTGGGAATATGATAGTATGCAAAAATGTTATGTTCTTGCCTTTATAGATTCTGACAATCCTGAGAGGTGAAGAGGGGAAAGGAACACATCTGTTATAAAAATAATACAAATATTTCTTTAATAGTAATCTCATGGGAGTTTGTCAAACCTATACAAATAATCATTTCAAATAAAAGTATATATACCATCCATAATAGGTTAAATACTATTCTCAAAGATATTACCAACATTTTTCAGAGTACCCAGAGTTTTATCATCTAAAACTCATGGCAACATTTACAATATTTAATATAAAACCAGACCTCTTCCTCCTCCCTGATAAAAAGGAAGATGGAGTAATAAATCAGTATGACAAAAGTCCTAGTTCCCACATACTCCATTCCTAGAAATCGTACTTTTACAGAGACCATTGAATATGCTTAGACAGTGATCCATGTAAAACATGTCAAAAGCTGTATTAGTCAGGTCTCTTCACAGGAACAGCTCTTGACTGCTACTGAGAAGTAAATATATTATTAATTGGCTTCTAGGGGTAATTATACGTGGTACCATTCCCATTTTTATCCATTGTTTCCTGGACCTATGAATCCTAGCTATGGGAGAAACAGAATCATATATTAAGCACTGATTACAAGCATATACAGCCTTCTAGAGAACTTGCTTCAGCTTTTCAGGGTATTGCTACCCTATGTGGAGCTGTAACTGGGTCTTCAAAAGACCATTCCACCATTCTATGAAGCCAGTTTCTTCAAGATTGTAGGAGACATAGTAAGACCAGTGACTTCTGTGGGCAGATGCAGTGAACTATACTGACAGTGAATATAGCACTCTGTAAATTCAAAGATTGTAGTTTTGGTAGAAACATTGAGTACAAGGAAGGCAAATCACAAACAGAGTATCTTTTCCAGTAAGAACAAAATGCTGCCCTTTCCATGAAGGAAGCAGATCAATATAATCAAACTGTCCCCCAGGGAGCTGGCCGATTATCTCAGTAAATAGCTCCATGTCAGGGACTCAGTTTCTTCTTAGCTGCTGGCAGGTTTCAACTCAGCATATACCATAGTCAGGTCTGCCCTACTAGTGGAAGACCATCTTGCTGAACCCATGCATAGCCTCTAATCATGGCTACCCTCTGCATGAGCCCCTGGATGATGACAACAATGGCTAAGGGGAAAGGTGAACTGGTATCCCCAGAGCAGGTTATCCTGCTCTTACTACTAAAATCCTCTTAAGGTAAGGTTACACTTTGGTAAACATACACATGAGACACATATGTCTTTAAATGTTTTCCCTAAAGAGGTCATATCCTTTTCCCAAATTTTCTTGTCAGAATTCTCAATTATATTCCTCAAAGTTATTGATCATCCAGCTAAACCATTGGCTACAGTTCATGAACTGGTATATCATCACACATCTGTCCAGTTTTCCTTTCAAGCAAAGTGAACAACCAGGAGCATTGTCCAACACTCTCCCCATTGAGAGGATTTTCCTGTATCACTGTCCTTCAGAGAGTTCCCAGAAAAGGGGATATTGTATTTAAGCTGTCTCCTTTTAGGCAGTCCATTGAAGATCACTTACAGATTCTCTGAGAAGAATCCACATGGATACTGGGAACTAGATATTTCAGGCACAGGAGAAATGAAGATTTTCTACTCATAATTCAGCCTCCAGCAAGCAAAGCTAGTGTGGCAGGAGAGTTGAGCCATTCTCTGAGAAGAATCCACATGGATACTGGGAACTAGATATTTCAGGCACAGGAGAAATGAAGATTTTCTACTCATAATTCAGCCTCCAGCAAGCAAAGCTAGTGTGCTATCACTACAGAACGGCAATCCGATTCTAGAACACCTCTGTCTGCTTACTCCTGAACATTGAGGCTTAACTTCAAGAATTTGAAAGAAACACGCCATTCATCAGATGACAAGAAATCACCGTCGGATCACGAGAAATATGGGAAAACGAGAAAATACCTCTCCTCCAATGGAAAAGAGTAACTCTCCTTCATCCACAAGCAGTTCGGTGAAAGTCATGGAAATGTCTGATAAGGAATTTAGAGCATTCGTAATGTCGAAGCTAACAGAGATGGAAGAAAAGAGAGATAATGAACTGCTAAAGAGAAAGGAGAAAGAAGTTGCCGAGTTCCAGGAGATGAGGAAATTCTTGCAAGATCTAAAAGAGGAATTACACACTTTACAAAAGACTCAAACGGAACTGCTAGAGATCAAGTCTATAATACAAGAAGTCAAAATCTCCCTTGAAAGTATTAAAAGCAGACTAGATCATTCAGAAAATAGAATCTCAGATGTAGAAGAGAAAATGGCTGGCTTAGAAAAGTCCACCACGAAGACTGAGAAAATGGCTCAAAAATTTGAGAATGATATGCGAGAAGTACTGGATACCATCAAACGTCCAAATATCCGGATAATTGGCATTCCAGAAGGTGAAGAGACCCATAAGGGCATTGATAATCTATTCCATGAAATCCTGCAAGAAAACTTTCCAAACCTAGAGAGGCATTCGAAGATCCAGTCCCAGGAAATACAAAGGACCCCAAATAGAATCAACCCAAGAAGATCTTCTCCAAGACACATTATAGCCAGGTTGACCAAAACCGCAGACAAAGACAAGATACTAAGATTGGCAAGAGAGAAACATCAAGTTACCTACAAAGGACATCCCATCAGGCTAACAGCAGATCTCTCATCGGAAACAATGCGAGCGAGGAGAGAATGGGAAAATATATTCAAAGTGTTACGAGAGAAGCAATTTCAGCCAAGAATACTGTACCCGGCAAGATTATCTTTCAGGTGGGAAGAAAAGACAAGAACATTCTCAGATAAACAAAACCTGAAAGAATTTACCAGCACCAGACCAGATCTCCAAGAAGTTCTCAAGGGTGTGCTGTATCAAGAAAATTAAACACAGACACACGGAAATAAGAGTCCAAAAACTATGAAAGTAGCCAACTTAATCAGAGGGACAAGTCTGAATTTGAATATTATATCCCAGAATTTAATCAGGAAAATTGAACCAGAACAGAAGATAAAAGTACATGAGACTGATAGGTTCATGCACCTTCCATTTGAACAGAATCCTAACTTGTTTCCTGGCTTTAAGCAAAGTTCCTTGGCATTTCTTTGAGTTAAGTTATAACTGGTTTTCTTAGTAGTAATGAGTGAACTCACCATTGAAAGTAGTTAGATTATGTAGGAAATTGTGTGATCAATGCAACGTGGGTGGGAAGGGAATGAAGGACAATTGTAGACACCGGAGGTGGTGTGAGAGGAGGGTGGGAAGGGACAGAGGGTCAGAAAGAGGGGTGGAAGTAATTCTAGGAACTAGTAATGGAAAATTTTTTTGTAATGTGCATGATTGTATCACTATGCAGTGTGTACTGGATGGGAGATTGCATTTTGTATGCTGTGATGAAGCTTAGGGAAGGAATGTAAATTGAGTTACAAAAAAAAAAGTTTCAGGAAAAAAATATATATATATATTCAATGACTGCAGTAGGATATGTAGCCACAGCTAGGTGCTACTTTATAGGATGCGTAAAGTAAGACTTGTGTTCATGGAAATGTGGGTATCACCTGTGTTTGCTATGAGGGTATTTGGATTGATTAGGGTCTTTGGCGATTCAATAAAATGTGAGGAGAAAACTGTATAGAAAGCAAACATAGATACCAGAGACTGTGGGAGGAGAGTGGGAGATGGCAGAGGGTAAGAGATAGAGAATCTAGGATGGGGGGAAAAAAGCAAAACATACAGAAGACAAGAAATGGAAGATCATTTGCTGACAATAACATGCTTGTTGATGTGCTTGATTGAGACAATATATAATGTAATTTGGATGGAAAATCTCATTTTGTATGCTGTAATGATGTTCAGAGAATGAATGCAAATAAATAAAAAATAAAAATTAAAAAAAAAAAAAGATCACTTACAATCATATATAAACCAAACCCCAGTCTTCTCTTCCTTTGCAATTACTCTTAGAAAACTCCTCAAGGAGTCATAGATGCAGGCAGTAAGACATGTAGCAGGAGAGGAGAACATGGACAGTTGGACTACTTCTTGATTTAACTTACTTGTGCCTCAAAGGGCTGCATGGGCCTAATCACGTACATACCGTTTCTATTTGATAAAAGAATGCTATTATGGAGGCCCAATTTTATGCCTTGATAGGTCAGATAACACTGTTTTTGATAGGCAGCTCAAACTGCATAGTTACTTGGTAGCACATGGCAAAGTGCTCACTGGCAGTCTAAGACCTGTTTCTCAGAAAGAGAGCACTTACCTACTTATATGCAGAGGATGACAGGGCTTTGTTCCAAAATCTTGAGAACCTGTACTGTGATTCATTTGTCAAAGTCTCTTAAAACATCATACTTATATGCTGCTGACACTTAAACCACCATTGGATCTACTGGATTATATGACCCAAGTAGCGGAGAGGTTTGCTCAACAGTCTGGACCTATTCCTGTTCTACAGGCTTATGCTATTCTGGACCCCAGTTCAAAGTAGAAACTCTTTGGGTACTTAGTTAATGGAACAGAGTAATATACCCAAATGACAAATACACTGCATCAAAACCCAAAGAGGAGGCTGGATAATGGCCCAATGATAGAACTTGATGCTCTGTAAGACAAACCCACACGGGAAGTTTACCAGTTTACAGTCTCTGTAAACAGAGACTACCCAGAGAACTCCAGGTACTTGTACACCTGTAATCTGGTCTGACTGAACTTGGGGATGGATCATGACATCAGGACATTTTGAGGGTGCTACATCTCTGTCTCTAGGCATCTCTCTCTCTCTTTCATAGAATAAACATTCAAAAATCCAAAGAGGTCTGATTAAGGACACTCTGCAGTTATAGGAGAAGCCAAATTTAACAACTTATCCTTCACCTTAGAAGAAATATCTCAACATGCTCCATGCCGTTGTATCAATAGAAAATTTTATTGTGGTAGAAGATCCCTACATTTTTGTTGGACTTATTTCTTTATCCTCTGGCATATAAATGTCTTACCAATATAGCTGGAGTGGTTGCAACTTCTTATTCACTAGGTCCAATTAGCTTAATGTCATCAATATAATGGACAGTGTGGAATCTTATGAAGGAAAAGATAGAGATAGAGATAAAGATCCTTGCAAAATAAATTATACAAAGGGCTGGAGGTAGAAGAAAAACACCCCAAGATAAGACAGTGAAGGTATATTGCTGGCCTTGCAAGCTGAAAACAAACTGCTTGGTAGCATTCTTCATTGACAGGGATGGAGAAAAAAGGCATTTACAGATAAATTCCCACATACCAGTTACCAGGGGAACTGTTAATTTGCTCAAGCAGTAAAATCTCAATTAGTACAGTGGCTCTAGTTGGAGCCACCATCTTGTTAAGCTTATGCTACTCTCTAAGATTCATCTATCTTCTACTGATATCAGTTAGTTAAAGTAAGAGAGAATACTGTGAAAATCACTACCCCTGTGTCCTTCAAGTTTTTGATGGTAGTACAAATGCAGTATTGCTTTTGGCTTACTATTTTCCTAGACAAATGCAATTCTTGTAGCTTATACTCCATCTTTCTCATCTCGGAATTCCTCACTCCACAGGTCAGGAAGTCAGTGTGAGGAGTCTGCCAGTTACTGAGTATATCTATTTAAACTACGAAGGGCCCAACAGTTGGTGTAACAGTTACGTCGCTGGACTCCCATGTAGTCGACCATGGTTAGGGTCCCGGACCCCGTGGCTTAAACTCATGCTGGGTGCATGTGCGTACGTGCCCAGGATTCCGAGAGGAGAATGGAGGAGAAGGGATTGCAGCATGGCCATCCCCCCTGGGGGGTGATTTCTTGCTTTCTCTCTCTCTGGTTCTCTCTGTGTTTCTGGAGAGCGCATGCGCCCTACAGCAAAAACCTCTCCAAAAAAAAAAAAAAATAGAAATCAAACAAATAAACATAAGAAAAAACTATGGATTCTTTATCTTTTCATTCAGGGAGTTCTCTTCTTAGAAACTTAGAAAAGTTCAACTTTTCTTCACTTCACCTAGGACTTTTTTGCTTATACAGTTCAGGTCAGAATTAGTAGCCTTCCTATTTCACATCCATGAACAATATAAGTTTTGTGTTCTTCTTTTTAAAAAATGTTGAAAATAAGCTTAGAGAGCTTTTTATTTCTTCCATGAGGGTAGGAAGAGAGAAGGAGGACGAGATCAGTATCTACAACAGCTTCTCCATCTCAAGATGTACTCTTAGTTTCATCCAGCCCGCATCATGGGCATGCTTAGGAAGGGCCTGGGACATGAACCTCCCCCATGTGAGCACAGTTACATTACCACTGTGCCACCACCTGGGCAATTGTGTGATCATATACTATAAGAATTACCTTAGTTGTTGAGAAATAGGGAAAAATAATACCTAACTTCTATTTTATGGATTACATAAAAGGATTGTTCTATGAGCATAACACTCAAAATATCAAGTGTCAAATAAATGGCATTATTTTTATGATAATAGCTTGATGTTAATAAAACGTTCAGATGTAGAATATATATTTAACAAGAATCAGATTTGATTATTTGAAATTATATTTAACTTCATCACATGTAGTTTTGTATTGTTTGTTTGACAGAGAGAAAGAGTGAGTACGACAATGAGAGAGAAAATGAGTAGTCACCCTCCAGGGGAGATGGCCATGCAGCAGTCCCTTCTCTTCCATTCTCCCCTTCGGATTTTGGACATGCATGCACATGCACCCAGTGTGATTTTCAAACTGCTGGGTCTGGAACTTGAAATGTGGTAGGTCTTGTGGGAGTCTAGCTCCTTAACAACTATGCTACCTGCTGGCCCCCACATGTAGTTTTTAGGATGTTCTAGTCTCTTCACTTATATTAAAATTTATTATCTTACAGACACCAGCAGATAGCACAATGGTTATGTTGCTGGATCCCACGTGATTAACTACGGTTTGAGTCCCAGATCCAGTGGTTTAAAATTCATGCTGGGTCATGTGTGTTTATGCTCAAGATCCCAAGAGGAGAATGGAGGAGAATGGAAGAGAAGGGATTGGGTGAGGGGTGATTTCACACTTCCTACTTCTCTGGCTCTCTCTACCTGTCTGGTGACTGCATATACCCTATAGCAAAAGCAAACAAACAAAAACTCTCTATCTCTCAAAAAAAAAAAAAAAAAAAAAAAAACCTTAAGTGTGTAACAGTAAAAATTAATATGTAATCCTCTTAATTATTTTAGCAGTGATTTATTACAGCTAATAAAATTTTCATTTTGACTCACTGTGTTCATTATTGAGGAAAAAAAGTCCTTTTTAAATTTTACTTATACAGAGTTCTGTATAAGAAATAAATCAATTTTCAACAATTGTGTCATTTTATGAAGACAGCAAAAGAGTGACTATGTTTTATAAAACAGTTTATCATTAATAATGAAAACAATATTAGAGTATTCTAACAAAACATAATCAGTAAAATGCATGTGTAAGTGTGTTTGGGTATGTATGTGTGTGTAGAGAAAGATTTATTTTAGGGATTTGTGGCACCCACTTGTGGGGGTTAGTAAACCCGAAGCACAGTGCAGCTTGGAACCTGGAAAGCTGGGGTAGAGCTTATATTGCACTCCAAGTCCAGAGACAGTCTGAAAGCAAAATTACTTTTTCTCAGGATACCTCACTCATTTTCTCTTAAAGACTTCAGTTAATTGCGTGCATCCTAGCCACACTGTGGAGATTCATCTGCTTTACTCAGTGTGTACTGGCTTAATTGTTAATCACATAGAAAAAACACCTTCACAGTCACATCTAGACTGGTGTTTAGCCATGTAAGTGTCATAAGCTGGCTGCATTAATATATAAAGTTGACCATCACAAAAACAATACCATGTAATTCCAAGTACATAAGGCCAGTCTCTTGTCTAATTATAAATTAATTTTCGACAAATCACAATGATAGCTAAGACTTTGTGTTTGAAGATGCAACAGATTGAGCACACTCTTTTATAATTTGAGTTCAAGCATTCAAATAGTGTTTACATTTTAAGAATTGAATGTGACTACATTATTTTTAGACCCACTGAATATCAGCTTTATTCAAGGCCCCTAGAAGTGTTTCATAAAAGAATTTTATACACAAACATATTTTTGTGCAATTTTAGAGAAAAAAGAAAGCATTTTTCTGCTTTGTTGAAAAGTCTAAAGATTCTTTTTCAATGAGAACTAAAAATGCAAGATAGTGCACAGCTATAGAAACTAAGCTTTCTCTTTTATCCCCTCACTGTACCCGATACCATACTTCTAACAACACATTTGACATAGAATGCCCTTGCTTTATTTGTTTATATGCTAGTCTCTTCTGCTAAAATATTAGCTCTTGGAGACCAATGATGATGTCTTGCCTTCCTTTATATCCCCAGCTTGTGTCAGCATGCCCAGTGAACCCTTAACAAATGTTTACTGAATTGACTCCATTCTTTGAAGTTCAAAAAATATTTTCACATACAGCTAATATTTGCCCCAACCATAGTGCCTTCATTTTTATTGCTGTCATTAACAAATAAACACACATTTAGTGGCTTAACACAACAGAAATTTGTATCTCGTAGTTTTGCAAGATGTCAGCAGGCTGTGTTTTTTTCTGGAGGCTTTAGGGAAGATCATTCAGTCTTTGGCAGAACTCAATTCCTTTTGGTCTTAGGACTGAGGTTTCTATTTCTTTGCTGGTTGTCAGCTGCAAGCTGTTCCCACCTTCCAGGACCATCCACATCACATAACAGGTTGTTCCCATCTCCCATATCTGAAGCCAGTAAAAGAGTGTTGAATCTCTCTCATACTTTGCATCTCTGCTGCCTCCTTTTGTCATCAGATCTCTATGGTCTTTCCACCTTCCTCTTCAGCTTTAAGGATACCATGTGATTAAATTGCACCCACCTAGGTAATGTAGCATAATCTCCTTTATGGTCGGAAGCTTTAACATCATCTATAACGTGCCTTTTTCCATGTAAGGTAGCATATATCCAGGTTCCAGAGGCCACGGTATGACTGTTATGCCATGATTCAGTTTGCCATGTGAAGTCTTGTATTATCCTTACATTATAGGTGAAAAGCTGAGGGAAGAGGTAATACAGTATGCCACCATTCACACAGAGTAGACACAGAGCTTTAACCCAAACACTCTTTCACCGATGTTAAATCTTTGCATTGTACCAAAAGGTCATTTTATGCCCTAAAGTATTAGGATATTCTGGATTTTGCATTGACATTAGAGCTATCAAGTCAAAACAAAGAAGCAAAGTCAGTTGTGATTTTTCAGGTAAGAGGGTTAAAGATTATGTATCTTATAAGTAAGTAACTAAACTAATGTATACAATCAAGGTAAAGATGGACAATAACTAGAAAGGAAAGCAGGAGAAGTGGAACGCGTATATACTAATGAACCCTAGTCTTTGTTTATTTCCTTCTTCTTGGTTGAGCTACAAGCCTGAAAACCTAGAGCAAAAAATTCATGTCATATAAGGAACTGTTTGCAGAGTATAAATGGAGATAAAAGTCCCATCCATTGGACTAACACTGTAAAACTAGGCAGAAAAATAAGCTCATGGACTACCTGGTGGATTTGTGTAGAATGGCAATAGCTACCACATGATTTTAACAATCACTATACAGAGCTACTTACTTCCTGAAGTGGCTGGTTGTAGCTACACACCCTGATAAATTTGTGTAAGACTTAGTTGTGCTTTCTCAGAGACAGATGGACAGTTTTTTTGACATAGTCTAAAACCTGACGTTATATTTTGGGCATAAAGATATGAAATCTAATAGCTGTATTTTGCAGTTAGTATGTGGCTTGCTGCTATTGCCATTAAAAAGAGAGGAAAATGAAGTATACATAATAAAAACATGTGTATTATTTGTTTTAAATATGGTTATTTCAATAGAAGCAGATCAGTGTCTACCTGCAGCACAACCCCAAAAGGACTACAAAAAGTTACACAGAGAAAAAGGGATATTCCTCTACATGAAAAGAGAATATAGCCTTAGCAGAATAAAAGTTATTTAAAATTATGATTAAATATTATAAAAGCAAATTGCATATTAAATAAAATTATAACTATATTATAATGACAAAGCAAAACTACCAACCAATTCACTTTTCTCAGGTAAGTCTAATGAGCATTTTGCAAAACCAGTAAGAAATGAAATTCCAATTAGATTGTCTTGTAATTCTCCATTCTTCTCATTTAAAAAATAAAAGGAAAAAATTGTGCAAATGTATGGGTAATATTGAGAGATCAAAGCATTGATATTCAAAAAGAACAGATAATCCCCCAACATCTGTGTTTGTTATTGGGATGTGGTTAAATATACTATTGTATGTACACTTAGGCTTTGTCATCTGATAATAAATCAACTGCTTAAAAAGTGAACAATTTAGTTAGCCAATGCTTTCTGTTTTACATTATGCCAAGAGTATGATTTTCTGTTTTTGTTTTGCATATAGTTAACTATACTATTGTTTAATTAATTTAAGCCACTAGAGATTTTACTATCCTCTGGACAAAGCTGTATCTGTATGAAAATATTCCCATATGCATCTCCTTTTATCTAACACCAGCAGTTATTGGAATAGACTTATGTGACAGATTTATAACAGTACAATAAAGGGAAAAAGTCAAGAAATGTGCACAAGGTGCCAGCAGGTGGTATAATGGTTGAGGCACTGAACTCCCACATGCTTGATTGCTGTTCAAGTCTTGGACCTGGTGTCTTGAAACTCATGACAAGCTTGTGTGTGTGTATGTCCAAAATCCCAAGAGGAGAATGGAGGAGAAGTAATTGCAGCATGGCCGTCTTTCCCTGGGGAAGAGGATTTCTTGGTTACTATCTCTCTGTCTCTCTCTACCCCTCCAACAAGTACACACACCCTATAGAAAAAAAAAAAGAAATATGCATGAAACAAATCATCTTCTCTCATTGCAACACATATTTGTTTCTATTTTCATAGACAAATATGAAAGATGCAAGCCTATTACCTGAGATTCTAAATGCTTCAATTTTTTAAATGATAAATTTGCTTTAATTCAAGAGCTATAATATGAACAACCAAGGGATATAGCACAGATAAGAACACAAAGGTTTGGGAACTAAGATACATGAACCTTTGTTCCATCTAAAGATAGCCTTTTAATTCTATTGGGCAAATCGCTTAACCTCTCTAGATCTTGGATTCCTCATCCTTAAAAATAGTCTTAAATAAGTCTATTATCTCTAAGAAATTGACTCATTCCTGGCAGACAGTGTGTATACTTTCAGATAATGTCAGATCTGTCTGGTGTCTCTGCTATCGCCAGCCTAGACTATGCTACAAATAGAAATTCCAACCATCTGGGAGCTAGGAAATAAACCCACTTTTCAAACATGACTTAGACCAGAAGTTTGTTGTTTGTTTGCTTTGTTTTGTTTTTGTTGTTTGTTTGTTTTTGTTTTTGAGTTTTTACTTCTATGTGCATAAGCATCACCCAGAGCCTTTCTTTAAAGATGTCAACTTCTATGTCCCAGCCTCTGTCCCAGCCTCTGGGACACAGAAATGACTCTGATTTGGTAAAGGTGTGGCAAGCCCTAAACCCTTGAATGTTGGTTATCTACCAACAACATTCTCATGCAAGTAGTTCTCAGGCTATATTTTGAGATATGCCTAATTACACCTTACAAAATCTGTAATTGCATGGAGAGAATCGTTTGCATAGTAGCCATGAACCTTTGTCCTCAGATTATGGCTATGACTATAGTTGAGTTTCTGGTGTAGTCTGATTGTTTGGCAGGTAGTGTAGTCTAGTTTCCCCAAAAGAGAACACTGAGTGTAGAATTGGTGTGGGAGTGTCCTAAGAAGAAATCCACATGGGGATGGGGAGCGATTGCAGGTGCAGAGAACTCTGGAGTGTGACCAACACTGATCTGTGTCCCATGTAGTGGTAAGGCAGTCCAGCCTCTCAACTGTGGCACCAATTTTTCTTTGGCACGCTCTGTGAGAGCCTAGATTCCTAGGTACTGTCTTCTCTGGATTAGTGACTCAGCACCATCAAGGTAGTCCTCTGAAGATGACTACAGACTCAAGCTCCGGGGGAAAAAAGAAAAGAAAAAACAAACAAACAAACAAAAAAACATGTAGAAGCTGGAAGAGCACTTTTCATGGGTGTCTAATTGAGCAGGGATACACGTTTCCACTTAAACAGGAAACCATGTACCCTATTACATCTCCCCATTTGATTCTGTTTAATCAAGAAATACTTGCAATGAATGAACTAGGCATTCATTTCTTGGGACATTCAGGTGGTCAGAGAATCCTGAAAATAGAAATCAAATTTCCAATTCCTCTAGACATTTTTACTGCATTTTCTCCTGCTTGGTTTATTTTTCCTAATTATGACCTATGTGTGCTTTCTCAGAATCCTACCCACTTGTTCTCACAGGATATTTAAAGCACGGAATCTAACATTGATTCTTGTCTGGAGTGAACCTTCAAAAATGCAGAACTCATGTTCTCAGGCCACTGCCTGTCAGACCCACACTATCATGCTTCACTGTTTATTTGGTAGCTCATCTAAGTCATTCTTAAATTGTTTTGAACAAGTCCCATTCAGGGCTAGCAAGTGGTATAGTGGTTAGGGAACTGGACTCCCACATGACTGACCACAGTTCAAGTCCCAGACCTGGTGAATTGCTTTCTCTCTTTCCGGTCAAATTAAATAATAATAATAACAACAAAAAGAATTAAATAAATAATAATTTTATTTCTCTTTTTTTCTCAAAAGAGAAAAAAAGTCCCTTTCAATTGAATTAAAATTAACCAATGTCAGCTGGAATCCATAGACTAGCTAAAAATTAGATATAGGAAAAAATAAGTCCCTGTAATTATATAATGATTTTTAAAAATATAGTTAACATTTCAAACACACTAAAGTTAGAATGTCATCAAATTCCTTATTTAATTAAATTAATCAATTGCACAGAAAATTTATTCTCTAAGTCATACCTAAATACAATATACTAGTTGAGGCTATACAATAAAGATGGTAGAAAGTATGTGAATATTTCTTTTTATAAATAAATATGCTTTTAAATAATTATTTTAATTAACTTTATTTATTTATTTATTTAAATTTGGCCAGAGAACTGTCAGAGAGAGAAAGAGAGAAAGCAAGTCTCCAGGTCTGGGACTCAAATTGGTTGATCATGTGGGAGTCCAGCACCCTTAAATATCATGCCACCTGTCGGCCCGAGTAATTGAATATTTCAAAAAATCATGTTAGAAATGACCTCTTGTACTTTTAGTATCTCATTATCAGGGATATTCAACTGCATGTACATCTAAAAGTAGCTATAATATTTTTTCTTCCAAAAGAAATATGAATAGAAATAATTTTTTTTTTCAAATGTCGGTTTTGTCTGCCATGTAAAGTGGTAAAGACATTGCTAAGTCAATGTGACAGAAACATAATTCTCACAGTTGTGCTGCACTTCTGATGACTGGAAATAGAGCTAACTCTGTGTATATCCATCTAAGATACATAGCTGAAGGAAAAGAAAACTAAACATATGGAAGTCCTTTTCGACATGATCACTTGGAGGTAGACACACATTTATAAAATGTTTACCCATTTTATAAGATAATTATTTGCCTTTTAAACACAGGACACAACTTGGAAAGTTATGTTTTGTGTGCATGTGTGTGTCTGTCTGCTTTTGTGTGTGAAAATACAGAGAGTCATTCAATTAGTTAGAGGTTGTCTAGACATGAAATGATCTGGTTCACTGTCACAATTATGCACAAGATATTTTATCAGCTATTTTTCAAAATATTACTAAAATTATGAGTATATCTCACATATTTGACTAACTATTAGATCAAAATTAATGGGCTGCTTTGGTTTATCTAGCATTCTAACACACACTGGCACTCTGCAAAATGATTTCATGGCATCTTTGAACATTTTTAAAAGCAATATGACTTGGATAGCAACTATACTTTAGAATTGACACATGAAGCATTTAGATTCCATAAACAATACTGGTTGAAATTCAGTTTCTGTGAATAGAAAATGATCTGTGTTCAGAATTGTTCCATGAAGGCAGGAAACGTGATCGAAATGTTGCACGAATTCTGTTGATTTTTGGAAAAAAAGGACCAAACAGAAAAAGAATCATTTTTGTCAGAGAAAAGATTGATAATATTCATAGACTATAAAGTATTTTAGAATTAATTCATTCATATTTGGCAACTATTTTTACATGTAGAATTTTGGACATCATCTACTAGACCACTCGGGGAGTAGAATTCTTTTATATGGTGTGCCAGTAACCGCCAAACCCAAGTTATTTGCCTGACATGTTTTGCTGTACATGCGAGCCAAGGTAAACCCAAAGGAACTGTACTTTTGTAATGTTAATTAAATTTTTTTTTTATTCCTCCACGGAGGTCATAATAGTTATAAAATCAAATTTTTCTCTGTTTTGAAAAATATACATCTTCCGTGTCAAATAGCCCTCCAAGTTTAACATTAGGCATGCCATAGGGATGATTTACAATAACACATATAAACTGAGCTGCTGTCAAATACTAAGCTAGGTTACTAAAGACTGTGGAGGATACGAAATGACTAGACAACTTAGAGGAAAGTGTCCTTCTGTCTATATGTATTTGGCTAGCTACAGACCCATATACACAAAGGAAAAGGGGAATTACTATTTTAAAGCATAAAGGCATGTAAAAGCATGGTGCATTTGGGGACTGTGATTAGTTCCAGTCAATTTGTTGACTTTGAAAAAATAATAATAATAATTTTAAAAACTTAAAACTGCAATCGAAACCACATTATTTTATGAAGCTTCATTCATTTATGTTTACTAAGGTTGTTCTTTAAGCTAAAAAGTAATGTATTTGGGCTAAAATTTTCCCAGAACATTTCCTTAAAAGTTCAAGGTTCATTTTAATTTAATTCATAAAAAAGCTTTGTTTATGTTATCACATGCTGTATCATATAAACAATACTATGAAAATCCAAAAAGCAGTAAAAGAATTTGAGCCATTTAAAACTGATATCCCTTCCAACTGAATAACCAATAGTGTTACAGGTCATAGACTGAACTCAGTTCTAACACTCATTTAAATCTAGAGTTATAAAGCCATTTAGGTTTGACTTGTGATGAGAGCACATAGAAAAGAAAGGAGGAGAAAGCTTCTTCTCCTTCCTAGACAACTTCATAGAAAGAAAAAAATCTCCTTCTACTTACCCTACAGGAAAGAATCAATTAAAGAAGTCTTCCACAGCTTGAAAACTGTCCTTTTGATTTCAGCTTTCTCATTAATTCAAAAGTTATGAATGAGAAATTGAATTTGAATCTAAATCAATTTTTGGTTTAAAGAAATTTCAAAAGGATCTGTTAAAATGTGAAGTTTTTTGTTATCTTTTAAGATCTTTCTACTTTTCAAAAAATATATTTTAAAAGCTGTTTAAAATTTATACATCCTTTTTTTTTTTTTTTTTGAGAGAGATTTTTCTATTGGGCATATGCATTCACCAGAGAGGCAGACAGAAAGTGAGAAATAGACCCCTGGGGGGATGGCTATACTGCAATCCCTTCTCCTTCATTCTCCTCTTGGGACTTTGGGCATACAAGCACACACACCAGGTGTGAATTTCAAGTCACCAGGTCTGGGACTCAAACCACGTTTGGCCATGTGGGAGTCCAGCACCTCAATCACTATGCCACCTGCTTTCTCCTAAAATTTATACATCTTTTAATGTTTTTATTTTATTTATCTATCTATTGTTTTCAGAAAGACTTTTTTTTTTTTTTTTTTTTTTTTTTTTTTTTTTTTTTTGGAGAGGTTTTTTCGCTATAGGGCGCGTGCGCTCGCCAGACAGACAGAGAGAGACATAGAGACAGAAAGCGAGAAATCACCCCCCAGGGGGGATGGTCACGCCGCAATCCCTTCTCCTCCATTCTCCTCTCGGGATCTTGGGCACGCACGCACACGCGCCTGGCGTGAGTTGTAAGCCACCGGGTCCGAGACGCGAACCGCGGTCGACTACGTGGGAGTCCAGCGACATAGCCATTACGCTAACTGCTGGTTCCCCAGAAAGACATTTTTGTTATAGGGCACATGTGCTCACTAGTGTGACAGAGACAGAAAGCGAGAAAATACCACCAGGGTGGATAACCAGGCTGCAATCCCTTCTCCTCCATTCTCCTCTTGGGATTTTGGGCACACATGCACATGCACCCAGAGTCAGTTTCGAGCCATGGGGTCCAGGAATCAAACCACGTCTGTCTACGTGGGAGTCCAATAGCATAAACATTAAACCACCTGCTGGTGCCCTATCCTTTAATCTTTGAAATAGCTGTTTGACCTGAAGTAGAAAAATTAATAGAATAACAATAATAACAATACATGGTATATAATCTAGAAAAAATTTTAAAAATAATTTTTGCTTGAATTAATTTTTAGGGATTTTTAAAAATACTAACTCACTCTTCAGTAGTATGAAATTTATAGCTATTAGAACATAAAATGTAGTCTACAATTGTGCTTAATAAATTGGATATATGTTAAATATTATAGTTAGTGAATATATATTCATGTCACTTATTAGCTAGCAATATCAGTTCATAGTTAAGCCTAAAAGTCATCACAAATAATTTTTGGAAAGAAGCACAATTTATTGATCCAGTATGCATTCAAAACTTTTAGAAAGTATAGCAAGTTTCAGCTATACATATACATTCTTATAGCAAGTTTCAGCTACATATACATATTTTCAAAAAGCAAGGTGATTTTAATAATCTGTTTAATGATTTAGCAGAATCATGTGGTTCTGTCCAACATATCTGTATTTTATTGGGGTGTTGGAAAAATCATGTTGCATTTTGCATAGAAAAATCATAGAAAAATATGCCGTAACTTTTCCAACTATCCAATATGATTTTAGTCCACTCTGTAAATACGGTAAGCCAACATTTAGATGGTAGTCTCAAACATAATGTTCCCCCTGATTTTGTTAATTTTTTTCTAGAGTATAGAGTTCTCTATAATATACACATGGTGGATTAAAGATGACTATAAATTTCCTACCACTTCTTCCATAGAGAGGTGAAGTCTCTTGCCCTTCCCTTAAACCTTGAATAACCCTTTAACTGGCTTTCACCAAGAGAATGAAGCCGAAATAAAATATATCTCTTTGAGGCCATCTTAAGAGGTCTACAGATTCTGCTTCGGCATCTTAAAACACCTCCTCCTGGAAGTCAGCTGTCAGGCTGTGAGAAGACCTCATACCATGCAAAGGCCATGGGAAACAGAACTGAGGCACTCCTGCTGATAGACACAGATGAACTCCTCAGGGCCCCAACCATAAACACTAGGCACCGAGTGAGCCCTGCTGGGATCCTACTCCGGTCAAGCTTCTAGATGTGTGATGCCAGCTGAACCCTCATGGAGCGTAATAACCAGTCAGCTGAGGTAAGTCAAACCACGAAATCATAAGAGATAAACAACTGTATTTTGTTTAGTGACTAATAGTTTACATGGTTTGTTACATGGTCACAAATAATTGAGGCAATCTTGAAGTGTTGTAGAGAAATGGAGTGGTTTTACAGAAGTTGCTTAAGTTTTTGACATCATCTCAAATCAATAAAATGGTTTTGCTTAACCAGCAAACTCAACTCCATTTAGATTTTACATCAGTCTGGGTTATGGCTGGCAGGCTGTCATAAATTCACATGTGTGAATGGTCTTGATAAAGTTCATGGAAAATAGGCACTGTGAAACCCCACACATGAATGTCAAAATGATTTTATACTCAAAATTCCATTTTTCCAGAAACTGTATGAAGTTCAACTGTATTAGCATGGAGTCTGAGATTAGCACTGCTGCCTTCAGCTTAGTGTCCAATAACATGTATCTTCAACTTCCTTCTGAGCTCCCTTGCTTTGTCCTGGTCTTTGTGGCAGAGTCTCTAGGTAAGTTTTGAATCAGCACTCTCATGTTTTTGAGACTTCAGGTCTGTTCTGAATTCAAAAACAGCATTAGAGCCTAGATAATCTTTCTAAAACTTCTCAGGCTCTGTCTCTGTGAGCTAACAGTATTTCCGACACTTGCTTTGACTAAACAGTGGTCTAGTTCAAATAGAATAAGTATACAAAGAATAAAGAATGTAGAATAAAATTTCCAGGAATCCCAATAATTCAGGAGAATTTTAATGAAGAAGTAAGTGCCAGTAAAGTAGAGAAAAAAAGTCATGAGAAAATAGTGTTAATGAGACCAAAGGAGGAGACATCTATGAGAAGCATAATTCACAGGACTAAATACTCAGAAAAGTTAAAGGCAATGAATAACAACCTAATAGAAACAACAACAGAAAAAAGCCATAAAACTAAATCCAATGAAAAGAAAGTGGTAAGGAAGTAGAGAAAGCGAGAATGAATCAATATTTCTAGACAATTAGCAGTGAACATTACAAAAACAATGTCTAAGGTGCACAGATTAGCCACATATGTAATAGCTTCTCAGATGAGCTCAGTTTCAAATGATCCCAAAATGCATCTGAGTGTAAAATAATGAATTTTAGATTAGTAATTTACAGTATGAACTATTTCATTTAAGGAATATGCTATTATAAATTGCTAAAAGGTATTGGCAGTACAAGAACAAAGAACACATGGGCTATTTAGAAGCCACATCTGGGTAGTTTTCAGTTATTTTTATCTAAAATTATCATCAAATTCATCTTAAATATTTTGTAGTATAATTTTGTATAATTAGAATATGTATTAGTTACAGTCCAAGAAAATGTATAATCAAAATTTGATTGTAGTTTCATTTAAATCTATATTTCTTTAAAATAAAAATGAGAAGCTATTACATTATATCAATACTGTATAGTGTATAGTTAGTGATCTTATAATGTTCAAGGTTTTCTTTCTTTTTTTTTTTTTTTTTTGGAGAAGTTTTTCGCTATAGGGCGCATACGCTCGCCAGACAGACAGAGAGAGAGACATAGAGACAGAAAGCGAGAAATCACCCCCCAGGGGGGAATGTTCAAGGTTTTCATTCTACCTGAGTAGTAAAGGATGCAGAGTAAATGGAATATATTTATTTTATTTTAGTTTAGTTTAGTTTTTTTTTATTATTATTATTATTTTTTATACCGTAGAGCAATTGTGCTTGTGGGAGAAAGACAGAGGGAGATAGAGAGAATGAAAGTGGAAAAAATAACTCCTTCCCTCCCAGGAAATATGGCACACCACAATCTCTTCTCCACTCACCTCTCAGAGTTTGGGGCACACACGCACACGTGCCCAGTGTCTGCTCTAATATTCAAGCTCAATATTCCAAGTTGTCTGCTCTAATATTCAAGCCATGGTCAGCCATGTGGGAATCCAGCACCGGAACCCACACCACCTGCTGGGCCCAATTTATTTTTATTTTGATACATGATACAATTCATTAATCAAAAATGGCATCACTTTCACAGAAGAACAACTAGGTTTCAGACTTTATGAACAAAAGGGTAATGCCACAGTATGTCATAGAATCACCATGTTTGTAGAGAAGGACAAACATGCAGCTGAGCACTTCGAGGCAACCTCCCCTCCAACACCATTGGTGATATTATTTGTGGAATGCTGTTAGTTTCTAATTAGACATACCTCTTCTACAAATAATATTTTAGCTAAATTCAATACAAGCAGAATATATTCATTTCATATAATAAGTTTGATTTCACATAATAAGTATTTTGAGATGAAACTCTCTATTTTTCTAGTCAGGTAGTTCCTGGTGAATGGTGACTTAAAATTCCAGCAAGTATTCCAGGAGGCCAAGTCCATGAATGTGAGAGAGTACTGCAAGTCTTTGTGCTTTTTAAATATGATCAGAAAACAGAAAAAAACGCCTCAAGGGAAACTAGACATTTTTCACTTGTTTGTGATTAAAAACAATTTTTTTCTTTTTAAAAAAAGGTCTCCTTTAACTGAAGACTCTTAATTAAAGCTAAAGAGAAAGCTAACTACTTAACAGCAGGGGTACACATGGATACAAATGCTTCACTAATTGGATAAAAGAGAAGGAGGACAACCTTTCCAAAAATATTACTATGTGTTGTTGAACACATTTCATTAAATGCATTTTTAAATTGGTGATCAGCAAGGACTCAGGTAGGCCCTTGCAGTCATGGTTTCAAAACACCTTTAGTAACACATCAAAATGAAGGAAAGCGAGGGATATGAAAATAAAATGTTGTTTTTCATTATAAAGATAGATGAAAAAGACATTACCTGCTCATGTTATAACTTTTAATCTACTACAAATCAAAATGCATTCGTTCATTGGATCAACAATTATTTTCTACCTGTGACAGCTGTGCCGCGCTAAGTGTTAAACCTAAAGTTGTGAACCGTAAAGACGCGCAGAAGTTTCCAGTTTCCGGAGCTAAGTGCCATAACATGTGTGATTACAAGAGGCCTGGGAGGACCAAGGTGACACTGTAAACCCAGACTTGAGAGGATCAAGTATGCTCTTCTGAGGAAGTTACCTCCGTGCTTACATAATTAGAATGAGGAGGAATTCACCAGATGAAGGCAGAGGGGAAAAATCGTTCTTTGCGGAGAGTGGTATATAGACAGGCCAGAATGCAGCAAGAACTTGGGACTTTAGGAACTGCAAGTGATTCCATGTGGCTAGATGGCACCAGTGTGAGCTACAGTAAGTGAAGGACTGAGTAGAGAGAGGAGGAAAAGGCCAGTTAACGACAGCATCTTAAGCTATGTTAATAAGAATAGTTACAAAATAAAAATGTGTGTGATCCGTGTTAACAACAGTAGGGTTTTGGACAATGGATTATATTTTTTAAATATCTCTGCACAAGTTTACAAACTCTAAGAAAAGTACAACTAAGCATATAAAATTCACTTTTTATATCTAGCCAAAGAATAGACTGGAGACATTGGTAAGGATATTCTCATACAAGGTGACTTAACAACACCACACATTTCATGCAATGGTTGTTTTGAGAGGGATATTACCCATCATTTTGGGCACAGTCCTGCTATTTAATGCTAATAATAACATTCTGAAAGGTCAAGAAGACTCCAGAACTAGAGGTATTGAAAGCCAAATTTGTCTAAAGAATACAATCTTTCTGTAGATGTGAGAGAACTCTTGAAGGGCATAATGGCGGAGGCTACCTTCAATACCAAAGTGGGCATAATGATCTGAGCCACCCCCCCCCTCCAAACCAAGAGGAGGGGACTTGGTGATAGTGATAATGGTGGCATTATCAAAATGATATATATTGTCCAGCCTAATGATAATGTCAGCAAAGCACAGCTCTGCCTACTTAGCAAAGAGATAAACAAAAGGGGGCAAATCCTCATTCACTGCTTTTCAAAGAAAGGAAGAGTAAAAAAAATGAAGAGACACTTTCTTTTTGACTCACTCCCTGGGATGTTTTAGGAAAAATTCTCCTCTAAGCAATAGTGGGAGGAAATATAGCAACAGTAGCTACTACATTAACTTGATGAAATGAAAGCAGTCAGTGTACTGATAATACTAAAGGAAGAGGATGAAATAATAATAAGCTAATGATAACAGAATGAATTCTTTAAGGCATAAAGGGTTTAACTTCTGGTGTACTAATCACGAATGGAAGGATGATAATTTCCCTTCTAACAAGATATGCCATAAATATCACCTGATAAGCCTCAAACTACATTTTAACTTTAAGAGTCGGATCTTTCCCAAAGATACTCAGCCACATAATGCTATGTATCTTTTAAGATCAGCTATTGCACATGTGCCGTGGAAGATATTATAAGATTTATAGCAAAAGCAGTTATGCTTTCGAGATAAGAATCCTGCTTTCAAAGGGA
Organism: Tupaia tana; assembly: GCA_026018925.1. Classification (NCBI taxonomy): domain Eukaryota; kingdom Metazoa; phylum Chordata; class Mammalia; order Scandentia; family Tupaiidae; genus Tupaia; species Tupaia tana. The sequence goes on along the minus strand of JAKSZU010000004.1, from coordinate 49,256,547 downwards.
GAAGACTTGCTTCAATGTTCTTCAGTTTATTCTTTTTTAAAAAAGTTGTAAATATTTTTCTCTTGTGGTCTAGACTGATACTGATTTTATATAGTTTATAACCACTACTTATGACATAATCCAAACCTTAGAAATGTATTACAATTTTTTTTTCACTTCTTTTCAGTACTGGTTATTTTGATTAGCTGGAAATTGAGCATAATCTTCGAATGGTCTCTTTCTATAAATATTGCTATTACTGTGTGAGGCCAGGAGGTATTCCCTTTTGGGTTTTGCCACTTAAAGTTCTCTTTTTTTCCTAATCTTTCCATTCACTGTATCACAATCGTGGAAAGACAAGGGAAATAATAGTTTTCTGTAGTGACATCAAGACAAACTACTTTCAGTTTAAATATACTCCTGGCAAGAAAAATGCAATAAGCCATGGTATCTATGGAAATCCATTAAACATTTCTTGACTTTAAGTTGAGCAATTATACACGGACACAAACAGAGAGCGTTTGTGTAAGTGATTGGATTTTTTTCCATTGAGAGCAATAAAAGTGCTTCAAAATTTTCCAGACCTCCTCAAAGTTGGGAAACATAGTTAATTTCATTAAATCTATTAAAGCCTGAAGAAAAAGAGAATCAATGAAAAATGCAAATCAATCTTTATATGAAGCTTAGTCTGAGATTATATATATGTGTGTATATATACATATAATCAATATATGATATATATTGGGTAGTCAGAAAAGTAATGGTGGTTTTCCATTTTTCTTTGCAGAAATGCATTATGACTTTTCTGATGACTATATATATATATATATATATATATATATATATAATTTAAATTTGTTATAGGGTGCATGTACATGCTGGAGAAAGACAGAGAAAGAGAGAGAAAGAGAGAGCAATCCCCCCCCCCCTTTCCCCTCAAGAGGAATGACCATGTCACTATTCCTTTTCCTCCATTTCCTCTCAGGATTTTGTCATGCACATACACACGCCAGTGTGCTTTTCAAGATGCCAGGTCTAGGCCATGGACCTTGTAGTGAGTCAAAGGGTACCCAACCTCTTCAACCACCATGCCACTGACTAGCCTGAGAATATATTGATAAGCTAAGTGCTCTGGTTCTGCAGTTTTCATAAGAAAATACCTGAAGCCCCAAATTGAAGGGAAGCTATTAATTGGGTATTAATTATTGGTCTTAATTATATTATATAACCAAAACTATTATGTCTTAATATCAGAGTGTCCTTTATTTATGATACATATTATTCATCATTTGATCATTGTATCTGTCCATCTTATCATCAATTCTTTTGATTATGTTAATGACATAAAGAAATTAAACAGCAATTTCTATTTTCTTTACAGACAAACTTTTATATCAAATAGACATAGTGCCACTGCAGATGTGATGGTTGCTTCATGTCAACGTTGCTGGGCTCTAGCACTCGATTATTTCATTAAACACAAATCAAGATGTTTCTCTACAGGTATATTGTAGATGTGCCTAAAATCTATTATTGGTTCAGTTTAAATAAAATAGATTATCCTTTGACAATATTAGTGGGCCTCATTCAGTCAATTGAAGACGTTAAGAGAATGAAAAAAAGCAAACAAACAAAACAAAACCCTGAGGCTTCCCAGACCAAAAAAAAAAAAAATCTGACTCAAGATTAAGGCATTTTCTCTTGCCTGCCAGCCTGCCCTACAAGCTTCAAACTTGTTAGTCCATACACCTACAACCACATGAGCCAATGGGCACACGTGCTGGTGAACATACATATATATTGGGCTGCAGAACATGAAAGTTTTAAAAATATATCGGTTTTGAATTCTGGCTGATAAATACAGAAAGTAACCATCAACACTCTTTTTTTTTTTTTTTTTTTTTTTTTTCCTGCTGTTTTGGAAACATTTCACTGCTATTAAGAGCTGATGAAGAAAATTTACTCACAAATTTTATTAAAAAGAACTTCTGCTAACATGTAATAACTAGCTGTTTCTACATAAAAAAAGAAAGTCCTATCTTTCACAGTTACATTCTAGTTAGTCTATTTTAGTTTCCAAAATAAGTGAGAAACACTTTTGTACCTATCTGACACCATTGCTATTATACAAGTTTACATAATACTGAGGTTCAGATATGCTCTTGGGCCTCCCAGGGTTCTGCCCAGACATCAGCACAGGGTGGAGCTTAGATCGATTGTCCTTCTCTCCACTTCACAGGACAATTCCAGCCAGGTATAGGATAAGACCACAAATAATTACTCTCATTTGCTACTGTCTGAGGGAACTGAGCAGAGGTACCTTCATAATGTAATTACAGGCCGTTTAACTATTGGCATGAAAGTGTAGCATGTTATATAGAAATGCCTGTTGATGAAAATATTTATATGTGATAAATTGGGTTGTCAAAAAAGTCATGATGCATTTTTGCATAGAAAAACAGAACAATTTCTGTACATATTAAAATGTGAATGGTATATTATGGGATCAGATCTTAAATCTCAAATAATTTGCAAGTGTCCCAGGAATTACAAAGTACTTTGCAGTTTTTGAGTTAAGCCAGGAGGTGAAAGAAAGTGCAATGTGACAGACCAGACTCCGGAAAGGACCTTCAAATCAGGTAGGACTTAAACAACGAGACACAGGGTTCAGGTGCACGCTGACTCTGGGAAAAGTTACAGGCAAAGATTCAGAACTTGTTTAAAAACCGTGGGATGTTTGGTAACCATAAGTAGGCCACTACTGAGGAGGGTAGCATTAAAGAAAGTTAAAATCCTATTTTGCCATTTAAATGCACAAAATAAAAACACTGGCATGCTCACCCTTCAACCTCCCTGGGAAACTACACAGCTGGCCCTGGGTGTTGCCAATAAAGAGAGATTTACTCAAAATAAATAAATAAATAAAAAAGTAGTTGTTGTAAATTGCAATAAACAGTAACACTTTAAAACAATTGCCTAATCAATATTAATTCCTCTGGTATCTATTTAACAGCATTAATCACAGTGAACTCATTTAGTATTAATGTGAATGTCACAAGTAATTCAATTGGATTTCCACTGTAATTCAACATTAATTACCTTAACCGGGCCATTATTTTAAAGTGTTACCCAGTAAACATGAAAATAAAAGCAATGAAATAATACGTTAAAAAATCAAACATCGTGTTAGATGCCATTTTTTTATACAAAATAAGCTACTTTATTTATTTGAAATAGTTCATCAAGGGCAGAATTTTTTAATAGAATATACGCATTCATATGTGCCCATTAAACTATAATATCTCTTCTTTATTTGTCAGGAAAAAGTTGAATTTTATAAAAGAATTTATCAAAGATTGAGATTTCTCATCTAGATTTCAACACAGTGAAACATGTTATTTTAACTCTCGGTTCTCTAAATGCAAAGAGAGAGATGTATCATATGTCTATTCCTGTACATTATGGCTTAAGGCGACCATATTTACTGGGACTTACGCTTGTTTGTCAACGATTATTTTATTTTATTTTCAGCTATCTCATTAACAGATTATCAGCTCAGATATGCCATTTGTTTGTAGGTGTTTTGTCTTCACCTCTCTTTTAATTTTACTCTTCCAATATGCTGAAAGGCAAAAAAGAAGTAAAGGAAGGAAGAAAGGAAGGGAGCTTGTTATTCGTACAGGTGAAGCGTGAGTCAGTAGGCTCTCTGTGGCATGAGAGCCTCTTACACATATAAATATGGGCTAGCGAGCACTGATTATCTGTAAGATAGTTTAGCACTAGAAACTACTTAAAATTGTTCTGACTTTCAGATTGCCTTCTAGGATGTTAAGATGTCCATATAATTTCAAATTAAATTGTCAAGAGAAATGTCCCCAAATGGAAATGCTATCACAAATATTTTTTGTTACATTTGTATCACATGCAGAAGAAATGAAGGAGCACATTTTATTGAATGTGCTTATACCACAAAACCAAATGTCCTGTTTTCACAACATTCACTGGGGGCGGGAGCGGGGGGGGAGAGAGAGAGAAAGAAAAAGAAATGATTTTTTCTCTCATTATAGCTGCTAAGTAAACATGTTAATTACCTAATAAAACACTCATTCACGTACATGTATATAGCTCATACTGTGTAATTCCAAATACGACATGGCTTTTTTCAGTAGTTTTTAGAAAGAGTACTTCTTTAAAAAGTTTACTTTTTGGGAACCAGCAGTTAGCGTAATGGCTATGTCGCTGGACTCCCACGTAGTCGACCGCGGTTTGCGTCCTGGACCCGGTGGCTTAAAACTCACTCCAGGCACGTGTGCGTGCGTGCCCAAGATCCCGAGAGGAGAATGGAGGAGAAGGGATTGCGGCGTGACCATCCCCCCGGGGGGTGATTTCTCGCTTTCTTTCTCTATGTCTCTCTTTCTCTCTGTCTGGCGAGCGCACGCGCCCTATAGCGAAAAACCTCTCCAAAAAAAAAAAGTTTACTTTTTAAAGTAAACTTTTTACTTCACGTTTCAACCCTCGTCCTTCCCTAGGCTTCAGCCTGTCGTGAATCATAAGCATGCCATGCCTGACATACCCCGGGAGTTCCACGGAATTAAGCCAGAAACCTTCTCACGTGGGATTGACACAGAGCAGAGAGAGGTCTACTTCTGACCACCATCTAGTCTCCAGGAACAGCACTTTTTAAAAGCACTTCAAATGAAATCTCACCTGAAGTCTCAACATATAAAATAAACAGGAGTCAGGCATGCCACTGAAATAGGGCCATGGTATGTGGAACCCCAAATCTAGCCTTTCCCTTAATGATAATGGCAGTCTTTAGGGAACCTCAAAAGACCTAGCAGCTTAAAGAAACAACCTGGAAAACAGGTGGCAGAGGTATCAGGTTCAATTGTGAGTAAAAGTCCGAGCTCTATCATTTGCTAACCTTAGTCTGTTAGGCTGGTAACTTCACTTTTCTAAGCCTCAATGTGTTTGCCTGTAAAACAGATACTAAATATCTTTACAGATAATTGTTGTGAGAAGCAGAAAAAGAGATATGCATACTGATTTTATTTTCATTATTGTCACTCACTCATTCAATACATCTTTATTTAATGCCTACTTTGTTCCAACTGTAGTTCTAAATGTTGATGAGAAGGTGGTAAACTAAAGCAGATCAAGGTTTTGACCCATGGAGTTTATATTTTAGTGATGGAGACAGATACTAAGCAAATGGCACATGGTTTGGATAGATCTAGGTGATACAGATGAAAACAGAATAGAGAGTGAGAGAGATGTTTCTGTATGTCTACTCTTTCGGTAAGGTCCTCAGGAAAAGCATTTCTCATGAAATGAAGGAGAGACCATGTGGGTATAAGGAGAGAGAGAATCCTTGGTAGAGCCAGTGGTGACAATTAAGATCCCGAGGCTGGCATATTCTTTTTTAAATAATTGTTTCTTTAATTTTATTTATTTAGTTTTATTATATTATTTTTAATTCATCAGAGAAAGGCAGAGAGGGAGAGTGAGAAAGAAAGCCTCCAAGTCCAGGACTTGAACTGCGGAAGGCCATGTGGGGTCTGGCATCTTAACTGCCATGCCACCTGCTGGCCCAGGTGGAAATATTCTTGCAGTGTTGAAGGAACATTGAGGAAACTCATGTGGTTAAGATGATTAAAGGATAAGAACTGAGGTTACAAGGTTGACAGGGATTCTGACCAATTAAAACTTTATCTATCTCACTGTAGGAACTTGGGATTTGACTGTGAGTTAGAGGGGAAGACATTGCATGAAGTCAAACAGAGTATGAGGCCATCTGACTTGACCGCTCTAGGGGAAGAAGATTGAAAGAGGAGATAGGAAGAGAGAAGGAAAGATATCCAGGAGGCTCTGCTGGTAAGAAATGATGTTGTTTTGGACTTGGGATTCCTGATGAAACTTGAGAAATGTGTAGCTGGAATTGGAATATATATATATAAATTTTCTTATTACACCATTAATTATACTTCCTGATATAATAAACACACACACACACACACACACACACACACACACCTTGAACTAGGACAGGATTTTATTTGTATTCCTATTCTATATTGATGCAGAATTTAAGCACTAGGGGAATGCTTCCTCTTTCCATTTCCTTCCCAAGGCTTTCATTCCCATTGGCATCTTTTCTAATACATGGATACTTCTATTCTAGTATCAGGAACATAATTGAATTGTCTAAGTCTTCTTAGCTTTATTTGTAAAATTGTCAGCTTTGCTCTCTGAGAATGAACCTAATGAGAGAGGTAGAAATGCTTTGAAAACTGTAAAAGTGTCCACAGTTGTCAGGTGCAATCAATACATTAGAACCATTGTAGTAGTAGTATGTTCTATGGTTACATTAACGTATCTTGTGATTCCTGCGGTACTTATCACCTACTAACATCTTTTTCACTTTTTTCAATGTGTCGTTTCTTTTAAAATATGTGGCTGTGTATGAAAGAACATTATTTGAGCTCTAATGGACTTCTGCCTCAGGACAATGTGCTATGGGGCAGGTTGCAGAAGCACCTGCTGAAGGAGCTCTCTCCAGCTCCAGAATAACTGTGACATTGCAATATGACATAATATACCACAGATGGGTTAGTGTTCTCGTCTTTCATACATATAAGCATATTGGAAAATATGTTTCTTCATTGTATTTTATAGCTTGCCAGAAGCAGCTAGACTCCTTTTTAAAAAAATGTCTAGGGGATGTTGGCATGCAAAGGTGATAATTATTACCTTTGTATTTCTTGCAGTATCATCCAACTCACATCATCTTAATGTCATCCGATTTTTATTGTCATGGTCTTCTAACTGGTTTTGCTTCTTGACTGTGTCATGACTTCTATGATCCAATGAGAAGACCACACCATTTGAACTGCTTGTCTAAAACTAGGAATGGGTTTTTTGAATCCACTGAACCATTTATCCAACCTTATTGATAGTTAATGAAAAATGTATGAAACACTAGCTAAGGTTTATTCATGTTATGAAACATTTTCCTTGTTTATGTTCTTAATGTAAACCTGCTTAATATGGAAGGATCAATTAATATGACACATTTTTTTCTGAGAAATTTGCCAATATTTTCTAGAACAATTCTCTGTCTAAAATAACACATTTTGAAAATCTTTTTATACTCTGTATCTGATTCTGTTTCCTCACAGAAAAGAAACTATTCAAGCCATCAGTGAAATATCTGCAATGTACTTACATTGTTTCATTTTGTAACAGCATACATGAGATAAAATTCACAAACCATACAGTTCCATTCAATGGTTTTTAGTACAGTTACAGAATTGTAAAAACATCACCATAATTAATTTAGAGCATTTTTAAGACTCCAAAAAGAAACCCTGTATTCTTTAACTGTTACATTCCACTTTCTCTCCACACTAAGCAACCACTAATCTATGTTTTGTCTATACATTTGACTCTTCTGGATAGTTCTTATACATTTCTTACAAAATATTATATGTGGTCTTTTGTGATTTTTTTTTCCCTTGGCATAAAGTTTTAAGATTCATCTGTGTTGTAATATATCAATACTTCATCCCTTTTCATTGTCAAATAATATTCAATTGTATGAATATACCACATTGTATCTGTCTTTTCATCAGCTTTTGTACATCTGGAACTTTACCACCTTTTTACTATTACAAATAATTATTCTACAAATATTCATCTTCTGGTTTTCCCGTAGACATATGGTTTCATTTCTCTTTGGTATACACCTGCTAGTAGAATTGCTGGATCATATGGTAACTCTATTCTTATTTTCTATGTGCTAATAGCCATTGTATATCCTCTTAGGGGAAATATCTATTTAGATGCTTTCTACATTTTAAAATTGTACTATATTTTTACTATTCTTGTAATTATTCTTTATATAGTCTAGATACAAATACCTTACATTGTACTTGCAAAATTTTTCTGCCACTCTGTGGGTTGTTTTTTCTCCTTTGTGATGGTGGTTTCTGAAGCACAAAAGTTCAATTTTGATAAACTCTTACATATTTATTTATTCATGAATTTAGTTTGCTCTTGGTGTCATATTCAAGAAATCATTGCCTAATTCAAGGTTACAAAAATTACTTCTGTATTTACTTCTGAAAGTTTTATAAGTTTAGCTCATATATTTAAAACTTTTTAAAAAATTTTGCAAGAGGTTGTGTGTACTCATGAAAGAGGGAGGGAGAGAGAAAGAGAGAAAGTATATCCAATGGGCAATGGTTATGTTGCAATCCTTTCTGCTCCATTTCTCCCTCCTTTCAGGGTTTTACAAAGCAAAGAACATGTGCCCAACATGGTTTTCAAGTCTCCAAGTGGATCCAAGACTCAAACTAAGTTGGTCATGTGGGATCCAGCCATATTAACCACCAGGCCATTTACTGGCCCCATTTGTATCTTTTATCTACTTTTAGTTAATTGTTGTATACAGTGTAAAGGAGGTGAAAGACTTTATTATCTTAAACGTGGGTATCTAGATGCCCCAGTATCATTTGTTGAAAATACTATAATTTCCAAGGAAAATTTAATCTTAGTATAAAAATAATCAGATTTGTAAGGATTTAAACAGTGAATAGTTATATCTGTTTTATTCAACAACCATTAGTTAAATCACCCATTTTACCTACTTTGTAATGGACTTGAAGCTAGAAGTCATGAGGGTACTTCTCATGATTACAGTCTAATTAATTCCTACATGAATTATTAGACCTAAACAAGATAACATTTTCTATATCACTCATTAAATTGTTATGACATTTCTCTTCCTGATTCTTACTGATGTCAACTCTTCACGTCTATATTTTCCTACTCTATTCTTTTCTCTCTCTCTCTGTCTTTCTCTCTTTCTCTCCAGTGTAGAGAATTCCAACATCTAAAATCCTCCAATTATATCTTTCTTCTTCCTAAAGTCTTAAAAGACTAGTTTCATCCAAATGTGAATATCAAGCTATTTGTTAGTTTTTCAGTTTTTAATCAATATTTTTCTTTCTACTCTGCTTTAAAAGTGTCTTCCTTCCCATATTTTTGTTAAGTAAGTTTTACTAAGGAATAGACAGAAAACATTTTTTTAATTATTATGTTCTTCTAAAAAAACTTTCACATTCACAAAAGCTACTTGAACTGTCAATCTCAGTTAATTTTAGTGATTCTGGGAATACTGGAACTGACTTCTACAATATTTATTATATCTGGTTTTATATCTACCTATGAGCCTATTAGGACTAGTGTGACACTTGAAATTACAACCACAAAGTTGGATATGCAGCATGTTTATTGTTTTATTGTATTCACATCATCTTCAAGGTCCTCTGGGTACTTGGGGCTCTATAGAAAAAGTAGCAATAATGAAGAGAAATATGGAGAACAGTCCCAGGATACTTGCGCAACCCGATCTGTGGGCTAATAACATTGTATTTAAATTCCCATCTTCAACCTTCACAGATTAGTTTGGTCAATGCCTGCAGTTGTTATGGAATCATCCTTGTGATTTCCTGGAAACTATAAAAGTCTTTGCCTAGATCAGCGGCTGTGGGTCTATGGCATATCTACCTCTAACAGCAGCTTTCATGAATGCAGAAGCAATCCCCACTGGAGATCTAAAATGCCAAATCAATTTCTGTTTTAGAATCTAAACCAAAGTAACTGATGTTTGATGTTGCTGTTAAGAATTTTTAATTTTTATAAAGCCTCTGGAGATTCTCTGAGAAAGCCACTCAGAATATAAGTGCAATTTATTGCTTGCATTGTATTAAGTCAAACTCTCTACATCCATTTGCCTTAAAGAGAAAGAAACCCTATTAATGAAGGTTTTTTTTTCTATTCCTGAGCAGTTATGTTATTTGAAATAATTTTCCAATATCACAGAGCATTTTCTGTTCAACACAAGGTCAGAGAGGATCTGCACAAACATTACCACAAATGCTGCTATCCTGCTTGGGAATTCAACCAGATTTTCAAATCTACTGAGCACGTAGGTTCTAAACTCTTTAAAAAATTTTTTAAAGGATTAAAATCATATTTTTAACTATAGTTGATACTGTCATCTAAAAAAATTCACAGCAAATATAATCAGATTCTAAAGATGAAACAAGAATCATGAATTAAATACAGCTGCTTGGCAGGGAAAGCCACTTTCTCCCATCCTGCATGAGTTTATGTAAAGCCCGTGAGAACTCCATGTGAGGATGTAAAAAGAAAGTCTGTCATACTACAATGCTATTTGAAAAGTTCAAAAGAAAAAGGTCAAATATTGTGCTCAATGCAAATAGAATGTTTTCATTTTTGGTTAGTTAATTAGTTACACACTAGACTATTGTAGCCTTCAAGAGCCTTCAAATGCAAAATGGCATGATTGCATGCTCTCAAAGATTCAGAGAATGGATGATTGGCTTCCTTTAACCAGATTTAAATTGCCTAGCTTCTGCAAGTCAGGCACAGGTATTGATTTAATAATTAGATGCCATATTCTCATTCCCTGTTTTACCCATGCATTTTTCCTTAGGCAGTGAATACGAATGTTGAAGAATTTGAGTCTCGACTTCAGTGGGAAGTCAAAGTGGTAAGAGAGATGTATTATATGTCATGCCAAAGCAAATCTAAAAGTATTTGCAGTTCTTATAATTGCAAGTTGAGCAAGTCACACAACCCTCCCTGGACTCCTCAAATATCACAGTGGCTTTTGAACAAAAAAGATATGGTTTGTTTTTGTTTATATCTTTCTTTCATTGTCTTAATAATTGTTGAGATTTTCCTTAGAAAATCATAGTCATAGAATTTTAAAACAAGGTACTTAGATCTTATAGATCCACTTTTTTATTTTAGAGATGAGGAACTGGAAAACCTGAGAATTTAAATAAATCACTTTCATTACATACACATTTGATCCAAAGTCTACTTTTTAGGTATAGTTTTAAAAATGCATGGTATTATTACAAGATTAAGATCCATTCAACATACTTTTATATACCTATCTATATATGTTGTATATATTTCTAAGGTATACATACTAAAATTATAAATACACATGCATATTTATAAATACCAAAGAACAAACAAGATTATAATGATAATAAATAATAAATAAATAAATACCAAAGAACATATATAATGTGCACTTTGTTATACATGGTACATTATGCATTTTATTATATGTGTGTGTTTCTCTTTATCTCTCTTTCTTTATATATGTGTGTGTGTGTGTGTGTGTGTGTGTATGTAGGTTTTTCTTTTGGCCTTTATACACACACGCACAACGCATATTCTGCAGTACTCTGATGCATGCTTTTGAGGCAGGCAATAGTCCATGTGCCTTAGGCACTGTGTTACTCTCCAATTGCTACTAGTCTCCTCAGTGGGATCAGATATTATTTCCTTTCATGTCTAACAGTATATACCTGAAATCTTCCCAGTAATGATAGGGTATACTACAGGTAAATTTCACCCAAACATCTCCCAACCTTGGATATTTGAATCACATTCTATAGGTATAAATGATTCCACACAGTAAAAACAAATGAGAGAAGCAAAACAAACAGAAATCCTCACCTCATTCTACTCTCTATCCAATATGACTCAAACCCAGTTAAAAAGGTCATAAGCATCATGTGTTTGTTCCATCGTCATCCCTTCCATTCATCGTTAGGTATCTGTTGTCCAGCTGTTAATAATCCCAACATTTATCAGTGAAAATAAAAGCATTACATCACATATCATAAATGAAATTACATATATAGGAGAAGAAAGTGTTCATCCACAGTGTCTGTGTTTCAGAACCTGGTCAAAATAGTCCAGTACATGGATAAATTTATGTTTAAAATACCTATCCACACATATTTTGAACAGAAAACAGTGAAGAGTGTTTTCTAGGAACTCTGGGAAAAGATAAATTTTACGGAACTTTGCCTGATATGCCTTAAAGCTTTTGAACTGTACCTTGCAGATACATTGGGTCATGAAAGGTCTTAAGTAGAGAAACCACATGGTTCTATGTATGTTTAGGAACACAATCCTTGCTGTAATATAGAAAACACTCATTTCTATAAAATAAGAAAAGGGTCCATTTGCAATATCCTAGCCAAAACATGTGAGACATATGTGAAACTTGCCTAAGACAGGCCCTGAGTATTTGGACAGAAAAGGCAAATTCCAGAAATATTTGTGAGCTGGAATGAAGTTTTGACAACCATTTAGAAATTGAGGATGAGAGGTAAGGATAGACGTGAATTATATATGTTTAGTGTGTTTTACAAAATAAATGATAATGTTTTTAAGAAAAATGTTGAGGGAATAACAGGTGGCATAGAGGTTAAGACAGCTGGATCCTATATGGATGACATGAAGTTCAAACCCTGGACCTGAAGCTTAAAAAACACACCAGTTGTGTACATACATTCCCAAAATCCCAAGAGGAGAATGAAGGAGAGGGTTTGTGGCAAGACCATCTTCCGTGGAGGGTGATTTCCCACTTTCTTTCTCTATCTTTCTCTCTCTCTTTCTCCCTGGAGAGTGCACACACCTAAAGCAAACTGTTAAAAAAATGTTGAGAAGACTTGAAAAGGATCCAATTTGTGTTCAGTTTATTGACTTAAGTTTTGACATATGGAATCTAGTTACCAGGTAGAGAGGTCTTAGAGGTCTTATGTAAATATTCAGGTGACTGGAAGTATAATTTTTGTACTTAAAAGAATGGCCAGAGTTAGGTATAAATTTTTACAGTGAGCAATGGTAGCTGAAGCAATGAGAGATGCTACGATCTCCTGGGAAGAAGGTAAAGAAAAAAAAAAAATGGAAAGGGCGAAAGGATGTATTCAAGGGCATATCAATATTGAAGATGTAGGCTGAGATAGGGGAAAGCCAGTAGGGTTAATTAGTATAGATAGAGATATAAAGATTTCAGAAGCTAGTTGTAGGTAAGAAACCCAAAAAGAGAGGTGTTTCCCATAATAGAAAGTGGCAAATAGAATAAGTGTTGCAGAGATCAAGTCAGTTGAAGACCAAAGAGAAGGGAGAAAAATACCCAGAAGAATAGTGCTGAAGTCAGGCAAACGCGTCATTCGTTATAGTAGAAATGTGTCAGCTAATTCGAAATTACCTTAATGGTTCTATGTGTGTTACAAGTCATAGCAAACATGACCTCAATTATTATAGTTGTATGTCAGGCCTGGAATGCTATGTACCATGTCAACCTTCTAGAAGCACTTTTGGTATCTTTATATATGGCAGACTTCTCACTATGATGAGATAATAAACTAATACAACCTACTTCAATTTTATGAATCCTGTTTTTCGGTTTCTTTGAGAGAAATGATTACTAACCAATAATTGTCAATATATTTTTGCTACTTTAGCATTAGCATTAGAATATATAGCATTTCAGTAATATGAATAAAACAGTCATACAATGTTAGTCATAATGTGACCCACTTCCATGAGATCTTATTTGCATGAAGGACTCAAATTTTATCACTTGGTTTTCTGTGCAAGAACATTTGCCATTGTGGTAGCAATACAATTTAAAATTCAATTAAAAAATAAAAGTATCTCAGATATTTGCACTATAAAAGAACTTAGCAATGCTCTCCAGAATGAGAAAAAGAAGTCGGAATATAAATTCCACAGTGTAAGAGAAATATATGACTCTATTTTTACTGCACAATGGTTGCACATACTGTCTCTTCATATGTATATGGACTGCTATATATTTTCTAGAAACATATTCAAATAATTTACATCTTAAGTCTAAAATTCAACTTGCTCATATTTTATCTCACATTGAAGACATTTGACTTTATGTACAAATTTTATCATATTATAACTAATACAACTATTCATAGTATATATTGAATGTACCTAACTATGTAATGCATTGTATCAAATGACTTCATTGCCCCTTTATTTTGGGAAAAATACAATAATTTAAAATAGCGGTTATTTTTAAATGAATATACACAAGATACCATCACTTTCTGTGTTGCCTCTGCAAACTCACCATCAGGGTGCATTGAAAACATCTCTCTGCTAGTTTGTGGTTTTCTGGAAGCTTTGAGGTTTTAACTTTGATCTCTCCTCTCACACACTGAGATTTTCTCCTGACTCCACTAGCCCAGACAGCATTTCTACCCTTGATCTCTAAGGTAATCTTAAACATGCTCTTGACACCAGCATCTCTCCGTGCTGAAGTTTCTCTCTTAACCATAGTGTGTTGACTCTTCAGTTTCTGTGTGTCCTTTGCTCATCTACACTCAAAAGCAGCTTCTTTAAACGTTCTAATCCAGAAATAGCTCCTCAGTCATTTAGTTCACATATTTTCTGCTTTGACTTAAGTGTTTTGAGAGTCTACTTTTTTTTTTAAAGTTTATTTCTTTTATGTGAGAGACAGAGAGAGAAACAAACACACTCATCATACTGAGATTCCCCTCCTTACCAACCTTCCAGCCTGGATCAAGGAAGCACATCCAGCCTGTTTTACACCGACCAGGGATTTGAACTACCATCTTCCATGTAGCTCCAGCACTGCCAAGAATTACCCTGCTTACTGCCTGTGCCACCACACTAGGCAGTGGTGGTTCCATTTTTCTTTCTTCAACTCTTTAAACTCCTTTATACTGAGATAACTCTCTCTTTGACCTGTCAAAGAATTTGTGACATTGTTTGATGATAGGATAAACTATTCAAAGGGATATATTTTTGTGGGGTCTCATTCATCCCTTTTTCTTCAAGGTACTCTATAACTCAGATATTCATTTTTTTCTATTTAACTCGCTACTATTGAATTTTATCTCAGAAGTTAATCTGTCATTAATCACTTCTACTTTCATATGCTGTTGACATAATGCATTATCTCAATTAGGGATAATTGATATTGAGCCTCATCTTTTATTGGAGGAAGACAAAAAAGAGTTTGTTTAACCTAAATCACAAGTTAATAAACTTTATGCAGAGAAGGCTTCTCCAAATCCCATCATGTTCCTTTTGTCATCTATATAAAAGATATAGATACTCTACAAAAAAACGATAATATTATTCTATATCTATATCCGTCTTTCAGATCATAAAATAGAGACAAATATAACTAATACTTTTATGCACTTTAACCACCACATGGAACATATATATACATAATATCTGACCAGATCTTCCCATCAAAAGAAGTTTGAATTAGGTGTTTTCATTTTCAACTAGATATTCTCAAATTTAGAATGAATAAAGTTTTCCAAAACACCTTAATCAGCAGCAATAATACCTGGAACTCCATTCTAGTCTTTGGTCCCACATCCTGCTTATTTTTCCAAATATCACAGGTATCATACTTACAATTCCACCATTTCTCAAAACCTACTGTATTTTCCCACTATCTTCTTTTTAAAGAATTATTTATTTAATTTTACATATTTATTTTCATTTGACTGGAGAGGAATACACAGAAATGGAAAGAGGGAAAGTGAGAAAGTAAGACACCAGGTCCTGGCCTCGGACTGTTGTTGGCCATGGGGGAGCGCCTTAACCACCATGCCACCTGCTGGCTTTCCAGTATCTTCTTTTTAATCAATGCTTTGCTTTTACCATATAGATCTTAGAAAGTGGTGTATGTGTTTAATAGCAATTAAAGATGGGATTTAGATATAGAGATTTTAAATGCAACTTAAAAATAAGTAGAAATAGTTTACTTGACATTTCAACTAACCAAGGTAGAGTTCTAGACTCTACCTAGGTAATGTCAGTTCGCATTATCCAAATGTCAATATTGATGTCCTTAAATTATTATTCTTCTAGCAATGCCATTTGCCTGTTAGTACTAACTCTCGTGTCACATTTGTCTGTCTTCTGTAGCTCATTTTTGAAGCCATTTATAACATTAGCTACAGAATTTTCACTTAGATCATTCCTGGGGTTGATGGGGATTCCTCTGACACGGGGGCCCATTTACAGAATCACTAATTACAGTAGTTCCAAACAGGAAGATACCAATTGCTGAATGAATTCTATTAAATTTAAAAGCTCTCTAAAAGTTATCATGACCTCTAAGGAACTAAATATAAGATTTCTACTTCTCATATCTAACTTAGTTGTTTTCAAATATTCATTTATTCTGAAAATATTTATTGTACTAAGTTTTTTGGTTTCTAGGATCACCCTTAGAAAATTTTATTTGTTTCTATAAGAGATTACTTACAAAAATAAACAAGAAATATTACAGTGATAAATTTTAAGTGTTCTTATTTGCAGATAGATAAAGAACTACTGTGAATGGACAAATCCCTGGTGAAATTGTACTTTTGAGAATGGCTTAATTTTGTCCACCTCTCACCTTTTTTTTATTTTTCTGTTTTGTTTGAAGTAATCAAGGACAAGATAAAAGATGTTGACTTAAGTCGAAGGCTAGATTTTAAATATATTATTTATCTATTGTCCTGAATGCTATGTTTAGGACTTGTTTCCTCAGACAACAAATCATTTTAATAGATGAGTTCTAATTCTTGGTGCTAATGATCTGCTTAATACATATATCCCTGCCCAGACTAAAGCTACTTGGGGAAATACTATCTATTCCTCCCTCCTCACTGCATTCCCTAACCCACCTATCCACCCATTCTTCCACAGTTTGTGTGTGCGCTAGTCACTTTCCACAACTGAGTTGATGCTGTCAGCTGAGTTTAATTGTTACATGTACACAGAGGTTCAATATCAAGTAGCCTCACTTTGTTGTCCCTTTCTTTTTTTTTTGGGGGGGGGGATAGAAGTTTTTTCTATAGGGCATGTGTGCTTGCCAGAAAGACAGAGAGAGACAGAAAGAGAGAAAGCGAGAAGTCCCCCCTCTGGGGGGATGGTCACACCGCAATCCCTTCTCCTCCATTCTCCTCTCGGGATCCTGGGCATGCATGGTATGGGTTTAAGCCACTGGGTCCAGGACTCAAACTGTGGTCAACTACATGGGAGTCCAGCGACATAGCCATTACGCCAACTGATAGTTCCATTTTGTACCTTTCTTACATAGAGTCATATGTTTACGAGTACACATATATTCTCATTTTGAAAAGTAACATTTTTCCTGCATTGTACATTTTAGCAGGCCTAGGTCAATGATGAATATGTATTTATATATGTGTTTGTGTGTGTGTGTATACAGTATATATATATATATATATATATATATATATATATATATATATGTGTGTGTGTGTGTGTATACATATATACATATATATATGTATCATTGGAAATATTACCACTTACTGTTTTTTCCTTATTTGGAGTTTTTAAATGGGCCTGCAAAATACTATGGAGTTAGAAAAGAGTCAGAGCCCTTCCTTTTGTGAAGCATACAGTTCAGAGGAGGCATGAGTTATAGAAGGAAGAAATGTTATATGACTATGGTTGCCAGTTAATTATACAGACAACTTTGTTTAGGAGTTTGGAAATTACTTGAAATCTAGAAGAGAAGGCTGTATAAGGGAGATGAATTTAGCTGGCTTGAAGGCAACTGTGAAATAAAAAATTTAAAATCTGAACTTGGATTTTAAATCTAGTCTCTGTCATTTCATAGCTCTGTGCCTCAGGAAAGAAATTTAGTATGTCCAAACCTTAGTTTCTAAATCTTTAAAATACCATTGTTGTAGAGACTCATCTGGGGAATCCATGCAAAATCATCAAGCATGGTGCCTTGCTTAGTAGGCACCCAATAATGCTGCATGAAGATGGATGAAGCTCATAAAGGAGAAAAGGAACCAAACAAGGTCAGAAGAGACAAATTTAGTCAGAGTCCATTAAGTATGCTGGTTTGATTGACATAGGGGACATAGGGAACCAGTTTTGACATAGGAAAAATAAGGGGCCAGTTTGTGCATCCTTTCCCGGAAGAAGTCTGGACTTGATCTTTGGCAGCGGGGAGTGACAAAAGGTATTTCAGCATGAATATACACTCTCAAAGGAGCGTTTTGAAAGCTAACTCCAGCAGGCATTAACATTCCTTTTTCCTATGAATTGTATATTGACAGCCTTAAATATTTTTAGGAGCAGATTTATTTAATCTCAGTCTTTGGTTATACTTCTCAAAGTGATGTGATGGTGCCATGTTCCATAATTGCTTACATTAGTACTGATTTATCATTCAGCTTAGAAAATTTAAAAGGTAGTTGCATTTTAACTGATTATTTAGGTAACATCCCAGCAGCCCATAGAAATAATTTGTAGTATTTTAAGAGATTTGCTTAGCTAAAATGTGTACTCTGATGATACCATGATCACAATAGATGAAATCATCCCCAGGACATTTAAAAAGCAAACAGGACACTGTTTTCAAAAGCACTGTAAAGCTGTGTCTACACTGAGCACGAGCACTCACCTCAGACACCCAGTAGGAACTTAGAAGGGCACTGTTGCCAAGGTGTCCAGAAAGCTTGGAAACACCTTTCACAAAGATTGCCCTGAAACTCTATTCAACACCAGGCTTCTCATCTGCCAAATGTTTAACCTTTTTTTTTTTTTTTTTTTTTTTTTTTTTTTTTAAGGGCACGTGCACTCCCCAGACAGACAGAGAGAGAGACAGAAAGACAGAAAGCGAGAAATCACCCCCCAGGGGGGATGGCCACCCTGCAATCCCTTCTCCATTCTTCTCTCGGGATCTTGGGCACGCACGCACACACGCCCGGCGTGAGTTTAAGCCACCGGGTCCAGGACTCGAACCGCGGTCGACTATGTGGGAGTGCAGTGATATAGCCATTACACCAACTGCTGGTCCCCCAAATGTTTATTCTTAGCACTGATATTGATTTGATAAATGATGTATGTGTGTGTGCATGTGTGTGTATTGTGTTTGCACACATACATGCAGGGGGAATGCAGAGACAGGGTGCTTATCATGCTTACCTGTTCGAACACCATGCCAGTGACGTTGCTAATATTTTTGAGACAAAGCATCATACATTATAATTAAATAGCAACCATGACTGCAGTTGTCTGTCTTGGTCCTTGAAAGAGTTCAAGTCTTCGACAGTCACATTCTTAGTTACTTGGCAAAAAACTCTAATGAAGAAAGTGAGAAAGATGTGTTAATATTTAATAAGCCTACTGATCGATTGCTGTGCCTTCTAAAATGTTCATCTCTTTGACTGGTGGGAAATGAACTTCATTAGGATTTCTCTGCTACCTTAGAGTTCCGTGTTAACATTTTCCCTTTTGGGGCCCTGAGAAAAATGCATAGCTTCTTTCGATGAATCTCTGCCAGCCATATTCTCCTGCACTATTTTCCATATTCATTTGCTCAGAAAAGTGGATGTAAATCTCATTTTGCAAGGAAAATATTATCAATTCATTGTGATCTAAAGTAAAATTCATGAAATGGTATTTTTATGATTCATAGAAATAACCAGGAGATTGATTTAATATATGGAAGCTAGTACTATATTTAGTTTCAAGCTATGAATATCAAAAATATTAAGCACACTTTTTCATATTTTAATTTCATTTCACATGTTTTATTTGAAAAGCAAAAGAAATAATGTAGAACTCTGAAAAAGGAGAAACTACTAAGAAAAGATTTGTTCATGTAAAATTGGAATAAAATTTTATTTATTTAAAAATCTTCTAATAGAGGAAGAAAAGTAAGGGAGAGCACGCTCATGTTAAACTTGGAGCAAAAGCTAAATAATAATTCTAATTAACAAAATAATTAACATTACAACGCCTCAAGATTTTTTGGAATGTAGTTATTTCGGGTATTATGTGTGTGTATAAATGACTCACATTGCAGCTGAAAAAAATGACAGGCAAAAAATGGTTAAACATATCGATTACTTTATATGTGCCAGGAATTTAATATTTAATGTACATTATCTCATCTAAGTCCCTCAAATGAGAAATGAGATATACATACTGTATATGGTTGTTATTTTCCTACTTCACCGAAGAAAAATCTCATGGAGAGACTATATAACAAACTTGCTCAAGGTCATACTGTGAAAAAAATTATTTTAAGCATCCCAAAGGGAATCTAACCCAAAACTTTCAGCTTCCAGAGTCTAAGCCCCAGAATAGTATCTATTCACAGAGAAAGGGCCAAAAAGTAACTGGTAGATCTCCCACTTCTGGGTATTCAGCTAATCCTAGAGAAAGCAGAAGGAAGCCTTGACAGAGGAACTGAACAGCACGGGACAGGCTGCTTCAGAACTCGTCTAGTAGAAAGCCTTTATTCTGGCCAGACCTCATTTTGACCATTTCAATCTGAACAAGGTAATTTAGACAACCAAGAAACAGAATGGTCAGAAGTCTTTCTCGCCTTCGTAGTCCCTATTTAAAACAATGTCAGTAATATTGGTTAGAGACACCGCTTCAAATCTAATCCATCTCTGATTGTGGAATCTTCCTGGTTTCCAAGTATCAAAGAACACAAGCTGATGCAAATGAGTTTCCATCACAGCCCATGGCAAGGACTGGCTATATAATTTGCAGAGTGCGGTACAAAATTAGATGTGAGACTCCTTGTTCACAATTTATTAACTACTTCAAAATGCTTATAGAGAGACCAGTAGATGGCTTAGAGGTTATATCGCTGGACTCCTACATGGCCGACTGTGGTTTGAGTTTCAAATCCAGTAGCTTGAAACTCACTCCAAGCACATGTGCACACATGCTCAAGATCCCGGGAGGAGAATGGAGAAGGGATTGTTGTGTGGACATCCCCCTGGGGAATGATTTCT
This sequence comes from Tupaia tana, assembly GCA_026018925.1. Classification (NCBI taxonomy): domain Eukaryota; kingdom Metazoa; phylum Chordata; class Mammalia; order Scandentia; family Tupaiidae; genus Tupaia; species Tupaia tana. The sequence goes on along the minus strand of JAKSZU010000004.1, from coordinate 49,235,854 downwards.
TACTTTCTCTCTCACCATCTCTTGTCTGTCCCTCTCTGGTGATACATGTACCCTAAGGCAAAAACCTCTAAAAAAAATAGTAATAAATCTTTTGTTATAGCATTAAACTAAACTCAGAAACTTGTGACTTCATAGTTTGTATAGTCAGGAAGCCTGACTATACACAATCGAATTCTGAGTGTTATTTTGTATACTCTTCAAAGAGGGAAAGTTTTTGGTTATTCATTTTATATATCTTTGAGCAGAAATTTTGAGTGTTGGTTACATACAATCTTAGCTTTCTTTCCATATCTATACCTCTTGTGGTACTCAATTACAACTTCCTTACTTTATTCAGAGCACAGAAAAAAAAAAAACTTTTTATTTTCTAAAAAAAAAAAGAAAACTGATTTCTGCACACTCTTTAAAGAGAGAAACTTTGAGTAGAACAACTGTTGATATGACTTTTTCTATTTTTATTGTACTCTGTTTCTGGAAATGTGGTTCATAGATCCTGGTGTACCTATCTGAGAGCAATGCAAATATTTTAGTTTCTCTATTCTATTTTTGTTTTTATTCTTTTTTTTTTAGAGGTTTTTGCTATAGGGTGAGTGCACTCGCTAGAAAGACAGAGAGACAGAGAGATAGAAAGCGAGAAATCACCCCCTAGGGGGGGATGGCCATGCCGCAACCCCTTCTCCTCCATTCTCCTCTTGGGATCTCGCCATAGGGCGGGTGCCACCACGCCCTCCTCTTGGGATCTTGGGCATGCATGCACATGAGCCTGGCGTGAGTTTAAGCCACCGGGTCTGGAACTCGAACCATGGTCAACTACATGGGAGTCCAGTTACATTGCCATTATGCCACCGGCTGGTGGTCCCATCTCTATTCTATTTTGTAAATAGGAAAAATATTACATGGGATTTTGGATGGTGTCCTAAATCTCAAGTATTTTTTTCTATATTGTTGGGGCAAGAGTTGGAGGAGCAACGATGAAGGGTAGTAACAGTAAAACAGTTTTTTATACCTTACTCAAAGTTTTCTACACTTCCAATTTTACTATGTTACCATTACCAAGTAGAATTGCAGGACTGAAAGTAGCTAGGTAATCCTGATGGGGACTATATGGAACATAAGAGAACATAAGGGTTATCTAAAAAACACGTTAGCGTCTAGAACAAGGACCTTTCACATTGAAGCTAGCCAATAAACGTGCGGAGGTCATTATTTGTTTAGAACATGAACTTCTCCAAATATAAACTGGTGAGGAAATGTTATTGAAAATTAAAATATAGAGCAGGGAGTCAGGATAAGGAAAACTGGAATCCTCTTGATTGGTCACACTTACATGGTTAGCCTTTATCTAGCAATTGCTGAAAGCTAAGCATTATCATCTATTGCATGCATTGAGTTTACCCATAGGACCATGAATTCTCTGCATGCAGGCCTCCAAGGTACACCATTCCTAGATTGTCTAATGTACCTGGCTCCACCTAGAGTTATGCTCTCTGGAAATCCAATATAACATATTAGTAATGCACTTTCAGCGAGTATCATTAAACACACTCTTGGCATTTAAAAAACAATGGAAGTTGTGACTACTGGGTAGGAGGGAGGGATGAATGAGAATGTTGGGTAAAGAGAATAACTTAATTGATACATTTATGAAGAAGTAGCAACAAGTATTGTGACAATAAAACAGTATCTTTCATTTTGGCCATTATTTGCAGATGAAATATCAAATTAAACCACTGAAAACATATTTAAGCTATAATATGTGCAGAATACAATATATGTGGAAACAGGTATCATATTGCTTCAATCCTTTTTGAGTTGTGTTCTGGAGGTTTAATTTGTAAGATTTACACATTTCTCCTCTCTTAACCTTCACACTCCTTATGAATAATTTTTTGGTAGAATCCCATGTTTTCTGATTATAGAGAGACTTAACTTAGTCATGTCCTTTGTTGAATGTTGAATATTTAAATACAGCTTTTATTTCAACTGCAAGCTTTTCCTTGTAGCTAGAGGTTTTGATTTTGAAAAGAATAAATCTCTTCCCAAATGGATTATATTTATCTTTAGAACCAATTTATAAGGAAAATAAATCTGTCATAATCAGGTCACCCAGACAGAGTGGTAAAAGCATTCTAATATCTAATAAATTCTGTAAAATAAGAAACAATGCTGATTTTGCTCCTAAATGTCACATAATGGTCTTATATAATGATTTCAATTTCAATATGAGGTGATCATCACATCTGAGGAAAAGCATGACCTAGACTAAAGTAATTCAGCATTTGCATTGTTTTATAGTAATTTTTAACATAATTTTCTCTGACATTTCATACTTTTCTCGTGGATTAAACATATCTACTTGAATTAGGCATTTCTACTGGGAAACCATCTTAGAGACGTCTTTGGGGACTCTAACATAGACTTTGGAATTTGAGATTTTATTATTTGAGTTTATATTATTATAATAGAACACAATGCAATAAATGTCAGCACTGAAAAAGATTCAGATTTTTTTTTTTTTTTTTTTGGAGAGGGTTTTTATTTTTTTTGCTATAGGGTGCGTGCGCTCGCCAGACAGAGACAGAGACAGATAGAGACAGAAAGCGAGAAATCACCCCCCAGAGGGGATGGTCACACCGCAGTCCCTTCTCCTCCATTCTCCTCTTGGGATCTTGGGCACGCACGCACACGCGCCCGGCGTGAGTTTTAAGCCACCGGGTCCGCGACGCAAACCTCGGTTGACTACGTGGGAGTCCAGTGACATAGCCATTAAGCTAACTGCTGGTTCCCAAGATCCAGTTATTTTTGAGGAATTGGTTAATTACATGCTAATATTGACTGAGTTTGTGTTTGCATATGCATTTAATTTTTTTCTCAGGATTTATTACACAGAGAGACTTTTGTGTGTGCTTATAAACAATTCAGTATATATTAAAAACTATTTTCCCCTATACCAATCAGCTTTGTCTTTTCCAATAGTTTTTCAGTACTACAAATAAATGATATCCATTAGATAAATTTTGTTGATTATTTTGATAATAACTGGATGCGATTAGTAGTTCCTGGCTGTAATACCAATATTGCTAAGTCAGGTAGTACTTTTAGGCTATGAGTGGCTATTTGAGATGCACATCATTTTGCTATTAACGATTATAAACTGAAAGGGAAGTTTTCATTACCTAAGGCAAAAATTACAAGTAATTTCAAGAGTCCTTTAAATTAAAGGATAATAGGAATCCTTTGAGATATTTTTGACAAGGAGCATGTTCTCCCAGTGAGGGTCAGAGTTCAATTCCTGAAGTCATCCATCACATTCTGACTGGCAAGGGCTGGATAGCTGGAAAGACTGCACAGGAGAAAGGGCACCCTTTCTGACCTCCTAAATCACTTTCACATACACAGCTCAATAAATACACACACTCATTCACAAAAACTATGTATAAATAACTACACATTGAGGAGAGGAAACTCATGATTGGTGAAAGCAAGTCTTAAGAAGATCTGGATTCTTGAGAGGTTTATATATCTTAAATTTTCTTTTAAGTGCTTTGATTACTTACATAGCAGGAAAACATCCTTTTGCACCACTATGACAGTTACAAAGAATCAGTTGCAAGACATTTTTTGGATGTCTTTTTAATGCAATTGGGGAGCATGAAGGGTATAAAAAAATCACCCTGCTCTTACCTAAAGTCATTCAGTCAAAATATATAAGCATAAATAATTTCTGTGGAACCTATAATTTATTGGCACATCAGGAATTTAGTATTAATTTTAAAAATGTTTGTTATTGGAACCAGCAGATGGTGTAATGATTACTTTGCTGGACTACCACATGGATGACCACAGTTTAGATCCAGACCCAGTGACTTGAAAATCACTCTGAGTGTGTGGGTGTGCATGCCCAAGATTCCAGGAGGAGAATGGAGAAGGGATTGAGGCATGGCCATCTCCACTGGGGGATTATTTCTCACTTTCCCTCTCGCTGTCGCCCCCACCCCTCCTGCTGCAAGCTCATATGCTCTATGACAAAAACATCTTAAAAAAAATTGTCCGGGACTAGCGGTTGGTGTAATGGCTATGTCTCTGGTTGGTGTAATGGCTATGTCGCTGGTTGGTGTAATGGCTATGTCGCTGGACTCCCACGGAGTCGACCGCGGTTCAAGTCCCGGACCCGGTGGCTTAAACTAACACCGGGCGCGTGTGCGTGCGTGCCCAAGATCCCGAGAGGAGAATGGAGGAGAAGGGATTGCGGCGTGGCCATCCCCTCTGGGGGTTGATTTCTCGCTCTCTATCTCTCTGTCTCTCTCTGTCTGTGTGGCGAGTGCATGCGCCCTATAGCAAAAACCTCTCCAAAATAAGAAAAAAAATTGTCCATTATTTTGAATACATTTTTGTTTTCTTTTTCTTATTACATAGTCTTCATATTAAAGAATCCAAGTTAGGAAATTTTCCTTTGATATATCTTAACACTGTTTTCTTAGTCTGTTTAACTTAGCAAAACATTGTAAATTTTCTTTATAATTCTTTATTTCCTTAACCACGATGTGGGCTCCATTATGGCATGGACAAATCTGTCTCCATAACTGATGACGTCCAGTGACTGGCATGCTGTAAGTTCTCAGTACTTACTTGATTAATTAATGAACTACATCTGAAATCCTGAGCCTGAAGGAAACCTCCCCATAAATGAAAAAAAATGGTTATGTACAAAACATCATTTCTCTCAGAAGTAATTTTCAGACAAGTTGATTCATATCCTTCCTACATAAAAAAGGAGTTTAGGACCATGTGACTTATTTAATGGCCAAGTAGGACTGACCCCATGACGTAATAGTTAAAGAGGATGGATCCCATGTGGTTTAGAGCAGTTTGAATCCCAGACCCTGGTAGCTTGAAAAACACTCCAGGCCTGTGTGTGTGTGCATGCCCCAAATCCCACAGCTAGAAAGGGAGAAGGGAATTCCTCATGACCACACCCATTAGGAGGTACTTTCTCTCTGTCTCTTCTCTCTATCTCTACTTATAAACAAATAAGTAAATAAAGGCCCAGTAAAGTAAATGCGCTGACGTTTTTCTTTCGGTTTACAAACTAAGTTATCTGAAGTCCACATTCTGACTTCGGTATGAGGGTGAGGGCACATTTCCCGTGGATAAGAATCAGCTCTCACTCATTCTATAGTCAGGGTCTACCAAGTTCTGGATTTTGTAGGAGTTTAATATCTTTTTCTAAAACTAAATGAACCAAATTTATAAATGCCTTATTCCTTAGTAATTTATAATTTCAGGAGATTTTCTTTAATGTTGGGGGCTGGGAAGATTCAGAAAAGGATTCGTAAACTTTTCTTTGAAAATCACCCATCAGGGGTCAGCCTGGTGGTGCAGTTGGCAGCACACTGTAGTGCAGCATTTGAAAACAGAATGGGTGTGAGCGCTCCAGATCCTGAGGAGGCAGGAGACTGCAGAAAGAGGATCCTGACGTAATGTTAGAAGTGAATGGCTGTGTCATGACCCAGTTGGCTCCGTGATCCCTCTCCCTTTCTCTCTCTCTCTCCTTATCTATCATTCTCAGATATGGAAGAAATATCAGTAAATAAACTTTAAAATAAAAGTAGTATATTGGCCTCACCATGGTGGCACACAGATGAAGCCACCGCTTGGGCAGCTGGAAGCTGAATGCAGGTCAGCGCCCGGTTTCTGGGCAAGTCTGAACACATTGAGTGTAGGTTCACACGCCTGTCATCCTAGCTAGCAGGAAAACAGGCAGGAGTATCACAAGACAGTGTGACCCCATCAAAATACCCATCTCTTTCTCTTCTCCACCTCCCTCTTAAAAAGGGGGAGAAAAAGGCTATAAGAGATTTCAAACATGCAGTAAATAAAAGACTATGACCTTAGCTTCTTAAAGAACTATAAAACTGAGTCTTACAATATACCTTTCATATACAGAAATTTTATTATATAAGCTCCTTTTGAAATTCACTAGAGAAAATATTTTTCAAATAATTATTGCAATGAAAATATAAAAATTTTAAATAATATCAATATTTCTATAGAGGTAAAAGCAACAATGATAGTGGCTCTGTATTATTTAAAATACTTTCTAACTTAACAAAACCTTGATCTTTACCCAAAATACTAAATTTCCTAAAAGGTGAGAAAATTAGATAATTAAATAATGGAATGAGCTTTGTTACTCTCTAAAATACAATAGTCTTCAGTTGACCTAAAAGACAATTGTTTTAATAAAAAATAATGAAATTCTTAATTGGCACATTTACCTGTCCATAATTTCAATTACTCTCTGGAATTATTTCTTAACATTTGTATAAAAATAAATATTTATTTCAGGATAAATAATCTCAATAGTTTTTCTAAAATATAATATCCACAGTTTAAAATTTAAAATGAACCAAAGCATCAACATATCCTATGTAAAAATCAACAGTTGAAAATATTCTTACTCAAATTTCTTTTTTATGTGACCTCACAGAAGTGGATACAAACTTATTTATGTTTGTGCATTCAAATACACTTGCATTCTACATTTCTGACAAGAGGATGGATAAAACATCTTATTATCAGTTCTGGGGGAGCCAGAATTCATTCAGCAGTAAGGTTATAGCACCCCCTAGTCCTGCCAAACAAAATAGCAGTCACTTTGGTCCTCAAATGAAGTTTAAAGGCACTTTCAAGAACAGTATATGTTAAAAAAATCCCAGGTACTTTATATAAGTATTTTCTATTGAAAGAGGTATTTTGTTTTATTTGGTAACAACTGCTACATTTATTATGGTTTAGAATTTCTGGTATATAACCTGTTCTGACTCTGAATAGTACCAACTGCTGTTAAAGTATAGGAAGCTGATTTATTCTAAACATCTCATGGACCATAAATATATCAAACACATTTCGACTGGTCTCTAAATCCAACTCCCCCCCCCCCATCTTCAAACAGCCAGATACTTGGAGTGCAAGGATGAAATACAACACATGGCTGTGATGGTTATTGGCAAATCTTATGCTAATAGGCGATAGCTCTCTGGAGGGGAGAGAAATGTACATTATTGAAAAATAGATCTGAATATGACACATGTGGCTACCATTCAGATAAGATCTTTACCATTATTCTTTTATTTATATATTGTGCATTAAAGGAAGAGTTGAAAGATGAAGGGTTCTGATGCACTTGTAATAAGGTTAAGCTGTTTTCTTGTCCCATCTTGAATCTTGGAGCTCTCCTTATTAAGCTACGATAACTATTTCCAGCATATCATAACAGCACTGCTTGCATAGCACCTGTCAGTTGGAATTCGGCAGTATAAACCTAAAAGGCTTTGATGGGAATGTAAATGGAATACCAATTTGCCAATGCAGCACTCGGGTCTGAGAATCTGTGGGGTTCACAGGATGCCGATTAGTCTGACATTTTTTGCAGACTTCAGGAAAAGAACTATTATAAAACTTGGGAACCAAAGGCAAGTTTTCTCACCTTTCTTGGCCCATTTTATGATTTATTCCTCTCTTTGCTCCAGGAATGCTTGAGAGTCATCATTCTTTATTCTGAGATACTGTAAATCTAGCTACTGTAAATCACTTGGTCAATGTACATTAAATTTAATTTAGTCTGACCACCACTACTATTCAAAGCCCAGCAAATTGATTGTGTTACTAAAAGGTGATCGCATTGATACTGCCATTTAATGAACTCCATACTTGTACATTGCTCCTAATGCACACTATTTTAGATCACTTAGTCAACTCTGCTCTAATTGAATTTATCATTTGAAACCTTGACTTGATGCTAATGGTCCAAAAATAGCAGAGTCTTTTCAGAGTAGTCCTGTCTACGAAATGCCATATATTGATGTTTTCCTGCAACAAACACTTGTCTTTCTTGTCTTTTTGTCAGGGCAAGTTGTCAGTTATTGAGGTGCAATTATAAGAAAACTTGCATTTAGAAAAAGATATTATTGACCTCTGCAAATTGACTGGCAACATCAAAACTTGAAAGTGGTGCTCAGGCAGGCTTAATGGGATATATGCAAATTCTTTCCAAACACAGGCCTGAAACTGTCATATGGCTGTTGTTATTTTAAGGTATGCATGATCTCCTCTTTTGGTTCAACCCCCTTTTATTTTTACTAAATGGAGGCAGCGTGTTTCCAACACTACACTGGTTTAAGGGAAATGGCAATGGAATTTGTTGGGTTCCACCATGAAGAATCATCACCAATGCCAATTGGTTTCATAAGCCAACTTTAGGAAAAAAGTGAAACTGATATAAGGTGACATTAAAACAAGAAATAAAGACATGATTTCTGTAGGTTTACAAAATCAAGGCAGCATTGTAGAAATTAGAAATAGGCAGAGAATAGTAGCTGATTATGCTTTAATTTTTTTTAACGAAAAAGGAACCTAATTTAGCATTGCATTGTAGTTCAAAAATAGCTCCACATAATTCATAAGGTGCTGTACTTGAGGAGCACTGAAGTTCCTAATTATGATAATGCCTTTTGATAACGTTTATTGAACATACGCATTCCCATGATTAAATCTCTTAATAGGCAGCTCTCTTCGGTACTGGCTGCCATAATTTCAAAGCTATGCTATATACATTTCTATATGAAAACAAGATGATGATATCTAACAGCGCTTGCCAAAAATCCAATAGGAGAATAAATGTATGGAGAAAAAAAATCTAATTTGCAGTAAGGATTTCCAACTGAAAAATTACCATCTATACAAAGTTTGTAGCAAAAAATCTTAAGAGATTTGTTACCATGGGTTAAACTCAAATAACCCACGTGAAATAGAAAATCAAACGTATCTTGTGAAATTACCCAACTTTTCCAATTCCTCTTTCTTTTACCCATTTGTGTCCTATTATATTCAGCATCACAGGAAAAATTAGCTAATTACACCTTTTACCTACACCACCACTCTTACTTCTTATATGGGGTTTGAGAGAGTCCTCAGTTTTAGGTAATTAAAAGTTATTCATAACCAGGGAAGCACCAAAGCCTCAAAGAGATTTATTTACATACATAACATCAAAACATTCAGATTCTGTCCTCTAAAACAAACTCTATAGGGAATTGTGAAAGGCCTGAAATTTTAACATGCTTATAAGTTAACAAGTGAGTCTGCCAATTTCACAGATGCAGGCAGAAAACACAGAACTCCTGGGTCAGAGACACGGACTCTGTTACTCACAGCACACAAGGCAGTGCGAGCGTCATGGTCACAACAGCCCTCTTACTTCTCAAATCCTAGAGGAGGATATGAAGTGGTCCTGATGGCTGTTTTGCATGCAGTGGGTTTATCTCAGAGCTCAGGAAACCTGAGCTTATGAAAGCCCAAGTTTCTATGATGGACGGCAGGCAAATCTGCCTGAGTTTTGCATAGCAAGAAACATTATCTTTATCACATTGGCCAGCACGCAAACTGGCCTTTTGCCCTGGGGGACACATTACATCCACCTTCCAAACTGCTTCTTACACATACACATACCAAAAAGATAATCTAGAATAGAGAGAACTGGGGCTTCTACTTGTGCAAAAATGCGATAGACTCATGAAACATTATCTCCCCAAATTCTCTTATGTCTGAAACTGATGATGCATTTTCTATTCTGCATCTTAAATTTATTATAACTTTTATCAATATAACTAATGTGCTCAAGTCAAAAATAAATTCTCAGAAAAAAATAACTAATTTCCATAGCAATAGCATCAATATGTAATGTAGTGCCAAAACCTGATGTGTGCTAAATAATGATGACTGATTGATTATAGAAATTATACTACAATCAAAATATCCAATCAATATTCCAGACATTTTCTCTCAATAGGCCAACATCTGAATTTTTACAAACCCATGGAGTGTTAGATGGTTGATATTATATAGAACTACTTGGTCCATAGAGTTTCATTTTTTAATTCATGTTTTTTGATCTGATGTAGAAGTAATCTTTGTTCAGGAAGCACATTTAATTAAGATAACGTTGTTTAGAAAATGGCATTGAAAATAGAAGAAATGAAAATTTAAAATAAAGGGGAAAATGAAATTAAAATGAAATCCAAGCCAAAGCCATGTTCACTTTTTGGCAGCTGACACACAGAAAGTTTGGTTTGCATGCAGAGACAATGTTCAAAATACTTCCATGGTAAATTGGTGACAGCATGTTTTGTTGTGTAGGCAGTTTGAATGTTTCATTGTCTTTCAAATACTGCTACTAGAAATTCTTATATTGCAAAAAGAATCATATTACAGCCACAACATTTGAAAGTGAATTAAGAATAACAATTAGATATAGAAACTAAAATGTGGTGGCTTCCCCTTAAAAATAATAGATAATTTTAATCCATTGAATAGTGCAGTTATTAAGTTAAACATAATAGAGAGAATCTTTTTAGGTAGCATTAAATATATTTTCATATTTAAAGTAAATATGAAAAAAGTATTTTGAGACTATCATAGATTTTATTTTGTATGATAAAATAAGTGAAACCTCTACCCAAAGTCTAAACCAGAAGAGAGACTGATTATTTTAGAGAAAAAAGAAAAAGAGTCATTTGAGATGTAAATATCTGACAAATAAGGTGTAGAAGTAAAGGGAATTACAAAGGAGTTTAGGGAAGAAATGAACAGTTTCTAGTTGTTAAGGTAATTAACCTTTTTTCAGGATCATTAAAAAATGTTTTTTTCTGCACACTATTAATTTTCTTTCAGGTGATAGAGGTCATTGTTTAGCAGAACAGGAGGAGAAAAAAAATGAGAACTGGTATATTCATCTATCTAGTGTAAATGTGGAACAAACAATATTAATATTAGTGTTAAATTCTTTTTTTTTTCAGGAATGTGTCTATCCTCAGACTAGCAAAATTCAGTTGTGAAAACAGCATCCATTGAGGTATTTGTTGGTGTGAAAATTATCAGTATAAGCTAGTTCTTACATTATTTGAAATATGACCCATTATCTTCATATTACTTTATATACAAAGTAGTATTTCTTTTCCATTCAATTTTACATGAACCAATTTGCCCTAGTTGCACTGTACATAAATTTATTTTTGATTCTCTGCCCCACAGAGCTAATTTCTGAAGGATATGTATGTTAAGGACAAAAACACTGTGTTTGGAGTAGTCTCACAAGGCAGAAATGCTGAAAAACTAACATGATGGAATAAATAACTATTGTACCAGTTCTGGTCCTATTCATGGTCATGTTGACCTTTGTAATTTCATACTTGCTTTATTTTTCTGTGTGAAGAGTTTTATTTTTATGGAAACTGAGAAATTCAAACTGCCAAAACTTTTATAAAATCTCTTTTATAGAGATGGAGCTCAAGAGGACAACATCATATGGATCTAGAAGTGAAAATGGCTAAATCCGACCACTCGACATGACTTTCTGGTAGGCTAATCTAGTCTATGCAAGAGCTATATTACTCCGAGTTTATCCAATGAGGACAAAGCAGATATGCTATTTGTAGCATGCAGGGTTGTTCAGGAGTTCACCAACTCTAAAATCATACCAGCAAATATTAGAGTGGGTGAAATCATATAGAACTATGCATTTGGCCTATATATGAAGGACAAATAATGAAGGCTTTAAAATTAGATGAGCTTTGGTTTTAATAATCCCACACTAAAGTTGCCTTATTAAGGAGAATTTTATTTAAAGTCCTATACGTGGGGCCAGTGTGTGGCATGGAGGTTAAGGTGCCGGATTCTCACATGGCTGAACATGATTGGAGTCCCAAACATGGCATCTTGCTTTCTCACTTTCTGTCTCTCTCTCTCTAGTCGAATGAAAAAAACAATAATAATAAATAAAATTAAGTAAATATAATTTTTTAAAGTTCGTATACGTTGTGCATATGTTCCCCCCCAAAATCTGACCAGCTAGTCCCTCCTTGTTCTCACAGCAGGAACTGGCATAAAGTGGAGCACTAGGGAGAGCATGATACATAGCAGACCAGGACACGGGGCCTACATTTGGGTGCATTGCTTATTTATAAGATTTATTTGCATTTAGCTTATCTCCCTCATTTGATCTCTTAGTGTATCTGCCTATCAGTAAGTGAAAGTTTAACTTGTATTTCCATTTCAAATTCTTGAGAGAAAAATTGATTGTCTTTATATTGTGTCTCTAATAGTCACCGTTATTAAGAATCAACCGTTTGTGAAATGCAGCATACACATCATCCAGTCTAACCTTCATAAAACCTCCATAAAAGACATTGTTATATAAATTTTGCAGCTACTAAAAGAGACACTAGCAAGTTAGAAAACTTGAATAAATTAAGACATCTAGTGAGAGACAGAGCCAGAACTCAATCCCATATCTACAACTACAACTAAAACTCATTTGTTATCCCACAAGGCACTCTCTAGTCTTCGTAATAATGGAGAATATGAAAGCAACTTGAAGTAGAAGGAACTAGATAACATGGGATCTTTGCTAAATTGTGAAGTAACACCAAATCTTGGGTTATACAGGTTAGACAAGTTTGATCCTACATTCCACTAATCTTAGTTCTCAAGAATAGGCTGTAAATAAAGTTCATACCACTTGCTCTCCCTATTTAACTGTGTTGTCAGAAGCCTCATGAAATATTTTTCTATTGTTTTATACAAGAATGTGTCATGAATTTTCCAACAACCTAATATTTGCTCTACCTAAAGTAGCCCAGTGTCCATTTCTCCACAGTGGGGGAAAACGTTGCTTGCTTACAGCTATGTCTATAATATACAGATACTTTGAGAGTGAGTTGGGAGAGTTTGGAAATGGTGTAAAATCAGATTAGATAATAGTTTATGATTGCTTCCTGTATAAGAAAAACATGTATTTTTATTCTTTTGTAAAAATGTGTCAAAATGCTAAGATATTCTATTTTTAACTTTTTTTTTTTTCTAAATCCTTCATTTTGTTTTTTCAAGCATTGCTACCTTAGGGAAAAAAGAATAGGCAAATATTTTTCTTTTCTTCTTTTTTAATTTGACTTCGTAATAATTGTCTATTTAAATAAAAAATATTTATTTGATAAAATGCAATCTGTTTACCTCAGAGAGATTAGCAATAAAAATATTTCAAGTATTATTTATGATAAAGAGTTTGAGAGCAAACAGAATGCATACTACAAAATTTCTTTATTATTAAGTTTTGGAAAAGTATATTGCCAGTTTATAAAAATGATGATTTTATCTCTCAAACATAGATGTAACATAATTGATAAAAATTGTAGTGCAGATTTGAACACTGAAAACTCATACTCAAATATAGATAGTCAAGTGACTTTCATGGGTAATTAGCTGAAAATTCCAGTTCATCCTTACCATGTAATTACTATTTGGACCCCCTACCACATTTGTTGAGAATCTATCAAGTTGTTTCCTAAATATTTGTTACCTTAACCATTTCCTCCTGAATCATCAGTGTACTTACCAAGTCTACAAGGCCACTACCAGGGTCTATCCACCTTGTAGAGTGGTTTTTAATAATCAGTGAGTTAGCTTATAAAGGACATTGCTGAGTTAATGTCAGGCACCTAAAAGACATTCATAGTTCCTTGATGTGCATGCATAATTTCCAAGATGGGAAAATCATAACTCTTATCAAATACAAAATAAACACCTACCAAAAATTGTATTTAGCTTGTTAATTAGGGAGAAAACAAGAAATATGTTAAAACTGATTCAAATGAAAATGTATTATAAATTTTATCAAATCATAAAATTTGAACCAAATTTATTTGTATTTTTATGAACAATAAACATTTACATTGTTCTCAGTTTACTACAAACAGCCTTTCTTACTATGAAGTTGTAAAAGAGCTTAGCCAATAAAAGATTATCATAGTCCCTTATGGCTGGAACTGCCACCTTCCAGTAGTTCACCAAAATGAGACTGTAAAGGGAAAGAGGAGAGGCACCAATATATGTTTTCTAGGCCTTTTAGAAAGCATGGAGTGGTTCCTTTGGCAACACACATGTAAATCACAAGGTGATATTATAGACATAAAGGGAATGGGTATTGTTCAAGTAGGAATGCCCCACAAATGTTGCCAAGGCAAAACTGGAAGTCTACATTGTTACCCAGCATGTTGTTGGCATTGCTATAAACAAGGGTAAGATTCTTGCCAAAAGAATTAATGCACATATTGAACATCTTAAGCATTCTAAGAGCAGAGATAGCGTCCTAAAACCTGTGAAGGAAAATGACCAGAAAAAGAAGGAAGCCAAAGAGAAAGGTACCTGGGTTCAACTGAAGCACCAGCCTGCTCCACCCAGAGAAGCACACTTTGTGAGAACCAATAGAAAGGAGCCTGAGCTTCTAAAACCTATTCCTTATAAATTCATGGCATGAAGTGTGTTACAAATAAACCAAACTATGGTCTATGAAAAAAAATAGTAGAAGAGCCTTACAAAAATGAAATAACTCTAAAAATTTTCAGTAGATAATATCCATCCAACCGTCCAAACCTCCCAGGAGTCTCATTTGCCACTTGAGAGTCAAGTTTTTGGACTATTGTTTGCCCATTTTCAGCATATTTTTTTTTCTGACACATCTTTTTCTATAACAGTTATTTTTTTCTAGCCATAAGACTTTATTATTCTTTGCATCTTCAATACTTAGTACTTGCTTAGTACTAAGAAATGCTGATTTAATTAATCTGTTAATAGCCACTCTCATTTATATAGAACTTTATTATATACCAAAGAGCTTTCTAATGCTTCCTGTCATTCATTCAATTATCTCACACGGGGCACTAAACAACAGACAACTCACAACATTATTTTTAATTCAAAATTAATAAATATTTAATGAGTCCCCAACATATACTCATTGGGAGAAATGAAAAAAAGGAGAAAGTTCACTGTTGTGGTTAATTTGTCTCTTTACCTTCCTCCTAGGTGACACACTGGGCTTTTCTTTTCAAGCTTCCCTTTATCATCCTGACTGTGGAAATGCTTCTGGTGTATAAGTCTGCTTTTTATAGGGGATTTTTCGTCTGAGTAACAAAGAACAATGTAAGAGTCATAGCTACTTCCTATTAGTTTACAGTGCCATCCTCTCAACAGCCTTCTCAACAACTTACGAGCTATTATATTGCTCCTAGATACTGTATTGCTTCAAGAAACAGCACAAAGTAAAAGAAGACGGAGGACAGAGTCATGAGGCCATATTCATTATATTGTAGGCACTGCATCTGTTGTTCTGCTTTTAGTCCAGAGCTACTTTCAAGCCCGCCCTGGCTTGCCTTTCTCCTAATGAATCAACATACTTTCTATCCTTTGGGGGTTTTCTCCTTAAACCTGGCTTCAGAGTAGAGAAATTGTCTTCTCTCCAGTGTTCTGTGCTTCTTCCAAAGAAAGCATTTTAAGAATGAAAATAAACTATGCCTACTAGATGTACAGGACAGATGAATCTGCTTTGAATAAACAAGGCTTCCAGTCAGGTACATTACTTAAAAGCAAAAGTAAGGTGGCTAAATAACTGACCCTTTGTTACAGGACTGTTACAAGTAGACTTTACATTCAAGGGTTCCGGTTTAGGGCTGACACCACTGCCTGATATTTAAGGAAGCTGGATTCCACATGGCCGACTGAGCATTTGAAATCCTGGTCCCAGTGGTTTGAAAACCACATGGGATATGTGTGCATGAATGCCCCAAATACAGACAGGCTGAAGAAATGAAGAAGGAATTATTGCATGACCATTCCCCATTGGGGGTGCCTTCTCCCTCTCCTTCTGTCTCTCTATGAACAGTGCATGTGCCCTCTGGTAAATTTAAAAAGAAACAAAAAGAGAAGAGTGAAGAATTGCTCACAAGGTATGGTGCTAATGGTTTACACTTTAGATTAAAATAAAGGACATCTATTTGCATCGAGGTCAACCATTCTCTTTCTTTTAACCTTAGGGATTTGTTCTGGAAATAGTACCTAGTAAGGTAGTTTTCAGAGTTAAATTACATATTGCCTTGAAAGACTTATAATCAGTAATGCAACTTCAATATTATCATCTCCAGTAAATGCTGTCAGGGCTTTTACTGCTGATCCACGTAAAGAACCAAACAGATAAAAACAAAAGTAATACACATGAAAAAGTCACTCAGGTTAAGATATTTATACAAAAAACAGTTCTTCAAGGTATATGATTGCAACTAGAAACACATAGAGTTTTCTGGTTCAAGATTTTTTAAGGAAAAGATAGACTTCACTTATCATTTTCATCACAATTCTCCTCCTTAATTCTGTTACTTTCTACCCTTCCATTAACTGCCTATTTGGGGAAATGTTCATTCCCAGCCCTGAATCATTTATATAATCAGCGAACTTAACTATGTAATTTTCATTTTTAAGAAAGTGAGCACCATCTCAGTGATCACAGATCTAAAAGTAACAGAAAACAAAACACAAAATGTGTAAGAACTCTCATGTACACACTTCTCAATTTAGAGTTGAAAAAAAAAACACTACAGTTTTAACATTTCTTCTTTGTATGACTGTCTTCTCTTTCTACGTATTTCCTTCATGGTGCTGAAGGAAGAGATGAGCTCGTGTGTGTCTAAGTGGGCTCAATCCTAGTGGCGCCTCATAGCAAGGTAGGGTTTCCATTGCACCTGTTTTCAATTCTCAGCATCTCATGCCATTAGCTGAGTCAGACCAGAACTTTGAGATTTATTTAAGCAGTAAACTACTATCTCCATTTGTACAAACAAGGATCCAGATTATGTGGCTATTTCTTTTCCACTGCTTGTAAATCCTTTGATGTCAGCAATAATTTTTGACTGAGTTTCATTGATCTCTCTTCCCCCACAAGGCAATTAGTAATCTTTTTATTCAGACCCTTAGTTTTACTTGTCACAAACTCATGTGAAAAAAGAAAAATTGACCCAAGCCTGGCTGAGGACAGAAGCATTGGTTCACACTGTAATTTATAAATCCTTTCTGAGAAAAAAAAAATTACCATCCCTGATAAAAGACTTAATTAACTTTCAGATATATTTTAATGTGAATAAGACCACTTTAATGGGAATAATGAGAACTCAGCTACTGCCCTTTCATTGGACTGTTAATTTTGGGAGGGGCCTAATTACCATTACCTAGTCTTGAAGGTGTTTAATAATTTTTTTTTTTAAGAGAGCATTTTGATATACGACGCATGTATTTTCTAGAGAGAGACAGAGAGACAGAAAGTGAGAAATCACCCCCCAGGGGAGATGGCCGTGCTGAAATCATTTCTCCATTTTCCTCTCAGGATCTTGGGCGCACACACACACACACACACACACACACACACATGCACCACATGCACTGGGCATGAGTTTCAAGCCTTTGGGTCCGGGACTTAAACCATAATTGACCATGTAGGAGTCCGGCAACTTAACCATTATGTTATCTGTTGGTCCCAAAAATTCTTTTTTTTTTTTTTTTTTGAGAGGTTTTCACTATAGGGCACATGCGCTCGCCAGACAGAGAGAGACATAGAGACAGAAAGAGAGAAATCACCCCCCAGAGGGGATGGTCACGCCGCAATCCCTTCTCCTCCATTCTCCTCTCGGGATCTTGGGCACACACGCACACACGCCCCGCGTGAGTTTTAAGCCACTGGGTTCAGGTCGCGAACCGCGGTCGACTATGTGGGAGTCCAGCGACATAGCCATTACACTAACTGCTGGTTCCCTAGTCCCAATAATTCTTAACTAGAAATTATTTTCTTTTCTGCCATACCATAATGATTTTCTAAGCATTCGCTTTTTCTATAGTATAAAGAAAATAGAGTCAATATAATTTTTCAACTGATCTGCTGCAAGTTTTTTCCCTTACAGTAACATTGTAATAAAATTTCGACACATGTTCAATGCTAAATTGTCTAAAAAAAGATTTCACCATGTTATTTTTATTTTAAGTTTATTATTATTATTATTATTTTTTTTTTATTATTATTATTTGAGAGGCATTTGCTATAGGGCACATGCTGTCAGCAGAGAGACAGAAAGTGAGAAATCATCTTCCTGAAGGGATGGCACAATACCTTCTCCTCTATTCTCCTCTTGGGATTTTGGGCACACAAGCACTTGCACCTAGCACGCTTCAAGTCACCAGGACCAGACTCAAACCACAGTTGGCCACATGGGAGTTCAGGCCTGTGTCCATTGTGCCACCTGCTGGCCCTCACCATGTTATTATTATTTATTATTATTATTATTTTAGAGAGATTTTGGCTATAGGGCATGAGCATTCACTGGAGACACAGAGAGAGTGAAAAAACATCTCCCCAATGGGATGGCCATGCTACAATCTCTTCTCCATTCTCCTTTTACAATTTTGGGCATACACATGCACACATGTGGCATGAGTTTCAAGCCACTAGGTGTGGGACTTTAATGGCAGTTGGCCATGTGGGAGAATAGCATCTTAGCCACCATGCCTCTTTTTGGCCCTTCATATTATTAGTAGTATTTTATTGAGAGGGTTTTTTCTTAATTTTTTTTTCTAGAGAGGTTTTTGCCATAGGGCACATGCGCTCGCTCGCCAGAAAGACAGAGAGAGACAGAGAGACAGAAAGCGAGAAATCGCCCCCCAAGGGGATGGCCACACCTCAATTCCTTCTCCATTCTCCTCTTGGGATCTTAGGCACACACGCACATGCGCCTGGCATCATTTAAGTCACCAGGTCTGGGATTTGAACTGTGGTTGACTACGTGGGAGTCCAGCGATGTAGCCATTACACCATCTGTTGGTCCCAATATTATGTTTAAAAATTAGTATTCATTTTGTTTTTCATCCCTTCTCCCCACTACATTAGCTTATAAATTCTTTGATGACAAGGACTATGAAACTCTTCCTTTCTTTTTTCATTTCTTGTTGTTAAGTGCTGGTACCTAACACAAAATCTAGTATATAATAAGAGCTAAACATTTGCTTGACTGATGATCATATAAAAAGAATGAGAAGCAGGCAGAAAGGTAGGACATAAAGCCATATAAAAACACTGATGACAGTGTTAAAGTTGGTAGCCCACTGTGTTTCTGAGTAGCTGGGATAACATTTCCATACGACAGGCTCAGGCTTTAAGGAAATGCAAAGGGCCAAGCCATGCACGGTCCGGGGATGGACTTACCCAAGAAGCACATAGAAAACACTCTGCTGAGTTACAGAGTTGGGAATATATTGAGAATGGTGGTTGACTGATGGGTTGATAACTAATCATGAAATAATACTCATATATTAGGCCAGAATGGGAAGACTATAACATACTCCAAGAATTTATCTGAGGAGATAACTGAGGTATTTCTGAGTTTGAAAACCTGATACACACACACACACACACACATATACACAATACACACATATATACATATATAATAAATATGTGTGTATATATAGGATATACATGTATATATATTTGATATGTATATATATGTGTATATATATGTGTGTATATATGCATGTGCATATATGTGCATAATACTGATATGGCATGATACTAAACATCTGGTTTTAATGTAATTTCAGCCACCATGGTCAGCCTGAGAACCAACTTCCTCACATCATGCTAAAAGATATTTAGAACCACAATCGTAACCACAATTAAAAGTGCAACACAAGACTTCCTTGGTTGGAAATGCATATGAAATACCTGCCAATATCAGTAAAATCAAGAGCTGTTTTATAGCAAACTTGATTGGGGTATTTTAGGCAGAGAGGGCAAGAGACATATGCAGAATGCAAGATGTTTCTTCTAAGGCATGTGGCAGCAACAGACACTAGGAGTAGCAAGCCGAAGAAATACACTTAAAAAACAAAATACACTTCACTCCAAGGGATATAGTTTTTCTTAACCATAAGTCATTTAGCTAAAAGTCAGATGACCGGGCATTCTTCAAATTTAATTTATGTTTAGTGCAGAACAGCAAATATTTATATGCTAGTGACATGGTGGTTAAGGTGACTGGATCCCACATAGCCAACTATGGTTAAAGTCTTGGACCCAGCAACTTGAAAAATACACTGGGTGTGCATGCATAACTAAAATCCCAAGAAAAGTGGAGGAAATAGGACTGTGGACATGGTCATCTTTTCTGGGGAGGGGATGGAGTGCTTCTTCTCTCTCTCTCTGTCTCTCTTAGGTAAATGCTTGGGCCCTATACCAAATTGAAAAAAAGAAAGAAAGAATAACAGTATATATAGTTACATATGTAACACTTATTTTATGCCTGATGCTCTTCTAAATATGTTATCATTCATTTATCAGTGTTTTTAGTTCTCAGAATGTCTTTGCAATTGACTCTGTTAGCTAATTGATTCTGTTAGGTGCGGTAGCTAAGAATAGAGAGGTTAAATACTGTTCCTAACGCCTCCCATTGGCAGAATAAATACTCATGTAACCCGAGCAATAAAATACATACTTTTATCAACCTACCTCTCTATTTTCTTAATAATCTTCTTCGTGGAATCTTTACTTTCTTACCTCTCATTACTTCATAATATGCCTCTGAGTTGTATAAAAAGAAATTTTCTCAGAAAACATAGCTAACTGGTTTAAATACGGGGATCGGCTCTGTGATTTAAGATCAGTATGTTAATTGAAGTCTTTTTTCTCATCTGTTTAATGATAACAATAATAGTTCCTGACTTGGTTATTGTAACAAAATTAAAACATAAATTGTCTAATGTTATACTTGAAACACACTGTATATCTATACTATATCTAGATTTGTATTTAGGTATAAATTTCATCTTATTTATGCATATAGATAGATTGACTGATATAGACACCTGTCGTTACTGATAATATTGTAGTTATTACCTTAGAAGTGAGGAAAGTGTCCAGCTCAGTGGCACAGAGTCATGTACTGCAGAAACAATGTTGCGTTAATGTGGAAGATCAGAGGTTGGATTTCCAGGCAAATTATAGATGTCAGGTGTGGGCGCTCATGATCTTGGCTGACTGGGAAAGCTGGCAGAGGGGAGCATGGAGACCCTCATGATGGCAAGAGTACTTGTTTGGGGCCAGTGAACAGTGTAGGATTAAGATGCTGAACTCCCATATGAGTGACTGTGGTTCGAGTCCCAGACCCAGAGTCTTGAAAAACGATGCCTACAATCCCAAGAAAAGAATGGAGGGGAAGGGATTGTGGCAAGGTCATCCTCTCTGGAGGGAGTGGGGATTTCTCACTTTATCTCTCTAGCAAGTACATGCACCCTATAACAAAAACCTCTCTCTCTCTCTCTAAAAAAAAAAAAAAAAAAAAAAAAAAAGGAGTGCTTGTCTTTGTCTTTCTCCTGAAATAAATAAAATTAAGAAGATTAAGAAATGAAGGAAGTGAGGCCCAAACATTAATCGATCTTCCTCAGTCACAAAATAATATGACACCAAAATAAAGATGCCAATTTTTTTAATTATTTTATTTGACTTTATTTATTATTTATTCATTTGTTTATTTAAATTTGACAAGAGAGGAACAGAGTGAGAGAGAGAGAGAGAAAGTGAAAAAGCAAAGCCGCCAGGTCCAGGACTCAAACCACAGTCAACCATGTGGGAATGCAGTGCCTTTAACTACCATGCCACCTGTCGGTCCCAAGATGCCAATTTTTCTATCATTTCCTTAAAACCTTATTACATTAGGAAGGCCCCAATAAGTACAGTATTTGAATACAAAGGGGGGTCAAATAGTTATAAGTCAATCAGTCTTTACCAATAAGTCTCTAGTCTTTAACACATGTCTACTAAACTTCACAAGTCTGTTTCTTACCTTTTAGATTTTTGTCATAGGATATGTGTCCTTGCCCAAGAGAGACAGAGAGAGAGAAAGTGAGAAATCACCCCCCTATGGGGATGGTCATGCTGCAATCCCTTCTCCTTTATTTTCCTCTAAGGCTTTTTTTGGGCATACACACACAGCAACTGGAGTGATTTTCAAGCTTCCAGGTCAGGGACTTAAACCGTGATCAACCACGTAGGAGTCCAGCACATTAGCCACTATGCCACATGCTGATCCCACAAGTTCCGTTCTTACCTCATCAACTCTTACTTCCTAAAAGTACTCTAGTGCATTGGCAGATTTTCTCACATATGACTCACCAGCTCACAGGTCCTACCTCTATGTTACTTTTTTCCACACTTCTTTTACTTTTTATATGTCTTTATCAGGTTCATCTATTTAATCATTCTCCTGTAAAGCCCACATCAATATTTTGTTGTTCTATTATATTACAGTCTCTGTAATGAATTCGGCAGCTTCTACAGAAGATCAAATACTTTTCCAGGCACAGGCATTTGCATTTTTTTGTGTAATCATGTTTTGTATTTGCCTAGTAGTCAGAGTGATTTTCTGAGTTGAGGACAATCTGAGACAGTATCATTGTTCATGTTTGTTAAACCACTATTTTTTCCACAAGTTAATATATACAGACAAGAAACCTAACTATGGTCTCTGGTGGGCTCTGGTATTCTCTTTTCATATTGATGTTCAGCCTTTTCCACAAATGGAATCACATACCCTCGCCTGAACTCTACATGCTCACATTTGGCCAAGACTCTCTCAAACCTTATTAATTGCTTGTGTATAATATTGGTTCATATGTCTACAACACATATTGTGCCAGATCTGAAATGCACTGAAGCATAATAAAAATTATTTTAGGGACCAGCAGTTAGCGTAATGGCTATGTCGCTGGACTCCCACGTAGTCGACCGCAGTTCGAGTCCTGGACCTGGTGGTTTAAACTCACGCCGGGCACGTGTGCGTGTGTGCCCAAGATCCCGAGAGGAGAATGGAGGAGAAGGGATTGCGGCATGGCCATCCCCCCTGGGGGGTGATTTCTCACTTTCTGTCTCTCAGTCTCTCTCTGTCTGTCTGTCCAGTGCACGCGCCCTATAGCAAAAAAAACACAAACAAAAAACCAAACAAACAAATAAAAAAAAAAAACTCTCCAAAACAATTATTTTAAATTTAAAAATACAGCAATAGTAAAACTAAAATTTGTTGCTCCCAGGATGTCTGCAACTGTAAGATTAGATCAATGTTTTCTAAAAACAAACTCCCACAAAGTTAAAAAACAAACAAACAAACAAACAAAAAAACCAGCTTCTGTAAGTGTGGGTGAGCTCTTTTCATTGACTAAAAGAATCCTTAGCATTTAAAGAAGCAGTGAAGTATAATCCTCCATCACGGATATAGAAATTAGCCAAGTCATTTGTGATAAACTCATTTCTGGTGTCACACACACCACTTGACACACCGTATAAAACTTCTCTTTCATGTCAGAGTTAAACTGTAAATAATCTCTTGGTCTTCTGTATAACAGACTAGGAAGTCTCGCTGAGTCCATGAGATTTCTTATAATCTCTGTGTTCGGCTATTGTCACAAACTACTGTGCTCCGGGGATTCATGCTGTCAGCAAAGGAAAAAAACTTCATTTGAATTACATTATTGGATTCAATCAGGGGACTATATTTTGTCTGCCCAGGAACTGACATATATTGAAAAGGTACAATTTACATATATAGAAGCACTAGTAAACTATGCATTTTTACTATGGCTGTCAGTGTAATTCTGGATACTGGAAAGTAACATCTACACAAGGCAATAGGTCAAGATCCGTAGTTCCAGAAGTGACTTCCGAATTTCCAGAAATACGGACTGTTAAATTGTGATTCGTTAACAGCTTCTTTTCTCTGTTACTTTAAGAATTTTTGATAATAAATAATTTTTCATTTCTCTTTTCTAACCTATACTTTCCGTTATATCTGTGGGAGATAAAAATTGCTAAAAATGTCTATTAGGCTTGTACCGTGAAAACATATTTCTGGTCATTTCTTAGCTCTAAAACCTAATAAATATGTAATGGCTCAGAGTTCTAATTCCTAGAAATGGATTTTGGTAGAACCTATAATTGTGTAACAAACTAGGCATGCAGCAATTTTAAGTGCCTGGCTATTTGGAATCAGAAAATCTGAATGTAGTTCTGGTACCATTTGTGAGCAAAGTGTCTTAGAATAATCAGGTTCACAGAGATTAAGTTTCCTCAGCTACTGTTTTGTGGAGCAAATGGAGCACTCTATAAATAAGTATTTTAGAAATTATGTTATGATACAAATATTAGTAATGGCTGTCATCACTATTTCTTATGGGAAAATACTGAAAAAGTTTAATTTTTAGTTCTTACTTTAAACCTACAAGAACAAAAAGAAAACAGAAGGAATCATTTCTTTGACTTTCCTCCGTTGAGTATTTTTCTGTCAAAGGAAGCACTTCCATAGGCATGTTTTAAAAGATAACATAAGAGCAAATGTGTAAAACCCTGAAGATTTGCTATTCCAAGTGTCAGCCAGTTCATAGTCAAAGTAACAGCCCAATCACAGGGCCAAGGAAGTGTTTTATTTCTCATTTAAGTATTTGACTTCATTCCAACCTAACCCAATTCACTTGACACTATCTGAACTGCAGGTGGCTAGTTAGTTGTGTAATTACAGTTCCACGGTTTCAGTTTAATACTTTGGACTCAATTTAGTTGTACAAAGAGAATGCAAGATCACCACACAGATTAGTTCTTTAAAGACTTTTGATCCTTTTGTATTTTAATAAATTTTCCAAATGCTATTATTGCTTCTCTTAAAGACTTGATTCCTGAAAGCTTTTGCTCTTTACAAGCTTAATATCTGCTGAAGAAAGCTGCAGAAAAATGTTCAATAATGGAAATGCTAAGCCTTCATCCTCATAATCAACATACGCTTTGAATCTTTATCAAACCTTTATCAACTGTTCATTACATTCTATCCTTTAAGCTCATGCTGACTTCGCTATTGAACTCTTCATTGTAAAGTTTATATTTCTTTGTTTTGCTTTGGCAAACATTTTTGTATGGGTGTTTTCAGACTCTTGGAGAGATTGCTTATTTTTTTTTTACTTTTATATGGATTTTATTGATGTTCAGTGATAGTAACAGATTTTAATTCAACAACATCAATATACAACTAGCAAAGCATATCACATAAGATGAAGCCCATAATTCATATTCCAATTAGGTTATAATTTGCCTAGAGTTAAATTTACATCAAAAAGCATTTAGCAATGGTTGTTTTCCAGATGATTTTAAAAATATGTATCTTTGCACTTGTTAATATAAATGAAAGTCACCCTCTTATGATTTCTTCTTTTTTTTCTTATACCTCAAAAAGAAAGTTTCTGGTAGCAACAACAGTAAATGTTCTTTAAACGAAATGTCTTTGTGTTTCCACATTGATTCATCCACCTGATTTGTTCGGAGTCTACTTTGCACTAGGAACCACCTTGAGTGCTGCACCCAAGGAGGACAGAACTGGCTGAGAAATTCCCCTCCGCCATCAGAGAACTGCTGGGCCAGCGAGATCATTCTTAAACACACCGAAGTGAGTGCCCTAAAGAACATGACAGGTGAGAACGGAAAAGTCTGGCTTTCTCTGCCTCAGAGATTATGGGGAAATTACCTAGGGAGTGATATTTGAGCTGAATTATGGAGAATATTTAAAACCACAACAAAAATGTGTGTGTGTATGTGTGTGTGTGTGTGTGTGTGTGTGTGTGTCTGCTTTGCTATAGGGTTCGCGTGCTGGCCAGAGAGAGAAGGGAAGTAAAAAGTCGCCCCCAAAGGAAGATGGCCTGTTGCAATCCCTTCTCCTCCATCCTCTTCTCAGGATTTTGTGCACACACGCTCTACACACCACAAACGTGTCCCTCTAATCTCCAGGTACAGGACCATCGCCCATGTGGGACCCAGCCTCCTCAAACCTCCATATGACCTGCTAGCCCCAAAAAAGCATTTTTTAAAATGTACAAGGAGAGATCCAATCAGGGTGGTACAAGCAGAAGACCACTGCTGTGAGATGCCGGGCTGTGTGGGAGACTTAGATTCAGTTTCTGGACCAACCTAGACAGGCTGGGCGCAGAGCCATGAGCCTGTGATACTGGTTAACTTGGAGGCTGGGACGAGATCACCGCGTAGTGAGATGCTGTCAAAGATACCTCTCCTCCCCATCTTCCTCTTGCTCTCTTTTTCACTCATGAAAAGAAAAAAAAAAAGAACAAAAAAAAAAAAAAAGAAAGTAAATAAAAGCTGAGTATATTGTTTCCTTTTAAAAACAATAGTTCTGGCCTTTGCTTTTGCCTAATAAAAATGAGTTAGCGCATTCTTCCGTTTTGTTGTTTCTAAGTCTCTGCAAATTGTGTTTGTAGTTCTGGTGTCTCAAAGGAGTATGAGCCCAGGGCAAAACCACGGCATTTTATTCAGACTCTTTCAGTTTTATAGATGCATAATTTGAAAAATCATTTAGCTGCTTAAGGTAGTGAGAAACTCAAAAGAAAAGTAACTATTAATACTTTAATAAAGTATATTTATTATTTATAGGGCTATAGATTAATTCTATATGTTTTGCAAGTTCATATATAGAAATGTTTATAATCTACTGTCAATAAAAATAGTTTGCTTTGCACATTTTGTGTGTGTGTGACAGACTCATTTTTTTTTTTTTAGTTTTAGTGTGTTCTCTGGAGTCAAAGAGAGGTGGAAAGTGAGAAATCACTTCCCAGCGGGAATGGCCACCCTGAAATCCATTCTCTTCTATTCTCTTCTTGGGATTTTTGGCATACCTACATAAGTGTCAGGCATGTTTTTCAAGCCTCTGGATCCAGGATTCAAACCACAGTTGGCCATGTGGGATCCAGCTGCCTTAACCTTTACACTGCCTGCTGGACCTCATTGTGGCATAGAATTTTAAACAGTGTTATGCTTTTTTGTATGTATTTGTGGGATTACAAAATTTAATCTAATGTCTATATGATATACTGATCATATTATCTAATATTAAATGTGTATAGTAATTATTCACTTTTAATTTTTCTGTTCTTTTTTTTTTTTTTTTTTTTTCCAGAGGTTTTTGCTATAGGGCATGTTCGCTCGCCAGAAAGACAGAGAAAGAGAGACAGAAAGCGAGAAATCACCCACCAGGGGGGATGGCCACATCGCAATCCTTTCTCCTCCACTCTCCTCTTGGGATCTTGGGCACGCACGCACACGTGCTGGCGTGAGTTTAAGCCACCGGGTCGGGACGTGAACCGCGGTTGACTACATGAGAGTCCAGCGACATAGCCATTACGCTAACTGCTGGTCCCTGTTCTTTTTTTTTTTGAGAGATATTTTTGCCTTAGGGTGTGTGTGTTTACCGGAGAGAGAGAGACACAGAGACAGTGAGAGGGAAAGTGAGAAATTACCCCCTGGGGAGATGGCCATGCCGCAATCATTTCTCCTCCATTCTCCTCTGGGATTTTGGGCACGCATGCACATGTGTCCAGTGTGATTTTCAAGCCACTGAGTCCAGGAATTGAACTCTGGTAGCCCATGTGGGAATTTAGCAAAGTAACCATTACACTATCTGCTGGCCCCTAGTTTTTTCTGTGTAGGCAAAACTTACTCTTAGACAAACTAGTAAGTATTAAGGTACTAGTTGCACGGTTTGAACTTTGATAAAGTTGTTAGTTTTGGTACCAATCACGTACTCTCAGCTCTTCTTTTTTTTCAATGTGATTTCTGACTTCTAGTTTTTCTAAAGTGTCAGGAAATTTTGTTTGAGTAAATAAATACAATTTTAATAGAATTATATATTGGGCATTGTTTGTTTCTTATTTTTTCATGTCTATGCCAATCATAAGGACATTTCCCGCTTTGAACTCTGTCTTCATTTGTTCAGTGTAATGATTCCTTAGTGATATTTCTCAGGGTGGTATTTCAATGATATCCTGCCTGCTCGCCTGAGTGGACTAGGCTGGGATCTGCCAGGTCCCAAGGACACATTCTTCAAATACCTGGGCTAAAGGCACCTTTTGCTTGTCTGCACATCCTGTCATTTCATGGTCAGATCCTGTTTATTTCTTCTTTTTCAACTTTTCAAATTTTTGAAAGCTACGGTTTCTAATGATATGATTAAAAATAGATCTATAATGATGAAGCAGTTTATATATAGAACTTCTCAAGTAAGTTTTCCCTGGAGCAGATTGTTTTCTCTCCTTTTAACAAAATCAATAGTCCATCTGAACTTACAGCCCTTTATCTCCCCCAAAGAAATGGCCTGAATAGTGATTTTTTTTTTTTTTTTTTTTTTTTTTTTTTTTTTTTTTTTTTTTTTTGCATTCTGTATACAGGGGAATATACTAGAGTTTAATATCATGGTTTCTTTTAGAATATGCTCTAATATACAGTGCCTCCTGCTTGAGACAACTCAGAAAATAACCAGAGCAGCAGGGAGCTGACTTCCTTTCTTTTTCCTGACTTTCTCCATTTCACCACAGGATGTGTCAAAATTAATGATATTCAGCAATGACTGTAAAGCTACAAAATGCATATGTAAGTGTACCTGAAAAAGGCAATGCTATAGAGTTTGCTTGTGACGTTGGATACTTCTCGGTTTCATTGCAGCACCAGAATCCCATAAAAATAACTCTCCTCATTCTTTTAATATTTATATCCCTCTAATATCCCTTTTAAAATGTTTGCATTTTCTATTTGCGGAGGGACCACTGCTAACTCAGGTTCAGCTAGTTGCCCGTGCTCTTTCTATGGCAGAAGCAGTATTCCAACATTTGTGCTTTCTCCAAAACACACTACTCTCTCAGTTGGGAAACCCTATAACTAGACTATTATAATAAAGGATTAGAAAATGATTTTATGTTCAAAATCAATGAGGAAACTGTGTGTGGTGAAGAATGTCAGGCAAAAAAAAATAGACTAGATGAAGAAAAATTTCAATAAAACTGCTTGTTCAAGTCCATTTTTCCCCCACTGAAATGTAATATATTTCTCTGATGTCAAATCTCTTAGAAGAGCAAGACATTTATTTCAATTTAGCCAAAACTTAATGAGCACCCTTGATGTGCCTCTCACATTGTGATGGATGGGAAGACCCAAGGAATCCAAAGTGAGACTATATTGAGCTATGGAGGCCCCGTTGTACCCACGTCCCCAGGGGAGAAGGAAAAAATAGCACCTCTGGAACCTAAGCCTGAAAAATCAAACTACAGGCACCACTGAATTCTATAAATAAAGGCCATGAAGCTGTTACTTCTTTGGTATTTCTCTTTAAAACCTTCACAGACATGATCCCTACATATTTTAGGTCTACCCAAATACGATTCTCACACCCAAACTTCTTAAATCTTTCTTTCTAACACATGGTATAAATTGTTGGTCTTACACCCCACCCCAGCTATACAGTGTGTCATAGTCTTCAAACCATTATTTCTATCACCCAGATTAGTATATATTATCATTCTTTTATTTCCCAACAAATGGGGCTTGAACAAGGAAATTCAATATCTTAAAATTATCTTTAACTTCTCTAGTTTACCTCTTTCTGATACTCAAGTGGTCAGAATATTTCTTTGAAACTACTTTGAAAATCTATACAGAGACAAATAACCACCCTATCTATACCACCCTGGCATAAATTACCATGATATCTTGTCTAAATAATATCCAATATCTCTCTCTCTCTCTTTTTTTCAGAGAGATTTTGCTATAGAGCGTGTGCACTCTCCAAAGAGACAGAGAGACAGAAAGCCATAAATTACCCCCACACAGGAGGGATGGCCACGTCTCATTGCCCTCTCCTCCATTCTCCTCCTAGGATCTTGGGCACACAGTACATGCACCCAGCATGAGTTTTAAGCCGCCAGATCCAGGACAGTCAACTACATGGGAGTCCAGCAATGTAACCATGATACCACCTGTTGGTCTCTCTTTTTTTAAGTTTATTTATTTATAAATTGCCTAATAGAGATGAGAGAGAGAGAGCGACACCCTAACAGGGTCTTCATGCTACAGGCCATCCCTGGTCTCAGTCAGCCTGAATCACAGCCATGTGCAAACTTGGTATGTAGAGGGAAGGACCAGGACATGAACATGGGGCCTTTCCATTTATGTCTGGTTGTTATCACTGTGTCACCATTTGGTCTCCAAATTTCTGTGAACATTTAATCAATTTTGTTGCTGTTACTTGTGTCTCTCTTACAGTCTATCCTCAAGAACAAAACAGCCAGAAATCCTCACATCACTTCTTACCTGTTTTCATGGACTTCTGTCTTCTCCGACAGTGAAGTCCTCTTTGCCATGGTCTCCAAGTTGTATAGAGTCTGTTCTCCTACTAATTTTCTGACCCCATCTTCCACCATGCTTTTTCTCCTTACTATTTCCCTAACACAACTAGTGTATTCTCATCTCACAGTCTTGAAAATTGCCTTTCCCTCTATTATAGCACTCTTCTCCCAAGTATTCAGATAGCTCATTCCACTGATTTGTTTATATCTGTGCTCAAATGTCACTTAACCTGAGAACTTTCCTCGATGGTCCTATGTAAGACATAACTCATCCTCCCTCTAATCCACCCCTTCTTTTTCCATTGTAACTCCAAACCTTACCTAAGATATTACGTAATTACTTTTATTCATTTGTTGGCCATCTTTTTCCATTAGAATAGAGGCTCATCGAGGACAGAGATGTGTGTTTTTTTATCACTGCTGTTTTCCCCATATTCATGGCACCTATGTCTTATTTAACATTGAATAAAGTCAAAGAATGCATTGTATAATTTTACAATATGACACTGATGCTTTGAACTTAAAGAAAGACATTTATCTAAAAGTGCTACACCTTTTCCTATAAGACACTGTTTCTAAATAAAAGTCAGAAGTCTGATACAAAAACCATCTTTCAAATGAAGAGGTTGCTTTCATTGTGTCTTTGATCATGTTCTGATATAATTATACATCTATTCACCTGATTCAGGACAATTCATTTTATGTTGGGATATGCTGCATGTACAGTTAAAATATTAAATATGAGAGATGTCATTAATCTGAGGAATATTTAATATATCAATCAACTTTCTTTAAATGTATCTAGCTTTTAAAGGAGAAAAATATGTGTCTGCGTTCCAGTTAGCTCTCAATTGCTATTAGCTATTTTGGGGGGCATTTATTCAACCACTTCATATGAATAGATACTCACACATATAGTAAAAAAGACCCTCAAGTGCCCATGAATTAGTGTGTTTGGGTTATAAACCTTACAACTCAATTTTGATTAAATAAAAATTTTGTTTAATTTTTTTTCCTAGAAACTCTAAATAAGTTTAGAAACAAGTAAAATACAGCCCTGTCTTAAATTTCCAAACTATTAATAAAAACATTCTGTTGCCCATAAAGCTATAGGTACATTGTGTACTGATTTTATATCAATCTTTTATTTTGAACGCCCATAGTTTTTACTTTGGTACAAGCTACACTTTGTAAGTCTCTTGCTCCCAGGTCTCTAAATTGCACATTCTGAAAAACTGGCTATTTCTGCACAGAACATAGAGATTGAATGCAAGGCTATAATTCACTTTCAGGTTTTCTGCTGATGACATAAACCACCAGAGCTTGTTGGTTTATGAACAGCAGTGGGACACAAAGATTGAATTATGGCATGTGTCAGTGATGAGAGATAGAGAATTGGGCACCCACAACCAAACGATTAAGTAGTTTTGTTCCATATAAATATGAAACATGGAAAAACAAATATTTTTAAATATTTAAGAAACAGTTCATTTCTAAAAACATTTAGCACCTATACAGATAACTAACAAGAGCATTTTGAGCCTGTAGTCAAGAGAATATAAAATACAGAGAGGAAGGTAGAAAGTCCATGGGCTGATCTGCTGTGTGATAAAACCAGATATTTCTGAATATTCTGAGAAAATTATCATTTCTCCCTTCTGCAAGTAGAACCTTATAGAGTATTATATGAGTGCATCCATAGCCCTGGCTTCTGAAAGTGCTATCTTTATTAATAGTGGGAAATTTTTTCCTCTATTATTTCTTGCTGTCTTTGGAGAGGAAGAAGAGAAGCAAGGGTATAGGCAAAAATGAGACAAAGTCACAGTGTCATATTTTGCAAGGGTGACCATGAAAATAATTCTTAGAGCGGTCTTTTTTTCAAGTTACTACATTGGTGCAGGTGCAAAGTTTAAAACAGTCAGCGGAGCTATTAGGATATACAGAATCATTTACTAAACTATAAGTAAAAAGTGCCCAAGTAGTCTCCCCATTACCCCATTATTTTTACTTTATAATTTGTTCTTTACATTCAGTTGTTGCACTTTTTATTTTTGAGTTTTTTGCTATAGGGTGCGTGCACTCTCCAAAAAGACAGAGAGAGACAGAGAGATAGAAAGCGAGAAATCACCCCCCAGGGGAGATGGCCATTGCACAATCCCTTCTCCATTCTCCTCTCGTGATCTTGGGCACGCACGCACACGCGCCCTGCGTGAGTTTTTAAGCCACCGCGTCCGGGACTCGAACCACAGTTGGCTACATGGGAGTCCAGCAACATAGCCATTACACTAACTGCTGGTCCCAGTCGTTGCACATTTCTAAAACACAAATAGAATCTTTCAGAGTGTGCATGTAGTACATGACAACCAAATCCAGGGTATTACCATGTACATTTTCAATAAAGAGCTTTTTGTTCTCGTGCCTGCCAATTGTTTCTTACTGTTGCGCCTCCCACAAGAGTGTTGTGATTTGGTTCTCGTGGAGGCAATTCCTGTGGTAAGGATTCTAAGGCAGTGTGTCAGTCCACCTTTCTGTCGTAAATAATTGAATACCACTTTGGAAAATTTATAAGAAGAGATGCTCATTTAGCTCATGATTTTAGAAGGACAATGGTCACATCTACTGAGCGCCATCAGGTTGACGGGGGCTTCTGCAGCATCCTGAGGCGTGTAGGGCATCGCCGAGCAGGCATGTGTCCATGTCTGTTTCAGTCTGGCCAAAAGAACCCCACTCTGATGATCTTATCTAATTGTAATCACTCGCAAAGGCCCTACCTTTCAACACTACAGTCAGATTAAGTTACCCCTCTCTTCATAACCATCACAAACAAGCAAACTTCCACACACGAATTTTAGAACACATTCAGTCCAAAGAAGACAGAGAGCGTCAGTTATGGAAGGATGGCCACTGAGACTGGGAACCAATTAGAACTATGATCGTAACCAAGTCCTGATTCTCTACCTTCGTGCAACAACTTTGGTTGAAATAAGTCATTTTTAAGTCCCCACCCCTTGAGATATTAGTATTTTCCATTAGATTATTAAGCTACTTAGGGCCAGAATCATATTTTTAAGGCTCCAAGACCTGGATTACCATCTATTACAGAACATACTCTCATACCCCACGTGATTTTCTAACACTTGTACCAGACATGGGTTAATAACAACAAAACCCACCCATATCTTTACGATTCTGATTTCTTTTCACATCCCACAGCCAATTTATTCAAAGTTGTATTGGTTTTCCCACTGCAATACCCATCATTTCTGTCCACTTCCACCATTTCTACTGTGACTGACTTACCCCGAGACACTGTGAGCCCTGTCTGGCCTGCAGAAAAGCTTCCCATTATGTGTTCTGCTTGTTTGTTTACTTTTGTTTTAATAATCCCTTTGTCAAAAAGCGGCAGTGTGCCTTTTAAAACATATATCTTGTGGCACTTTAAAAAATTTCTCTGACCTAAATTTCTATTTAAAAAAATTGTATTCTGGGGCCAGCAGGTAGCATGCTGGTTAAAGCACTGGACTCCCACATGGTCCACAAAACGGTTTGAATCCTGCATCTGGTGGCATAAAAATCATGCTAGGCATGTGTGAGTGCATACCCCAAATCCTGGAGGAGATGAGGGAGAAGGAACTGCAGCATGGCCAACGCTCCTAGGGGTTGATTTCTCACTTTCCCTCTCTCTGTTTCTCTCTGCCCAGTGCACGCACACTATGGCAAACAAACAAACAAAAAAACGAAACAAAGAAAAAAACTGTATTCTTTTTCATGACCTGCAAAGTATACTATCATCTTTCTTCCCTGCTTGAACCTCCAATATCACTTCTCACCATTCTTCCTGTTATTTCTTCTACTTCTGATATGCTAGCCACCTTTCTACTTCAATTATAAAACAGTCTTGTTTTCTTTTCACCATCCAACATGCGTGGAATGTCTTGATGGTGTTAGGTCATTTCAGGTTTCACCGTAAACTCTCTCTCTTCAGAAGGAGCGCTAAAGTAGTGTTCACTGCAATCACTATCTATCTCATTATTTTATTTACTTCAGAATATTTACTATCATCAGAAATTATTTTTAAACATTTGTCTATATGTTTCTATTTCTCTGAGATGGAATTGAAGTTCTATGAAAGCTGACGTATAGGTTGATGTATTTATTTCTGTATTATCCACACTTTACACAGTGCAAGAAACTTAATAATGGAGAAACACCCAATAAATGTCTAACACATGGTGGCTTTCAATAAGTAATTTCTGATTTGAACTTAATAGAATCCCTAATGTTCAGATAAATACATTGATATCTTAGATTTCAAAGAAATGGCATATAGCACAGTTGAGGTACACCCACTACATACAAGATAGTAACGTGCCATTGCGAAATAATTAACCTCATGTAATAATTCCCCCCTTGTCCATGGTGTAGTCCTCTGAATATGTTAGATTACGTACCAAAAGAGAATTAAAGTTGCAAGTGGTTTTAAGGCTGCTAATCAGCTGACCTTAAACAGTGAGATTAATCTGAAGTATCTGGTGAGGCCCAGTACAATTACAGCGGTTCTGAAACATAAAAGATGGGTGGTTGGACATTAGTACAGTGGTAAAATATGATGCTCTGTAAGGCTGACCCATCTGGGAACATTCTAGGCTCACAGCTGAAGCTAAGTATTCCAAACACACACACATGCCTGTGATCCAGGGCTGCCTGAGGCTTGGGTGGATGGTGGAATCAGGACCCTGCTGGAGTGCTCGCTCTCTCTCTCTCTCTCCCATGCACATGCACTCTAAATAAATAAATAAATAAACAAACAAACAAACAAACAAACAAACTTAACAAATACTAGAAAAGGGAGCCAGAAGAGAAGAATCATAGAGAAGAATGGTCACAGAGGATGTTTCTGGCTTTGGAGACTGAGAAAGGGGCTGGAACCAAGGAACAGAGGTCGCATCAAGACACTGGAAAACCTCTCTGACACTTTAATTTTAAAACCAGTGAGACCCATTTTGGACTTCTAACCTCCAGAATTGTAAAATGACAGATTTGTGCTTATCTGTTTACAGTTATTTATTTATTTATTTATTTATTTATTTATTTATAGAGGTTTTTGCCTAAGGGCAATTGTACTCACTGGAGATAGAACAGAAACAGTGAGAAGGAAAATAAGAAATCACTCCCTAGGGAGATGACTATACTGAAATCCCCTCCCCGCCATTTCCCACCCAGGATCCTAGACACACACATACATGTACCCAACATGAATTTTTAAGTCACCAGATCCAGGACTTGAACTGTGGTCAGCCATGTGGGTGTCCAGCTAGGTAACCACTTTGCCATCTGTTGGACCCTAAATTTGTGTTCAAGCTACTAAAGTTTTGGTCATTGTTAAAGTTGCTATGGAAAATTATAGTTAGTGAGGGCATTACCATGGCATCTGAAGCTAGAGACAATAGAGACAGAGAAAATAGCCTAAAGAACTAAGACATATTCATTTCTACCTAAAATATAAATAGATGTTTTAAGTAGTTCCAGTGTGTGATAATTTTCTAGAAGGGAATTATGTTTAATTTATTTTTATCTATGAATAGATCATGGTAAGAGCTCTATGAATATTTACCATTCCCATTTCACAGATGAAAGGGCTGAAGCAATGAGAAGCTAAGTGCTTTGTCAAAGGTCACACAAAAAAGCAATCAGCAGATTCAGAATAAGAAACTCTAGGTGATATATGGGGTGAACTGTAATCTATCCTTGAAGATTACAAAATGATAAAACTTTGAAAATTGTCACAAAACCCATAGTCCTTAAATCAATGAAAATATATGGAAACCCAACTGGAGGGAAAGAATGGCTTCTAATATAATTGCATTTTCTGAATATGATCAGTAGATCCAGAAGTGATTTAATATTTTTGTCTTTAAAGAAATGTTCATTTTTGTATCCGAAAAGATGTTGGCATGCAATAGAAGTACTGAAAAAGAAAGGACGTAAGAGGAGTCACACAAACTCTGGCCACGCTTCTTCAGTCTGAACATGGAAGGAGAAATTCTGACTCAGACACATTTAGATTTATTTAACAAACATTATCCTTCGTTTGAGAGAGTTACAGTTGTGGCAAAATGAGATTATCCAGTTACTGACACTATAATTCTGTGGTCAACCATCAATCTTCTCAATTGTTTTTACTGTTTTCCTTAATAAATAGTGATAGATGAATCAATAAACTTGTCTATATTATCTCCAGTTCTTGCATCCACCTGATCAGGTTGTTACTTATCAAATCCACTCTGCAGATTAGAAACAGAAGGTTTAAAAAAGCCACTTCTTTTATTTGATCATACTCTTTTATTTCCCATATACTTTTACCCAGAGAAAATAGGTTTCTAGTGGGACTGAGGAGCTGGAAAGAGAATGGGCTTTTAAGAGAAAGTGAGTAGCCAGGTAAAAAGTAATACATTTACACTCCATATATTTATAGTTTAAAATTTTAGGTAATGTTAGCAGTTGCCTGAACCCCTAAAAGAGTAAAGACCTGCACTTGGGCAAATTAGAAATCCTGTGATGGCATCAATTATAGCCAGCCAACCTTCACTGAAAGACATCCCTCTGAGCTCGCACATTCTTTTCAAATTGTAACAGACCACACAGGCCTTTCAATGCCAAGTGTTTTCACAATAGACAATAACATAGCTCAGGAAAAGTGAGAATAAAGTTGGGGCCATATAAGGTATGAGGGCTAAAGTAACCTTTGTAGGAAAGAGATTCTTAGCTTACATATTAAATATCAAAGCACTGTTACCCAACAGAAATGGCATGGATAGAATTTCCAGATAAAATACAGACTGTCCAGTTATACTTCAGTTTCAGAAGAACGATGAATACTTTCTAGTATAGGCATGTGCCAAAGATTGCATGACAGCAGCCCTATGACTATCTACTATTACCATTTTGCACAGGGTATACTTACAATAAAAAAAAAAAAAATCGGTTGTCTATTTGCAACTAAAATTTAACCAGGCATCCTACCATTTATTTGTTAAATCTGGCAGGCCTAGGAATGGTCGATGGGATCTAAATGCACATTTGTATGGAAATGTGTAGGGAAACAGATTAGTTGATAGGCTTCTGGTGGAAATCCAAAAAATCACTATAATTTGCATTGTTGAGGCTTCATAAAGGCAATACCATATAGCAGAAAATTTTAGAGCATCTTTTGGTTTTGGAAACAGACAGGCGTCGACCTGAGTCTTGGTTTCTCTATTTCCTACTTCTGTGACCTTGTACAAATTATTTGCCTTCTCTGAATTTCAAGCTCTTCACATTTAAAAGTGGCAATAACCTTTTGGCATTTTACAAGGATTAAGTGAAATGATGCACACAACATGGATTTTAAAATATCATTGAATGAGGGGCCAGTAGGTGGTGTGGTGGTTAGGGATGCTGGACTCCCACATGGCCAACTGCAGTTCAAGTACCAGACCTGGTGGCTTGCTTTCTCACTTTCTCTCTCTCTCTCCCTCACTGGTCAAATAAAAAAGAAAAGTAAATAAATAAATAAAGTTAAATAAAATAATTCTAAAAAAATATTGTGTGAAATTATCTTCTGCAGGAATCCCCTTGATATTGTCGCTCATGGGCTATTCTTTAATTTTTCAACACATCGACAGAGAAATATTAGTTTCAAACATGGGAATAAAGCATATTGTTGAAAACTGCAGGCAGAACACACACTAGACATCAAATCCTTGATACAGTTAGAAAGAAGCTGCCTAGGAGGACAGAGATGGAGGATTGGAAGACAGAGACAGACTTTAATCTGTGATTTAACATACTGGGGAACATTTTTATTTTGTTTTGATCTGTGCATGTATTGCTTACTGAAAATGTGGAACGAAAACCATCTAGCAGTCCCCATTGTACCTCAGTGCCAGGCTTCCCTATAACCAGTACTAAGATTAGTTTTATTTTAGAGACCTCTGAGGGGCAGAACAAAGCACAGGAGAGATTTAGAGGCCAGCGTGGGCTGCAACTTCTCAGCCACTTAAGTGCCTAAAATAGAAACAGAGAAACCAGAAGAGCTGTACATTGAGCTCCTTTGCCCCATGACTGTATTTGTCACAAGGGAAGTCAGTTCACTTTTGGTGAGTTCCTTTCTGAGACTACTCTCCTCCCCTCAGTGATATATTGGCTCTTCAGAGTTTTATCAACAGTGAAATAGCCAGAGCAGATTCTATAACTTTCATTGCCAAAGACGAAGTAGTCTATGTTACTGATGACATCCACAGGTTAATTAAGAATTTTGTTCATGATGATGTTAAGGAAGCTAGCACGTTTTTAATATCAATGTCATTACTCAAGCCAACAGCAAAGCAGATGTTTGTTCAATAATACTCAAGTTCATCATAGATTGGTGCAGGACACTTAATATCTACTCTAAACAAAAAATTCTAGAATTGGAAATTTATACTTCTTAGGCCAATTCTATTGTCCTCTTACATAACTGTATTTCTCAGGTGGAAACAAACATGAGTTTTATATATGACCAGTGGATGTGGCATTGAAACATGAAGAATGATACTTTTGTCTGGTTGTAGTTCAAAAAGCAATGAGAAATAGAAAATGCAGTTAGTCTACTGTAGTGGAAGGTACTCAGCACTGAAATGTTAGAGACCCACCTACAAGCCAAGGTTTTGCTCTAATAACAATATAATATTAAAATAGCTGGTCCTCAGACATTTTAACCTCCATGGTCAGGGGAATTTGGGTAAATTTTTTGGTGTTTTAGGCAAGTAAACAAGTTTCAAAGATAGATAGAAATTGACCTAATTCTTGACTATGACAATTATCTACTTTATATTACTTAGGCATTTGAAATCTTATTTTCTTCTTTTGAAAAATGGGTTTGTAAAAGCACATGCTTGAGACTGTCTGAGAGCTGCAGATAAAACATTGTAGTGATAGCATGTAGCAAGAACTTGAGAAAAAATATTCCACTTTTTTCTTCCATCTCTTTATTATATCTTTTCTTCTATATCTTCTTTAACTAAAATCTGTGATTTTATGTTCCTGTATGGTGTTATTACTATATTTTAGATTGGGTAATAAAGAGCTATTCACAAATATTTATGTCTCTATTGACTTTTTTATAATAAAATATAAATTAAGTACCTAAAGCAAAAGGTGCATTATGAGAAATAATATATATGCAATAGAATAGTTAACTCAGGTAAAACTGAAAATTTAAGAATGGCATAATTAAATTATAATGTTACTTAGAAACAACTACCTGGGGCTGACAGATGGCTTGATGGTTAAAGGTGCTGGACTCCCACATAGTCGACTGTGGTTTGAGTCCCGGACCTGGTGGCTTGCTTTCTCTTTCTCTGTCTCTCTCACTTTATTTCTCTCTGGCCAAATTGAAATAAATAAATGAATGAGTAAATAAAGTTAAATAAAATAATTTTTTAAAAAATAGACAATCACTTGCCCATTAAGTGGAGTTAAGTGAAAAGAGAGCAACTTCTATCCGAATAGTTTAGAGACATTTAAAACTGGCATATGAATCTCAGAAGTTGGATAGTTTATAGAAAGGTAGAAAGGACCTTGTAGCAAGAGAAAGGTGTAGAGGAGACACTGAGTTTTGAAGTAGCTAGAAATGCACAAGAACATTAAAGTACTCAGGTTTGGCTGTAAAATAGAATCCAATAAAGGATATGTGGGAAGTATGCCTGGACAAACAATTGACAAGAACTTTTGGATATCCTTTAATGGATTAAAAAAAAAAAAAGAGTTAGAAATGTTCTCAGAAGTGTTCCCAGTTGGGCTGGAGATGACATCATCAGAATTTTACTTTTAGAGTATTAGTGCAGCATCAGATTCTACAGATTAGAGTAGGAAGAGACTGGAGCCTGGGGATGATTTCAAAGAGGGGGCATTTGTCAATTAGGATAGAGAATAATGAGTTTATACACTTGAGCAGTAGAATAAACAATGGTGTCAGTCCAGGTTGTTATAACGAAGTACTACTGACTGGGTGGCTTATAAGCAACGGAAACTTATTTCTCACACTTGCCACACTTTCAGAGCCTGGAATTCTTAAATAAAGTGTTTTGGCATATTGTACATAGAAAGAGAGCCAGGAAGCTCTCAAGGGTCTCTTAAAACTGCACCAATCTCACCATGAGAGGTCCACATTCATGATCTAATTACTCTCCAGAAGGTCCCACCTGCTAATATCACCACATTGGGGGTTGGAACTTCAACATGTAAACTAGGGGGGTTGGAATGCAAAAACACAAATATTCAGTATGACAGATGGAGAGGTGGTTAAAAGAAATATAACATATTTATTTTAATTCCTCATGTACTCTAAAAGCCTTAATTATCCTTCCAAAAATCTTGTCCCTTTTTATCTTCAGAGCCTTTTAATTTGCTATTTCTCCCTTTCAAGATGTCTTTTTCCAGTTCCTCTTTTGGCAAATTCTACTCATCCTTTTAGAAACAGCCTAAAATTTTCTCCCCCTTGGAAACTGTGATGGTATGCATTTACTTCATTTATTTATTTATTTATTTATTAAAATTTTTTTTTTTTTACTAGGTATCTACTATGCATCAGGGACCATAGTATTTATTCCTCATGCTTAAGAAGCTTTTTGTCTACTTAAGAATATGGATAATATGAAAATATTACAGAGACTCTTTCATTCATCCACAAAGTAAACCTCTACAGAGTTCTGATTTTATTTATTTGAGCCAGATACAGTCATCTCTCAGAATCCGTGAGAGATTGGTTCCAATAGTTCTGTGGGTACCAAAACAAGTAGTGCTCACATTCTTTATATAAAATGGGGTAATATTTGCATATAACCTACACACATTCTCCTGTTTATTTTAAGTCATCTGTAGATTGTTTATAATCCCTAATACAATGCGCATGTTAAATAACTAGTGTTTTACTCTATCATTCAGGGAGTAATGACAAAAAAGAAGAATCTGTACTTGTTTAGTACAAATGCAACCATTGTAAGCCTAACCACATAGTGCGTAGGAACATCACCAAAACATTTTCCATCAGCCATTGGTTGATTCCATGGTTGGTTGACTCCACAGATATGAAACCTGAGAATACAGACAGCTGGTTGACTGCACTGTTCCTTTCGATGCAAGGCATAGAGCGATGAAGGAGAGAAACAAGATTCTTTACCGGTGACATGTGCATGGTATTGGAGTTGCAGGCTCTTAGTGGCTGATACAGAGACCTTTTAAAAGTCAAATAAATAAAAATATAATTTTCTTTAGTAATGAATATTTATCTAATAGTAAAAGTTCAAGTGCTTTGGTATATGCAGTGGGTATTCTGGCTTGCAGAATTGCTTCACTAGCGTAGTGGGAAGAAAACATTATTTTAAATGAGTAGAATATTTGAATTTGAGATTAGTGGAAGCGTGCTAAGGAAACAACTCCTTTAATCCATTAAAGCATATCCAAAATCTCTTGTCAAGATGTTTGTCCAGGCCTAACTCCCATGTTCCTTTCTTGTACTCTATACTGTAGTCAAAATTAAGTAATTTTTTATGCTTATGCATTTGTAGCTATTTCCAAACTCAGTGGCTCCTCTGTACCTTTCTCCGGCTATAATGCCCTTTCTACCATTTCTGCAATTGTATCCTACAATGTTCTTCTTATGCAACCATGTGTGGTCTTCCATGTGGCACGGAACTGTTACAATGGAATTAATTTTGGTAGAAAAACAAGACTATTAAAGGTTACTGAAAATGGGTGATGAGAGAAACGAGGTACGAACTAAATATAATTTGATAAATAAATCTGATAGTGAAAAGAGAGATCAATATTAGAATTGTGAAAATTTAAAGATGTTGTAAATACAGGCATAGAACTCTGAGAGCCCTATTGTTAGACATAATCTTTCTTGCCTGATCAGCTACAGTAACTTCTTGACTGGTCTTCCTGCATTTATTTTTGCTACTTTTCAATCAGTTCTCTAAAATGTAGTCATAATTACCTAAAACTAATTCAAATCTGATAGAGTAATTCACCTTATCATCCTTACAGAAGGATCCAGTCCAAAGACATTAACACAGCAGACAGGGGTTGACTAAATTCTTAAGACCTCAGTGTCTCTCACTTTTCCATGAGAGTAATATTACTAGGTTGTGAAATATGTTATTGTTCCCCCTTTTTTGTGTTTTCAAACTCTATGTATTTCTGTTTTTAATAGCACAAAGACTTTTGCATGTTTTTTCCTCTGTAATCTCCCATTTTTTTCACTAACAGACAATAAGCTGGATCAGGGCAGGGATCATTTCTATCTTATACATAATGATAGCACAGGCCCCGTTACCTAGATACTGAGATATCCAAGAAATATTTGTTCAACGAATGAATGACTAATCCTGTGTACAAAAATGAGCATGTGATGTAAAATGGGGAAATGTAAAGTTCCAAGCAGAGTAGCAATGATATAAGAAGGGAATACCACAGATAAAAGATTAATAAAATATTCAGCGCACAAATAATACAGCTGCCATTTCTAGCACATAGTTTGCCCTCACTTCAACCATAAGAATAAATTCCTATTTATCCTTTAAAGCCCAAATAGGAAGGATTTTTTTAGAACTGCTTGCTCTTCATTCTTATTTAAATGCAAGTAGTTCCTTTAACTATAATATCTTTACATTCTTAGTTTAAAAAATTACATTGATAAATTTATTTCATTTTTTAATACCCTATCCATAAATTACCTATGAATATCTTCATGGAAAAGATGGTAACTTATTCAACTCTATCTCCAATACCTAGCATAGATGTCTTGTGTTATAAGGATGAAATGAAATGTGGATTAATAGTTGACTACTCTCATTAAGAATAACAAACAAAAGGTAGGATTCTATGTCAAAAATTGGGAGAGTAAGGCAAAAGTGAGGTCTTTGAACAGAGCAACGGCAGTATCTAGCAGTTGTTCTTTAGAGTATGTTTAGTAATCAACTAGAGATGAATAAAAACATTAATGAATAGCAGAGAATGAAGTTGGGGTTGGACATTACAACTATGAAATAAAATAAACTAATCTAGTTTTATTCACTAACACATTTTGAAACATATGCAATCAGGGACATTAATTTAGATAACAAAGACTAAACGACAAATCACATAGTTCCTGTTTAAAAATGCACAAGCAGTTTTATGATGTCCACTCACAAACACAACATCAATAAGAAACATAGTGGTTAGTAGAGGTTTACAAATACTTGTCTTGGTAAGGTTTGTAAGACTCGCTTAGGATAAAGGAAGCTCTCCTGCTAAGAAAATTATGATTGGGGAGTCTGACCAGGGAGTTTGGACTTGGCAAGGAGGCATGGGATGTGGGAGAGAAAATGACACGTAGATGACTAGAGAAAGATGAAAGGAGAGGAGATACTGAGCAAATCCGAGAGAAGTAAGAAACAGCATAGAAGATTACAGCTCAAGAGGAATTTTTAAACAGGTCTTTACATTCTTAGGATTCGTGTTTGAGACTGACGTTTAAAAAAAGCTGTTACGAACACGGCAGGGTCTCCAATGTGCTATCTCATTGAAGAAACCATGGATGGTCTAAAATATGGCTTTCAAGAAAGCTTTTGGACAATCATTATGTGTGACAATAATGGAGACAAAATAGAATATATTCACAGATTTCTGCTTTGATGTGAAATGACAAGTGCAGATGGACACAAAAATAGTTGCTCTGCAGCTTTGAATCTAAACTTACTGTTTGGATGTTTTGGAAATGTTTAGATCAAGTATACTATTTTCAAAAATCTTCAGGGCAGTGGCAGGGATATATTATAGAGCCAGAAAATGGTTTCAGAAACAATCAAGACATTATTACTAGAGTCAAAAGATTTTTGGAAATCTTTTTGGAAAAGTGTAAGCTTTCATTATGTTTTCTATCTGCAGTATACATACAATTTTTGTTAAAAGGGTGAGGAAAATATATGACCAATCTGTAGTACCAAACTTTCACTGAAGGTAAGTTAAAGAGAGGTAAATGGTTGAGTAACAATTTGGCTTCTGGACAGGTGAAACATTTACCTACTGAAGTATCTAATTATAGAACTTTAATACAAAGTTATGTATCAGAAAGGCACACTGAGACCCACAGATGTATCAATTCTTCAGTTCTTTTCTTTCTAATTTTCAGTTCAGTCAGCATGATAGGACTAAAAGCATTTTGAACATGATTGTAAATAGTGATTTAGTGGTCACTTGGAGTTTCAAAAACTTGTTTGAAAAAAATAAAAGGATTCAACTATGTTTGTATGATAGCCAGCATAACCCCACATGTAAGTC
The DNA here is from genome assembly GCA_026018925.1 of Tupaia tana. Lineage (NCBI taxonomy): Eukaryota > Metazoa > Chordata > Mammalia > Scandentia > Tupaiidae > Tupaia > Tupaia tana. The sequence goes on along the minus strand of JAKSZU010000004.1, from coordinate 49,191,367 downwards.
ACATTAAATATTCTGAAAAGGAAGGTGGAAAAATAGGGCATGATTTTAGACCAGGAGATCAAATCTCTATTTCAAAGAATATAGAAAATTTCCCAACATTGATATTCAAAAAGTCCTATTTTAGGAGGTTGGCATGGCAGGGAAGGAATGATGATAAAACTATCAAATTTTAGCTTAGACAAATTTCTGTATGTCAGGATAGCAAAACGTCATGAAATCTAGGCATAGAATTTGGCATCCAGTTGAAAGGATAGATATGAATTAGGGAGCAATCTAGTATCAAACTACTCAGAGGAACTGTGAAGAGGGAAATAGGAAGAAAGTAAATTAATTCACCTAAATATGCACAGTAGGTATTAGGTATAAAGCTTGCAAGATGATGTTTATATGGGTACCCAGTAATACCCATGAAAGGCACTCAATACACTGATGATAAAGTAAATACATTATTATAGATTTGAATCAATAATAGAGAGAGGGGAGTGAAAAATAGAATAAATGTGTAATAGAAAAAAAAATGAATCTACCATGTAATATTCATTATGATTGTGTCTTAGTCTGTGCTTCTATAACAAAATACCACATATTGGATAATTTATAAGAACATAAATTATTTTTCAAAGTTCTAGATCCTTGAAAGTCTAAGATTAAGGTAGTGGTAGGTTTAATGTCTCTGAAGGCCCAGCTTTTGCTACCAAGATGTACCTTGAATGTTGTTCCTTCAAAGTAGACCAACACAGCCTTATATGGCAAAAAGGATGGAAGGGCAGGAGGACCTAACTAGTTTACTTCAACCCTTTTATAAATTCGTAAATCACATTCATGAGGGCGCTTCCCTAATAACTTAATCACTTTCTATAAGACCCACTTCTTAATACCATCACATTGGTGACTAAATTTCACCCAAATCAGATCATGGATGAGATTCAAAATACAATTTATCTGAGGCAAATTTTCTCTCCAGCTGTGAGCCTTTGAAATCAAATAAGTTTTGTTCTTTCAAAATGCAATGGTGGAACAGGCAGAGGATTGAGAGTCTCATTCCAAAATGGAAAAAAAAAAAAAATCATAAAGAAGGGGATGAAAGTCTCAAGTAAATACAAAGCCCAACAAAACAAGCAACTTTAAATTGTAAGCCTTCAAAATAATCTTTGACTCCATGTCCTGCCTTCAAGATATGCTAGGGCTCCCAAGGGCCCTCTGCAACCCCACTCCTATGACTTTGCTATATCCAACCCCTGCTACAGCTCTCCTACGTTGGCATGTCTGTGGTTTTTTTACACTGGAGTTCCATGATAGTTTATCTGCCAGCATATGGTCTTGAAAGCAGCCCTGCTTCCATGGTTTCACTAAACCTTTCCCTAGTGGAACCTATCGCCTACAGGGATGAGCCTGTCTCTGTGGCTGTTCACTGCCTATGCCTCTAGGCAGTTCACTGTCCACTGCCCTCTGTGAGCCTGCAGTGTTAGTACCACACAGAAATCGCCAAGTATTTACTTTTGTCATCTAGAGTGGTGGTCTGAGCCATGCCTGGGACTGTATGAGCCAATTCTGGGAAGCTAAGAACTAGTGCATCTTAAAAGGGGGGCATTCTGGGCAATGAGACCAAAGGTTCTATAGAGTCTCTGGAATCCTCCCTTGGAACATTTCAGTCCTCAAGGCCCTGTCATTCTGTCCCCATGATGGGAAGAGCAGCCATAAAAATCTCCAAAATGCCTTTGGGGTCATTCTTTTTCCTTTTTTAAAAAAGATTATTTTATATATTTGATCATTATACCTCACTTAGCTTGTAAGTTGAATTTACCCAATATGAATACACTTCACATCAGTTCACCAGTCCAGGTGAGGATACAAAAAACATTATCATCGACAATACTAATCCATTTCTGCATCTCATAAATGTCTTGCCTATTTTTCTACTTAATTTTGTTGGTCATTCTTTTATTGTCCCGATGAATAGCATCTGGTTTTCTTCTCTCCTTACTAATCTGTTTATCAAAAGGTTTCTTGATCACATTTCCCTTTGTTTTCCAAAAGACACTTCCTGATTTTTTTTTTTTTTTTTTTTTTTTACAGGGTGGAGATTTTCCAACTCTTTATGTTCTGCTTCCCTTTTGATGATAAATTCTGTCTATAGTTCATTATTTTTCTTCTTGAATTTTACTATATTCATTCAAGAAAAGTCATACTATACCCAGAATACTTTGCTTAAGTATTTCTTGAACCAAATAGTTTATTGCTCTTAAATTCTACCTTCCACAAAACACCAAGACATAGACACAATCCTGACAAATTTGGGATGCTTTTCTTCTTTTTTCTAATAAAATATTTCTCATTTCTGTCTAGAAAATTATCAGAATGCCCCTAATCATTCATATTTCTACCACCATTGACCACTTAATGATCACTTAATGACCACTTAGATAATTCCTAAGAAGACTTAGATTCTGTTTATAACTTTCTTGTTCTGAACCCTCATCAAAATAATCCTTGGGGACAGCATGTGGCATAGGATTAAGGCACGGGACTCCCATATGGTCAACTGCAGTTCAAGCCCGGACCTCGTAGCTTGAAACTCATGCCAGGTGCATGTGCATGTGTGCCCAAAATCCTGAGAGGAGAATGTAGGAGAAGGGATTGAGGCATGGCCATTGCCTTAGCAGATGATTTCTTACTTTCTGTCTCTCTGTCTCTTTCTCTCCAATGAGCAGATGTGCCCTATAGCAAAAATGTCTTGATTAAAAAAAAATCATCCTTAATGCTGCTGCATTTAAGCAATCTAGATTTTATTCTAGCATATACCTCTAAACTCTTCTAGTCTGTACTCACTGTACATCCTAAAGCCACGTCCATACGTCCATATTTTCAGGTATTTGTTACAACACTGCGCTTTTTTTTTTTAAATTAATTTGTTCAATGTGTAAGAGAAACAGAGAAAGAGAGATAGAGACATAGAAAGAGATTGAAAGAGACAATGCTTCCAGCAATTTTGATGCCACAATCTGTCACTAGCTTGACCCAGCCCCAGATCATGGTCTTGTACACACCCCATGTATTCAGGGAAGTCTCTGGATATGAACTAGGAACCTTCCCATGTGGAACTTCATGGAGTGTCATGTTTTACAGATATACCACTGTCTGGTCCCCAAGACATCCTAACCTTTTATAACAATTTTTGTTTAGTCCACTCGTGCTGCTATAACAAAATACCTGAGAGTGGGTAATTAATAAGAAACAAAAATCTCATTTTATTTATTTATTTTTAATTTGCCAGAGGCCACAGGAGAGAAGGAGAGAGAAAAAGCACTCTCCAATAGGCATGGTCACACCATAATCTCTTCTCCTTTCTCCATCCTATTGGGATCTTGGACATACACACATACATGCAACCAGTGCATTTTTTCAAGTCATCAGGGCCATCATTTGAAGCATATAGTCAGCCATGTGGGATCTGCTTCCCTTAACCATCAAATCATGAGGCCAGGCCCAGAAATTTACTTTTTACAGTTCTGTAGGTTGGAAAGTCCAAGATCAAGTTGCCAGCATTTGAAGACTGGTGAGGGCTTTCTTGCCGCATCTTTATTTGAAGAAAGGGGTAAACACTGTCTCTTCACATTGTAGAAAGTAGAAGAACAAAAGTACCTAGTTAGATTATTCTAGCCTTTTTTTTTTTTTTTTTTTTTTTTTTCTTGGAGAGGTATTTCCTACAGGACACGTGTGCTTGCCAGAAGGAAAGAGAGAGACAGAGAGACAGAAAGAGAAATCACCCCCTAGGGGGGATGGCCATGCCGCAATCCCTTCTCATCCATTCTCTTCTCGGGATCTTGGGTATGCACACACACGCGCCCTGCGTGAGTTTAAGCCACCAGGTCCGGGAATCAAACTGCGATCAACTACGTGGGAGTCCAGTGACATAGCCACTATACTAACTGCTGGTCCCTATTCTAGCCTTTATATAAAGTTGGTAATCTCAACCATAAGGGCTCTGCCTTTATGTCCATAGCATTTTGCCTTTTCCAAAACTGTGACTTAAAGTAGTTGTGGTGAAATATTTTTTTTAAAGTATTATTTAATTTTATTTATCATTATTATAATTTTTAAATTTGTTCCAGGGTACTTGTACTCACCAGAGATGGAGAGGGAGGAAAAATGAGAAAGCAAACTGCCAAGTCCAGGACTCAAACCATGGTCAGTCATGTGGCAGTCTGGCACCTTAACCATCATTGCCATCTTTGGGCCCCAGCTGTGATGAAATCTTAAGAAAGCAAAGGATCAGAATACTGGAGAACTGGATTTTTAAGTGGCTGATATAGAATTATTAAGGAAAAAAATACCACAGAAAGGGTGAAACATTGAAGATTATGATAAAATTGAAGGAAGGAATAATAATTCTTATAATAATGTGAGAGTGTGAAATGGTACAAAGTTAGGAGGCTGAGGAAAAGAGAAAATTTATAGTTCAAAATAATCCAGTAGAAAAATGTATGTAGTGACATGCCTGGAAGTAGCACAAAAATTAATTTTTGAAATGGATTTCCACACTTCAAAAAAGTTTCAATTAAATTGTTGAACGTGTATGGTATCATCAACTGGGCTGGTGTGCAGTGTATTCACATTGGGTAGATTCACTTTACAAGTTGTAGTAACATATAGTGATTGAACATATAAAATAAATTTTAAAAAATCGATACATTCCCACCAAATTACAAAATAGATAATTAAAATAAACTGTTAAATGGAGAAAGTCTCAGCTCAAATGTTAAATTTCAGAGTAATTTCCAGAAACCAGTAAATCTTTGTGATTTACAGGTCTCTGCTTTGTTGCTGGGTTATCGTAAAACATATTTTGCAACCAATCTCATCACATTCTTTTAGGGTGTGTGTGTATGTGTTTCTGACTGTGAAGTGGGTTGAGAGATTTAAAAGAAGGTAAGAGCTCAAAGGAAGAGGAAATGGTTATAGAAGTCTTTGTATTTTTATTTTTTATTTATTTTTTTGGCTTAATCTTATTTTACGGTTACAATGTTAAAAACATTTTTAATATTTGTAGTAGTCAATCATGAAATATACACAGGTTAAAATAACATAATGTTCAGTGCTATATGAAGCAAATTTATAAAGCACTAGTATATGTAAGTCTCAACCTCTGCAAAGCTATCTTTACAAACAATTCCAGGAAGAATCTTGCCTCTATAGCACCCACTAGCTATAGAACCTGCTGGACATTAGTTCATGTTACCTGGTAGCATGTACAAGTAGCGTAAAACTTGTAGTCATTTATTGAACTCAAAGTAGAGAGTAACCACATACTTGAGATTATTTAACTCTTCTAATTTTATAATGCTTTTGATTTTTATAGGAATAATACCCTTTACAAACAGACCTAGGTTCCAATCTCAGCTAAGTCATTTACTAAATATGTTATTGTTACATTTTATTTATCCTTTCTCCATTTTTATCTGTGCATCCTTTCAATTACTTTTGACATTAGTCTATACTCATAATATAGCAGGCATTAGGATACTAATTTAACTTGGTATCAAGAATAGGAAATACATTGATTTGTGTAATAGGAAATATTAGAAGTAGAGTCCACTTTAGAGTTAGTTGATATGGTAGCACATTAGTTTAAAGACTGATTTTTATCATATTTCTTTCTGTTCTCTTTCATTATATCAAAAAATGGTCATCAATCGGGCCAGCAGGTGGTATGGTGTTTGAGACATTGAACTCCCACATGACCAACCACAATTTGAGTCCTGGACCTGTGAAACTTACTTTCTCACTTTCCCTCTTTCTCTGTCTCTCTCTGGTGAACATTTGTGCCCTGTAGCAAATTTTGAAAATAGGACAAGCAGATGGCATAATGGTTATGTTACTGGACTCCCACGCGTTTCAAGTCCTGGACCTAGTGGCATGAAACTCACACTGGACACACGCAAGATCCCGAAAATGGAGGAGAAAGGATTGCAGTATGCAGTATGGTCATCCCCTGGCGGGGGGGGGGGGGGGGAGTTCTCCATTTTTGTCTGACTCTCTCTCCCTCTGGCAGACCTATGTGCCCTATAGCAAAAATCTCTCTCTACAAAAAAACTCAAAAAAAACAACAAAAAACATAAAAATAATGATGATAAGTAAAATGAAGTAAATCGTTCTTTTTTAAAATAAAAAAGTCATCACTAGTTTTCAGACCAACCATATGATTTCTAGTGCATATTCAGAAAAAGAAAGTGAATAAGAAGACATACTTTACTTAACTATTTATTAAAAATTTTAAGTTTTAGTGGACCAAGGAAGGTGACTGTCAATCCTAAACTATAAAGCTACCACACATAATACTAGGGCAGCTTTCCCCAAGGAAAATCTAGGTGTTGATAAGAATAAGAAATCGGAAAGAAAGGCTGAATATATCCTCATCAATAAATTTTCACTTCACCATACTACTTTGAAGGTTATTCCAAGGAAAATGTCTTATTCAACTTAACACCAATAAATACAGAAGTTGGTATATAATACACTTTTGATAAAAATTTGGCAAATTCAATTTTTATTTATTTTTTTTGAGAGGTTTTTACTATAGTGCACGTGTGCTTGCCAGAAAGACAGAGAGGGGCAGAGAGACAGAAAGCGAGAGATCACCCTCCAGGGAAGATGGACACACCACAATCCCTTCTCTTCCATTCTCCTCTCGGGATGTTGGGCACACACGCACACACGCCCGGCGTGAGTTTAAGCCACCAGGTCCAGGACTTGGAACCATAGTCAACTAAGTGGGAGTCCAGCGACATAGCCATTATGCCAAGTGCTGGTCCTGACAAATTAAAGTTTTTAATGAGATTTAAATGAATTAATTACTGGGGCCAGCAGATGGTAATGACTCTGGACTCCTACAAGGCTGACCACGGTTCAAGTCCTGGACCTAGTGGTTTGCTTTCTCATTTTCCCTCTCTTTCTCTCTCTCACTATCTTTCTCACTCTGTCCCTTTCTGGTCAAATTAAAATAGATAAATAAATTAATAAAGTTAAATAAAATAATCCTTTTTTAAAAAATGAATTAATGATCTAACATGTTGGTCATGAGCTCTATATTAGTTTCTTTTGATTTGACATATATGAATGTTGGATTTCAGAAATATTAAACATTTTTCTCAATATAATACATTAAGTAGCAATGTTGAGGCTAAAATCTAAGTTTACTGATCTAAAGATAGTGATTCTCAATTTTTAGAGAACCCCTTTTGCAATGTAAAAGACAATTACATCATGATACTGATACATAGTTTTAACATCTTTGAGAATACACAAGGAAATAAAGCATCATTTTTTAATAAAATGCTTAATAGAATGTGAGCACTTAGTAATCACAGAATTCTTCAATTGTTTTAAATTGTTTTTGTTTCAAAGTTATGCTGATTAATGTATTCATATATATTTATGCATGCATGTGTATATAAAGATAGGTAGATAAATACATAGATATGGATCATGCTAACCTACATCCTTTAGTAGATGTAAGTTTATAACCAATTATTTACAAAATCTGAAATATGTGTATGTGTAAAAGGAGAATTACTTAGCTAAAATATGGCTTGAGAAGACAAAAATTCTAAGATCTGTTACAATGTAATGTAATATGGGAGGTTTATAATCAAAAGATTGGAAATTACTATACAAAATTATTATCATTTAGTTACTTTTTGAGGTCTTAAAACTATGTCAAAAATATTTTTATATCAATATTAAAACAAATAATATATGCTTTAAAGCTCTGTAATTTCTAATAAACTACAGCAAATATCCAGATCCATTGAACTTGCCTCAAAGGGACTAAGAGTATTCACTTTTCAGTGGGATATTTACCGTACTTCAGTTCATTTTGATAATTCTTATATCTTTCCCTACTCTTGCTGTATATGTGACCTATCATTCTGAATAGACTGAACTTTTTTCCACCTTTCTCAGGGTAGCATATATAAGCATATATATCCAAGGTCTCATATAATGCCTTTAATATATCAATAGCTGATATTTGAGATGTTTAGTATGATTGTTGTGAGAATTGTCTAGTTGTTCTACACTACTATCATCACTGTGTTTGATAAGGACTCAGCAGGTGGAATTCAGAGTAGATTCACTTTCAAGGTTGACATAAATTATTGATGTCATTCTGTTTAATAAAGTTGAATGAATTACTAGAGTGACTACCAATTGGAGGTGTTTGCCCTCCAGGAGACGTTCGGCAATGTCTGCAGACATGTTGGGTTGCCATGATTAGGACACATTACTATAACCTAGTATGTAGGGGCCAGGGATGCTGTCAAATACCCATAATGAATAATTATTCAGTACAAACGCCAAGAGAGCTGAGATTAAGAAACAAATGTTTATTATATTATTCTACGACTCTGAAGTAACTCCTTAATTCTTCTGTGAAAATAATAATAAAGGTAACTAACATCCCTGACATGGATTTAGAATTTATTCAAAAGAAAATGAGACCACATATTCGGGGAAGAAAAAATATAAAACTAAATTTTTATGTCTATCTATATACATACATATTTTCAGTATAATTTAAAAAACATTTTATAAAAACTATACAGTTTTTCTCAAAATGATTATGCAGTAATTATATTCAATTAAGACATAAATTTGAAAGGCAGAGTCAAGAACTATGAGATGTGTATTGGAAGGCAGAACATTGCAAACTTGGCAGACTTTAGTCTGAGTGAACTACAGAAGAAAGGCATTTATGCTAAGATACAGTTGTCTTTTAAATTGCTAAAAATCACTGAAGAGGTAACTGCACAGGCTGTTCCACCATCAAGTGCCAGTTGCAGAAGCTCTTTAGAAATAAACACGGATAGCATAAAGAATAATAATATATCTCAAGGGGTATTATAAGTCTATAATCCCTTTGAGGGTGCATGTAATGTCATAAATTGTAGGAGCAAACTCAAGCAGTTTAGTCATAGAAACTCTGAAATGAAATTACAGCTTTTATAATCCCCTGAGAGGATATTCTTTTGGTTATAATGGAAACTGTAGTCATTTAGAAATACCCAGCTCCCCTGGCCCCAGAAAAGTACAGTAGTCATTCAAAGATTGAAAAACACTAAGCAGGTGTCTAAAAAGTGAGTTGAGCTGATCATAAGAATAATAGAAAAATTATATTGAAGTCATTATGGTATCTACTAAATATAGTATGGCACCCTTTCTAAAATAAAAGTTGCAAGAGACACCTACATAATTACAGTCATAAGAAAAGATTTTAAAGTTGTAAACATAAAGATACTAAAATACATATTGCTAAAACTTAGCCAGCTTTGCATTAAATGTATAAAAGGCCTATGTAGCCACACGAGAAGACATATTCTTTATATTCAATGTCAATAGCTAAATAAATATATGCACCAGAATAAAAAGAATAAAACCAAATATCATTGCCTGTTGAAACAGCATAAAGTTAATAAAATATTGTAATTGTAGACATACTTAAATTTTGAATTGTAAAAAACCCCCAGGAATATTGTAAATCTTCAAAACTTTTATTTAGCACAAATTACTTAATGCGTACATTAACAGTGCCAAAGTTCCCTTCAATGTGAGTAATTTAATAGAAAGTTGAGTTTGGTAAAGATTTTAAGTATATAATAAATATAAGCAGATAATAAATTTATTTTAAACAGGTATGAGCAGCCATATTTAATATTACTATTATTGTCAATTAAACTACTCGAAGTGGAAATTAAAAAAAATACTTTTGTTCATGTGTTTATATAACCCAAGTCAATGTTTAGAGAACACTTTTATAATTTTATAAATGTAAATGAATAAATAAATTGATGTTAAAAATCAAAAATACAGAGAACAAATGCTCAAAATTCTGAATTCATCTTAGTCAATTTCCTCACTTTTCTCAGGAAAAGAATCTAATCACAAATTTAACTAAAAGTACATTGTCTAAGTAAATCAATGCTCAGGTCTGTTTAACATCATTTTGCTTTAAACCTGCAATTTTTAGTGTTCTCTTGAATTTAAAACTGAATAATTAATGAAGTTAAGCAAGTTGACCATGGAAACTAATTTTTTTAAATTGCACTTATGTGATATATGCTTGCTTCCTTCAATAAATAAATACATATACTTATGTAACAGTGATCAGAGTAAAATAAAGAGGTTCTCGAAAGCCAGGGTTAATAGTAGGAAACAAAAACTCACCACTGTTTCGAATTTTGTCAACTGCAGTATTTTTGCAATGGTAACTTAATTTGCTCCAAAAGCAAATTGAATTGCTCTGCCTAATAATATTTGAAGGCACTTATTGCCTAATTACAAATATCCAGACCATCGTCACCTTATTTTATTTACTATTATATTCTAAATTGTCACTAGTTAGTAAGGCATTGATCTGTAATGCCTGGTATGACTTTTAAACTTAATCAATACAATCAACATTAATATTATTAAAAGGGAAAGCGTTTAAATCTTCCATAAAATAAACATATTTTCTGTATAATCGTGGGAATAATGTTAATAGCATAAAGAGGCAAAAATGCATAAACATAAAGCCATTGTCATAAATAACATCGCCTTAGAATCTCAATGAATTTGATTATAGGTTTCAAATTTCTCTTTGCTCCAGTGAAGATGGCAAGTGAAAAATAACCTAAATTTCTGATCTCCAGATTTTTCCATTTTAGTAAAATATAAAAAATATAAATTTTTAGAATTTTCTGAGTTTTTCTTTTTTGTTCTATAAAAAAGTCTGATATCTACCATTTAAAATCATTTCATAAAACATAAAACTATTTTAATTTCCAAATGTAAGAAGAATAAAGATGTGCTCTCATAATGGAGAGTGAGCCTTTGCATAGAATACAGAGTTGTAGAAAAAACATTTCTAAATGAGATAGTTTTAGATTTAGCTATCTGGAACAAATACTACCCACTGATACATTCACAGACACAGAACTGTGATTTCACTTGATAGAAATGCATATAAGAGATGACTGAAGGCAGTTAGTCTAGGTTTGGTGTGGAGAATCCATATTCAATACTTACTTTATTTCTTCTATTTTGCTGTTCTCTCAGAGTATTACCTGAGACTGCAAAAAATAACTACTTGAACTCCAAATATCATAACTGCATTTCATACGACAGAAAGACGAGGGAAAGTGTACTCTCTCTCATCAAAACGGACTTCCTGGAAATCGCATACAGTTACACTATCATGTCATTGGCTACAATTTAGTCACATGGTCACATCCAGCTCTAAGAGAGACTAAGGAATGTAATTATTGTGAGTAGAATACTGCCCAGATAACAACTTAGATTACAATACCAAAAAATAAAGAGAGGTTTATGTTGATAATTACTGTTTTCCAATTTGGAGCTGATACTAGATAATCATTGCACAATACTGGACCAAAAGATTTTTGGAAACACTGACATAAAAACTATCCAATGAGTCTAATCTGATCTCAAGAAGTCTTTCATATTGGAACTACTGGAGCACAAGTAGAGAGACACAAAGGACCTTGAAATTTTTGCATAAAAATGTCTAGGTCTCAGATTTCTTACTTATGTTAAGAGAGCAGTATGTAGGCCAACAAACTGTCTATTCAAGAAATATAAATTGGAGGACCAGCAGAAAACATAATGGCTACATCACTGGACCCCCATGTAGTTGACTGCAATTCGAGTCCTGGATCAGGTGCCTTAAACTCACACCAGGTGCATGTGCGTGCATGTGTGCCCAAGATCTCAAGAGGAGAATAGAGGAGAAGGGATTGTGGCATGGCCATCCGCCCTGGGGAGGTGATTTCTCACTTTCTGTCTCTATCTTTCTGGCGAACACACGTGCCCTATAGCAAATACCTCTCAAAAAAGAAAAAGAAATACAACTTGTTCATTATATAGTATATGCTTCCTTAAAATTATATATTGTAAGCTTCTCTATTTGTGACCCAGAAATCAGAAGTCTAAATATTGTAGAAGAGAAAGAAATATTGTAAAAAAGAGAATTTGTAGGTCCATAATTATTACTTTTTTTCGGTTTTTGCTATAGGGTGTGCATACTTGCCAAGGAGAAAGGGAGAGACAGGGGAAAATGAGAAATTAGCCCTCAGGGGAGATGGCCACACTGCAACCCATTCTCCTCCATTCTCTTTAGTTTATGGGTATGCAAGCATGTGTGTCTGCAGTGATTTTCAAGTCGCCAGGTACGGGGCTCCAACGGCCATTAGCTAGGTGGAATACAGCTGCTTAAGCTCCATGCCACCTGTGGGTTCCTAATTATATTTTTATTAGTCAAAAGTTAAACAGAACAGCCCATCTAATGTAGTTCTACTAGAATGGTGTTAGAAATCAGCATGGGCCCTTATATTCTTTAATGGTGGACAGAGGAAATCAGTAGAAAAGCATAATTTTTTTCAAGCACTTTTGATATAGCTCAAAGTTGTTTGGCCAATATCAAACCTGAGTTAGGCTTCTTTTGAGAAAGAGCTCAGTTCATTTAAAGAATGAAAAAAGTAAAAAAGCTGTGAAGTTCAGTATTATCATAAACTCTAATCCTGAGGAACATTGATCATTTTGAATAAAATCAATGAAGCGTAACGTTCAGTCTTGTTTTCTCTTAACTATAATGATATGATTTTAAATCATGTCATTTTGTAAAATAACATTATAGTGCTTTTAGATTTTAATTTGATTATGTAATTAACAATCATCTAGCCTAATGTTCCAGATTGCTATTAATTTTCTGATTATTAATATTATATTATGTTATTCCATATTCAGAGAAATAATAATATAACTGCTCTAATATGTACCAGATATTATTATAGCTCTTAGAAGTATGAATTACACTATGAATTTCAATAATTATTTAATACTTATTTATTTAGAGTTCTCAAGCATGCAGAATGATTCAAAGTATTAGACGTTTTTGACAATGTATAGTGGAATTAAATACATGACTTCTTTGTAATTGCTTTGATTTGTCACTCAAGTCTTATGATCTGGAAGCTTGGTCCCCAGTATAATGGCTTTGGAAAATGGTGAGGCATTCAAGAGGCAACACTTTTAATGTGGATGAGCACCATACCAGGCAAGACTGGCATATGGACTGGGAAGAAGACTCATCTACCTTTAATGTAAATAGGAGTCATCCAATCAGCTGAAATGATGGGAAGGACAGAGAAAGAGGGGGGTTCTGTTTTGTTTTTGTTTTTGCTAGTTCTCTCTCTCTCACTCTCCCTCTTTCTCTGTGCATATGGTTGTTGACCTGCCTGCTTCTCTCGGTCATGTTGTAACTTGTAACCAGAGGCCAGTCAGCTTTTTGATGCTCTTGGATTTTCCAGCCACCAGAATCATGAGCCCAATAGACAGACCTCTGTTCATTATAAATTCCCTGTCTCAGGTATTTCTGTTAAGCTATGTAATAGCAGACAAATACAATAATATTGTAGGTAATTCTGTAGTTGTGTATTTTATTCAAATAGGAATATATAAATAAAAATAGCTGGGATTTGTTTCATATGTTTATTTATTTTATTATTGTTAAGTATTTCAGAGATATTTGAAAAGAATGAAAATTTAAAAACTTTAATTTATGGTCATATATCTAAGTTTTTATCCCAATATATTTGAAATATAATCTTTCAGAAGGAATTGTACAATTTTAGTAATTTATTCAAAAGTAAATGAGGTTTCATTATTGTTATTTATTTTCTTTTATATCCCTGCAAATGCAATGATGTAATGAAAAACCTGAAATCCAGTTCTCTATAGTTCTAAGAGAATTTGGACCAGTAATATTATCTCTGTATCCCCAAATTTTGTTTACTTATAAAATGACCCGAAATATTAGAACTGCTCAAGTGTAATAAAATGAACTCTTCCTTTTCTGAACTAAAGAAGAGCCATTTCTTAAAAATGTGTTTTATGGTGAAATAATATCACGAAAGTTGAATTAAAATTAAATGTCTAAAAGAATAAATTGGGGGACAGGTGGTAGTACAGCTAGACCTATATGAGAAGACCCTGGGATTGTGTTCTAGGGCCTTTCTTTGCATACTAGGCATGTGCACACACACTACTGTAATCTGGACTGAGTCCGAGACTAGGTGTGGATTATGGTATGGAGATTCTGTGGGAAGTGCTTCTCTCTCTCTCTCTTTTTTGGTAGAAATGAATGGAACAAAATGAAGTGTGGTGTCTTAGATTCCTTAACATGCTAACATGAAATAAAAAAATCTCTAAGATCGGGGTACAATAACATCCAGATTTTCCAAACATATTGCATTATTTTTCTAGGGCTATCATAAAGTAATACCATAGACTGAATTGTTTGAAACAACAGAAACGTTTTTCTAAAATCAAGGTTTTAGTAGGGTCATGCTCCTTTCAAAGTCTTTCTGGGAGGATCCCTCATTCATTGCTTTTTTTAGCTTCTGGTAACTCCAGGTGCTTCTTAACTGTGGCAGGATAACTCCAGTATCTGTCTAGATCTTTTCATGGCTGTCTTCCCTCTTTGTTTGTGTCCTCACATGACACTCTCCTCTCTGTTTAGTTTTATTCAAATTTCCCTTTTCCTATACTGATATCAATCATGTGGGACTAGGGCCCACCCTGATCACCTCCTCTTCATATTATATCTGTAAACATTCTATTTTCAAATAAGGTCACACTAATAGCTACTGGAGTTTAAAACTTTATCATACTGCTTTGGGAAGCATAATTGAACCCATAACACAATTAATGATGAAATAGTTATCTTCAAGGATTTTACAAATAATACGTTCCATAGATTACACTTTCTTTTTTTTTTTTTTGGAGAGGTTTTCGCTATAGGGCGCGTGCGCTCACCAGACAGACAGAGAGAGACAGAGAGATAGAAAGCGAGAAATCACCCCCCAGGGGGGATGGTCACGCCGCAATCCCTTCTCCTCCATTCTCCTCTCGGGATCTTGGGCACGCACGCACACGCGCCCGGCGTGAGTTGTAAGCCACCGGGTCCGTGACGCGAACCACGGTCGACTACGTGGGAGTCCAGCGACATAGCCATTACGCTAACTGCTGGTTCCCGATTACACTTTCAAAAGTACTAGTCCAGGTCAGCATTACTCAGTGTGGTCCACACACAGGTGCTTATCTTTGAAATATTTTACCCTTCCTCAGTGACATAAATTTAGGAATTGAGTATAAGCATTTTATAATCTTTTATAAAAACATGCTAAGGATTTTAATTTAAATCTCCCTAGTAGTATATACCTGTCCTATATAATCTGCTCATTCAAGGTCAAGAAAATATAATACATTGAACAAATTAACACAAGTAAGTAAACATTATGTACACAAAAATTATTTGTTGGAAAATTTGCTTATTGATAAAGGTAGTTTTGCAAGATTAATTTCTAGTTTCCTAATCTTACTAGAAAGAGAAAATTAGCTCTCAAATTCTATCAGCACAATAAGACAAAGAGCCTATGGTGATCGAGACCCGGGTTAGGCTTTGTCAATCTTATTTATTTATTTATTTACTTTTTTACTGTCCACAGTCTTTATTTATCAAGAGATACTATTCTTTAGCCCATGTATTCATGTTCCATAGTTCAGAAATATAACACCAGTCCAATGACATTCTTTACATTCCAAAATCACTTGGTACTCTGAAAGATACAGAAAGCTGCAACACTTAGAGATATGATGAATGCTCCAACAATATGAAATCGCAGAGGCTTGGCCAGAAGGTCATGCATCTGAGGTTTCGCCAAATACTGGAAGCCATGGCAGTTCCTGTGCCTCAACACCAATGCTCTTCCAGGCTGAAGAAGAAATGCCCATTTATTTATTTTTTAAGAGAGATTTTTTTCTATTGGGTATTTCCACTTGCCAGAGAGACAGAAAGTGAGAAATCACCCCCTCAGGGGGGATGGCCACACTGCAGTCCCTTGTCCTTCATTCTCCTCTTAGGATCTTGGGTAAACACACACACACACACACATGCCGGGAGTGAGTTTCAAGAGGCTGGGTCCAGGACTTGAACTGTGGTTGACTACGTGGGAGTCCAATGACATAACCATTATGCAATCAGCTAGTCCCGGAAATCTTTGTTTTTAATAACACTAAGAGAATGTACAGTAATAATAATAAAAGAATATATAAAAATTACCCAGTGTGGGTGTTAAGGTAGCACATAAACATGGGTGGAATAAGGTAATTATATTCTGATTTCTGCATTAAACAGCTGTCATTAAAGATAGTCTAGAGAGAGTGACAAAAAAGAAGACTGCCTGACAGAAAAATAGAAGAAAACTTCTATTTTTGTGGTTTCAGTTTCTTGTGAAGACTTGTCTAAATCTTGTTCTTGAGGTCCATGAGACATGCCACCCTTTTTGCTTAAGTTCATTTCTGTTACAGGCATTTGAGGAACGTTGACTAAAATAAAACTTCCCTTGTGTTATCGTCTTCTCAAACCCTCCAATAAGCAACCGCTGCTGATGGGAGCGTTTCTCAACCTCAGCATAACTGATACTTTTGGCCGAATCATCCTCTGCTATGCAGAGCTGTCCTGTGCATTGTAGATGTCCAGCAGAACCTCTGGCCTCTATTTACCGGGTGCAAGAAACACCCAAAAAAGTTTCCAAATATTTCTATACCTTCTGTCCCTCATGGGAGCAAAATTTCCTCCAGGTGAGTACCACTGGATGATAGAATAAGCTTAACACCAACATACAGTGGTCATAGAAGACTGCATTCAGGTCTCTTGTTCATATTTTTCATCAGTTCATTATGCCACAAAGTAGAAGGAGCCCTATTGGGTTCATGCAGAGCATGGAACTCATCAATACTGCCAGTTTCAGACCATCTATCCATCCAGTTGGGCTGGCTGCCTTTGCTATGGACGTTTCTAGGCCTCTCAGGACGATAGTGCTCACATCTTTCCTCGAGAATTTGCACACTCAATTTCTGTCTTTATTCCTCAGTACTTGGCTTTATTCCTCCACCTTGTTCATAATCAGGCTGGGAATATTTCCATATAGTCATTACTTCTGTGGAGAACCACAGGCACATATACAAATAGTTCTTGTAAGTGTACATTGATTCTGCACTCCATCCTCCCCAAGGCTATAGGTCTCTTTCACATGCGGTTGTACACCTTTACAGGTGGTCATTTGCATATTGTCCCAATCAGACTATCTCATGCAACTTTGGCTCTGTCAAGATGGGTGAAAAAATCTTAGATTAATTTCTTTGGGTGGAACAGGGCCTGAAATACTCTAGCCTATATGATAGAATACATGCATTAATATTTCTGACAAATAAAAGACATAAAAGCAGAATTATTCAGGGGATATAGTCATCCTTCCTGAATTCAGGAAACCTCACGTTAACAGACCATTTGAGATAGTGGCTCTGAGCCATCCACTAACATATTTATTCAACAATATTTATTAGACATCTGCTATGTTATAAGTAGTATTCTAAGAATTGAAAATATAAGTATAGAGTTTAAAGGAAAAGTTGTTGACCTTACAGAACTTTTATTCCTCTAAAGAGAGTTATATATAAAGTTTGAAGTGTATAAATACATAAGACAACTCACCAAAACCTACCAATGTAACTGGAAAAATACAATCCCAATTTTATTTTGCAATCTTTTTTTTTCTATAGCCAGAAGGTCCATGGATTCACTGGAGAAAGAGAGAGAGAGAGAGAGAAAGAGAGAGAGAGAGAGAGAACATTTCTAATGGGACATAGTCCTACCATAATCCTTCTTTTCCATTTTTCCTTTCTGTCAGGATTTCGGGTACACATGTACAGAGCTAAGATTTGAGCCACAATTGGCAATGTGGAATCTGGCTTCCAATGCTCAGCCCTTAACATTGAAATATGGTGCCAGCCCACTATCTGATATATTTAGACAACATGACTTTGGAGAGAGTTTCTGAAGAGTAGACAATTGAATAGAAACTTAGTGTTGAGGAGAATGACCACATGATGATATGGAAACAGACCACTTTAGGAAATGAACCACAGAGCAAAGTCCCTGATATGCATGTATGTGTGTATATGTTTAGATTTTTGCCATAAGACATGTGTGTTCGCCAGAGAGAGAGAGAGACAGAGAAAGATGGAGAGAGGGAAAGTGAGAAATCACCCCTTAGGGGTGATGGCCATGCTGTAATCCCTTCTCCTCCATTCTCCTCTTGGGATTTTGGACATGCATGCACATGTGCCCCGAGTAATTTTCAACCATGTGGGAGTCCAGTACCTTAACCACCATGCCACCTACTGTCCCCCATGTGTTTTTAATGTGACTGGAGATAGTAAAAGAGGGACATAACTATAACAAGTGAACTTGAAGGAGCAGACAGCGCCCAGACCATCTGAGAAATTTGGAATTTATTCTTATTATAATGAGAAGACATTGAAGGATTTTAAACATATGATTTATATTTGAAATAGTTCATCTAGCTATGACTGATTTTCAGACATGCAACCATGAGAGGTTACATTTCTCTGCACCCTTTCCTGGAGCAATGGTCCACATTGAAATATTTGACCAGCTGATGTCATCTAGACATCTCTAGTATTCCCTATAGAACTAGTTCCTTGATTGCAGAACCAAGATTTCACATTAACTTTGGCTTTCCTGGATTAGACAAAAGTGAAGCTTTATTTGAAATCTTTTATGTGCACTTAAATTTGTGGAAAAAATATAAAAAACTACTTGTGGTTTTTTTCATTCAATAAAATTACATAAGAATAGCAAATAAGAAAAAAGTTCAGGGCCGGCAGGTGGCGTGGAGATTAAGGTGCTGGACTCCCACATGGCTGATCACAGTTTGAGTTTCAGACCTGGTGTCCTTCTCTCACACTTTCTCTGTCTCTCTTTTTCTCATCAAATTAAATAAGTTAAGAAAAAAGTTCTTCATCTGGTTTTATAGTCCAGAGTTAGCTGTTTTGCCCATTATTTTTTCCTAAAAAATGGATAGTATAGACACCGTTTCAGCATAAATTAGACTTTTATTCCATGCCATTGCATTTATAGGTAAAGAGAATGGGAATAGCTACAAACTCTTTACATTCATTTATGAACATTTATAACAATCAGGACAGTGTTAGCCCTTCAATTCTGACAAATACTGTCAGACTAGATATCCTAAAACCCTCCAGTTACAAAATACCAAAAAAAATGCTGGATGGAATATGACATTCTCAAGTGTGCAGCTGAGCTCAAATGAAAATAAAGGGCCAAACTTAAAGGGAGTTCAAAATCAACTGATACCATCACTGATGTTATGGCAGGACTAATCTTGGCAACCTAGAAGCTAGGATTACATTAGACATGAGGATAAGATGTACGTATTCAGCTTCAACAATTTAGAGAGTTGAAGCAGCTCAGCTTTGAGCATAAATTTCAGATAGTCTAAGGACTCCACCATCAGTGAAAGGATGTGTTCAGAGAAACTAACCAAACCAGCGAATAAGATTACAAGAAACGAATCAGTTCGGGTCTATGCTCTGAGTGGAGAGTAAATATTTGCTATGAAAATCTATAATACCAAGCTTGCCCTCATATGAGTTTAAGATTTTTCAGAAAACAGAAGTACAAAGGCGTACACACCAGCCCATGCTATGAGATCAAGCAGGTCCTGGTAGTGCCCAGGAACACAAGTAAAAGCAAAGCACACTACCAATCAGATCTTGACACCCACAGAACATCCCCTAAGAACATGAATTTACAATCCAAATTTGCTTCTAATCTCTCCCAATAAGTTTTACAGAAGAAAAGAATGGTTAAAATCAAAATAGTACTATGGGGAAAGAATGAGGAGGGAGGTAAGAAGGAAAAAAAAATTAATCCATTTATATTCAGATACATCATATTAATATTGAAAAGCATCAAACACAATAAAAAGGAATTAAATTAGAACACTATTAAGAAAACTTAGACAGTATTTATCAAAATTTAAAATTGTACGTATGCTTTATGTGCAATGTGCTCACCAGAAAGAGAGACATGGGGCATGGTCCCACCACAAATTCTTCTCCATTTCTTCATCAAATCAGGATTTGGGGCACATACTACTTTACCTAAAAATAGTACTCTTGTTTTCCATTTCTCTTACTGCACTTTGCACTTTTATATAGTAATTATCATTACTAGGCATATTACTTAAGCATGAAGATTGCATATTGCTTTTTATTTATTTAATTACCAGAGGGCACATGCACTGACCAGACAGAGACACACACACAGAGGGAGAAAGCATTCTCAGTGAAATGTGCCACATCACAATCTTTTCTCCTCCATTGCTTCACCCTCTCAGGATTTGGGCCATGCGTACACATGCTCCTGGCTTTTTTTTCAAACTTCCAGGAATGGGATTAGAACTGCAGCTGATCATGTGGAATTTGGCTCGCTTGACTACTAGGCTATGGGGCCACTCATGAATAATGCTTTTTAAAACCAGGAAAATGTTGACTTCATGATTTCAGTTTATTAATTCACTTCTGTTTCCCAAGGACATGGCACATAATACATCCTCAATAAAAGTCTTTTAGAAATAGACAGTTAGATGATAGATATACATATATACATACATAGTATACACATTTGTGTGTATATAGCCATATCACATAACCTATGTTCATAAATATATAATGGTATGTAACATAAAATATTCAGAATATATACAGTATATTTTGCATACTAAAATAATATAAATATTTTCAAGCTAGTATTTTACTGTATATGAAATTTTAGAAAAAAATCTACTTATCCATAAGTAGAAATTAAAACATGATGGTCATGTTGCTTTACTACCTAGGATGCATCTATATCTACTGATATGAACAGCTAGTGCAAGGTGTATTAAGTGAAAGCAAGACATAAAAATATAAATGTAGTAGGGGATGTCATTTTGGAAAAATGTCTCATTCATATATGTTTTTAGGAAAAAGTTTTGCATATCTAAAATGTAGTAAAAAAGTTTTCAACAAAACGCTAGGGTAAAGACTTCCATGGAAAATGGTAAGCTGGAGGAGGGTTAGCTGTACAACAGGGTCTTCACCTATGTATATATTCTAAATTATTTGATATTAAAATAAAAGAAAATATGAAAAATACAGAAAATAAAACTACAGAAGGGATTATAAGACATGTTTTAAAAATTCCTTTTAATACCTCTGATATCTTAGGCTAGATAAGTAGTGAACTTGAATTGGTATGTTTCACTCCAATTCAAGTTCTCTACTACCTAAATCATGAGGCTAAGCAATCAATTTTTCCATAAGCCTTGCTGTTCACTTTAATGACAGCTATGTTTCTTGTCAGAGCAAAATAGGCTATTAAAAACTCAACATCTACTAATCTATTGATCAGTTAATCAATCTATCATCTATTAATCTCTCTACTCAAGTAACTATATTTGTTAACAGTTTTTTTGAAATCATGGAAATATCTACTTAGAATGTGATAGGATTCTTTTAGACATTGATTCAGGATAATGTTGCCTGATGTCAGAGTCCAAGATCTGCAATTTATACATATTTTCTAGACATCTATCTTCTTAGACCTTGAGAACATCTACTCCATTGAAAATATATGAAACTGGAATCAAGATTAGGGAAATGTAAAGTTATGGGCAAAATGGAGCCTTCCTTCAACAAAGCATCAGTGAAGTACCATTTATCTCTAATAAGTTATTTACTACCATTAAAATATTCCAGTTTTCAAGGCCAGCAGGAGGTGCCGTGGTTAAGGCACTGGAATCCTACATGGCTGACCATAGTTTGAGTCTTGGATCTGACAGCTTGCTCTCTCTCTTTGGTAAAATTAAAATATACTACTAATAATGATAAATAAAATTAAACAAATACTTTCCAAAAAATTCCAGTTTTCAGAAAGCTTCCAGTTTGATTCTCCATCATTTTCCCCATGACTTCCTCACTTTGGTTCTAAGACTTTGGGATTACAACTCTGAAGTCCTTCCTACTAGCTCTGAGAGTATTGTATGGCTTCAACTCTAAGATCTTAGACAATGACAAGTCCTTCTCTTAAACTCCTGTATCCCCTCACTCCGAAAGTACTAATAGTAATCCTGATTTCCTTCCTCTTGACATTATCTTCATTTAAGTGTTACTACTGTTGCTTGCTACAAAGCTTTGGCATTTTGATCTAACTTGTACTATGTTCTGATCATCCCTCATGTGATCACTTTTTCCCCGCTTGCAGAATGACAAGTTCAGAAAAGCACAAGGTTAAGAAAAACAAAGAAAAAAGAAGTCTTGAACCCTTTGATCTGTGTGCATTTTATATATACTCTTGTGCTGTATTTCGCAAACAAAAATGATGAGTAAATTACTCTTTTAGACTGTATTGCACCTTCTCTTCATTAACAGATTTATTAATTAAATATTTTTGAGTGTGTACTATATTCCAGGCTCTGTGCAAAGTGTCAGGATGCATCAGTGGGTAAATAAAACTAAAGCGCTGCTGTTTTATGCCTTCCCGGCATTCCCGGGAAGGAGAAAGCAGAAATCATTCCTGAATATTATTCTCTCTCTTCAGTCTCACCGTAAGGCAGATTCTCAGGAATGGCTTCCTTTCCACTGACTCTGCTTGCTATCACTTTTGTGCCAGTGGCTCTCTCTGAATTAAAAACCAAAACAACAGCAAAAAAAGAAGATAGCTATCGAATAGTATGGTAGTATGGTCTTCTGTTCAAAAGGCATATATATTATATATTATTTTAATTGTAGTAAATTAAAGATAGCATACAATTTACCATCTTAACCACTTTTTAAGTTTTATAGCATTAAGATCACTCACATTGCTGTATGACTAATTCCTAGAAATCTTTCCAACTTTTAAAACTGAAATGCTTCCTTCACTGAACTCCAAGTCCCCATTTTCCTTTATCCCCTTCCCCTGAAAATTACCTTTCTACCTTCTTGTCTGTATAAATTTGATTACTATAGGTACCTCATATAATTGGAATCAGACAGTATTGTTCTTTGTGACTGGATTATTTCATTTAACATGATATCTTCATTCATGGATTCATTCATGTTGTAGACTTTTCAAGGCTGAATAACCTTTCATTATATGTATATGCCACATTCTGCTTATTCATTCATCCGTTCAGACACTTGGGTTGCTTCCACCTTTTGGCTATCATGACTACTACTATGATTACATGGGCATACAACTACCTCTTTGAGTTCCTGCTTTCAAATCTTTGAATATATACACAGAAGGGAATTGTTGAGTCATATTACAATTTTATTTTTAATTTTTTGAGAAGGCAATATACTGTCTTTCATCATTTTCTGCCAGACAGTTATATAATTTACAATTTTGCCAACAGTGCACAAGGTTCTAATCTCTTTTTCTTTTCCCCAACACATGTTATTTTCTCTTTGGTTGTTTTTATTAGCCATCTTAAAATGTATGAAGTACTCATGTATATTTAATACCTAGATGCTAAATATATATTAAAGATATCATTAATTTTTTTTTTTTTTTTTTTTTTTTTTGGAGAGATTTTTCACTACAGGGCGCGTGCGCTCGCCAGACAGACAGAGAGAGACAGAGAGACAGAAAGCGAGAAATCACCCCCCAGGGGGGATGGTCACGCCGCAATCCCTTCTCCTCCATTCTCCTCTCGGGATCTTGGGCACGCACGCACACGCGCCCGGCGTGAGTTTTAAGCCACCGGGTCCGGGACGCGAACCGCGGTCGACTACGTGGGAGTCCAGCGACATAGCCATTACACTAACTGCTGGTTCCCCCAAGATATCATTAATTTTGAACGTTAATTGATTTCACCTCACCTTTCAATCATCTTCTCACTAACTGACCCTTTGCCTGAGAAGTTTTCTTCCCATCTCTTCACAGAACTGAATCTTTTTGCTATTTCTACTACAGTTTAAATGAATGACCTTCCTGAAAAAGGCTTTTCGTGGCTAGAGTATAGGATAATCACTTTTTATAATCATCATCTTATCTCAGTTATGTGTATAACATTGACCACTGTGAGAAACTGATTAGTTTGTCTATGCATACAAATGAATTTTATCTTCATTTATTTTAATTTTATTTTTAACTTAAAAATTATTACACAATCATGCATTACACATTCATTCATAGTTTAATGATGATGGTACATTCTGAGAAATGCATGGTTATGCAGTTTCCTTGTGCAAACATCACAGAATCTGCTTGCACAAAGATACCGTAGCCTGCTACACACTTAGACTCTTTAATATAGTCTGATACATATACACACACACACACACACACATATATATATAATTTTTTTTGTTTTTTGGTATGGTGTGTGCACTCACCAAAGAAAGAGAGAAATTGAAAAATCACGCCCTAGCAGGGATGGCCATGCTGCAATCTTTTCTCCTCCAGTCTCCTCTCAGGATTTTAGGCATGCATGCACTTGCACTTGGCATTATTTTCAAGCCACTGGGTCTGAGATTTGAACCTCACTGCCAGCCATGTGAAGTCTATTCCCTTAACCATGTCACCTGCTGGCCCCTAACCTGCTATAATCTTATGGTATGACTGTCATATATGCAGTATACCTTTCGCTAAAATGCCATCCTTGTTATTGTGGTACATGTTATTGTGGTACATTGAATTAGTTTTTCCTTTTCTTTTTTAGGTTCTTGCCATAGGGTGCGTGCACTTGTCAGAGAGAGACAGTGAGAGGGAAAGTGAGAAATCATCCCCCAGTGGGGATGGCCATGATACAATCTCTTTTCCTCCATTCTCCACCTGGGATTTTGTACATGCATACACACACATCTGGCATGATTTTCAAGCCACCGAGGCCAGGTTTTAGAAACATGGTTGACCACGTGGGAGTCCAGCACCTTAGCCACCATGCCACTTGCTGGCTTCTTTACATTGAAATTTTAATCCTTAGTTATAAATTGAGGTTCATGATTGGAAGGACTATGTCTCCTTTAGTCCCTCCTGTATACCCAGTGACAGACCATTTGATAAATGTATATTGAATATGATCTATTAAAAGAGTACGAAAATTTGAATAAATAAGATTTTTAAAAATCCAGATAATCCCATCAACTCTTCACTTTCCTTGGGTAGACAGAGCTTTGGCACTGCTTATTTTATAAATGTAATGCTATAATAGTCATTTTACAAGTCCTATAAAATTAAATCTGAAGATGCAGAAAAATAAAGGCTACAGTTAAAGTAATGGGTCATGTCCACTTTTAATAGAAATTATTGAATGTGTCCACCCTATGATGGTTTTTATCCCTTTTTATAGTTAGAAAATACATAGAGTGTTACAATAGAGTAGGAAATGGTTTAAATTGTCAAGCTAAAGGCTAGCTCTTTACTCTGTGATTCCTTATTTTATCACAATGACACAACATAAAGTTCAGAGCATATAATGGGGTGAAAAGAAGAAAGTCTTCCAAATACCTGGCAGGCATATCTTTCAATTTAATTCACCTGTCAGCCCAGGCAATGGTGAGTGAACCCATTATTGGCAGTCCTGTACCATAGTTACTTTCAGACTCCCTTCCTGTCTACATAGAACAAGTCACCAAATCACTCTCCACTGTCTCCTTGGAATACTTTTTGAGTTTTTTTAGAGTAAAAATTGTGATCAGAACAAAGTAGTATGTCACAGTTTTTCCCTTTTGATAAGGAGAGATATTTAATCTTTGTAACATTGAAAAATAATCTTTTTAGTTCAAATACTTTATCAGTTTTATTATAAATGAGAAACAATCTACCTATGTGTGTATCATTCATCACAATGAAATAATCATCTCATTTATTTCACTTCCTAAGACAGAAAGAAAAAAAGTAAAGAAGGAAAAAAGGAGATGAGAGTGTTACAGAAAATGGGATTTATATTTTAGAATCTGCCGTTCCCTTTCCCCCGGTCAGGTGCCAGCTTTCTGTTCCCTGTCTGCCACAGCACGTGGCAGGATGCCATGCACTGAGGCCAGGCTCATGTGCTAATAGTGCAGTGGGCATGTCCTAGGACAGATAAAAACAAAATTGAGAATGAATGTTTAACGTATAATTTTTAAAAAAGGAAAAAGCTGTGACTCTCATACACATACAAATAATTATATGTTAAAAATTGTAGGTAGTCATTAATGAGGAAACTGGTGAAGTGCTACAGCAGTGAAAAGGAGGATCCAAGAACACTTATAAAAAAGAATATTGAAGTAAATATACAAATAGAGGCAGAGCTGCTAGTATTAATTAATTTACATATTAATTTACACATATATACAAACAAAAATTATTTTGTATTGTTATCAGTTATTTCAACTCAATAACTTTTTTTAGAGAGTTTTTTTTTGTTTTTGTTTTTGTTTTTTTGCTATAGGGCATATATCAGACAGAGCAACAGAGAAACAGAAAGTGAGATATCACCCCCCCAGGGAGATGGCCATGCTGCAATTCCTTCTCCTCCATTCTCCTCTCAGGATTTTGGGCATGTGCACACACACACATGCACACACATCCATGCACACACACCCAGCATAAGTTTTAAGCTCAAACCACAGTCGACTATGTGGGAGTCCAGCAACGTAAGCATGACGCCATCTGCTGGTCCCTCAGCTTTCAGAGTTTTAAAGTAAGTACCCTACATTAGGATGATAACCAAGAAGGGTTAAAGACCATTTCACATTTCTCTCTACATAGATGAAATATGTATATAGGTTCTCTCTCTTTTATACCACTTGTCCCTTTCTTGGAATAATTCCATCATCACCAGGAAATGCTCTGTGCTCAAAACTGTTGGTTAAGGTCCATGATTATTTGGGGCTAAATAAAGATAAGAATATGTGTTTTGTTTTGTTTTTGAGAGAGATTTTTGCTATAGGCATGTGCACTTGCTGGAGAGACAGAGAAAGAAAGGAAAACAGAAAGGGAGAAATCACAGCCTGGGAGGATGGCCATGCCTCAATCTTTCTCCTTTATTCTCCCCTCGGGATGGAGTATTCATGTACAAGTGGATGGCGTGAGTTTCAAACCACTTGAGTCCAGGACTTGAACTACAGTCAATCATGTGAGAGTCCAAATCCTTAACCACTATGCCACCTGCTGGCCTCAAGAATATGTATTCTTATAAGAATTTTAGGAAGGGGGAGCAGCAGGTGGCTTAGATGGTTAGGGAGCTGGACTCCCACATGGTCAACCAGGGTTCAAGCCCCGGATTTGGCATCTTGTTTCTCACTTTCTGTCCCACTTTCTCCCTCTCTCTCACACTCTGTCTCCCTCTGGTGAGCACACCTGCTCTATAGCAAATTAATACTAATAAATAAAATATAATAAATCCTTAAAAATTTAGAAAGAGAAAATATGTATTAGCAAAAGTCGTTCATTTATTATGGCCTAATTTGGAGTGATGAGAGAAATGTTTCAGTCAGAATGTCCTAACTTGTATACCTCAGTTCCTGACAAGTAGTTTATGGTTTTAGGATTAAAATAGTATCTCCTTTCACAGGAGAGGAAACAGGAACTTAGAGAGCTTAAGAAGAAACCTTCATTCACATACTTGGTAAAACCAGTTCTCTTGATTCCAGACATTGCCTTTCCCTCTCTGAATGAGATGCATGCATGGGCACTACTCCATCTGAGAGTTCAGCCACAGTGATTATCACCAGGAGTGCATTCCAGGAGGGACCAAATGATCATCTTGTACTTCACCTCAACTGGAAGTTTTCCTCGAGGACAATGATTTCAGGCACAGACTAGAAGAGGCTTTGGGCTTGGAAAAGAGCTGAGATAGGATTCTTGATAGCACTATTTAAAATAATTATGCAAGGGGCCACCAAGTAGCATAGTCCAGCATAAAACTGGACTCTTACATGGCCTACTGCAGTTCAAATCCCAGACTCAGGGGCTTGAAAAATCACACCAGATGCGTGTGTGTGCATGCTCAAAATCCCAGAAGGAGAATGGAGAAAGGACTGTGGGATGGCCATCTCTTCTGGGGGATAATTTCTCACTTTTCTTCTCACTGTCTCTCTCTGTCTCTTTCCAAAAGTATAATAATAAAGAGCTTTATGCTGAAATGTTTTTAAAAGGTTACCAATTTTATATGACATAAGTGTGCAACCTTACCATATGTGGCGGAGTGTGGGGTATACATCTCCACCTTGTTCTAATTGGATGCTGTTTATGTCCTATATGAGCATTCTGGGGTTTACTTGCACAGTTTCTACAGATAGAAGTTTGAAATTTGGCTGGTTGCATGCAAAGAAAGGCTATGAATGTCCCTGGTAACATGTCAGTATTTCCCAGAGAGGTGGTGAAAGTCAGCCAGAAGTCAGACATTCCCAGAGACCAGCAGTATCGTGCTCTCCCACCTGGTGGATAGGAGTCTTCTTTTGGTCATCTCATCAGGACATGGACCAAAAGCAGCAACTGGGACATACATAACCATTGTGTAATTCAAAGACAAATTCAGTTCATCCATTCTACTGAAGAATTTCTATTTTGATTACTACAAATAATGACACTGAACGTTATTTTCTTAAAAGAAACTATGAACTGCCAGAGGCACAATCCATCTGTAGCTCTGTAGCATCCAGCAAGAAAAAAAAAATCATATATAAATTATATATCTATGTATATGCATGTGTGTATATATATTCATGTTTTTAACTTGTTTTAATTAGTACCCCAATGACCAGAGCTATTGAAAACAGTTGGTGCACATTTTCTGCCGGGTCTACAGAATGGGCTTTTATCCAAAAAGGAGATTTCTATCTGTATGAAAAAAGAGGTATTTTTTTGTTGTTCAAATAAAGGAACAAAATGACCTATTCTGTAGTTAGGTGGAGTTTTCTTTTAATAAAATGTTATTCAGATTCTGAAATCATGCAGAACTTGGAGG
The DNA here is from genome assembly GCA_026018925.1 of Tupaia tana. Classification (NCBI taxonomy): domain Eukaryota; kingdom Metazoa; phylum Chordata; class Mammalia; order Scandentia; family Tupaiidae; genus Tupaia; species Tupaia tana. The sequence continues at coordinate 49,162,442 of JAKSZU010000004.1, read as the reverse complement.
TCCACTGAGTGATCTAATTCCTCCTCTTTTAGTTCTGTAGAAAAGTACAGATATTTTAGTTAGTTCTGCTGACTAGTAAATGGCAAACCAAAGTAAAATATCATTTATCCATTTGACCAAAGTGTTGTGTTTACAGAGAAAGTACAAATTTCTTTATTCTAGGGGCATACTGTTTGAAACCTTACTATATTGCTTCATGTTTTTCTTTGTTCTGAAAAGTCATTTTCATGAAATTTTGAAGTACCATTTTTGCAGACATCATTACCTCTGTATTTGAAAATTCCTTCCATTGTACATAACGAAACCATTGTTGTCTTATGAAGAACATTTTCAATATTTATTTTTCTTTATTTCTTTAATATTTATTGCATAGTTATACTGTACTAGACACAGTGCAAAATGCAGAATATATTCCTACTAATCCTAATAGATTTGCATTTAAAGTAAATAAATAAATCTCTTCTTATTTGATTTTATTCAGGATACTAAGAAAATATTTTATAGCATGAACTACATTTAGAGGTTAAATGAAATAATTTAAAAGAAGAGAGCAATACACTTAATTTAAATAGGTAGTCTTCCCATAACATAAACATGGTCTCATCCATTTAAGGATAGATTAACCTTAAGAAATAAGAGGAAAATAGTCTTTTCGAGCTATGAACAAAGAAAACAAGACTTTTAAAAAAGTATTTATTTAATTTAATTAATTTATTTATTTTAATTTGGCCAGAGAGAGAAAGGTAAAGTGAGAAAGTAAGTCACCAGGTCTGAGTCTCAAACCACAGTTAGCCAATGTGAGAGTCAAGAGCCTTAGCTACCATGCAAACTGCCAGCCCAAAGACGTCTTATACACTGAGTGGTTGCAGAAAGACCACATGGTGTTCTTCTAATACAAAACCCACTACCCACATGGGAGTGGTTGGTGACAAGAAAAGTGAGAAGGCTGTACAAGGAGGACAAGTTATGCAATCAGCAAAGAGAAAGTCTAGAAATCAAAATCAAAAGCAAGTTACTAGGGCTGGGCACTTAGCTTACTAGTTAAAGGAGTTGGAACTCACATGGCTGACCCTGGTTCAAATACCAACCTCAGTGGTTTGCAAAATAGTCTGAGCACATGTGTGTGGGTGCTCCAAATCCTGTCAGGATAGAAAAATGAAAGAGAAGGGCCTGTGTCATGACCAAGCCCCATCAAGGGGTGCTTTTACCTTCTCTTCCTCTCTCTTTCTCTGTCTGTCTCTCTCCCTGGAGAGTGCATATGTTTTCTGGTAATGAAAAATAAAAGTCAAGCTATTAGAGTAGCAAACAATTCTGAAAAAACAAATATGATTATAGAAGCAAAATATAAATTGTTCATATTTTGAGATGCCACTTGTACAAGAACAATGATTTCTTAATTTAAATATATCAATATATCAAGAAATGCACATAGGACATATTGATTTGTTCAAACCTTTGCCTCTCCTCCTTACTGTATAAGATACAAACCAATTTTATTTTTATCTTGTGGGAGTGGGGACACGGTGTGGAGACTAACAGATGAGTATAAGTTTGTCATTATTACAGACTTTTAATTAAACTTAAGTAAAGCTCATTAGCCACCAAGAGAAAATAAGAAATAAATTCCTAAAAATTTACTTCAGATACATTTTTAGAACCAAAGGATGCATTTTTATTAAAAAAACAATTTGCTTTAAGTTGTTAATAGAAATGTTCTTAATAATGACATTAATTTGGCATTGTTTATAAAAATGTTCTTAATAATTATATTACTTTGGCACTTCAAATTGTTTTTGAAAATGCCATAAGATATTGATGAAAACTATCCGGGATGGCTATGTCGCTGGACTTCCATATAGTCAACTGCGTTCAAGTCCCGGACCTGGTGGCTTAGACTCATGCCGGGTGCGTGTGCGTGCGTGCCCAAATCCCAAAAGGAGAATGGAGGAGAAGGGATTGCAGCGTGGCTATTCCCCCTGGGGAATGATTTCTTGCTTTCTGTCTCTCTTTCTGATGAGAACACGTGCCCTATAGCAAAAACCTCTCCAAAATTTAAAAAAAAAAAAAATAGCTAACCATCATCTCAAATTACCTACACACAGAATTATTAAAGATAAAAAACAAACAAACAAACAAAGAAAACTTTTTTATCTTTTTAATACAAAAACATTGTGGCTGGCAGGTGTTTTAGTGTTTAGGGGTGTTGGACTCCCACATGGTTGACTGGTTTGAGTCCTGGATCAGGTGGCTTGCTTTCTCACTTTCCTCTCTCCCGTTCTGTCTCTCTCTGGTCAAATTAAAACAAAGAAATGTATAAAGTTAAATAAAAACAATTCTTTAAAACTTTATTTTTTTCTGCTTTCCTTCATATTCAGTAAAATAACAGGTATCAAACAATTCATTTTTTAAATTTTTTTTATTTTTGCTCATCTCATTTTGGAAAATACTGGTTAGGAAAAATTCTATTACAATAGTACTTCTTAAGCTGACTTAGATCTTGGATCTCATTGAGAATTGAGTGAAACAAAGCACATTAACACCAGAGTGTCAATTTGTACAATCAATAGTATTTCTTGGTGCTTACTATAATTCCTTTCTTCCTATCCTTCATTTCCTCACTCACTTCTCCTTGTCTTTCTTGTTCGTCCTCTTTTTCTCCTTCTCCTTCATCCCCTCTGCTACTACTTACACACACACACACACACACACACACACACATACTTATAATTTCAAGGAGTTTCAGCAACCTCTTAGATTTTGTGCATAGATTTTAGAATGAGAACATAGACTAAAGGCTATTACTTAAATATTGCTTTTTAGTCACTTCCTCCCCCCACCCCCCCCCCACCCCCCGCATTGTAACAGATCCCACCTCTAGGTCTATATCACCATTTGTTTTTGTCTTTGTCAACATTCAAATTTCAGGTGACAATGGCCAAGTTGTTACCCCACACACAACTCCATTATCCTTCTTATTTTACCTTTTATTATTATTTGAGATTGTCCTTCACATTTGTTGAATTACTTATTTGTGCTCTACCTTACCCTTACGAGATTGTAAATTATGTGAAAGATTGAAGTATATCTGTGTTATTAATTGGTACATGAGTAGCACCTCAGGAAGTGTTCAGTAAATTCAGGTAGAAAAACTGTAAAAGCAAAGGAATATTATTTCTGTAACTTCATCAAATTATAATTGATATTAATGTTTAATGAGTTATATAAAAGTATCTGCTGTGTAACTATTGTCCCCATCCCTATATAGAACATTTGTGTCACTCTCAAAAGTATTCTGAGTCCCTCTCCATTCTCTTCTCAAGCAATCACTGATCTGATTTTCATCACTGTAAGTATTCCTGCCCCTTTCATAATTGATAAAATGGTTCCCAGTAAATACTCTGAGTCTTACTTCTTTCACTTAGGGTGGTTTTGTGATTCTTCCATTTTGGTGCATAGATCAGCAGTTAATATAGTTTTAACATATTGTAGTTTGTTGTTGACACTTGTTGATAGGTGTGGGTTTTTTAAAAAAATTCTATAAATATTTGTATACAAGTCCTTTTATTATATTGTTTTAATTTCTCTTGGGTAAAAATCTAGGAGTGATATCTGGGTCATGCGGTAAGTGTAGTTTGAACTTTATCTACTATAGCCAAACATTCTCAAGGTAATTGTACAATTTTACACTCTCTTCGGCAGCGAGTTCCAGTAATTCCTCTTTTTTGTCAACACTTGATACTGTTTAATATTGTGCATATTTTTAATGTTATTTATCCTAGTAGATATGTTGGGGTATCTGACTGTGGCTATAGTTTACTAAATCTATTAGGAATCATTTATGTGCTCCTTGGTCATCCATGCATCTTCTTCCATGAAACTTTTAAAAAATCTTTGACTACATTGTTCATTGCCATTTTTAAAATTGAAATTTTTAAAGTTTTTTATTTTTTCTGAATATGAGACTGCTCAAGTATATGTACTGAATAGTCTCTCCCAGAAAATTGTCAGTTTCTTACTGATGTATGTTGAAAAAAAATCATTCAATTTTTATTTAGTCTAATTTATCCACATATTCTTTCCTGTCCTTGTTAGTTTTATATATTGTTTATTTTCTATTTCACTGATTTCTCGTCCTTATCAATATCTACCTTTTATTTATCTTGATTTATTTTTCTTTTCCTAAAAGTGTTGGTCCATTTCTGATCATGTGAACATTTTTAGATATCATATAGTAATCGGTTTCAAATTTAACTCCTTTGTGACTAGAGAATATATTCTGATTTCAATGTTATGTAAACTTCTTAAAGCTTTCCACAGTGCAATGAAAAGACATTTTAAGTGGCTTCATCATCACCCAAATCACCATTAGTCATTCTTTTCTGTGAAAATTTTCTTACCTTCTTGCTCTTACTGGAATTTCATTCTTCTCTAATGATACAGTTCTCCAAGAATCCCTCTGAAATGGTGGCCATAGTCTCTCATATGTTTCAGAACATGGTTCCTGAAAGAGGAGAAGTATTATTTCTCCCTTGCTCCATGTTGCCCATCCCAGGATATTCTTCCTCACTTATTGGGAGAGGGTGGGGGAGGGGAGGGAAGCACCTGCTTTAAATTTCATTCCAAATCAGGTGACCTACTGCCTTACATGTTGTAACCATCTATTTATCTCTCAGGTACTAGCAACATTCACTTATTAAATGTGTTAGAGCCTGGCTAATTATAACACTTTAAATCTGTTTTTTGGTGATCCTTACTGATGATCACAATATTCACATAGACTATCCTTTCATGCCCTAGATCCTTAGATCCTTGGTCTTCCCTCCATCAATGAACTTGGTCTCTACACAATTTCGTCCCCTCACTCCAACAGTCTTCCCGTCGTCTTTCTTATGATCAATAGCTGCAACCTCCACAAAATTTCAGTTTCAAACATCCCCTCTATAAGGTCTCTTAGTGTCTTTCTTTATCATTTTTTTATTATCTTACTTACAGTAATCCTTCATTCTCATTTACACCTTGAATCCATTGATCTTTGTTCATGTCCTCTGCTCTTCTTATATAAGTGACATTCCAGAAACATCATCATTACCATATCTTGCTTTTAACCTCACCTTCCCTTCTTTGTTTCTATTGTTTAACATATTCCTTTGGTGAAACAACAGCAATTATTAGAAATGACTCTATTTCTTTTCTCTTATGGCAGTGCATCTGGCTAACAATGGAAGGAGAAAACACAACTAAGTGGATAAACTTTAAATGGATGATCTCCCACTTTAAATGAATGATCACTAAACATATGTAAGTCCTTAATACTGCCTACTAATTACAGAGCATTTTGTTTCTCTTTTCTCTATTTTCCCAAAAAGTTGTATTTATTTCTCTCTCGTCCAATCTCTCATGTACCTTCATTCATTCTCACTCTTAGCTGCCTGCCTTCCTTCTTATTTCATAGAAAAGAAGTAAATGTGGAGGTGATAGTAAACTCATTTGGTGGTTGTAATGCCAGGATTCACATGCTATAACTTCTTAATGTTAATATGAATGATCTCTGTTTACTCTTAGTTAAGGCCATCACCTCTAATATAAACCAGTTCTGAGACTCTCTTTACTACTTAAAAAAAAAAATCCAGAAATAATTTCCTCTTTCTCTCCTGCTTTATCACCTTTATTTTCTATTCTTCATCAATATAATTAACATATAGCCATGCTATTCTCTGTCTTTCTCTCTCTCTCTCTCTCTCTCTCTCTCTCTCTTTATTTATTTATTTAGTTGGTTAGTTAGTTATTTTGGTATTGTCAAGCAAAATTCGACAGAGTTATCTATTACTTTCCAATTTCTCTTAGAAGATGTTTTGAGTTTCCGGAGGATGCATGTGTTTGCCACAGAGAAGGAGATAGAGACAGAGAGAGAAAGGGAGAAAACACTGCCCCACCTCCTTCCATGGTGCATGGTCACTCTGTAATCCCTTCTCATCTATTTCTCCATTCTGTTGAAATTTGGGGCATGTGAACACAAGCACTTAGTGTGTTTTTCCAGTTGCCAGAGTCAAGGCTTGACTCATGTTTGCTCATGTGGGATCCCACTCCCTTAACTACTAGGCTATAAGCCCAACCTTTAAAAAAATTTTTAATAAACCCTGTCTGACCGGTTTTCCCCCTACCACTAAACTAAAACTATTCTTTTCAAGGATACCTGAGACTTGCTCATTGCTAACAGAAGTGGTCCTTTCTCAGACTACCTTATTCACTTCGGTAGTAGTTGTTCCCAAAATTTATCCCTTTTTCCAGAAATTCTTTGTCTGGCTTCCAGTATCTTATACCTCCCTGATTTTAATTTTACGTCTCTGGCCCCTTTTTCATCTTTTTTCCTGGTTCTTTTATTCCCCTTCAACCAGACAACTTACATAATGTGTTGAATACCATGCAAAATAAAAAATGTGGGTCTTCTTGGTCAAAAATTAAGAACTACAAGCATGGACAGAAACTTAAAATAACCTTGTGTCTCTTCTATACAGGTAGCCTAGTGAAACCAAATATGACAGATTTTAAGCACAGAAAACCATCCCTGTCATGACCTCCAAATGATAGAATGCCCTACTTCCCTAAGCCGAAATATGGAACAGTTTTTCTTTTTCTGTTTCCATCTACTTCCTAGATTATCCCATCCAACCTCTTGAGTTCAAATCTCATTATATGCTAGTGAAGTCTGAATCTGTATCACCAGACTATAACTCTAAATCAAATTTCCATTTGCATGATTATTAGAAATTTCAAACGCAACATGCCCTAAACCAGTCTTTGGCTCTTCTTTCAAAACTGGCTAAATCCTTAACCTTCTTCAGTTCAGTTAGTGACTGGTCTGTCTGATTAGTTGCTTAGGCTCCAACACAAGGTGTCATACTTGATACTTCTCATTTTCAGTGGATTTCTTAGTTCTACCTTCAAAATCCATCCAGAGTGTGATCATTTCTCCTCCCACCAGTACCACCATATTTGTCTGAGATACCATAATTTCTCACTTGCATTAAAGTTATACTCTTTGGATTTGTCTCCTCCTTCTACTATTGCCTTTTCTGAGATTTTCTCAACATGGCATCAAGAGTTATTCCCTTAAACACAAGACAGAAAATGTCACAGTTTTTTTTTTTTTTTTTTTTTTTTTTTTTTTTTTTTTTTTGCCTATTCAATGTATCCCTGACATTCATCATGAAAGGCAAAGTTCTTACTGTGACTTACAGTTACGTCCTAGATATTCTGTATTCCTCATCACAAAATTATCACTTACCTGCCCTTTACACCCTTTTTTGACTTTCTTGTTCCTTGAACATATCAGGAATCCTAATGCTCTGTAATTCTGTGTCTTTTTTTCCCTTTTCCTATAAAGTTCTTCATATATATATATATATATATATATATATATATATATATATATGTAATATAATGAGGGCTCATTCTCATTCTCTTGGGGCTTAACTTGAGTTTTACCTTCTATTTTAGGCCCACCACCTATTCAATAAAACCCATAAATAATAACCTGCTTGGTGATAAAAACTTTTCAGATATGATTAAAGATTTTGCAATGGGGATATGATCCTTAATTATTCGGGTAGGACAAATCTAATCTAGGGTCATGATATTAAGGAACAAGGAGGAGTAGAGTAAAAGGAAATGAGATAACGATGTGAGGAAGTGGGCACATGCCGAGGAAGGAAGGCAGCTTATAGAAGCTGGACAAACTTGAAGCCAGTTCTTCCAGGGATAATAGAGAAAGGACACAGCCTTGCCAACATTTCGATTTTAGACTTTGACCTCTAGAAACACAAGGATAAATGTGTGTCATTTTAAGCCACTGGTTGTGATAGATCAATAGAAAACAAATGCACCTTCTCAGTAAAGTCTTCTCTGATCATTTTGTCTAAAGTTTCAACGGCTAACCTCACTGCTTATTCTTCTCTTTGTCTTTATTAAAAATACTTCATACTATACAACATACTACTAATTTTATTTAGTCACTTAGTACATTGTCACTCTCCTCCACCAAAATATGAATTCTATCAGTACAGGGATGGGGGCCTGATTTTTATCCCTAGCAAATACCTACAACATGTCAGGTCCCCAGTAGTTGTTTAAAGTATCTGCTAAAAGTAGTGAGTAAATAAATGAGTTTAGACTTTGTTTCTCTCTAATGAAAGTTTTTTTTTTATTAAAAAAAAAAAAAAAACTCTAGCCAAGCACGATGTACACTAACAGCAAACGTTTGTACACGTATTTAAAGCAAGTTTTATGGCTTTCATTTTCAAGTTCACGCCACTTTTTTCATGAGAGAGAGAGAAGCACCCTTAACAGCGACTCAGGCCATGATTTTCCCCAGCCTTCCCAGACAGCCGGGGTCATGGGCACATGTGCTTGGTACAATCAGGTTAATCAGGGACCAAATCCTCCATGTGGATCCAGCTTTTCTTGAGTAGCACATCACTGCTGTACCATCAAGCTGGCCCAGGGATACATTTATATGTCACTGAGAATGTCATGATAAATGGGCTGGACCATATAGTGACCTGAATGTGTAAGTCACATGATCACATGACCAAACAAGACATTTCATATTTTATATCTTCTTATTTCTGCCATGGATATGATGAAGGAAGTCAGCTGTGATGTTTAACTAATCCAACATAAATAGAAAATACACAATGACAACAACTGGAAACAAATGACATTTTCTTTCTCTTTTGATATATTACTTCTTAGACATGGGGAACAACATAGTGAAGAAAATGTAGTGCCTTTTCCACTTTCCATGTATATTCACTGTTCTTAACACATAATCATTGCTTCTACCTGCCCTCACATAGCCTCAATGTGCCGTAGCCTTTACAGGAAAAAAGTGTCACCTCTAAAACATCCTAGGAGAATGTCAATGTCTTAGAGTTTGACCTTAAGAAAAATATAAAACTGTATGCCTTATTTTCATTTATGTCTGTGGAACACCGGGTGAGAGGAGCAAAGCAATCTTTGAAATAAAGCACACGCTGTATATAAAAGCTGACTGCATTCTTCATTTTATTTTTTACAAAGAAGATACAAAGGATGTAACCTGTTACTGTGTATTACCTTTGTATGAGGGACTTCTTTAAAATCCTGCTGCCTGTGCTTTAAAAACCTGAATTCTCAATCAACTCATTAGTTATTCAATGTCTGCAGCATATCCAAGTTCATTATGCCATCCCACTGGGAGTACATCATTCTGAGAAAGATATTTCCTTGGCGATATTTTTATTTACAGACTATAATGTAGGAATTGATTGGGGCAAATGTTTTTTCTTATTACAGAGCTAAAAACTTTTTCAATCATTTTCTATTTCCCCCTCTAGGGTTGACATGATGGCAATGCAAATTTATATTAAGTATATTGGTAATTTTCAGGAAGAGTGTTTAATCCTATTAATTGCAGTCTCCAAGAGGTTCAAATAAAAGCTAACGTGATTTCTTTCTTTCTAGAATTGCTGACTATTTTTTTCTGTCAGTGGACAAAAGATAAACATTACTCCCTTGTCACTGTAATTTTACTGAACAGGTGTGTTACTGGGACATAGAGTAGGAAAAAATTGGCCATTGACACAATTCAGACTTAAGGTTTATATTACATTGGTGGCAGAATAAAGCTCCCTTGTTAATAAGAAATTAGTTATCACTAGCAGGACTATGTTCAAAGGGTGAAAGAAAAGAGTATGCATCTCTCAAGATTTTTGTAAGAAAAGTACTTATGTATTCATTGGAAGAGGCTTATGTATACATGCCATAAGGCAGGTGGGATGAGTATCCATGTATATTCTCTTATAATCTAACTAGTAATCCTTCCCGTTACTCCACTTAAAGAACAATATCACAGTCAGCACATATAAAAATGATTTTAAGTATCAATAACAGTATTATATATAAAAATGTCAACTTTGACCAAGAAACTCAAATCGTATTACAAAGCAAGCTTCTTTAAGTAGCTTTACTAGAGTGGTAAGGAAACTGAGGAACAGAGCAAAATAATTACCTATCCAAGGTCAATTTTATAGGTCAAGAAGAAAGCCAGAACTAGACCTTATCCATTAGACCAGATCAACTCTCTCTCTTGAGGTTGGCATATTACACTGAAGGTAACATCATAGAAGTATCTAATAAAGACTTTAAGCTATTATAGTAGAGAGGCCTCAGATGAAATTCGAATTGATTGAAACTTTCTTCTGAAACTTGAATCAAAGCAAACCCCATCGTTTCTTTCTGTACTTCTTCTCTTGTAGTGAAGGATCCAAAGATAGCACACAAATGGATGTTTCTCTCATACCTGTGGCTTATCAGCAAGAATAGCAGTAATGGAAATCTCATGAGAAAGCCTGCTCTTAAAAGATTTCCGATCCAATTTTTGAACTCAAAAGACTTGAATTAGTTTCAGATTAACATCCGAGTCTTTCAAAGTACATCTTTCAGGGTTCAGTTATCAGAGGACATTGGATCCTGGAATTTAGGTTCAATTTTTATGGCAAGAGGAGAAAAATAGGCAAATTTTTAGGCTTTCTTTTCTTTTTCTTTTGTTTTTCTTTAAAAAAAAAGGACTTACGCCTCCTTTTCTATCTTTGTATCTCTTTTCTATATGTAATTTATTTTCTCATTTAAATTTCCTTACCTTTATATAATTAGCCATATTTATGCATGTATATTCATGCAACCATATATTTGCAATGCAATACTTCTTAATGTTCTGCCGAAGGAGTGGTAACTCAGTGAGTCGTCTTGTCCCTCTTTGTATGTGATACTCTATGGCTACCCATCTAAGAGGACGGGAATCCAAAGATGTTCAGTTTCAGTGTCATTTGAATGTATTTCAATAGAAAGAATCCCATTCCACAGTGCCTAGAAGACACCATAGTATAACTGCTATCTTTTTTTCTCTTATCCTCAGGTTTTTCTCATTGTAAATATAGGTTGGCTGCCAAACTTTCCCTCAAATTTCTTCTCCAAATGGCAAGTCAGTTGCTCTCAGTGAATAGTATTTAAAAGGCAAGCAAGTGGTAAGGATATTAGAGACAGGCAACCACCTCTATCTTCCCTGGAGAATTTGAAGCAAGATCCAGAAATATGATTTATATTCAGAGCGAAAGTCTTTTGGGGATTCATACTTTAGAAATGCAACTAAATATACTGTAGATTTGTTAATTAGAGAAACAGAATCCAGCCTTTTATATGAGGCCACAGAAGTATTTGATCAGGAAGAATCCCATCTCAACCTACTTTCAGCAACTTATTCATCTGTGTCCTCATCCAAACCTTTCTTTTGAGGATAGCTCTCCTGCTGTGGTCTAGTGTCTATAGAGGGTTAGCACTACCTTGAAGTTTCACACTGTAGCCCTGGGGTGCTTAGTCAAAATCTAAAGAAGAAAGCACTTCACATCTCACTGTACAAATCGAGGCAAATGCTAATATGGTTTTATGTGCCTATGTTTGTTTTTATGGAACTAATATTTAATCTGTTTCAATTAAAATCAACCCTGCATCATTTGGCTGCGATTGCACATATTTGAAGGTTGATGGCCATAATATGAGGGAAAATAATGAAAATACATGGGTTTTATGCAATGCTGATTCAAGTATAGTGTTGACTGAAGAAGGTCTCTGCTGCATTGTTGCAAATCCTTCCTGTGAGTATGACTGCTAATGCCAGTGTTAGGAGAAAGGGACACAGAGCAAAGATACAGGTCTATTTAGCATATGCATTTCTTCCTAAGGGACTTTAATATAGCATGCCTCCAAAAGATGGTACAGGCCCCAACTTACCTCACAAAATAGGCTTTCCCACAAGAACAGTCACTTTTTCTTGAAAACCTCTGGGCTGTTTCAGTTGAGGAATGCCACATAAGCTGCTTTGTTCAAAAGACGTGGTTGAGCAGCCACTTCTTTCTGTACAGCTACTTGGTTCTTGCTCACTACTGAGACTATAAAGCTCAGAACTGCCACAGCAGTGCTTTCACTTACTCTTAGGCCACAAGCAGGGCTAAACCCCTTTTAGGGATAATTTTGATGACACATTACCATATTTCTCTGATTCTCTTACCTGTGGAGCTGGATGATAACTCCCAAATTAACTGAACCTTAGGGCCGGAGGAGTAGTCCATATTTCTTTTTTTTTTTTTTTCTTTCTCTTTCTCTCTCTTTTTCTTCTTCTTTCTTTCTTTTTCTTTTTTAAGTTCCAAAGATATTTCTGATAGATAATCAGCTAATTTGGAAAACCTTTTTTTTATCTCAAGGATACTCCTTGAAGAGCAAAACCTGATTTGTTAACATTTAGTCCAATACAGAGGATGAGTGTCTTAGATATAGTTTTACTTCTTTTATTCCCAGCCCGTAGCACTACAGATCCCTCAAAACCTCTTGAGGTTCTTCTGAAGATCACCAGTGTTCCTGTCCAAGTATAACACAAAGTAAAAGCCAGACAGAAAAGTCTGTTGTAGCCCTTTTTTGCACCTCCCTTATTTTCCATAGGCTTTTTGCTTGGTTTGCTTTTCTCTTGGTGCTTGTGTTAGTTTATCACTCTGCTGCTATTACCTCCCATAAACAAAGTATTTCTATTTAAACTCCTGCAGAGCATTGAATGGTGGCCTTCTTAAAAGATCTGTCAATATTCTAACCCCCAGAAACTGCAAATGTCACCTTAGTTGGAAAAGAGATCTTTGCAGATGCAATTAAGGATCTTGGGATGAGATCATTCTAGATTATCTAGTTAGTCCAAAATCCAAAAGCAACAGAATAAGAGAAGACATAGAGACAGAGAGAAGGCCATTTAAAGATGGAGACAGAGATGGAGTGGTGTAGTCACAAGCCAAGGAATACTTGGAGCTCACAGAAACTGGAAGAGGCGAAAAAAATCAGTATATTCCAGGGGCTTTAGAGAGAACACAACTCTGTGAACACCATGATTTCAGACATCTGGCCTCTAAAACACTGAGGGAATACATTTCTGTGGTTTTCATAATATCCATGATAACTTGTTAAGGCAGTCCTAGGGAACAGACACAATTCCCCCTTCCTCCTTCCTCCCCTGCCTGTCCCAACTCTCACCTGTTTAGCACCAAAAAATAAAAAAACCCAAAAAACAAAAAACACTTTTTTGACCTCTCTTTATTCCTTAACCTCTCTATAGTGCAAATGTAAGAAGAGTTTTTTTTTCTTTTTCTTACTATTTACTATAAGTTTCTTACTCTAGTAAGGACTGAAACTTATCTTGGGATCACTCACACCTTGTGTAAATACAGACACATGGCTGTTGCTTAATATATATTTATAGATAGTAACTTCTAAAAGTAGATGAAATTAAACTTCAATTCTTCTGACCTCTTTTTTCTTTTTTAAATTGGCTAGAGGACATTTGAGCTTACTGAAGTGGGGGGGAGGGGAAGGAGAAAGAAAGAGGGAAAGTGAGAATCACTCTCAATGGGGATCACCATGCCACAATTCTTTTTTTTTTGAGAGGTTTTTACTATAGGGCTTGTGCGCTCGCCAGACAGACAGAGAGAGACATAGAGACAGAAAGCAAGAAATCACCCCCCAGGGGGGATGGTCATGCCTCAATCCCTTCTCCTCCATTCTCCTCTCGGGATCTTGGGCACGCACGCACACGCACCCGGCGTGAATTTTAAGCCACCGGGTCCGGGACGAGAACCGCGGTCGACTACGTGGGAGTCCAGCGACATAGCCATTATGCTAACTGCTGGTTCCCTCCCATGCCACAATTCTTTCTCCTCAATTTTCCTCTTGGGATTTTGGGCAAGCACTCACAGGTGCCCAGTGTGTTTTTCAAGTCATCAGTCCAGGGCTTGAACTGTGCAGTTGGTCATATGGGATCCAGCTTCCTTTACTACCATGCCACTGGCTGGCACCTTCTGACACCTAAATTCTCTGAAATTATTTTACATTCAAGCTTCATATATATTTCCCAAAATGTTTTTATTTATTTCCTCACCCTCTTCAAATTTAACATTGTTGTCCTCAAATCTCAGTGGTCCAGGTGAATAAATAATTTAAAAAACGACAGCAATGTGAGATCTAATAGTGTCATTTACTACTGTGAGAAGATTTAGGAATATACTGAGATATATTCCCCACAGGTAAGGGGAGACCACTGAATTTGTGTTTTTTCGTAAAGCCTCCAACGGTTTAGATTCTTCTTCATGTTGTTTTCTTTGCTCACATGCACCTTTACTAGAATTCACTGCTAGTTTCCTGCTGCTCAGATTACTATAGTTTTGAAGTCTATGGAAGAGTTTTCTTCCTTGTATTTAATACAAGTATCTTACTGTAGTCCTCCTGACTGTGATTCTGTGCTCTTTCTGCATACTTGGTAAGCTGTGAGCATTAAAAAACCATTTTTGGCAATCATTAGATAAGAGGGGATTATTGAAAAGCCTGGGTAACAGTAATTCCTCGGGTTCAAATAGCAATAGGATCCTGATCAATTCTTAAATACTGATCTGGTTTTGACTTTGTTATCCAGAAAATGGATTCTATATCTCACAGAGGATGTATGTAAAGATACATTTTTTAAAAAGCATGAAAGGGACCAGCAGATGGCATAATGGGTATGTTGCTGGACTCACATAGTCGACCATGGTTCAAGTGCTAGAACCGGTAGCTTAGAATACACACCAGGCACATTTGCATGCATGCCCAAGATCCTGAGAGGAAAATGGAGGAGAACGGATTGTGGTGTGCAGGGGTTGACTTCTCATTTTCTGTCTCTCTGTCTCTCCAGTGAGTGCATATGCCTTATAGCAAAAATCTTTCTCAAAAAAAAAAAAAAAAAGAGTGAAAAATATTCAGAAAAAACAGGTTATTTAATATTTTGAGGGTTAGTACTTAAGAGAATTTAGTGAAGTATTTAGGCATGAACAGAACTAGATGTTTTCTGAGTATCATGGAGATTATATAGTCTATATGCATTTTTGATGAGTGTTCACTTTTCCTGGGACTAGCATATTGCAGATTATCATAGAAATGTACTTGGGCTTTGTTCATTCTATTGCTTTTCAAATTTATTCAACTCTTAATTGTTTTGTTGTTGTTGTGCTCTGCATTTGAAAAACTATGGAAAACAAAATATAAATAAAAACAAATATATATATATATATATATATATATATATATATATATATATATATATAATCCCAGCCCTCATAGAGGCTTAGACTATATGGTAAACTATTTCTAGAATAATGCTATATAGTTTTCAAATACAGTGTTACAAGTGAAATGTAGATAGTACTATAGAAACATGTGCTAGGCAGATTTGACATATTCAAGTGGATCAGAGAAGGTTTGACTGCGATGACATTAAAGGCAGAGAAGTGTTAGATGAAAGCCGGAGAACTAAGCAATTGCCAAGCCATCAAACATTTCAGTAAAGAAAGAGACAGAATGACCATATTTGTAATATAAAAGTATAAATCTGGCTGCAATATTGCAATGGTTAACTTCATGTGTCAACTTGGCTAGGCCACAGTGTCCAGATATTTGGTCAGATGTTATTCTGGATATGGCTGTGAGAGTGTTTTCGGATGAGTAACATTTAAATTGGTAGACTAAGAGTAAAGCAGATTGCCCTCCAAAACATAAGTGGGCCTTATCCCTCAGTTAAGGGCTTAACTAGAACAAGAAGACTCTTCTCCTGACCAAGAAGAATTCTTCCAATAGACTGTTTAGGGACCTTAATTGAGCATCAGTTCTTCCTTGGGTCTCTAGCCTATCATACAGATCTTGGACTTGCCCACCTTCATAATCACAGACTTTAAGTCCTTAAAATAAATCTCCTATTTATATTCACAAATAAGATATATTTACTTGTAATACATTTGTTATGTTGTACATTTTTACACACACATGCATGCGTGCACATGCACACACACACTTACTTTATTGGTTCTGTTTGCCAAGAGTAGGATGATTAATACAAATTCGAATGTTTGTAGATGGGGTAAGAAGGATGTTGGCTATTACAGTATCCCAAGTGATTTCATAGTTTGCTTTAGAGTAAAGTGCTGGAGATTGAGGGAAGCTGATTGAGAAGCAAGTTAAGAAACCAAATATATAGAGCATGGTGTTGTATTGGCTAGTAGGGACAAGAGAGATGGACAAAACACACTGCCAGAATTCTGACTTGCACATATAGATGCATGGTGGTGCTATCCACTTAGAGCTGTCAGCCTGGAAACGGACCAGTCTGGGAAGAAAGAATAGGGTTAGGCACATTAACTTTGAGATACTTTCAATAAGCCAAAAAGGGCTATATTAGTAGTTGACTATAAAGGCCACAAAGGACTATATTAGTAGTTGACTATAAAGGCCAAGGTAAGAGATAAAGATTTTGACCATAAATAAACTTAAGAATAGTTTTATTATAAATGGCAATTGAATAAGCGGACATGGATGAAAATACATGATGATAGAAAGGAGAAGAAAATTAAGACTAAGAACTAAAAAACTGCAACACTGAAAAAGTGGAAGACTAAAATATATTGAAATTTTAAATAAATTTTAGGAATTCAAATTTCTAAATTGAAAATACAGTATATGGACTGACCTGTTCAAAGGTCTTTGTAAAAGTGTCAAGAGTTGGTTTAACTTTTTTTTTTTTTTTTTTTTTTTTTTAGTTTTGCCAAAGTGCACATGTGGTCATCGGAGAGAAAGGGATAGGGGGAGACAGACAGACAGAAGTTGAGAAAGCATTCTCCATAGGTGATAGTCATGCTGCAGTTCCTTCTCTCCCATTCCTCTCTCCTTTTGGGATTTTAGGCATGCATGCACATGTGCCCAGCAAGTCTCTCAAACCACTAGTTCAGAACTTGAACTGCATAGTTGGCCATGTGGGATCCAGCCACCTTAACCTCCACAGCATGGGCTGGCCTAGGATTGATCTAACTTCTAGTTTGGTTCTTCAACTCTTCAAGGGACAAATTGGTCTTTTCATTATTTTCTTATTTTTTCATTAATCAGGAAACCAGAAAGGAAACTTTTGTGTTATAATAATACCTTCATTTGTGTTATTTTTCGTAAAAATAGTCTTTGAGTAGCATTTCCTGGAGTAATGCATGAGCAAGTTAGAGATTTATTTGAAGGCTATCAAGAATCCACCTCTATGCTAATTTAAATAATATTTGGAAATTGTTTCTGTGATTTCTTTTTTTTTTTTGGAGAGGTTTTTGCTATAGGGCGTGTGCGCTCGCCAGACAGACAGAGAGATACAGAGAGACAGAAAGCGAGTAATCACCCCCCAGGGGGAATGGCCACGCCGCAATCCCTTCTCCTCTCGGGATCTTGGGCATGCTCCAATCTCCATTCTCCTCCCGGGATCCTGGGCACGCACACACACGCGCCCGGTGAGTTTTAAACCACCGGGTCTGGGACGCAAACCGTGGTCGACTACGTGGGAGTCCAGCGACATAGCCATTACACTAACCGCTGGTTCCCTGTGATTTCTTTTATAAATGTTTCAGGAACAAAATCACAAAGTATTCAACATTCAGTTCAAAGCATTAAGTTTATAGAGTTCTCCATAAATATAAGTTCTATGAACATGTAGGTATCTTGAATATTATTCAACATATTGACTAATATTGGGCTTAAATATTATTAGACTTATGATATTCCATTGACAATAAAATTACACACATATGAGTGCTAATTTGCATGCAATACAGATTCATTTACTTATTTATTCAAGCAACTATTTATAAACTAAAATAGGGGTCAGGCGGTGGTGCAGTGGTAAAACAGGATACTCTGTAAAGCAGACTCATGTGTGAAGATGCCAAGTTCAAGTCCGGAGACCTTCATGAATATGCCTGATACATGTGCACCTATGATCTGAGGTGGCCGATGCTTCTGAGGTGGATCACAGCTTCAAGATCTTATCTAGAGTAGGGTATCTCTTTCTATCTCACTATTGAGCTCAAGGAAGAAATAAATAAACTTCAAAAAAAACCTCGTTTCCCTGTCACTGCACCTGCCACTGCATCACTATCCCTAGCAAAGTGGTTAAGTTTTACATACAGAAAGCCAAATCCTACATGGCCAATCATGATTTGAATCCCTCCCCAAATACTTGGAAAATATGCCAGGTGTATATGCATGCATGTCCAAAATTATGACTGGATGGAGAAATGGGGAAAATAAAGGATGGTGGCATGACTGTTCCCCATCGGGGAATATACCAAGTACCTTTGAAGACACTGACATACAAATTTAATTAAGGCAAAGTTCCTGTTCCATCCACAGCTCATAGTCTGGTGGAGATGCATGTAATGGCATATTTTACACAATGTGTTGTAATTCATAATAAAGATAGTTTATTATCAGGACAAAGTAGGGGAGATTTTAAAAAAATCCCATGTGAAATCAGATAGAGGCAAGAGTTAGGCAAGTTTAAGAAGATTAAAAAGTATTGAGTAGTCTAAGAAGGAATGTCAGGATATGCATTCCAGGTAGAAGATACTGCAATGACCGTAAGCACAAAGGCATTAAACATTTTGGTTTTTCCCTTCCCTTCCCTTCCCTTCCCTTCCCTTCCCTTCCCTTCCCCTTCCCCTTCCCCTTCCCCTTCCCCTTCCCCTTCCCCTTCCCTCCTTCCTTCCTTCCTTCCTTCCTTCCTTCCTTCCTCCCTCCCTCCCTCCCTCCCTCCTTCCTTTCTTGCTTTCTTTCTTGCTTTCTTTCTTTCCTGTCTCTCTCTCTTTCTTTCTTTTTCTTTCTTCCTTTTTATAGACCATAGTTTAACTTATTTTTAACACCCATCATGCCATGAATTCATAGACAATAGCTTCCAGAAATTCAGGCTCCTTTCCATTGGTTCTCACAAAGTGTACTTCTCTGGGTAGTCTGGCACTTCAGTTGAACACAGAAATCTTTCTCCTTTGTTTCTTTTTTTTTTTTTTTTCTGGTCATTTTCCTTAACAGGATTTCGGAAGCTATCTCTGCTCTTAGAATGTTTAATATGCTCAATATGCACATTAATTCTCTGGGCAAGAATCTTGCCCTTAACTTGTTTGCTTACAACAATGCCAACAACATACTGAGTAACAGTGTAGATTCTTCCAGTTTTGCTATGGTAACATTTGCAGGGCATTTCTTTTTGAACAGTACCCATTTCCTAGATGTCTACAATATCACCTTTCTTGTAGATTCGCATGTGTGTTGACAAAGGATCCACTCCATGCTTTCTAAAAGACCTATAGAACACATACTGGGTTCTCAGATGCATCTCCTCTTTCCCTTTGTGTTCGTCATTTTGGTGAATTATTGTGAGATGATGGTTCTGCCCCACTCCCAAAAAAAGGCCTTTTATTTTACTGTTAAATTTTACCAGAGGGCAGGCACACTCATCAGAGAGAAACAGAGAAAGTGAGAGAGGGTTTGGAGAAAACAGCCCCCATAGGAAATGGTCACGCCATAATCCCTTCTCCATCTCTCTCTTCTTTTGGCATGCATGCACCTAAGTGTGGTGTATTTCTCATGCCTCCAGGTTCAGGACTTGAATTGCATAGTTGGCCATGTGACATATAGCTTTCTTAACCACTACCCCTTGAGCTAGCCCACAGTTTAGTTTTTATCACTTTTGCCAATGCATAAAATGAAAGCAGAAAATGAAAAGACTTAGATGGTAAAGTCCATATCATGGAATAAAATAAATGGTAGACTAGGAAATTTTAAATTATCTGGTGACAATGGAGAGCTTCAGAATTCATTTGGTAAAATGATTAGATTTTCATAAGTGACAAAAAAAAGAATCCTTGTTGGCAGATTAGATGCTTTTTTCTATATTTAGTGAAAGTTTACAACACAGCTTCTGCTTGGAAAGTATGTTATAGTCAATTGCTTTATTTTGTTAAACAGCAAAAAAATTTTCATTTCAAATTATTTGATAACTAATAAACATTAGCCTAATTGAGTAATCATAATTTAACATCACACTATTTTCCCTGTATTAAATACAAGGTCTGTACTTTGGTGATTAGAACTTTGATAGGTTGTGTGCCCATTCTTCAAGGTGTATTATTAGTCCCCTCTCACCACTGGAGGATATGTTCCAAGACCCTTCAATAAATGCCTGAAAATGTGGATAATAGCAAACCCTACATGTACTATGTTTCTTTCCCTTACATACATACCTGTGAGAAAGCTTAATCTATAAATTAGACATAGGTTAGCAGTAGTCATAAAATAAAATGATTAGAGCAATGATCTCTAATAAAAGTTACATGAATGTGGTCTCTCAAATACCTCAGTTTACTGTATTCGCCTATTTTCAGACCACAGTTGACCAGGGCTAGCTAAAACCATGGAAAACTAAACTGTAGATAAATGGCAGGACTACCATACTTCTATTTTATCAATTTAGTCTTGTTCAGAAAAATATATATGATTTTATTTAACAAGGAACCAAATACAGTTAATCCCCACTATTTGTAATCCCATGCCTGTGATTTTTGTCTACTTGTTAAAATATATTTGAAACCCCCAAATTAACACCTGCAGGCTTTTGATTCATTGGCAGATATGTGCAGAGTGGCCAAAAATTTGGGTCTCTGATGGGCAAGTTCTCAGTGGAAGTTGAACAAGATTAAGTCTCTACTACTTGTTTTAGGTCTCACTCATACTTTTAAAAAGGCTTATTTTTAAGATCTATGTAGTGCTATGTTTTTGGCATTTGGGGGCTTTGGGGAAGCAATTTTGCTGTTTCAATGGCCCCCAAGCATAATGCTGAAGAGCACTGTGTCCAGCATTCCTAAGTGCAAGAAAACCATAATGTGCCTTACGGGTGAAATGTGTGTTTTAGATAAGCTTCATTCAGGCAAGATTTATAGTGCTGAGCGGCCTTGAGTCTAGGGGTAATGCATCAACAATATGGTGCCTCCAAAAAGAGGAAGAGAAAATGTACCATTCTGTATGTGAATGTGCTCCAGAAAGGGCTTATGTAACTTCCTTATGTACATGATGAACCTGCAGCAAAGATGGAAAAAATGACTAAGTTTTCTTTTTTGAGAGAGTTTTGCTGTAAGGTGTGTGCCTTGAAGAAGAGACAGAAAGCAAGAAATCACCCTCTAGGGGAAGTGCCACACTGCGATCCATTCTCCTCTCTGGATTTTGGGCATACATGCACACGTGCCCAGAGTGAATTTTAAGCCTCTGGTCCAGGCCTTGGTGTAACAGATGATGTAACCGTTACACCATCTGCTGGTCCCCTAACATGGATTCTTGATGTTTGACAACAACCAAACATACATAGGGTAAATTATATAATAACATCTTATATGTGTAGTGTAAGAAATTAAGTTTACAGCTGTGTATCTGATTCCAGCATCTGACTAAGATATGCAGAAAATATACCAGATAAGTCTCTTTTTTAAGTGTTGTTTACAAAAGATTTAAAAAAATTATTTCTGAATCAAAAGACAGAGAGTGTAAAATAAAAGCTAAAGAAACTAAGCAGAATTAAGGTGAATGGACCAGACCCAAAAGCTGTTCACTTAGTTTTCAGTTACAGACATGTAATAATAAACAATAAAATTACAGCTTTTTGCTGTGTAAACCTTTATGTAATAAGTCAAATTTCTGAAAAAGTAGGAAAAATATCATGCCAGGCAATCTGTAAAAGAAGCACAGTCGTGTTCGGAGTCTTTGATAAACAAATAGAACTTATTTTAAGAAAAAAAATGATGTCCACCTTGTCATATCCTGTAACAGATGAGTGATTAATTTTGCTTTTCCAAATACATAAAGAAAAAGTTAACAAAGTATATCTTCTGTGCAATTATAAGGAACATTGGCATCATCAACATGACATTGATCCTGAAATGAAGAGCTTTCTCTACTTACTAGTGGTAGCAGGGCTAAACTTACATATTCCAAGATAAGCTCAACATCAGGAATCTTGACAGCTCTAGAGAGAAAGAAAAAAGCTTTTTTATTCTCAATAGTAAGGACAACCGCAGGAAGTGATGCCGTTATAGCTTGGAAGCATATTTTTAAGTATTGAGAATGACTCAGTGGGGAAATCGTTGGGTTTAAGTTTTGATAAAGCCACAGTAAAGAGCAGAACAAAAAACTGAAATCACATGCACTTCAGTAAAGTAACATTGCACATTTACTTAGCACTCTTGACAGGTAAAGCCATACAGGACCCTCAGTTGACATGTACTACTCCCACAGCATTGGCCAGATTAACATTTACCTGTTGGAACTTGTGCTTCTAGTCATGGTAAGCAACATTCAAAAGCCATGTGAGCGTTGTATGACACAAAGATAAGATGTCTTCCTCTGTTGAAGTCATTTTTCAAGAAATTATCACAACCATTTTATTCTCATTGCCTCTACACTCTCCTTTACTGTGAAGTCTATGTTCAGCACTTTGCCCTGTATGATTTCCACCTCGTATTTGTCAAAGTCAAAGATTCAAAGAAACAAGAAAACAGCAATAAAAGGAACTAGTGCCTTTCCACAGTTTTTCAGCTGATGGAAAGAAGAGCATGAAATTGTATTTCTGTACCAGAGACCTCAGAAAGGATTCTTGTCCTCCTCTTAAATTTGGTAAGTAGAAAGCAGATGAAATAGTGGTCACTATCAGTGGCCTACTTGAATTATGTATGAATTATAATCATTTGATTCAGACATAATAATCTCAGAAAGTTTAGTGTCTGAAAATGTAACAAGTGGTTGAGAGCTGGTATCTAAATTTTCCCTATCCATCTCTCTCTATTTTTGTTTGGAGAGATTTTTGCTATAGGGGACGTGCGCTCATCAGAAAGACAGAGACAGAGAGATAGAAAGCGAGAAATCACCCCAAAGGAGGGATGGCCACACCGCAGTCCTTTCTATTCCATTCTCCCCTCGGAATCTTGGGCACTTTTACTCACACTCACCTGACTTGAGTTTTAAGATACTGCCTCCTGGATTCCCACCGCAGTTGACCATGTGGGGGTGCAGCGACATAACCATTACGTCATCTGCTGGTTCCTCCTTTCTAGAGTCATACCATGTCCAGGAGAAACACGTTTGTGAGCTTTGAGGACACATGATTATCACAGTTTTTCCAGGCTGCCTGAAGAGAAGGAAGATCAAGGACTTATTCTTCTTGCTTTGTTGAGAGTCAGCCAATGAGGAGCTAGGAAAAGGACTTGTCCTTTTGTACATCAGGAAGCATGGCATTTAGCAGGTCTCAGGACAAATCCAGACAGCAACAGACAATGACATCCTGGAGAAAGAGCAGCCTGCTTGCTGCTTATGAGTGAGGAAGACTCATCCCTGTCTTACAGGGTAACTCAGAATAGGCTACATTAATCTTGTCTCACTGGTGAGAAAGGGGTGTGAATTACACACAGAAGACTGGCCAACATCAGATTTCTATCCATTTCCTCAGTAGAAGAGTAATTCTCTCAGTTTGTTGTCAACGGAGTAGCAAGGACAGAAATTTTTCTGCCTTCTTTGCAAATCTTTCACTATTTACAGACCCATATGAATGCTGACCGAACATATAAAGAAAATAAAGTAGTATATCGCTTTAAAAAAATGTAGGAAAGGGACCAGCAGTTAGCGTAATGGCTATGTCGCTGGACTCCCACGTAGTCGACCGCGGTTCGAGTCCCGGACCCGGCGGCTTAAACTCACGCCGGGCGCGTGTGCGTGCGTGCCCAAGATCCCGAGAGGAGAATGGAGGAGAAGGGATTGCGGCGTGGCCATCCCCCCTGGGGGGTGATTTCCTGCTTTCTATCTCTCTGTCTCTCTCTGTCTGTCTGGCGAGCGCACGCGCCCTATAGCAAAAACCTCTCCAAAAAAAAGAAAAAATAAAATAAAAAAAAAAATGTAGGAAGATCGTGTTAACTTATAACAGTTGGTAGTAACTGAAATGAAATTGCTAGAAACTAAAAAAACTGAGAAAAAAATAGTACTTATAGACAAGCAATTAGAGTGCCATATATACTCTAAACACATTTTATATAATTTTTAAATGCAAAAAAAAAAATCAATAGAGAAACTGGAAACTAGAAGGACCATTGCCAAGGTCAGTCTATTGATCTTGAAGATCAAGTAAAATGTAAAATTTTACAACACAAAGTGATAATGAAAAGAAATGGAAATCTTGAGGGAAAAGCTAGAAAATAAAGACATATCTAGAAATCTAAAATGCTGAAAATAGATGTGCCAGAAAGGAAAAAAAAATAAAGAAGTAAAAAACTAATAATTGGGCTATAAAAGAAGAAAAATTCCCTGAGTCAACGAGTTTGGATCTACATATGGAAAAAGCTTGCGGACTTCAGAGAGGATTAATAAAAATTTCTAAAATCCACATTAAAAGGAGAGAACCTAATCAGATTGAAGATAAGGGAAAAGGGGTTACATGTAATATGGGAATGAGATTAGCACTAAACTTTTCATGTAAGACACTGACAAAATGCAATATTGAGTAAAATTGCTATATTTCCATATTATTATGTTTAATAGTTCATCATATATTAATAGAATTAAAAATAATTTGATATAATGGGTAGATACAAGATCAATAGAAATATAATAGGTTTTCATAGAATAGTAATACCTAGTTCAAATGGAATATAAGTCATTTAAAATTATGATAAAGCTATACTCTAATATTGGGACAGAGTTTTCAAAAGAGGGATAGGGCCCATTTAAAAAGAACTGTAATGTATTTAAAAGTGTGAACAAGATCCTGAGGAAAAAACATATTTCTGAACGGGAAGACTTAACATCATGAAAATATCAATTATTATGTGTTTTACCATTCACTTATTCAAAAATATTGTATTGATAATGCCTTAATGATAGAGTTGAGGTACAGAGAGTAAACAAAATAAACAAGATCTATTGTAGTTTGAAGAGTGGTAAAAAGCTATGAGAAAAAAAAATCAAAGAAGTAAATCTACAGTGTTACAGGGCTAGTCCTTTTTCACAGTGTGGTGGGAAAAGACTGGTGAGAAGATGACATTGTAAACATGTATGAAGGGAGTAACAGAAGAGCAGGTCTTGTGCCATCTGGATAAAGACTCTCCTACAGAAGGGAAATGCACAGTGTCTCCGAGGAGGGAGTGTATAAGAAAGCCGAGATAACTGAACTGAAGTCAGCATAGAATAGAGCATGATGAGATGCATTCAGTGAGGTACGAACAGTTCATACCATTGAGGCTGTTTTGTTTCTCTGAATAGGACAAGACGCCACTGGGGGCTTTGAGCAAAGCATGAAACGCTCTAACTTTTTGACTAGATAACTCTCATTGCTTGGCTGTTTGTTTTAAAGGCTGCAAGGGCAATAACAAGAATTATGAGGTTACTATAACTGTCCAAGTAAAAAATAAAAGCGGCATGGGCTGAATGGTAGTCATGGAATTTGTGAGATGTGATGGTATCTTAAAACATATTGGAGGGTCCAGGTGGTGGTGCAGTGGTACTGCAACTGGACCCACGTGGGAAAGGGTCTGGGTTCATGCCCTGTGATTTCCTTGGGCATGCCAGCTGAAACTGGAAGTGGATTGTGGCAGGAAGGCCCTGTTGGGGTGTTTCTCTCTCTCTCTCCTTTTCTCTCTCATAAAATAAAAATAACAACAAAATTATATTAGAAATATTTGACAACTAAATTCCTGATGTTGGATCTTGAATGTGAAGGGAAGAATGAGGTTAAAGATGATGCCAAGCTTTCGGCCTGAGTCCACACAGGATGCTACCATTAACAGGGAAGGGGAGGCTGCACCCCAAGTTCAGGGTTGTCCATACTAATGAGAAATGACTATTTGAACTATCCATATGGATATCTGAACTGTCCAAATTGAAATATGGGTGATTAGATAAGATTCTAGAGTTTATAGGGAAAGTTCCAATACTATTACTACCTAGTCCAATTATTATCCAAATAAAGCCTATTTTCTGTGGGAGGCTGCGCACCAGCGAGTCTGCCAAGGTTCTCAGAGAGCAAACAATTGCCATGATTGGCCACTAGAATCCCTCAGATTTGCATATCCGGCACCTCATGATTGGTCCAAAAGCAACCAATCGTAACCCACTGTTTACAACCAATCACGGCCCACTGTTTACAACCAATCACGGCCCACCATTTACAACCAATCATAACCCACCTTTTTACGATCCACCAACGTGTATATAACCACCATGCCTGGCCCACAATAGCCAGATGACCAGGAAGACAACGGAGACGACACAGACTACCAGGAAGACGATGACCCTGGAGAGCCTGAAGAGCTTAAACACCGCACAGTCTCCAGACGACCCTGAAGAGCTGTAACACTACATCATCTCTAGACAAGCCTGAAGAGCTGTGACATCGCGTTGTCTCCATGCTGCTCACAACAGACGACGTGACCCTAAAGAGTTGTAATACTGCGTCGTCTCCAGGCTGTACTGTGCCGCCCACAATAAACAGACGACACTGTGTCGTCTCCGTGCTGTGACACTGTGCCTCTTGTTCCGGCTCTCACTCCTTCCCTCAGGAAACCTGTTTGACTGTCCCCCCAGGTCGGGACACGTGGCGCCCAAACCGAGTCGGGACAATTTTCAACTTAATACATTAATTTGACTTAATTGTGAAGTTAATTTAAAAGAAAAATGACTAAGGAAAAATATAAAGACATTATAATAAGTAAGAATTTCACAAATCCTTGCCTTACCAGGTAGAAACGTTTACTATAGCCTCACTATAATAAAAATAGTATGAAATTGTCAAAGGAATAAAAGTCTGTATAAAAGAGCATCCCAAAATAAACTTTAGGGGTATAAGGAAACTATATACTACATCTGGGGCCAGCAGATGGTGTAATGGTTATGTTACTTGACTCCCAAGGAGTTGACACGGTTTGAATCCTGGACCCTATAGCTTAAAACTCATGCCGGACATGCATGCATGTATGCTCAAGACCCAAGAGGAGAATGAAGGAGAAGGGATTGCTAGGTGGCCATACCCCTGGGAGTTGATTTCTCACTTTCTGTCCCTCTCTTCCTATCTCTGTGGTGAGTGCACATGCCCTATAGCAAAAATCTCTCTTAAAAAAATGACTATATTGTAATCATATTCAATCTATAAACATATACACTTAATAGTTATTTGTATTGAGTTTAGCAAGCTTTCTCATTCTAGTTATCAGGCAAGTTAATTACTAAATTACTGTAGAGGTTTAGAAAAATTAACAACTTGCCCAGATTAACATAACTATTAAGTAGTAACTAGGATTTAAATCTGTCATGTTGGGAGAAATACCCTTTTGTTTTGTTTTTGGTTTTGTTTTTCTGAAAGAGAGATTTTTGCTATAGAGCTCATGTGCTCACTGGAAAGACAGAGAGAGAAAGAAAGCGAGGGGGATGGCCACGTTGCAATCCCTTTTCTATTCTCCTCCCGGGATCTTGGGCACGCATGCACGTGTGTCTGGGATGAGTTTGAAGCCGCAAGGTCTCAGACTAAAACTGCACTCGACTACGAGGGAGTCCAGCAAGGTAACCATTACACCGTCTGCTAGTCCCAGGAGGTATATCCTTTTACTCCCACACTAAATGTTGTGTCTGATTTTTCCTGACCCAGCTGTATTTATAAGGTGTCAGTTGATGATGATTTTACAGAAGACACAAGATGAGGCTCTACTCAAATGTTTGACTCCCAGCCTTTTCTTTTCTTTCCTTTCCTTTTCTTTTCTTTTCTTTTCTTTTCTTTTCTTTTCTTTTCTTTTCTTTTCTTTTCTTTTTTCTTTTCTTTTCTCTCTCTCTCTCTCTCTCTCTCTCTCTCTCTCTCTCTCTCTTTCTTTCTTTCTTTCCTTTTATTTTTTTTTCTTTTTTAAGAGAGCTTTTTGCTATAGGGTACGTGGCTCACTGGAGAGACAGAGAGAGAAAAAGTGAAAAATCATCCCCAAGTGGGAATGGCCATGCTGCCATCCCTTCTCCACTCTCCTCTGGGGATCCTGGGCATATGCACGCAAGTGTGCATGGTGAGTTTTTTTAAGCCACCGACCACAGTAGACTATGTGGAAATCCAGCAAGATAACCAGAACGCCATCTGCTGGTCCCTCTCAGGTTTTCTTCTAAGACCAGGCTACCTTTCTAGCTGGCTGCAGTGATGTTAGGAGAGCTGCCTTAGACTTCCACAGAGGAAGGAGAGGCAGACTGCATGGGTCGAAGCTAAGAAGTTCTCAGGAGACTTCAAGAAGAGCCACCAGTACTGGGCTTAAATTAGAGGTTTTCAGTAAATGCAGTGGGAGAGTCCAAGTTTCCTTAATCCAACTTCTATATTTATTTGTCACAAAGGGCCACTCTGAATACGGAGATTTCCTAAAATGTTTGGCTTACCACCAGTCCATGCCTTTTCAAATCAACCTTTATGCTCTCCACTCAACAGCTTTCTACTTTCCTCACATTGAGGCCACTTACTTAGACTGGTTTGCAGAAGGAATTAGGTCTATGCTTTCATGTCTAAAAGCTCTCTCTCACCACACTTCTGAAAAAGAGTGCTAGCAAGCTGTGAAACAGTGAGAGGTATCAGGAATCAGTGCGATAATGGAAGATAATTGCCCCTAAGAATCTCATGCGTGACCTTCATGGCAAAGGTTCTTCTATGTAAAAATCTAATGTCTATCTTTAGAGGGTAATTTCCCTCCTCCAGGCAAAAATATCCTGCACAATTCCCTTAAGATCATTTCAAACATTCCATTGTCTATATTTGGAAAAACAAAATATAATACCTCCTAATACAGATAATATTGTTAATACTTTAAGTGATTGATTCTAGGGACAGTCCATGTTCAGGCAATACTTAATAAATTTCCAAATAGTTGAGTGGTATACTTTCTGTTCAGTAGTCTAGAAATATAGAGTTTCCCTGCGATCATTTTGTTGTACTTTTTAATGCATGTTATGAGACTGAGTAGGGACGTTTGTGAGGCCTGAATTTAATGTAAGCATAGGAATATACGATTGGAAATAAAATTGTATTGTGATCAGAAAGATTCATGCTCTGCAATCAAGCGAAGTAAGAACACATAACAGAGTAAGATTAATTCAATTTACACACCTACCTGGGTGTAATGGATAGGTGGATTGTGACTCCCCCAATGCATACATGCTTAACTCTCTTAACTGTAAGAATTTTATAAATTCCCAACACAACACAGCTCCCTCTATCGTCATTAAATCACAAGACCACACTGTAAATAAAAGAAGAAAACAGACTTTCCTAAACAAGATCTTTAAAACACTTGCCACAAAAATACGAAATAGAAAAATACATCTCCCCACAACAACAAACCACACATAAACTCAAAGCTGCATAAAAGTACAGTAGTAAAAAAGTGACAGAAACTATAAAGGTTTGAACCATAAAATATCCTTGTTCCATATTTCTTTGAGATAACATGCAACCTTCACTAGTAATATGTCTATAAAAACCCGGAAGTGAGTTATTTGAATTTATTTTACTGGATACAGCTTAAAAATCACTGCCAAAGGAATTCTGATATTTCCCACCAATAATTCTGATGAGTAGCAGACATGGGAGAACCTCAATGGCAAGTTTTAGTTTTGTAGGGAACCCAAAGTCCCATCTCTTAAGACTTCAGTGAATCTCCCAAATGATATTAGACTCTTCTACCCATGCTATTCTGTACCTTTGTTTAACATAAGTAAACAGACTTAGTATGTGCCTCACCCTAGTCTGCTTTGCTGGCTGGTGTTCTCAACCCTGCTAGTGCTGGGAAAAAGTATACAATATATACAACCTTTTCTGAATCTTTGCCCTGAACTAACAAGGCCCACTCACCCAGAAATGGCTAGGAGGCTCCATTCCTGAATCTACACCCCCTAGCTGTAAGGTAGCTCCCTTTCCAATGTAATTCATGCTCTAGAGTAGTTCAGGGAGCAGAGCAAAGACAGAATTTACCTGAGACAACATTCTTGTCAGCTCTTTCCTCTTTTTTTTTTTTTTTAATCTTTCTTTCCTCATTCCTGTACTGATTTAAAGAGCACTACTTTATCTAGTTACAAAAGGACAGAAAGACTGATGGCACTAGCTTTTATATTTTCTTAGTAATATTAATTTACTAAACTGGCTGATTTCGCTGGTAGTTTTAGTAATTTGCATTAGTTGTTACATGCTGTTTTCAGTTGCATTATAATCATACTGAAAGGAGGCTTGTCTCTTTGATCATAGTGCTAATTTTTCTTCAGGTACTTAGGCAAATTATTGACATTCAGCAAATATGTGGTTAATGTAAATTCATTGTAGTAGACTTAGGTTTCTGTGATTCCAAATAGGAGTCAGTTGTTATATAGAAGAAGGAAAGTTTGGTCTTCACATGTCTTCTGGCAAAGTAAAATTTAGGGGAAAAAAGTACAAATATGGGAAAACTGTTTTAAACAAATCTTTTCCCATTCAGAACTTCCTAAAAATAAGTTGGAAGAAATAAAAATGAAAGCAATGTATTTTAACACCTAGTTTAAAAGTTCTTAAGATAAAATAGATTTGGGAACCAGCAGTTAGCGTAATGGCTATGTCGCTGGACTCCCACGTAGTTGACCGCGGTTCGCGTCTCGGACCTGGTGGCTTACAACTCACACCGGGCGCATGTGCGTGCGTGCCCAAGATCCCGAGAGGAGAATGGAGGAGAAGGGATTGCGGCGTGACCATCCCCCCTGGGGGGTGATTTCTCGCTTTCTGTCTCTATGTCTCTCTCTGTCTGTCTGGCGAGCGCACGCGCCCTATAGCGAAAAACCTCTCCAAAAAAAAAAAAAAAGATAAAATAGATTTTTGATTGTAGCTGGACATTTTGAAAAGTGATCTAAAGTAGCATGTGCTATTATATAGAAATAGTATAGAAAACCACATCAAGGGAGGATTATTATTTATTTTTTCCACACACACACACATATATATATATATATATATATATATATATATATATATATATAATTTTTCCCCAAAGGGTTTGCGTACTTATCAGGGGGAAACAGAGAGAAGGAGAAAGAGAAATAACCCCCAAGAGGGGGGGTGACCATGCTTATTGTAATCACTTCTCCATCTTCCTCTCAAGACTTTGGGTACTTAAATGCACCCAGAGTGATTTTCAAGTTGCTGTGTCCAGGACTCACTGTAGGCCATGTGGGTGTCCAGTGCCTTAACTACCACGCTACCTGCTGACCCTGTCCCACCTTTTTACAAGTTTGCTAAACTTTATGTTGAACCTAGTCAATGTGCTTTATTTTTGTGAGTTTTTTATTTTCATTTTTTTAAATCTTCATCTATACACTATCTAATAAGGAGGAAAGTGGGAAATGACAGAGGTTGGAAATAGGGGGGAAATATGTATATACAGAAAACAAGAAATGGAAAATTAGTTGTTGACAATAACATGTCTGATTAAGCCACTATATAGTGTATTCTGGATGGGAAATCGCATTTTGTATGCTGTAATGATGTTCGGTGAGAGAACGTAAATGTAAATGCAAAATAAATAAGTTAATTTTTAAAAATCCTTCACCAAAATGGTACATTTGTTAAAATTGATAACCTAC
This sequence comes from Tupaia tana, assembly GCA_026018925.1. Lineage (NCBI taxonomy): Eukaryota > Metazoa > Chordata > Mammalia > Scandentia > Tupaiidae > Tupaia > Tupaia tana. The sequence goes on along the minus strand of JAKSZU010000004.1, from coordinate 49,130,840 downwards.
ATTCTCATTATAACCAAAGTCCATAGCTTACATTATGATTCACTCTCGGTAGTACATATTCTATGGGTTTGGACGAAAGTATAGTGATTTTTATTTGCCATTACATCATCATAGAGAGGAGTTTTACTGCCCTGGAAATCCTCTGCCATTCACATATTTACTCCTCCCTCCCCTCTAACCTTGGCAGCCACAGCTACTTGTTACTCTCTCCCAAGTTTTGACTTTTCCAGAAAGTTATAAAATTGAGATGACACAGCATTTAGTCTCCAGATAGACTCCCTTCACTTAATAATAGTTACTTAAGCTTTTCGATAGTGTTTTAGTTTGCATTTCCCTGATGGACATGTGACTTATAACATCTTTTCATAGGCTTATTTGCCATTTGCGTTTTTTGTTTGTGAGGTATCCAGATTGTTTGCCTATTTTCAGTTGGGTGTTTGTTTTCATATTGTTGACTCTTAAGCATTCTTTGTGTATTTTGGATAATAATCTTTTATCAGGTAGATCTTTTGCAAGTATTTTCTCCCAGTCTGTGGCTTATTTTTACTTTCTCTTGACGATGTTCTTCATAAAACAGAAAAAATTAATTTAATAAAGTTTAACATAACAATTATTTCTTTCACTGCCTGTCTTTGGTATTGTATCTAAAAAGTTATACCCAAGGTCATCTGGATTTTCTCCTATGTTGCCTTCTGGAATTTTTATAGTATTTTACTTTACATTTAGAGCTAAGATTAATTTTGAGTGCATTTTAAAGTTTTAATTAATAATTTTATTCATTTCATGAGAGCGAGGTACCTCTAGGAGGAACTTCTCCTCGTGATCCACCCCAGCCAGCCCAAATCACTGGTGTTGCACACATTGTGTGCAGGGGGAAAGATATACAGCCTTCCTATGTAGCTTCAGTATCACTAAGCATAATCGTACCACTGTGTCCATGGATGGCCATTTTGGATTAATTTTTGGTGAAAGGTGTAAGGTCTGTGTCTAGATTTAATTTTTTGCGTATGGTTGCTCCAATACCATTGTTGAAAACTCTTTTCTCCATTGTAGTTTCTTTGCTTCTTTGTTAATATCATTTGACAATATTGATGTGCTTAATTCTCTTCTCTTATATTGGTCTGCATATTTCTTTTTCACCCATCACACATTCTCTAGCTTTATAGTAAGTCTTTAAGTCAGGTGATATCAGCCATCCAACTTTGTTCTTCACCTTCAATTGGGTTATATTTGAATAATATCTGTATATCAAACTACAACCACTCATTTAAATAATATTAAAATAATATGTTATTAATGAATACCTGGATGGTGACATATGACAGCAGTAGACATGGTACCAACCACATATTAATAATAGCATTAATCATTAGCTGTTAACAAGTCCATTAAACCTTTATGAACTATGCCATAGATTCTAGTAGATAGATTTTTTTTTTACAGGCTCAGTGGAATTTGTTCAATGCAATTCAAATGAACATAGATCAATTGATCTAGTATTTTTAGTTGCATTCAAAACTGAACAAAATACTGAATTGACCAAGGAAATCACTTTGTTACTAAGATACTAAGACTGTCTTAAAACCAATACATGAAGGAACCAGCAATTAGCGTAATGGCTATGTCGCTGGACTCCCACGTAGTCGACCGCGGTTCGTGTCCCGGACCCGGTGGCTTAAAACTCACGCCGAGCGCATGTGCGTGCGTGCCCAAGATCCCAAGAGGAGAATGGAGGAGAAGGAATTGCGGCGTGACCATCCCCCCGGGGGGTGATTTCTCGCTTTCTGTCTCTGTCTCTATGTCTCTCTCTGTCTGTCTGGCGAGCGCACGCGCCTTATAGTGAAAATCTCTCTCAAAAAAAAAAAAAAAAAAAAACAAAAAAACAATACATGGTCCAACCATGGTGATGTAGGTAGGTAAAACACTATTTTGTAATGCTGGAGTCACGTGGGTGTAGATCCCAGGCCAGTCTGAATATACCAAGCAGGCTCATGCATCCTTGCAATCCTGGCTGACTGGGAGGTTGGGAGGGAGGATTTCTAAGTGTTAAGACCTTATCAAGGGTACCTGTCCCTTTGTCTCTGTGGAAATAAATAAATTTATACACTTTATTTAAAAAATAAAAAGCAAATATAGAGAGTTAGATCCTTGTGTTTAAGGTATAGGTCAGAGAACATTTGCTTTTTCTATAAATCTGTTGGAGTTTTTAAGCCTTATTTATGAACTTTGAAAAATAATTTTTAAAAATCTTCTAAAACTTAAACTCAGGATTCAGCATACATATATTTTATATTCAACACACATGTATATATGTGTGTATACAAATTACATACATGTAGATATGTATGGTGTGTGTGTGTGTGCATGTTTTCTAAAGATTCTGTGACAACTGATCCTCAAATAGGCCTTTAAGAACTATTCTACATAAGACAGCAGTTCTGAGGTCTGAGAGAAAGTTCATTACTAACTATACTGTTGTTTTAAGAAGAAATGAACTGATTTGAATGAATTTAACTGATTTAGGACTCCATCTCTAAATCAAATTTCAAGAAAGTAAGACATATGATTTTAAATGAATACTTGAGTGTACACATATAAAGCCACTAACTTTAAGAACCATTTGATAAATATATTTTGTAATCATTTAGAGAAATATATGGAAAAAGCATCCACTATAAAAGACATGTTGCATTTGGTGACTTCAGGTTGGCATGTCCATTGCTTCTCTAAAAATGTTCTTTTTCTTTTTTTTCCAAAAAATTTTAGTGACGAAAGATGTGTGTGCATGGACAAAGAGAGAGAGACAAAGACAGAGACAGAGACAGAGACGGAGGGAGGGAAAGGGAAGGAAACCATTTCTCATTGAACCTGTGGTCTGGTCACACCACAATCCTTTTTCCTTTAATCCTTTCTGCTGTCAGGATCCTGGACATGTATGCACACTTGGCATGTTTTTCAGGCTGACAGTGCCAGGACTCAGACCTTGGTTGGCCATATGGAATCTGGCTTCCTCTGTGCAGCATTTAAGTGCTGTCTATGCTATGGGGCCTGCCTGAGACAGTGCTTTTGTTGATTGTAAATATTAGTTAATTCTCTCTAAAACCAGACCTCAGTAAGTCATTACAATGGAGAAGGTCAGTGGTGCAGGTAATACGAAACATTGAGATTTGCAAACATAATTTGCTCCTGACTTTGGAATAGCCTTGTCTGGGATATTTTTCATTTCTAATTATGTTTGAAGGTGTCTAATTCAACTTATATTTTCTAGACCCATAGTCACTGGCAAGAAATTTGAGTAGGTGTTCCTAGACCACTCTCTAATTGACTAAATAAGGGAATACCTCACTTAGATGATTTATACAGGAACAAAAATGTATTGACCATCTTTTTCAGCAGGATCCTTAATATTGCACAGATATGATAAACTGTTAGCTGTTACTGATTTTATGACATTTTTTTGCAAAGAGATCAAAGTTGACGATATATGTCACAGAAACAAGAGACTTGCTATTAATCTCTGCAGTAGTGAGGGAAAGGCAGTGGCATTCCTGTAATATGAGCTGGGGACAAAACTGAAAGATTATTTGTCTATAGCAACTCATAAGTGAACTTCTGGTTGAAAAACTGAAAATAAGTAAGCAAATAATAAAGCAGTATGAGTCTGTGTTGAATAATTGTTAATGTTACGGGGTTTGAGCAGTACTCTCCACAGATTTTAGCTTAAATGAATTATCTCACTCTAATCCTTTGTTTCCTCACCTGGAAGAAACTAATTATGATATTTATTATCCTATAAGGTAAATTTGAGTATTAGAGCAGATGAGCCTGTAAGATACTCAGCATTCCACCTGTCACATAATAAGTGCTCAGTAAATGCAAGTTACTAGGAGCAGTTATGTAAGTGTAGATTTAAATGAGTGAATTATGTTTTCTGGGTAAAGTATAATGAATATATGACATATGAGTTAAGTTTTGAATGATAAATAGGACATTTTCAAAAGAAAGAAAAGCATTTAGATGGGAAAAGACCATGTAAATTGTGTAAAAGAACTTTATTTTCAGAAAGATAAGTAATCTGTTGTGGTTAGAGTGTAGAATATATTCATAGAGGAAGAGATAATAGGAAACGAAGCTGCCTTCAGATATAAATCCAGAAAGAAACATGCAGCACATAAATAGTATACCTGTTAGTAAAATATATTCATGTCTTGTGTGTACCTAGTTATTATAATTATTATTTTGTCAAAGGTCACATATGTTCACTGGAGAGAGAGACAAAGCAAGAACTCACACCCCACCCCCCCTTATTGGCCATGGTCACAATACAATCCCTTCTCCTTCATTTCTCCCTCCTTTCAGGATTTTTGGCATGCACGCACACTCACCTGGTGTGTTTTTCAAGCTGCCATGTCTGGAACTTGAACGGCTTGTTGAACCATATGGGATCCAGCTTCCTTACCCACTAAGCCATGGACTGGACCCTAGATAGCTTTAATATATATTGAGACAGAAAAAAAAAAGTTTTGTTTAAACTGTTAAGTTATCCACAATACAACTACATTTTTTACCTCTCTTACAAGTGGATTAAGTTATGTGGCTAAGTACTGTATGCAAAACTGGTGAAACATCACTAGTGCTAACTTGTAAAACATCTATCATAATTCTATAATTTTCTCTTCCACTGCCTTTGTGACACTAGAGGCCAAAGCTGACAGAGCTTCATGTTGAAAGGTCAGTTCCTGCAGCCTGCAACTTTATAAGCCAGAACAATACCAAAATTAAACCAAAACAAAAAACTCTTTATCATGGAAACCACAAAATGCACACACAATCCCTACTAATAAAGATATACAAAAATTTTAGGTTAATAATATACCTTAGGCATCCATAAATCTTAAGACAATGATGCCCACTTTCACCATTTCTAATCAACACTGTATTAGACGTTCTAACGAGAGCCATTAGGAATAAAAGAGAAATAAAAGGCATCTAAACTAGAAAAGAAAAAGTGAAACTATCTATTCACACATGACTTGTTTTTACATAGGTGTTACATATAGAAACTCCTAAAAAATACAAAAAAGCTATTAGACTTATTAAATAAATTTAACAAAGTAGTAGGATCCAAGTACAAAATACAAACCACTTTTGTGTTTCCATACACTAGCAATAAATGATTCAAAAAGAAAATTAAGAAGGAAATTCCATTTACTATAATACATAAAAGAATAAAATATCTAGAAGTAAACTGACCAAAGAGGTGGTCTATGTGCTGAAAACAGATGACATCACTCAAATAAATTAAAACAGATCTAAAAAACATAAAAGCACCCATGCTCATTAATGAAAAAGGTTTATATTAAGAGGCCAGAAGTATCTAAAGTCATCTACACATTAATACAATCTCTAGCCAAATTCCAGCCTTTTTTTTTTTTTCAAAGAAAGAAAAAAATATTATCTTCGAATGTATATAGCAGTAATGAAAACACTCTGAAAGACTAGAAGCCATGGGACTGACAGCAGGTTTGGATACCAAATTGGCTTAAAAATATACTGGGTACATGTGTGGTGGCACCCATGGTCATAAAGAGCTGGAGGACTTAGGAAAAGTGTCATGAGACCCTATGGAGGTCACATTTTTCTTTCTTCTCTCTTTCATCCATGCACACACATTCTCTGTCATAAAAACAAATAAACAGGACTGGCTTTGTAGCACAGTGGTTAAGCACCATATAAGAAACCCAGATATCATATGGCCCAGCAGTTTTCGAGTCCTAGCCCTAGTGGTGTGAAGACCACACTGAGCATGCACATTGTACCCAAGATCCTGACGGGATAGAGAATGGAATGCAAAGAATTGGAATTCGTTCAAGACCTATTGAAGAATACCTTTTACTTTCATACATACACGTGTGCCCTCTCACAAAATTAAGTAAATAAATAAATAAATATAAAAATAATGAGAGAAATAAAAGAAGAGGAGGAGGAGGAAAAAAGAAAACAAGCAGGAAGAATCCATGAATCATATACTTTCATCTATTCACTTGGATATATTTTAAAACTGTAAAAATTTGATTTCTGTACATAACAAATTTCAATAGAAGGCAACATACTTGTACTGAGTTATAATTTAGCATAAATAGCACATATGTGACTTGTGTTTTTTAAGATACTTTTTTCATTTCTTCCAATTAAGCTTACTATTGGAAAATAATTGTTCTATAAACAATAATGTATTTTAAAAATGTAATTATAAATTTTTATTATTAACAAATATGTGGTAATCTAGGGAAAGAAACTTGTCTCAGCTAAAAAACATTACAAATATCTTATTCAATAAAGGTAATAGATACAAAATAAAGAACAGAACAATAGTTCTTCCACATGGCAATATCAATTAATTATAAAATGTAAAAATAATATTGCAATAATATGGCTTTGAGATCAGAATCTGTCAACCTCTCCAATAGTTTTATGTACATATGCACATTTTCAATCTACACTTCTTTTTTTTAAGAATTATTTAATTTTATTCATTGTCATCATTTAATTTTATTTTTTAAGTTGATCTGAGAAAGATAGAGAAAGAAAGTGAGAAAGCAAGCTGCCAGGTCCAGGACTCAAACCGTGATCAACCATGTGTGAATCCAGCTGCCTTAACCACCATCCCACCTGCAGGCCCCCTCAGTCTACATTTCTAAATATAGTTCTCCTCTCAGTGAAGACTCTTCCTTCTAGTCAATTTACTACCTTCCTCTGAATAACTTCTGATCATATTTTTTTCATGTCTTATAGATTGCTTTTTTCAAAGAAGACTTCAACAATATTTAGTCTGACATTGATTTAGAAGTGTCCTTTGCACTACCTTCACCAAACTGTGTACATTTTTGCTTTGGTCAGAATCCTATACTTCTTAGTATGTACTAGAATGTCTGGGACAGAGTACTGTCCAATACAAATACTTGTTGAATATATAAATATAAAATGACACTAAAAATCATGATACATGCAAAAAAAAAATAAGATTGACACTGAGTAAAATGTTATGCGTGGAAGTTTTGAAAATTCTAAAGATATTAATATTTTTCAAATTGAAGTTATGGTTCACTTTTATTCATGATTGTATATGTGTTAAGAAAGTGAGAGAGAGAGAAAAAAAGAGAACACACTCTTAATGGGGTCTCCCCATACTACAATCACTTTCCTCTATTCTTCCAGCTGCTCAGGGTCATAGGTATGTGCACATGTGCCTGGCATGTTTCTGTTGGACTGGGCCAGGAATCTGAACTTGGGGTCAGTTGTGTGGTTCCAATCATGCTACCAACTGTGCCACCTAGACTGGGCCCATTTCCCAATTAAATTATGTTTGTTGCCAATCCTTTTTTATTGTTGTTTTTGGGAGAGATTTTTGCTATAGGGTATGTGTCTTCCCTGAAGAGATAGAGAGAGACAGAAAGCAAAGAATCACCCCCCAGGGGGAAGGCCATGCCACAATCCCGTCTCATCTATTCTCCTCTCAAGACTCTGGGCATGCATGCCCACATGCCTGGTGTGACTTTTAAGCCTCCAGGTCTAGGACTTGAACCACAGACAACTATGAGGGAGTCCAGAGGCGTATACTTTAAGCCATTGTTGGTCCCTATTTGTTGCAATTTTAATCACAACTGATGTGATCTTTTTGCAAGTGAATGCAGTTTTGCCAAAAAAAATACATTTTAATATTATTAATAATAATAAAATTCCATACACAATTTATTTAAAGATTGACAAATGTTAAGACAGGAGATTCATTCAATCCAATATAAATATACTATGAAGTTAAAATAATGCATTTAGTATATTAAATCAAGAACTAACAAATGAATCAATGAGCCAAAATATTAAATACAGAACAGAAACGAATACTGTGTATACAATAATTTATTATGTTACAATTATTTGAAGAAAGAAAACACTTAATGGCTTAAAACAGCGAATGTTTTTACCTCATAGTTACTAAGGATCAAAAGTTTAAGTACAAGTTAGGTGAATCTTCTGTTTAAAGATCACTCACAAGGCTGCAATTAAATTGATCCCCAGGCCTGGTATCTCATCCAAAGGCTTGAATGGGGGAAGGACTATCTGCCATGCTCATGCTATAGATGGGAGAATTCAGCTTTTTCCTGGTCATACTCAGAAGACATCCTTCGTTCCTTTCCCTATGGACCTCTCAGTGTGATGACCTTTGTATGTGTGTGTGTGTGTGTGTGTGTGTGTGTGTGTGTGTGTGTGTGTGTGTGCTATAGGGTTTGTGTGCTCACCAGAGAGAGAGAAAGTGAGAAATCACTCTCCAGTGGGATGACCATGCCACAGTTCCTTATACTCCATTCTCCTCTGGGGATTTTGGATACACATGCACACACACCTTGTGTGTTTTTCAAGCCAGCATGTCGTGAACTTGAACCATGCATTTGGATGTACAGGATCTAGCAGCCTTAAACTCCATGCAATCTGCTTGATGCATGTTTTATGCATGATGACTTGTTTTATCAAAGACAGCAAAGGATGATGCTCAGGGAATGAATGTTAAGTAATTAAAAAAAAAGTTTCAGGAGGAAAAAAAAACAGTAAAACTGTTCTTATCGAAATTAAAAAAAAATGCATATTTTATGACTGCAGTAAGCTATATAGCCCCAGCTAGGTACTACTTTATAGTATGTTCATTCTACTCACTGAGGTTTATGCCTAAAGTCAGACTTGGGTTCATGTATAGGTATTTATCAGCTGCACTTGCTATTGGATACATTTAGACTACTTAAGTTCATTAGCAAATCAATTAAATGGGGGAAAAGGCATAGAAAGCAACCATGGATACCAGAGACAATGTGGGAGGAGGGTGGGACATGGCAGAGGGTAAGGGATAGAGAATCAAGGATGGCAAAAAAAAAAAAAAAATACAAGACATAAGAAATGGAAAATTATTTGCTGATAACATGTATGTTGATGTGCTTGATTGAGCCAATATACAGTGTATTTTGGATGGAAAATTCATTTGTATGCTGTAATGATGTATAGTGAATTAATGTAAAAAATAAATAAATTTAAAGAAAAACAAACAAACAAAAAATATGGTAGCAAGATGGAAGTCATATTCTTTGGTAACCTATTCACAGAAATGACATTTCCTCAACACCTTATTATTCTGTTGGCAAAAGGCAATTTACCTTAGAGGAGAGGATTCCACAAGGACATGAATGTCAGGAGGAAGGTATCATTTAGACCATCTGAGAAGCTACGTATCTCAAATAATGATGATAGCAATGATAATAATAAGAAAAAAAATAGATCCTAACTTTCTTTCTTAAGTCCAAAAAAATCAAATGAGTTAAACAGTTATGTTTTTAAACACATTAATTTACAACAGATCTATGTTTTGATTTTTTTTTGGAGAGATTTTTGCTATAGGGCGCGTGCGCTCGCCAGACAGACAGAGAGAGACAGAGAGACAGAAAGCGAGAAATCACCCCCCAGGGGGGATGGTCACGCCACAATCCTTTCTCCCCCATTCTCCTCTTGGGATCTTGGGCACGCACGCACACGCGCCCGGCGTGAGTTTTAAGCCACCGGGTCTGGGACACGAACCGCGGTTGACTACGTGGGAGTCCAGCAACATAGCCATTACGCTAACTGCTGGTTCCCACAACAAATCTATTTTTACAACCAGTCAGTTACAACTGTTAATAGTGGACTTTTTAAACATATGACCAGTAAGTAGGAAAAGACATCTTTTAACATTCTTAAACATAAAACAAGTTTGCAGTGTGTATTAATAGCCTTAAAATATTCAAAATAATATATTTTAAAATAAATCAGGAATGTAGTAAAGAGTTATGTACAATAATGTTTATAAAATTACTTGTAATACTAATTTGAATGAACCCATATTGCCAAAAATAAGAACTTAGATAGGGAAACAGTCTTATATTTTTTAAGATGAGATGCAGTGACAATGATCCCATTAAAAATCATGTCATTATGGGCCAGATGGTGGCAGGTATAGAAATACAACTGGACGGTATTGGGTTCATGTCCCAGAGCTTCCTTATCTACTCCAGGCATGTGTGTGTTCCTGTGATCTGGGCTCCTGAGGCTGGTGGTGGAGCTCTTTCTCTCTTTCTCTGTCTCAAAAGAAATAAGCTTATAAATAAATAAATTAGCTTCAAAAATCTTGTCTGGGCTGGCCCATTTACAGCAGTTAGTGCTGTGAATTGGGAGCCAGGTCCCACGTGGCCAACTGCAGTTTGAGTCTTGGCTCTGGAGGCTTGAAGAACACACCAAGCATGTGTGCATGTTTGCCCAACGTTCTAAGGTATGAAGAAATGGAAGAAGGGGGACCAGCAGTTAGCATAATGGCTATGTCGCTGGACTCCCGTGTAGTCAACCGCGGTTCGCGTCCCGGATCCGGTGGCTTAAAACTCACGCTGGGTACGTGTGCGTGCGTGCCCAAGATCCCGGGAGGAGAACAGAGGAGAAGGGATGGCGGCGTGGTCATCTACCCTGGGGGGGTGATTTCTCACTTTCTGTCTCTCTGTCTCTCTCTGTCTGTCTGGCGAGCGCACACGCCCTATAGCTAAAACCTCTCAAAAAAAAAAGAAATGGAAGAAGGGTTGAAGTGTGACCACATCCCATTAAGTGGTGCCTTCTCTCTTTCTTTCTCTGGAAAGTCAACAATGCTTCTGACAATGAAGGGGAAAAAAATCATGTCATCAAAAAAATTTAAGGACATAGAAAAGTGTATACAAATAATGTTAAGTTTCAAAAATATTCCAGTGTGATAGGGAGACAGCAAATATATGCATTTTATATACATTTGTATATGTATACATGTACATACATGGTGCCATATATGTTTTGTGTGTTGGGGGGTAAGGTTTAGGCTTTTTCCATGGAGGAGGTATCCTTGCCAGAGAGAGGCAGTAAAAAGGAAAGTGAGAAATCAACCCCCAGGGAGATGATCATGTCATCATCCCTTCTCCTCCATTCTCCTTCTGGGACTTTTGGGCACACATGCACATGTGTCCAATGTGATTTTCAAGCCACCAGGTCAGGGACTCGATTTGCAGTCAGTCATGTGAAAGTCCAGCACCTTAACCACCACATCATCTGCAGGCCCGTGTGTGTGTGTGTGTGTGTGTGTGTGTGTGTGTGTGTTTTGCAAAAACCAACATATTGACTATTGCAGTTGTAAGTACAGATTGACAGGAATCACATACAGTCTGCACTTGAAAAGTTAAGCAAGGTTTACTTATGCAAAAGATACAGAAAGAAGTCACTGCAATCACAACAGTGGCAAAAACAAGAGCAGAATTCTTTTCTTTTTTTTTCTTTTGGAGAGGTTTTTGTTATAGGGCGCATGCGCTCTCCAGACAGACAGACAGAGACAGAGAGACAGAAAGTGAGAAATCACCCCCCAGGGGAGATGGACACGCCGCAATCCCTTCTCCTCCGTTCTCCTCTCGGGATCTTGGGCACGCACGCACACGCGCCCGGTGTGAGTTTTAAGCCATCGGGTCTGGGACTTGAACCATCGTCGACTATGTGGGAGTCCAGCGACATAGCCATTACGCTAACTGCTGGTCCCGAATTCTTTTATTTTTAAAGTTTATTTATTTACTTCTATGAGCAAGAGAGGCAGACATACAGCACCCCAACAGGATCTTGAAGCCGAGATTCACCCCTACCCTCTCCCAGTCCCAAATCATGGGCACACATGGGCTTGGTGAACTCAGGGAGGTCTCAGGAGGTGAACCTGGAACCTTCCCATGTGGGTCTGCCTCACAGAGCATTGTGTTAGCACTGTGCCACCACAGCCTCCCAAGAACAGCAGCATTCTTGAAAGGAATAATACTTGTTGCTCCAGTTCCTCATCAGTGAGACCAAAGTTGCCTAAGTCATGTTTAAATAAACAAAAAATGATCTTAGATCATTCAGAAGCTCAAAGATAGCTCATTTATCCCTCCCAGCATCATACAAGGTAGTTATGCATTGTACATGTGGATATGTGCTCAGGACTATCTCAGCTGAGCACAACATTAACTTCCATGTACTCTATATTCCTGCAAGAGTAAACACCAAGGCATGCCCACAGTTTCCATGACCCAAACCTGGTCACGGAGTAACCTTCTTAACTTAAAACTGTACCACAGGCACAAGTGTCAGTTTCCCAAATGTCTCTGGAGTCATGTGATCAGACCGGCAATCTAGGACTGTCTTGCTGAAAGGCAGCAAATTACTTGTTTCGGCTAATCTGTGCGTAATGAAAGCGGTTTTTTTTATGTTTTTTTGTATACTCTTATTTATGAGCTTCATAAAAATAAAAAACAAGCTTTATTTTATGTTTCACTAATATCCAGCACCTAGCACAGAAACTGCCATCAATAGGCTCTTAGTAATATGTTTTTGAATAAATTAAAACATTTATGTATTTGCCAAATAACCTGAACTAAAAACAAATTACTGTATTTAACATAAATATTAAACTATTTCATTTGTTTCTTTTCATAATTGTAATAGACACTCAAACAGCAACAACAACCACCAAAAAAAAAAAAAAAAACAAAATTTATTTGCAGGATTCCTATGACTGTGGGTCTTTGTACCTTAATGTTCTCATATTACCATGTTTCTATGCTTAGAAAACTTTTTGAACTATTGAAAATAAGGTACCTAAAATCTTACAATATAATTTTTCTCCAGTTTATAGCTCTAATATGCGTACTTTTGAAGTAGTTGCCCTTACTTACGTATAAGTCATTAAATATAGAGTAGTTAGTGCAGTTCATTCATAAATCTATGATTTTATAGTTTGAGGCTAAAGCTGAAGGTATTAACCACAATGATTACATTTTTGTTTAAAGAGAGATTTTTGCACGCACCAGAAAGACAGAGAGACAGAAAGCGAGAAATCACCTTTCAAGAGGGAAGGCCACACCATAATCCCTTCTCCTCCATTCTTCTCTTGGGTTTTTGGACATACATGCACACATGTCTGGAGTGAGTTTTAAACCTCCTGGTCCGGAACTCAAACGATGGTCAACTATGTGGGAGTACAGTGACATAATCATTATCCCATCTGCTGGTCCAATGACCTCTTTTTTTTTTTTTAATGTATTTTCAGGTTTTTTTGTTTGCTTGTTTTCAAATTCCTTTTTGAGTAATTTTAACAGTTTAATTTATAAAAATTTTAAAAAGTAACAGATTGTATTTTTTATGCTTCAGAAAGAACATTCCATTGACACCAAAAATTTGGCCATGTTTGGCCATTTTTTTTTTCTTATTGCTTATTGAAAAAAATATATTTTCTCCCTGCCCAACTATGGATGATTGCCACCCCTTCATGTTACCATTCCTCTCTCCATCTCTATTTCTGTGTCTGTCTCTATCTCTGTATCTATATAAAAACATCTATACCTATGTACCTCATTATTGATCTGGTCTCATTTTAAATATACAACCACTTTTCTTATGTGAGTTCTTACTGTAACATTACCCTTACTTAGTCCACTCTCTACATACTCTCCCATGCTTCATATCTATTTCACACCTCTTTTCACCATCGAACTCCAACACCTCCTTCCACATTGTTTCTCTATCAACGATGTTGCTGGCTTTCACTGAGACTTGGCAGAAACAGAAGAAATTCCTCAATCTCCTGCCACCTGAGCTACCCTCCCATAGGTAGGGTATGTTCTGCCTTCCTTGTTTTTATGGTTCGCTGTCCACACTGCAAATTGGTCAGTCCTTCCATTAGTGTCTTCTCACCTACTTAACTATGGAGGACCAGTAATACTCCTTGGCCTCAATATTTCTCTCTGCAATAACTCATTTCTGTAGCATACAAGCACACTCTTATCAGAAAATACTAATCATCTTCTGACTTCTTAATTCCCTCATCTAGCTACTTCACTTTTTCACTTTATTGTAATACAAACATTTTCAAAAGAGCTATCTATACTGGTTTTCTCTAGAGCTTCTCATTGGAGTGGCTCATGATACCACTCAAGTTTTTTTCCCTTATAACTCCACTGAAATAGTACTAATGACTTTCATTCCAGAGTAGCTAATTATCATCTCTCAACTTCTTGAACTATTAGCAATATTTGCTATAATGGAAACTCCCTCCTGGAACCTTTAGCATTCAGGATACTATACTCATCTTGTTTTTCTCCACTATCTCTGGCTTTCTTTTTTTTTTTTTTTTTTTAATCTTGGTTCTTAATTTCTTCTCAGTCCTCAACCTTTAAATCTTAGAATGTCCCAAGACTCAATTTGAAGTCTTCTTATTTTCTCTATATTCACCGTCTTATTGATCTCATCAAGGTTTATGACGTTGAATGCCATAGCTTTACAACACTCAATCTATATATCCCATTGCAGTAGCTCATCTCAGAAAATGGCCAACTGTGAGCCACATCTACTGGTACACTCAATTTTGTGTATCTCTCGTCTTTTGAATCTGGACTGACCCTGGAACTTACTCTTGACAAGTAAAACACAGTAGATATGAGACTATGACTTTTTCTTTTTTTTTTTTTTTTTTTTTTTTTTTGCTATAGGCTGCGTGTGCTCACCAGAAAGACAGAAAGAGACAGAAAGTGAGAAATCACCACCCCACACCCGGGGGGGATGGTTATGCCGCAATCCCTTCTCCTCCATTCTCCTCTCGGGATCTTGGGCACACATGCACACACACCCAGCATGAGTATAAGCCACCAGGTCCGAAACTCAAAACACGTTTGACTACATGAGAGTCCAGCAACATAGCCATTATGCCAACTGCTGGTCCCAGGACTATGACTTGTAAGGCTAGGTCATAAGAAGCCTTAAAATTTGCATTTGGGACTGTGATGGTTGCTTCTAGAATCTCTTTCTTGGAATCCAGCTTTCAGGCAGGTCAAAGCCACAAAGACAGACGAGTAAATAAATGGCCTGTAGATAGTCCTGGATGAGGTTATAGCTAATAGCTAGCATGGACTATGTGCCATATGAATGAATCATTCACATGCAAAGTCAAACCTACAAATGACTCCAGTTTCAGCCTACATTTGATTGCAACCATGTGAGAGTCAGAACAAGAGCTACTCAGCTGAGCATAGTCAAGCCATGAAATTGTGAGGAATAATAATAAACTATTGTTTTAAGCCACCAAATTTTGTTTAGCTTGTTATGCATCAACAGGTTACCTGAACTCTTCATTTACATATCCAGCAGCTCATTTGGTATCACTACTTGATGCCTGGTAAGTGTGCCAAATTCAGCATATTGAAAATATACTCCTAGTTTTCTTCCAATGAACATCCTTTGCAACCTTTCTCATCCCATTGGGTGGTTATTTTATAATTATAAATACTCAATCCAAAACTTTCCTCAGAGGTTTCATCAGCGATTCCTCTTTCATTCACATAGTAAAGTCAATATAATAAATCCTGTTTGTTTTACCTTCAGATACAATGGTAATCTAGCCACTTGCTGTTGCTGCCATTGCAAATTCATCTTATACAAGCTTCTTCTTGTTCCCTCCATTCCAGACACCCTGAAACACTCATGCCTTATGTCTTTTGAGCCTGTGTTCACCCACATGTAAGCATACTCACTCTCTCATTTACCTCAGGTTTTTGTTCTATTGCTTTTGTTTTTCAGTGAACCTGAACAATTAGTTTAAAACTTCATCCCCATCTTGCCACAGACATTACCTTTTCATTGTCCTTCTTTTATCATATTTTTTCCTAAGCTTACACAGTATAAATTCTAATTAGTTATTCAGTTATGTGATTGCTTGTTTATTATTTGCCTGCCCATCTTACACCATGAGGACAAGGATTATAAATCCTATGTCTCTAACACCTGAAAAAGTGTCAGAAATGTAATAGGAATTTAATAATACTGGTGGACTTGAAGAACTTAAAAAGTTATTATAATGTATGCAATTAGGGAATTGTGTTTTGGTTTAACTTTACTTCTATGATTCATGAGCTGAAATTAGTGACAAAATTAATTACAGCAATGAGAGAAAAAAATGTTTTGACAAAAAATGAAGCAACTTTTCTGCAACTCCCATTCTCAGTGTTGTGTCATATTTTTCAAAGACATTTTAAAAGTGTGTTAGAAGTAATTAAATAAAATTTTAACCAGCCAACCCAGCATATGCTGGTGTACAGCCGCAAAATTTTAAGTAAATTTACATTTTAATCTAGCCTGCAGTTCTCACATTTATATGCATATCTTATTTTATATATGTTTACATCTGAGGCTTAAATCTTCACCTTGACAAACATTCTGCCTTTAATATTCTATAGGTAGAAAAAAACACGCACAGCAAATAAACATGAATGCACACACATATACAAGCTTTAGAAATATCTCCAACACTAATAGATTCCTTTAATAAGAAAAAAAATAAAACTTGGAACACAAAATTAAATGTTGATTTCTATTCACAAAACGAAACTGAGGAAAACATGTGGGAGAATATAAAATATTGACGAACGCAAATACTTTAATGTTGGGAAAGATGACAAGTAAGTTAGGTATCAGATGCTTCAGAAAACTCAAAAGGCTGAGACAATGGGCTTAACCCAAAAAAAAGGAGGATTAGAAGGATAAATATCAAGTCATGACTTTCAATATATTAAAAACACTGCTATGAGTACAAGATGAGGAAGTATGGTGGTAACAATCTAAGAGAGACATACGGGCTTATGCAATCACAAGCTCAGGAGAAGTGATATATTTCTATGCATGAAAGTTAAATTTTACTCTCAACTGTATTAATAAAAGGATTGAGGGAGGTGATGGGAGTGCACTGCTTTGTGCTTCACGGTACCTCCCTGTGGTGTTTTTTTTTGTTTGTTTGTTTTCAGTCCGTAGAACATAAGTCATGCCAATTGAAATGTGCTCAGAGGTGATAGGTTGGTATATCATGGGGACTTGAAATGATGTCAAAAGAACTGAACAGGTCAGGAGGATGCGTAAGTCATGAGAAAAAAAAAAAGATGCAAAGGGCTTGATTTCAGTAGCTATTTTCAAATACATAAAGTGTTATCCTTTGTAGAGAAGAATTAGACTTATTCCAAGACCGTTCATGTGCAGAGATTGTATTAATAGTTTCATATGATGCAATTATGGTGTATAGATCATCTGAAAGCCCTTACCTGCACAATATTTTAATAATAGTATTAATAATTACAGCAATCTTACTTCAAGCATACTAATAGAAAAAGAAACTCTCTAAGAACTTAAAAAAAAAAGACCTGGTGACTGGACCTAGAATTAAACTAAAGTCAATGTTGAACTTGTTCCACTTCAGAGCAAAAATGGATACCAGGAACTAGAATTGGGTTTTGAGGAAAACAACTGAGAAAAATTACATGAATTTTTGATTCACAAAAGAAAGAAAGAGGAGGTGAAAGTGAGAATTCCATTCCCCCCACATACAATTGATACTTCAATAAACTCTCCTTCTTAGTTAGGGTGTGGCACTAAAAATATTCTTATATCTGTACCAAGGAGAATCAAAGATAAAATGCATCTGTGTGCCAAGTTTCAAGTGAGAAAGTAACCATTGCAATGGTAATAATTATAGGCCTAACTTCATGTGAATCTATTTATTTGACAATGAAGGAAAACCTATACTCTAAGCAACTCCAAGAAATAAATTGAATCAAAAGCAGACTGTCTATGCTCATTAAAACAAACATAATTTCACTCAAGAGGAAGCTTCTCAACTTAGGCTCCATGGGATTTCTACATATTAAGACCAGGTAAATTGGAGTTCAAAATTAAAATAAAAATATCAAATATACAAGAAAATGAGTGAGAAAATATTAAAAGCAGATATAATAAATATTAGGTTTCAATCCCCAAGTACTTTAGATATTAGAATCATCAAACACAAAATGTAAAGTAACTATACACAAGAATATCCAAGGAAATAAATAATGGGTTCCAAAGCATGAGCAAAGAAACAGAGACTGTTGAAAATGTTTAAGCAGATTTGGAACTGAACCAAATAAAACTCATAGAAATGAAATATATGGTTACTGAAGTTAAAAAAGAGCAGTATAAGGTTTTAAAATCAGATTAAACACAACTGTCTTGAAAATTAGTGGGCCAGTGTTGTAGCTGGAGAAATCACCAACAAGGTAATTTAATGAGTCAAATGAATAGGAAACATAAAAAGAGATTATCAGAGGTAACAGGAAGAAGAAAAGAGAGTATCCAAAGACAATATATTTACATTTTTTTCCCTTTCTTTTTTTTGGAGAGGTTTTTTGCTATAGGGCGCGTGCGCTCGCCAGACAGGCAGAGAGAGACATAGAGACAGAAAGCGAGAAATCACCTCCCGGGGGGATGGTCATGCCGCAATCCCTTCTCCTCCATTCTCCTCTAGGGATCTTGGGCACGCACGCACACGCGCCTGGCATGAGTTTTAAGCCACCAGGTCCAGGATGCGAACCGCGTTCGACTACGTGGGAGTCCAGCGACATAGCCATTACGCTAACTGCTGGTTCCCTATATTTACATTTTTAATTAAGGCCACAGAAGAAAAGATGTGCACAAGGACAGAAAAAAGGCAATGTCCAAAAAGTTAATAGATGAGAATTTTTTAAAATCAATTGAAAAAATAATTCTCAATTTCATGATTCCCAATGAATTCCAAGTAGTGTAAATAAAAACAAATGCAAATCAATATTCATTGTTTTTTTGTTTGTTTGTTTGTTTGTTTTGGGAGAGGTTTTTTGCTATAGGGCGTGTGCGCTCGCCAGACAGACAGAGAGAGACATAGAGACAGAAAGCAAGAAATCACCCCCCAGGGGGGATGGTCACGCCGCAATCCCTTCTCCTCCATTCTCCTCTCGGGATCTTGGGCACGCACGTACACGCGCCCGGCGTGAGTTGTAAGCCACCGGGTCCGAGACGCGAACCGCGGTCGACTACGTGGGAGTCCAGCGACATAACCATTACGCTAACTGCTGGTTCCCCATAGTTTTGAGCTGCAAAAGTGTTCCTCATCCCCCACCCCTAAATATCTAAAATCTCTCTGAGAACAATCAATAAAGGAAAAGCAATTAGACAGAATTCCAACAATAGTAACCTAGGTAGCCAAAAGCTAATAAAGTAATGTCTTAAAAGTAACAAGAGAAAAACAAAACAAGTTATCCTAGAAATCTGTACCCAGAAAAAATTACATATGAGCAGCAAGGACAAAGAAAATACATCTTTTGTATAAACAAACCAGATACTGAGTGTTACTACCAAAATATCTCCCCAAGGAAACGGGATGAAGTTTATGAATACTATATTGCATCAAAATTGTAAGGATATCTAAAACCTGGAGATACTGAATTTAGGATCAGTGGATCTATTTAATGAATGCTGTAAAGCAAATTCATGAGAATAGTAGCTATGTACCAGACCTGGAAATCAACTATTTTGCGTCGAAAAAGGACAATCAGGGGGTTCTAGACAGAATGTCTTCAGGAAGCAAGTAGATTTTCAACTGGAGAATGAATAATCTTGAGGCTATGGGGAAGATTTGTACTTCTTACATGAATACACACACCCCAAAAATGAAGCCATTAGATATCCCATTAAAATAAATATAAAATTTACTAAATAATTGTGCTTCACATATGAAACAAACAAAAATGTTGCTTTTTGAAGCAATTGATTATTTAACTAGAACTAAACATTCAGAGACTCAGATATGTGAAGTAGATTCCTTTAAGTTGCCTAAATGTTAGTGATAAATAATACAAACTAAAATAAAATATAATAATACTATTTAATTATTCATTTGTTTAGTAAATAATTTTTAAATGTCATGTTATTTGTGTGAGTAGAACTTAATCTGTAATTCTCCAGAGAGTCTGATCAATAAAATATGTGTGTGTTTGTGTGTGTGTATGTATATATGAAATTGGTTCACACAATTATAGAGGCTAAGTACAAACCTGTAGCTGGCAAACTGGAGATGCAAGAGAGACTATATTTACTCTAGTCTGAGCCAAAGATCTGAGAACCAGGAAAGATCTGGTGTTTTTCTGAGAGCCAGCAGACTTGAGACTCAAGAAGAGTAAATATTTCAGTATGAATAGAAAACAAGAAAAGATTTATGCCCAACTTATTGATCAAAGCAGTCAAGGAGAAGTTCTCACCTAAGGTGACACCCTAAGGTGACATATTTTTCTTTGAGTTCTTTTTGCCCTTGATTAATTGACATTGGCTGAGGGCTATAAAAAAAAAAAAATCAGAAGAACTTAGAATCATTGCTGGATTTTATAATTTTGATAAGAATCTGAAATTGATTTATTATAATTTTAGGAAGGTTCAAATTTATCCTTTATATGTATTACTTCATATGTTACATTAAAATATATATATATAAATGAAATAATTTTAATTGTATAGGATTGGGAGAGAAGTTGAAGATTTTTATATCCTCAGTTGTTGAGAATTTGAAGACTATTAACTCCATACAACTCATGCAAGAATAATTGAAGAAATGGAGAAAAATCACATTGTATTTGACTAGGAGGGTTGTGATGAAGAGAGGTATTTTGTCAAAATCCAATTCAGACATCCCTATGGAAAATTAAGACAGTTGGGATTAGATAGTATCCACTTATCCAATTTCTGCCTCACTGTGTCTTTTTTATTTGAATTAATCTGGGTAATGAACACCCAAACCAAATTATTGTGGGTTGATTACCCATGAAAAGTGGGTTAATTGTTTAATAGCCATGGGTGCAAGTGGGTATAGGTATTTTAATATACATAAACTTCCAGTTGGCATATTTGATAGTAGCATAAAATACATATACAATGAAATCAACAATAGAATTTCACATTAAAAGTTGATTAATCTTCTTGTTAATGCAATTTAATTGTCTGTAAAATTGGTTGCTAAATACTGGAAAAAAATAGTCATCTATTATAATTGTTTCTGTTTAAAAAGAGAAGGATAAATGAATGTTTTCTGAGTACTAGACAAATAAATCTTAATTTTGAGGGAATTTTGGAAGAAAAGAGATATTTAATGCCAATGATAATCAAAAGCAAATGTAACAAATGGTTGTTCCTATTGTCAGCTCAGCTTATTATCAGACTCGAGTACAGTCAGATGCAGCCATCCACATTCCTATGCAGTTTAAAGCGAAAGCTACATAAAAGGTTTCAATTTCTAGGAAAGACGATGGCATCTAATTGAGCAATGCTGACCAGCATCTACATGCGCCAGGCAAGAAAAATGGACCTGATCAAGAAACACCAACTGCAGCCATGTTTTCTAATTTACTTTCCAAGGTCATTAAGGGGAAGACCTTATTAGAAAATAGCTGCCAGAGCCATTATCTCTCTTTCACTTTCGATAAAGGTGCACAGGATTCTGATGAAAAATGCCAGCATTCAGCTCTCCTCTCATGGCAGAAACAATGGTCCCAATTAAAAAGTTGGGTGAATGGATCCATTACATTATGCCCTTTCTGGAGAAAACAACAACAACAATAGAACACAAGGGAATAACAAAATAACAACCACCACCAAAAAGGATAGCGAGCATAAGAACAAGCACACTGTATCAGCAGGGAAGCTGCAAATGTGGGCAAAGGTTATTATGAAGTTCACAAAGTTGACGATGAGGCCAACCAACACAGTCCACTTGATTGTCAAATCACTAATTTCCTATTTCTTTCCTTATTTTATTTTCTTCTTTCCATCAACTTATACTTCAGCTGATTTCCTTCACATCCTATGGAGACCTGGGCTGCAGACAAGTATTGCCCTTTGTTAATGATGAAGAAGAGATAATACAGTTCTCTTAAAAATTAATTTCAAAGAGCTAGTCCTGACTGAAAGGATCATTTTGGTGTGGCCCTGTTATGGTCTTTGTGCTGAATGGCACTGAAAAACAACAAAACCACAGAAATTTTGGTAAGTCCAATTTTGATCGAAAATCAGAGAAAACTTGCCATTCTTGGATGCTGTTTCTTCTGTAAATGGTAACACGATTTAGCACTCTCCTGTAACTCAACAGCCTTAAGATGATATTTTTCCCTGTGACACATGGGGACTTAATTATAGCTTCATTGTCCTTCCTGGCTCTCCCCATTTTCTCCTCCCTGTTGTATTTAAGGTTTAGGGTTCACAGTGAAGCCAGACTGGAGAACTCTTCACAACTGGCCATGAAGCTAAAACTGAAATAGTAAGAAGAAAATACACCTAATATTTAAAAGAGTCAGCGACTTGTAAAAGAATGAGAGTTGGTCATTGGGGAACTGCAGTTAAATTTCACCTAGAGAAGCGGAAAAACAAAGCATCAGATAAAGCAAAACCAGGCTGACTGCATGGTATTCCATAAAACTTACCCAAGGCAGTGGTCAGGTAACAGGAAGGCCCAGCCTGCACAGTTCTGCTCCTTTCTGTGTGCTAGCCAGATGACACTCCTCTGTGACAAGGTGTATTCCCAATTGTATATATTAATTTTGATGCTTGCCTGGAGCCACAATTTCTCATTCTCTGTCAACCAATGTAGTTAATTATGTACTGTAATATTTAAATTACAATTCTGATTATTTTTGAAAGATAATTAGTCAAAGAAAAAGGAGACAGAGTTGCACTGAAGGTTGTTCCAAAGGATCTGATTATAGTGGAAGACAATATATTTTCCCAAAAGAGAATAATTTGTGGTGCAATTGGGCCTTGAGAGACTGCAATGAACACTGCGGAATCACACAATTGTTTTAATTAAGGAGGGGCCATCTGGCTCAGGTAAAAAGGAGAAATGCAGTATATTCTATTAGATGATTTGTCAAACTTGGAATTACACGTGCACTTCCCAAGTAAATTCATTCCCTCTGTATTTGCCATCTTTTTTGTTTAACAATTTCTATTTCGCCTGAAACACAGAAAGGGCTCCCTGCCTTTTTCATGCCCTTCATTCACTCATAATCTTACATATATTTATTACAAAATTTTGTTCATATATGGGTACTTTATTATTTCACTGTCTCTCCTGATTTCTCTTCAAAATTACCTTAAGATGGGAACCAGCAGTTAGCGTAATGGCTATGTCGCTGGACTCCCACGTAGTCGACCGCGGTTCGCGTCTTGGACCCGGTGGCTTACAACTCACGCCGGGCGCGTGTGCATGCGTGCCCAAGATCCCGAGAGGAGAATGGAGGAGAAGGGATTGCGGCGTGACCATCCCCCCTGGGGGGTGATTTCTCGCTTTCTGTCTCTATGTCTCTCTCTGTCTGTCTGGCGAGCGCACGCGCCCTATAGCGAAAAACCTCCCCCCCCAAAAAAAAAAAAAAATTACCTTAAGATATCAGATGAGGCAATCTTGTGGATACTTAATCGATTGTTTTTTCTAACAGAGCTAGTCATGTAAATTTAATATATGTATTTGTGTAACTATTGGATCTATTAGTAATGGATTTGTGCCAAAGAGGGAATAAATATTCAATTAAAAGAAATTAGCTCTTAATGTGTTTTTCTGGCAATTTCAAAGACATATTTGGCATGAGGCAATAACTTATTTTTATTTTAGAATCTGTTTCCAATCTCTTTCTTTTTTCACACACATTAATAAAGCCAAGGAGACATAATTAGCAAGTCACATATTCAAAGAATGGCACTTAAGAGTTAAAGCATACTACTTCAGAGGATAGCACCATCCCCCCTCCCCAATATTTTGCTTTATTTTCTTACTTTATTTCTTCTATAATCCTTTTCTTTCCTTCCTGCTCTTCTTCCCTCCTCCCCTCCTTTTCTTCTGTCCTTTCTTCCTTCAGTAAGCATGTCATCAATTTTGTGCTATTTCAGCATAAGTTTAGGCACTGCAGAAACAAACAAACAGAAACAAAAATGACATCCTAGCAGAAGGAGGAGCAAGCAAGCGACTGATTTCACCCAGTGGAATAAATGCCATTTCACATGGCTTTTTTCCATTTTGCTAGAAACTATTGGTGGTAGATATAATGAAGTAGTTTATTCTCCTTGTTTAGTGCTTCAAAGCAGTTGGGCAGAGGCCAAATTATCATGGGACATGAGAGTATCACGTCAGAAAAAGAGTATCAAATCAGAAAAGTGGTCTCCAACCATTTGTAGTGCCATGTAAAATAAATTAGATCTTCAGAACATTAATAAAATATTTTCAGTTATTGGTGTAGTATAGCGTGATAGCTAAAAGCACTGACTTTGCCTTTAAATAGATTTGGGTGCTAATATCAGAGTCAACGCTTAATAATGGTGTGCCTTTGCATAAATTACTTACTGGTTTGTGTCCATTTTCTTATCAGTAAAATGGGATACAACTCCTTTTGTTCTGAGGACTAAATGACATAATGTATGTGAAGTGCTCACTGGGAGGCCTGGCTCATGTACACAATAACTATATTATTATTGCTGTTTTCATGACTAATATCCCCAAATTGAAACAGCCATTCTACTTGTTCATAGTCACTCTCAGGCAATTTCTCTGTGTGCATAAATAACTACCCAATGCTGGTTTTCCCAACAGGAAGCCAATGCAATATAATTTAAGGGAGGAAGTCCCATCTGCTTCTTAGTTCTTTAAAGAACACTCTAGATTTCTTTAAATGCAGGATTTGGGACCACAGTGATGCCTTTAATGGTTAAATAGACTCATGACTAAATCAATACTAATGCAAAGAAATAGGGCTGTGTGACTAAAGGCAGGAATGTAATCTTTACATCCCATTGATTATAACTGAATTCACAAAGAGCAAAAGAGACTGGTGGCTTTTTTGAAGTGGCTAGGTTAGCTTCTACCTAACCAATAGGGGATAATCTCTTGCTCTATTGACCTTTATAAAATGGTTTGCCAGGAAAACACTTAAGTCCCCAGATAATGCTTACCGCATGCCTGACTGTTGTCTAGAGAAGATGATAATCAAGAAAGCCAGAGGGTCAGAGAATTAAAAATAATAATAGTAAAAATAAGGAGTGCTTCATGACTTTTACAAAGGTGACTCCAATCAAATCTCCTAGTAATAAAATAAATTGCATTGGCAGTATTTACAGGAATACTTATAATGATTACTTACTGTTGAATGACCTCATGAAAATACCCTAATGCCCATTGGGAGGTAGTTACCCTCAATGGGGTTATTATGGAAGCCAGATAAGGCTATAAACAAACTTGATTATTTTTACCCTAAATATCTTGTTTCCTGATAGTTATTCAATTCCAATTACCATTCTACAATATCAAACTTGTATAAAATATTAATTTTCTAAGATCTTAAAACATTTTCCAAACAAACGACATGGTTTCTGATAGCTAGAATCTATGTACTCTATATATTTATAAATTGAGCTGCTTGTTTTTACAATTCTACTCTGAAAAGGAAGCCAGTAAGGTAGGAAAAACACACACACATATCTACATCCAAAAATGTTAGCATTTTTCTTAAATTAGAAAATGCAAGAAATCAGATAAAAATACTTCAACTTGTAGACTCTTAACAGGAAATAGCAGACTTTAGTTAGACCCTCCTCATTGTGTAAAGAATGTCTAGGAAAGTCAGCTGTAAATGAAAACCCCATCAGTTACAGAGTAGATTTTATAACCAAACTGCAACATAATAATAATAACAATAATTATTATTATTAATAATAATAATAATAGTAAAATAGTGCTGCATACTGGAAATGGCCCAATTCAATTAGTCAGTTTATCAGAGGCATTAGAACTTCTTTCTGTCATCTTCTCAAAGGAGAAAGCTTGTCACATTTGATAAAATCAATACATTCTCATTCACTGTTGCTTGAGTGAATATCCTAGTTACCAGCTTGTCAATTGAATCCCCAACCAGATAATCTAGTTGTGTTACAGGGCATTGCTCTAGAACAAATGATATATTCCTTTTTCTGGTATAGAGTTTTAACTTCTTCCCAGGAAAGCCACTAGAAGATGAAGGGAATTTTTTAGTAACATATCACAATACATGTCACAAATACCTCACACTTTTAATTTCGTTTTAATGGGTCTTAATTTCTCGTGGTATTAAAAACACAATTATTATAAATTTTCATCACTAAGAATAAAATAAAATAGGTGACCATCACATCATTTTTAACATTCAGTAACTAAGCTCAAGAGGAAAAACACATACATACTCAATAGCTATTTTTATTTGAAGGACTAGAATAAATACAGCTATCTTAGTACAGTATGTTAAAGACCAATAGAATATTCAAAGCATATTAAGTGAGACTTAGTCCCCATAAATTTGATATGTGTCTATGATAGAGCTGCTCATCTTCAATAAATAGGCTTCTAATAAACAGTTAGTATTTATTTGACAAAAACAACTGTTACAATAAATAAATTAAATGCCTATTTAAGACACTTCGTTCAGCATGAAGAGGTGGCAGAAGGTCCCCACAGTACCAGAAATGATCTGCTAATACTGGAGTGAAGGCAATGCTAGAGTACCCCGTTGCTAGAGGGAAGCGTGTCATGCTCTGCGCTGCAGCATGACCGACATTACACAGTGTGAGGAGTCAGAGCCATGAAGAATCAATCCGGGAATTCTGACAACGTTCTGTGGGCTGAAATTGTTGCAATCCTTAAACATCAACTCAGAGTACACGAAAAAGAGCAAGTCTCCATTTCTTTTCAACAAGTCTGGAAGAAAAGAACTTCCGTGTCTATTTGATTTTTATGACTGCATGCTTTCCAGTTACCAAATACGCCACTCAATCTAAAAGGTGATTTACCAACTCACCACTGGGCATGGGAATGCAATTTAGTAATCATGGGTGCTGTTTTACCAGCCCTGAAGCAGGGTGTTTCTGAAATTATTAGGAGCTCCATTGGTATATTTCCAGTTGACTTCCCAGTATCATTCAATTTTTCTTATGCAAGTGTTTCTGCAGAAAAATCATACATTTTGTTTATTTAATATTGTAATCTAGATGCCATGGGCTTAAATGATGGAGCAGAATCAATTTAGTTATCAAATGGCTTGCCAACCTGCAAAACCCACCTTTTACATATGTGCTTATTTTTGGATAGTATCTCATTGGTTATACAAGTTCAGGTAAACAGATAACTTGCATTTCATAAGGAAGGATGATTCTATTCTTATCTATAAAAAGCATCTTACATTATCGAGTGTTTATGTTTAATTCAGTAATTAAAATGCTTTTTTCTTCCAGTGAACAGACAAGTCATTATAGAACAATATGTGTTGCTGTTCATCATTGTATTTTCTTACTTCTAACTAGCCATAGATCTTTTCCCAGTTTGTCTCTATGTAAAACTAGACTGTTCTATTGCTCTATGAAAATCCTGAGAAACCTAGGAGAGTTGTATTTAAGTGGCTCTGATTACCTATGTCAGTGAAAGAAATCATGGTCTTGTCTTTACTAACTCACCAAGCCTAGAGTTATATGCTCATGTATAAACCAGAATTTATATTTCTTTAAATTCATGGACTTGTAGCACAGCAAACATACAGATAAATCTGAAAGAATTGATTTACAAATTTCTTAAACACCAAGAATTTAATTCTCAGAAAGCTCTGAATAATTTATTGAGGGAAGATTTTGAGTAAAGAAAGAAGGTCATAGTGAACTTTGTGATAGGAATCTATTTTACAACTGTAAAATAAGTTTTCGTTATTAAGGAAGGAGGTAGACACTCCAGCTAGTGCTTCTTGGACAACCATTTAATTCTCATTTCAAGAATAAAGACAAGAGAAAATTGATATGTGTAAAACCATCACTCTGTGATTTTTTTTTTTTAGTTTTCCAACTCCTTTTCATTTCTATCCACCTGATCCCTGGAATCACTGCTTCAATATTCATTAGCCTTTATAATTTTTCCTCGTTCAGATTAGAATGTTAGATAGAAATCAGGGTGTTTGTGAATATTTTCTATATGTATGTCCAATTAATTTTATCTATTATTTTCTGTGATCCAAAAGAGAAAGACAAACACTATCAAGAGAAGGAAAAGAAAAAACTACTTGAGAAATTGAGAAGCCCCCAATAAACAAAACCTGGCCATTTTACATCACATCTGGAGAAATTAAGAAATAGAATAGAAAATAAGATGCTAACTGCAATAGACAAAATTCCAAGATGACCTTCAAGCTCCCTCTCCCCCTCCAGTGTATATGCACTGAATAATCTCTGGAACTGTGAATATGATTAATTTTCTCCTGTGATTACATTGTGGTACATGGCTCACTTGACCTTATCAGAGGGTGATTATCCAAAAGAATCAGAAGTAATCATAAGAGTCCCTTAAAAGCAAAGAGTTTATTCTGGTTGGCCACAGAAGTCCAAGATTCCAAGTATGAGAAGGATTCAATTTCTTTTGCTGACCTGAAGATGGAGAAAATCATCTTCTGAACAAGGGCAGCCTTTAGGAGCCAACAGAAACACCCAGCTAAAAGTCAATGAGGAAATTAATTCTTTCAGCAACCACTCTGCATGGAGGAGAACTATCCATACAGATGAGAACTGTAAGCATCGTCAACATCTATTTTGGCTTATTGAAATCATGAGCAGAGAAACTAGCCACAGTGTTCTAGATTTCTCACCTATAGAAATTATGAGAAAATAACTGTGCTGTTTACCATCTGTATGATTAGGGTAATTTATTCATCCACATAAAATTATAGAGGGAAAATAACACTTTCATTATTAATAGAAGTTACGTTGGAGAAGTGTGAATAATGAGCTTGTCCACTGGTATCCAAGATTGGAGCTCGACCACTGGTCTGAAAAACCACTGATTTGTTCATCTAGACACAGGCAATATGGTGTTACAACGGACCTTCCCAGGTAGAAGGAATTTGTACAGAAAAGTAAAGAAGAGGGAGGAGAAACTGAGCTCGCAGAATTCAGGTCTCCTACAAGGAAAAGAAGAAAAGTGAAATTAATCTGAGAATTTTTAGTTATTTTTCCAAACTAACCATCAGTTACATCATTCCACCTTCTGAAAAGCAGGATGAATAAAGAATTCTAGAGAGACACAGTTACAGTAATGAGCTTGTTTCATTGGAAGAAAACATTTTGAATGGGGAAAAGTTATTCTCACAAAACAAAGGAAAGAGGAAAGAAGAAGAGAGAAATAGGTCAGGAGTCCTAGCTTAATTGTCTTATTATGTAAAAGCTAGCATTGAGTTTAGTTTAAAATCATTGCTCAATAAAAACTTATTGAAAGAAAGGTTGAATTGTTGAATAAATTATTAATGTATTCTCTTTTAAATTTAATAACATTTAACTTGCCAACAGGGACACCGAAATAATAAACCTAAGTAAGAGCAGCATAATGAAGCAGCAAGAACACAAAGCTTGAAATTACACAAATTCACATTTAAAAAGTAACTAACTCACACTTTGAGAACTAACCTCATCTCTATTCTTCATCTGTTCACTAGAGCCAGCTCATAACTCATGAGATCATAGGATAGAATGAGAAATTTTACAGATAGTGCTCATCACACAGTAAGCGGTTATTAAATGGAAGCCATGAAGTATTTGTTGACTATCTCGTCAATGTTTACAGACTTAGAATGTCTTTGGTAACAAGGACACATTTGGTCTCTGTCTTCGCAAATGTAGAAGATGATGACTCTCCATGTCAGCTTTTTCCATGTATTGTTTTTGTGTTTCAGACTGAGTTAATATTGTGGCAACTCCACCTTAAGTTTCAAGAGTCTCCTTAGCAGTGAAAGGAAACATGGAAAGTCACGTACCTCCACCTTAGTGCTTCAACTTATAAGCGGTACTCATCACCTCTTGTCAAGACCCACTAGCCATCATTAGTCATTGTCCAGCTCAATGACACAGGATACTAAGAGTTAGCTTTCCATTGGTCAGGAAAAGGAGGAGAATCTGAAGTATTGGCTCACACTAATATCTTCTACACCAAATTTCCTGTCTTTTATTGGTTTGAGTTCTTCTGCTATACTCTCAATCCTCAAGAAAACAATTAGACTTATCCTGTCTGGATAAGAAGTGAATTGATAACAGTTCTCTCCTTCTTAGCAAAGTGTCTGCTCAGTGTTTTATTTCTTCAAAGGTCACTATTCACTGTGCACTATGAAAACCAAAATCAAACTGCACAAACACTGGAATGGAAAAATAGCTTTAATTTTAAGAAAAAATGTCATAAAATATGTAATGGCTTGATGTGGTGAGCTAAATAGTTATTATATTTTTTAGTTTTGTTATTGAAGCATAGTATCTAAAGACAACAGTTCCAGTCTTTTTTTTCTTGACATTAGTCAAACCATAGTTGTACTATGTTCTGTTCTGGACAATTCACTTAGACATGGACAATGATAAACTATGATGCATTGAGAGAAGGGTGCTCAGAATGGAGAGGAAATTCTATGTCAAATTTATGAGCAACAATTGAACTAAGAGATGGTGATGCATAGCCAGGAAATGAGCACCCTCAGGCAGGACATGATTGCTGTCTTCAAATACTTGAAGGGCTGTCATGTGGGAGAAGAGTTAGACTTGTAGTGTATCACCCCAGGGTACAGTGAGAATCAAGGGGTGAAAGCAAAAATGAGACCTAATTATCTTATTTTAAGGAAGATCTATCAGAACCAAGCCACAATGTACTAGGTTGCCTCAGGATGTAGTAAGTTCTCTATCTTAAAAACGGTTTAAGCCAACTGATAACCATGTGATGGGAATGTTATATAAAAGATTAAACTATGAGATAGAGGTTGAACATCTTAAGGTAGGGTGACTAGATAATTTATTATCCAAACTGGGATCAAAGTAAAAGGGGGTGCTTTTACTTTGCCAATTATGACAATAAGACAGACATAATTAGAATTATTCCAAAGTAGGTTGTACTGTTTTGTACATTTAGGGTCTCTTCTAAATTAAAAATTATTTTTAATTGAAATATAAAAAGAAGTTTAATAATTTGTATTCATGAGGTATATTTACAAGACAAAGGATTTCTCAGCAGCAAAGTACAGGACTTTATTTTTTAATTTTTGACATTGTGGTAAGCCAAAGGGGGTTATTTTGACCAGACTGATAGCTTTATTTTGTAGCTTTAAACATCATTGTGCAGTTACCTTCATGAATTATTTGGTTATAGATAAGATTACTCCAGAATGCCATCACACAATACTTAGTATATATTTAGAAGCCATGAAAAAATATTTCAGTTCTCCTGTATCTGTCCACAAGGCTAAGGTAGCCAATAAAAGAAGATGAATTTAGTGCTAGCTTCGAATCAGGTGCTAGGCAAGGTACCATACACTATTCAGTTCTGGTGATACCCCTGTAAGGTAGGAGTTAGTACCCTGTGAGGTAGATAATATTTTCTCCATGTTATAGACAAAAATACCCAAAAACTTTCATTTGAGACAGGTTCTGTTTCGCTGTACGGAAATGTATATTAACACATAATTTGACTGTGATAACATATTTGGAATTAAAGCATGGATTACCATATATCCTGTATGAAAGATAAAATTCTGAGTTACTGAAAGCCACATACATTCCAAAGATTTTGCTCATCCCTTCCCAAAACAAAGTGTGAGGAATTTTGGTCAGCAATGATGACTAAATAAACTCTATCAATAGGGATGTGAGACATAAGTGTAAGGCTCTCAGTATTGCCTTCCTCTAGATTACCTGAGTAATTTGACTTAGCAAAGTAACATTTTACTCTTTTCCTTCTTCCCTCCCAGCTCTCTCACATCCTTATTTTCCTATAAAATTGCAAATAAGGTAATGAGCAACAGAGATTTCAGTTAGTGAAACTGAAACAAGAAGGCTGAAGGAAAGAAAATAGTCCTGTAACATGTTCCAAGGAGAAATTCCAAATAAGAATGAAATATTTCCTGGTGTAAAATGCCCTCAGTGGACTAAAAAATTTCTCTGGACCCAAGACAACAGGTAAAATCTGTTCCTCATTAGCTGGTACGATAATGACCCACTCTTACATTTTCTATTTCTTTGGAATTCATTTGTTTTCATTACATCAGGTGGTTGTTATTATGATGTGTTAATAGGCTTCAAGCAGGGCTGTCCTCTGTGACTCAGACTCTGATTACTAAAATGAGAGTTTTGATATTTCTTATTATACCAACTCAGTTTGCATTCCAATTGTTAATATTCTTGTCCACCAGAGCAATACTCTGAATTTCAAAGGCATATAAAGGAAAGGAATAAAAGAGAATCCTGTTTTTATTTTCAAATCTAGATTCTTTTTATTCAAAAGTTTGCTTTTCATAACATTTACGCCATACTTCAATTCTTTTTATGCCCCTAGTTTCATTGCTAAAATCCTTTAGAACGTTTTAAAACAAGAAAAACCATCCACAATTTCCTCTTTCTTCACTTTTTCTTTTAAGTTCATATACTATTTTTTGGCATAAACAGCCTTTCTCTGTCTTTGCTTTCTTCTGAATGTATTCCCACAGGAATTATCCCTAATGGTCTAGGTCATGGCCTTTTGGTTCAAGATAATTGCAATGAATTTCTGTAGCTCATTATTTTTAAATATAAATAAGTTATGTGAGGTGCTCTTAAGCATTATACCTCATCAAGGGTGAGCCCCACTCTTAACGCAATATCAATGCTTTTCTTTCTTTTATGTTTAAGAAAGGAAAATCTTAAGCCAGAAACCAAATTCAGTTTCTTTATAAGATTAGAGAGTATCATGATACCTCTTGTCAGATGCAGAAGAGGGCTGGTTTTCAGAAGCACATACTAAATAGATCTCACAAATTGAATATTTCCATATTGCCTGTTCTTATTTATCCAGCACCTTCCTGATATTGAATGCACACTTCTCTTCACTCTGTACTAACAGGAACAGCAAACATCCTATTTAACTGGATAATAAATGAACTTTTTTAAATGCTTAAATCTATGTTTACACACAGAAGATGAGATTGGTGTTTACCTAAGGGGACTGTCTTTACTCACTAATGTGCACTTTACAATAACCTAAGAAAACAAAAACAACCTTCTCACTCCCAGGAAAATGGTACTTGGGATAATTACAGCAATACTAAACAGCCTTGCTTTTCCAAGCGCTACAGAAATACATTTGGTTGAACACATTTTTGTTCTGTGTCTATGGAAAGAATCCTTTATGTTTTCTTTGTTTGGGTAATTGTTAATGTTATTGCTGTTTATACCAGAGGACTGTGGTTAAAGCTTACATTTCTGACTGCCTCAGCTTTTCCTGATGTCTACCACATGTTGGTTTACCTTGTAATATTTCTCTAACCCCCACCCCCAGCACATTCAGTATCACAGATGGTATTTTATAGACAGCTATTTTGGTGTATGTGTGGGTGTTTAACTTTGCTTTCAGCTTGAGGAGAGGAGATGTCATGAGGGCTTTGTCCTTCAAAGTGTGCTGTTACATTGCTGCTTCCCTTTAAAGTTAATTGTATGTTTCTTGTCACTGATTAAATAGATGTTCTGAATGTATCCATAAGCAGCCCTTTCTATTTTCTCCTGTTCGTTGGGGTTAGATTGCATTTTTAAAGATTCAATACAACAGCTGTTTTGAGATCTTTATAACATGGAAATTTAGAAAGCTGTTGAGGAGTCAAAGCATTGAAACATACAAGACAAAAATAATAGAGAAAAAATAAAAACAAAATGCAAACTATTTCATTAAATATTAACTTTCATACATAAGATAGTTATAACTATGGCTACTTCACTGAAAAGAATAAAAAACATGACAACATAACAAAATGATGTAATCTTTTCTTGAACTAAGGAACTCAAATTAACAAAACTAAAAAGGATTTTTTTCTATGTTTAGCCTGGTAACTAACCACTACTGACCCAAAACATTTTTAACAGATCATAGTTCCAAAAATCAAAGGAGTTACAGCAAAGATGCTAGCATTAATTATTTGTCTAACAAGGAAATATCTGTTCTTACTGTCTAATGGCACCCTTGAAAATTCATCTTTTTCAGAAGAAATGCAAAAAGTTTAAAAGAAAATCCAAAAGTTATGAGAACGAGGCAAATATTTTTAAAAATGGGAAAAGAAGACATCAAATATTATAAACAATTTGTAGCATAACTGTTGACAGAAGCTAGAAATATCAATAGAAATAGCAGACATATAAGTGAGGGTGGTAGGGGAGGTGACCTAAGTCATGATCCTGAAATATTTGCTTGTCATGTAAATCCATTAGAATATTTTCTCTCATGAATAACCATGCTCTTCTTTTTTGCAGCATATTTATTATTTTCCCACTTTTGATAGAGATGGATACGAGAAGTTATTTCCCTTTTTTTCCAAAGCTGTGTAATAATGGTGCAAGTATGCTAATAAATAACAATTGGCAGTAGGCCTTAGTGTTGGGGGAACAAAAAGGGTACAGCCACTGATCCAGTATTCTAAAAGTGTGAAGGACAGAGCCTAATCAAAGCTAAACTAGCAACCACATATTTACACACTACGGTAGATTGTAAATGTGTCAAGAGCAAAAGAATGCATTATCCATACTGAACATTTACTCTAGTGCTGGGCCCATAGAGGGCATTGTTAAAAGTTAATTGATTTAAATTAATTTTTACAGATATCGGGGAAGACCAAGTGATAGAGTGAAACTAGAATAGCTGCACAAAGAATGAGACAAGAAAGGAGAAATATATAACTGTGCCCCTTTCCACATTGTAACATTTGAAAACAATCTCCATTAATCAAGCGTGTGTGTTTGGACATGTGTCTGTTTATATATGTAAACTTACGTACATGTAACCCTCACATCCTAAAGACATATGACCATAAAGATACTTCTCAAGACAAGTGAGCAGTATGTAAGAGTATGGTACAAAAAGAAAGTTGAATGATGGATGACAAGTTCATGCCATCTGCCTCTATGCACATTTCAGTGTTTCTTGATATAATAATATGCATCCCCAATTTGCCACCAAGAAAAGCTAAATTAAACTAAAAAAAAAAAAATGAAGAGTATATTTTTCTAAATTCTGGAGCTAGAATTTATGAAAGCTTAATTTAGAACAGAAATAATCCCACTACTCCTAAACATTTTTATGTAAACTCATTCATGTCTTAATGACCCAGGTTAACAGCAGTTTGCAATAAAGTGCCCTGATAGATAATATCTCTCAGCATGCCTCGAAGGGTGCTGGTATTTTGTTTGAGCATAGCATTAAACTCAAGTCCCTAGTCCAATTAAATTTAACATTTTACCTTTGAAAATTTCCATTATATGTGAAACTAATAGCTTATTCTATGTTGTCTTGAAAAGATAGAAAGCAGTGTCCAAAATAATTATTAAATCACTGTGTAGGGTCAAGGAATGTAGGAAAACAAGGTACTTGTCTTTGTATATCATTTAAAAGACTTCTATTTGTTTGTATTACACAAACTTTGGGAAAGCATTATGTAGTGGAAAGACTGACCTTCCTATTCAATTTTTCTTAGTTAGTAGAAAACTGATCTCTAGATTTTTCTGTGGATTTGTTGTTTTGTTTATACACCGGAAGTGTTTTCACTATACCATTTAGTCATATTTCAATCATTTTACTTGATTCATATGGCTTATTAAGAAAAAATATTGCTCTCTTTTCATTGAATGATTAGCTACAATTGGGCCAGCTGGTGGCATGGTGGTTAAGGAGCTGGATCTCAAATGTCCCACTGCACAATTTGAGTCCCAGGCCTAGTGACTTTAAAAATGCACCAGACACTTGTGCATGCATGCCCAAAAGCAGGAGGAGAGATCGCAGTGTGGCCATCCCTGGGGCTGGGGGTGGTGGTAGGCGTGAATTTGTTGTCATCCCTTATTCAGCTTTCTTTTGGAGCCATTCTCTCTTACCATACGCTAACTTGTCCTGACAAACATGTCTTTACGGTCATATGTCTTTAGGATGTGAGTTTTCTTGATACGTAGGTAAATGTTAACATATATAAACATATCCAAACACATATTTAGCTAATGGAGATTATTTCAAATGTTGCAATATGGAGAGGGAAAGAATGATGTTTTTCTTCCTACTTTCTGTCTCTCTTGCTAGTACATGCTCCCAATGGCAAATTACAATAATATTAATAGTGATAATAATAACATTTCATTACGTAACAAGTACAGGGTGGCCATTGAGTGTGCGTTGCCAATGCAAAGCCACGGTCTCTGCCTCCTAGCACTCGACTGATCACCTTGCACTGTTCATTTTGTCTTTGCTGCATGCAGGTTTTTATTTTTCTAGTGATTTATTTATCCTGTAGCTCTATTTTTTGTGTCCTCTTATTCATATTATGCTTGTGAATGATAAACTTAAGTGCTTTTTGATGTTGGCATTGGGAAAACCATATAGTCCCATGAGGTACGGTAATTATTGCTAGATTTATTATTCTAGGGAATTTTCTGGACTGCACAGTACTTCTGTGTTGAATTCTATGTATTGTAAATTCCTTCAGCAGGATCATTACCTCCGAACTGAAAAGAAATACATTTCATGTTTTCTATAAGAAACAAAGTGATATATGTACTGGAAATTCATACCATTATTTGGATTAATAATTGATCGAATTTATATATTTTTGGAAATTAAAATAAAATAATGGTGCTCTGTTCATCTTCCAACTCCTTTTTCAAGTTTTTAAAAAATATATTGATCTATTTGTTCCATGAGCAAGAGAAACAGAGAGTCAGTCATCCCTGACAGGATTCTGATGCCATACTCCATCCCCAACCTCAGCCAGCTAGCTGCCCAGCATGGGTACACACATTGCCAGCAGGTTAAGGAAGGTCTCTGGACGATCTTCCCATGTAGGGAAACCCTTCAGAGCATTGTATTACAGTTGCACTGCTGTTCTGCTTCCTTTTCCAATTTTTGTTTGTTTATTTTCTCTAATGGATGCTAAACAAAAGAAGCTCGTTTTTTTCTGCCTTTAGAGAAATGATCTCCAGTATTGATTTCAGGATTTAAATGGAACTTGTGAGGCAGAAATGGTAAAGTAGAAGAGAATAACAGAATAAAAAGCCTGAAGCCCCTCTTCCTACAAATACTGTTCTTGGGCACAGGAGCAGTATGGACTATCCATTTACACAACTCAAGCATGATGGCTCTCAGAAAAGTAATGATGTATTGGGGTGTTGGAAAAGTCATGGTATATTTTTCTCTGTATTTTTCTATGCAATAATGCGTCATGATTTTTTGGATATGTGGGAGGACTGTGG
Organism: Tupaia tana; assembly: GCA_026018925.1. Classification (NCBI taxonomy): domain Eukaryota; kingdom Metazoa; phylum Chordata; class Mammalia; order Scandentia; family Tupaiidae; genus Tupaia; species Tupaia tana. Next base: position 49,093,595 of record JAKSZU010000004.1, on the reverse strand, counting down.
AAAAGGTAGAGACTCCTTTGTGGTAATTCATAAGCAGAGACAATCATCACACACTAACCTCTAACCACTTGATCTATTTGTTAAACTTACGTCCTAAATCCACACTGCTCTCCATACTATATGAGAGCTGAGTTTTAGCCCTGAACTTGCCTCAAACTAGGGTCACAATGTTAGATGAGTATTTCCTTATTTTAATATATTCAGGACTCAGTGGAGGATAAAACAGCATGATCTCTAAAACGCTTTTCACATCGCTGAAAATAAATTATATTGGTAACTTATGTACAAAAGAAAGTCATAACAACGTGTATTATTTTAGCATCTTCCTCAGCCAGTCAGTTCTCCTTGTCTGACCTTAAGGAAACTACCTGGAAGATGGACTAGTGAACATGTTGAAGTACTTAAAGAACAAGTGAAAAAAAATGACAGACCATCACCTGGCTACATAATGCATTGATATGAAACTGGGACCTGCGGCTGTTTCCAGGCACTAACACTTTACAAATGGGAGACTACACTAATGAAATATTGTTCTAATTCCACAATTATCTTTTTGTTTGTTTTCTAGAGATTTAGTCAAGTATTAGGCATCTTGTTTATAGTAAAACATTAATCACCTTACTAGTAGAAATAAATTTGTTTTATTTTTGGACTTTTGGCTCAAAGGTAAAAATACTTTTCAGTAATGCATGTGTCCTGTGACTATTTTAACATGTATGAAATCAACTCCCTTCCATGGATACCATGCACAGTGCTCAAATTTTGACAGGTATTATTTTCCTCCATTGTGGCCAACAGTGATTTAAGTCCTGGACCCAGAGGCCTAAAGCTCACACCAGGAAAATGTGCATGCATGCCCAAAATCCCATGAGGAGATTGGAGGAGAAGGGATTACAGGGTGACTCTCCTCTCTGAGGAATGATTTCTTGCTTTCTGTCTCTATGTCTCTCTCTATCTCTCTGGTAAGCATACACATCCCATAGCAAAAATCTCTCTCAAAAAAAAATCCCAATTAATAAAGTTTAATACTCAATCCTCAAAACTCTCTTATGATGGAATCTACTGCAATTACTCACATGATTCAATGTTTCATACAATACAATAACCAAACTAATAAAGATTATAATACAGAAATGGATTCTCCATACATATTAAAAATTATCTAACTCTTACAGATGTTCATTTTGCCTACTATCTGCAAACTTTCTAGATCAAATGTTCAATAAATATATGCTAATATCCACCAATGATGGGTTTTGGCAGGGTTATGTTGATATCAGCAGGAAATAAATAGGAAAGCATTAAAAGGTCTGAAACTTTAAAACAATAGCTTAAAGGTTTTTTATAAACTACAGGTGGCTTATACCACTTAAGCGAATATTTGCTCTGGAATGAGAAACAGTCATGACTTAGAAAAAAGAAAAATCATTTGAAAATAATGTTTCCCATACAATACGTTGTAATTAAGGCAGAGATAAGCAAAGTATAAACTACATTTTACTATTGCTCTTCATATTACAGAAAATATAAGGAATGCTAAGACATATAGCACAAAATGAGAGAAAAAAATGGAAAAACTCAAAGAAGTAATCTTACTCAAAGAAGTACCCTTTAATCTTAAAATGATATAAAATAGGATCTCTTAATTAACAGACACACCAGGACACGAAAATGTACATGATGGCCATAGACATACACAGACCAATACTGACTATTCCTTTTGTAAGAGAATCACTATCCATAAAAATGAAACAAAAAGGAAATAGGAGAAAGAAAAACAAGTTTCAAGGAAGATGGAAACTGAAGGTCAAACAAATCAAGTCAGCTGGCTTCGACTGCTTTTCTCCTCCAGAAATGCTTCCAGAGTTGGGCAAATCACTGCACCCCTTTGCCTTCTCTCTTGCTGAATGAGCAGATCAAACTAAAATGCAGCTCTCCCACCGTAGGCTGTGATCTCATTAGTGCTTAGAAGTTGAGCAGTACACAGCACAGAGAGCATCTTCAATGTGCAGATGGGAGATGACGAAAGAAGGAAGGAAAAGGAGAAGCTGGGGGCAGTTCATTGATGTTCTCCTCATTCATAATTGAATCTGTGCATTAGCATGGTGCTAGGATAAACCCTTGTTTCTGTGGTATCTCTGGAAAATGACAGTAAGCTATATTCCGTTACATTCCTATGCCATTTTTTTAAGTAGTTAAGGGCCCCTCCTATCACAAAAGTCCACTGAATTCTATATTGTATTCATAACTTCTTGACGGAAAAAAATTCTATTGCTGTTACTACAATGAGTTTGTGGATAATTTACAGCAAAGAGTTTCTCAGAATTAGGCTGTTTGTTTTAATACATAAACATAATATAATAGATTATACTAAACGTATGCTTTTGATAATGAGTTAGGACAAAGCGTTGTGGAGAAAGTAACTAGTGATGTAGAAGCTGATATATCAATCAAGAGGTTTTCTACATTGCAAAGTTGAGTTAATGGAATTGTGAAAGTATTATGTGTATTTTTGTATCTAAAAATACTTAAATAGATAGTATAAGGGGAATAAAAACCCTTTCATTGTTCCCCCTCCCCCAAAGCCTTTAGCGGTTACTTCCACACCTCAATCATAGCATGTACTATCTTTTCCACTTCGGTGTCCTCCATACTTTTACTATATAAGGTAACTCCCTTCTTTAAAATGCTCTTCTCGATATTAGAACCATGTGATTTTGATTTTTTTATCTTAATCAAACAGTAACTGTGATTCTCCACATTTCTTAGCTAATTCTGTAAGTTATGTGCCATAATGGAAAGGTAGAGCACATAATATCAGAGTTGGGTTTTAATTCCATTTCTGCCACTGAACTCCTTTGAGTTTTAATTTTTTATTTGTTAAAAAGAAATAAGGGAGAGAATAAAAGTTCTACTACTTTTCTTTCTTACCCTGGTTAGCGTCTAAGGCTAAACTTAAATAATGCTATGTCTTCATACAAATTTAAAAATACTGAATGAATATACAATATTTGCCTTATTGGAGATGGTGAGCAAGACCATCTGTCTTGAAACTTTTAATGAAAGAAGACTTACTTAAACATAAACTTCCCTATAGTACTGGTGTGTTGTGGGCACGAGAGACTCTTGCCCAAACACCATACGGAATTCTGAAGCTGCTGTGATTCAAATTTAATTGATTAAGAAATGGTCCTTCACAAAGTCTTCATAAAATCCTGGAAACCAAGGGGGAAATCATAAAACTCGGGGAAAGGAGGACACAAAAAGGGGTGGGCAGAAAAATGCCAAGCATGAATACAAGAGAGGCATAAGGATTGCTTTCCTTTCCAGTCCAGTTAGCAGAGAAGCTACACTCACCATAGTAAAGATGGTTTATATAAGGGCCAGGAAGCAATTAGGAAATTTTCAAAAATAGAAGCTTAAAAGAAGAAGGCAAAGAATGACGAAAAGGAGGCTGAGAAAAGCAAACACTGATGCAGGTAGTATTCCTGGAAAGGTAGTCAACTCGTTTTATTGCTTGGGGATCAAAGAGGAGACACCTCAAATCAAATCAAGTCAAGCAATAGATGTGGGATTTCAATTTTTACAGGTTGATTAGATTCTATTTTCACTGAACCCTGTGGACTTCCTGAGAGAACTCAAAACTCCTCTCAGTGCTTTGCAAAGTTTCCCTACATGTAAATTTTTTGCGAGGGGATTGCTCTGTATATTAGCCACCAAACAATAGCATGGAGAGGACAGATGCCACAATAGATACAAAGTCAACAGTTTGAACCACAGTTGGGATTCTTGAGCTCCCCAACCAGCTGAGTGAAAGGAAACCCCCATTAGTAGTCATCTGCTGTTCAGCGGCAGTGTACTCTTCCAAGACTTTACTTCCTAAAGGGTAAATATTCCTCCCTGTTTTAAAATCCCTTAATACCATGTGCACAAACACAAAGAATGTATGGTTCTGGCCCAGTGAGTACTTGGCAGAGCTAAAGTATCAAGAGGGGTAGAAATTCAACAAAGAGAAATGCAAACCATTGCTGCAATTGAGTTCTCAGGTGAGGGGTACATCACTACAGAGGACCTGAGTGCCGGTGGCAGGTGCGAGATGCCAAGTGCCCTAAGTCTCTCTTGTCAGAGGAACTAATAAGCAGATGCACTAAAGGTCCCCCTTTTCCCGACTGTATGTATCCCAGACAGAACTGTGCAGTGTTTATTAAAATTGGCCTATTGGTAGTCGCTCAGCATAGCTCTGAGATCAGAGAAACATGTAAGTATAATGCAACAGAGGGAAATCAATTTCTTCTGGGCTCTACTCCATTTAAACCATGTGAATGCAAGTGGGAAAAAAACCCGCATCGGCAGACTTAGGATTCCAAGCTAGTGAGCCTATTGAGGGAGAAAGTTTTATGTGCCATGTTGTGAATTATTATACCAAGACTCAGGTGGATAAGCAGGAAGTGAGAGGTCTATGCTCTTGGGTTTTCATTTCCAAAATGACTTCATTGAGGTCTTTTCAATTTAATCCTAGAAATAAACAACTGCTGAGAGCAAGTGGTGATTGAAAGTAGGAAGGGAAAGACTACTTCAGTGGGCTGTTTTCTGAAGAGGCTGGGTCCCTAAGCCCTTCAGGATTTAAAGAGGAGGCTAAGGGTTTTAATTGGATTTTAAATTGTGTTAGTAGTCAGGAAAGGTTTGGGGTGCACTGCGGCCTGCTCTGCAAGCACAGTGGGCAGCTGTGTTTCAAAGCTGACCTTTATCAGGTGGTGGTGTGTTTATTTCAGTCTGTCACAGAGAAGGAATAAGAAAACACTGCTTCTAGGCCATGCAATTTAAGTTATTAAAATTTTTTTTAAATAGAAAAAATAAAGATGATCTGCCTAACTGGCTAAAATTCTAAATAAGGCAATTGGAGGCATAATCCATAAGGCTTAGGGGGGAAATGACTGATCAATGAAGGAAGGAAGGCCCAAAGCACCTTGTCCAGAAACTGATGAGAGCAAAATTGGGCTAAGATGAAACAAAAGTAGAGAAGCTTGAAATAGGTGGCAAGCAAGCTTTTATGATTTCATAAAATTCAGGGCATAGCTCTGACAGTGGTCTATTTAACTCCCCACCCCGCTTTCTTCCCCTTCCCCTCATCAAGGCATTTTTCTTGGTATCAAAAACTCCAGCACGTTCAGAGACTTGGCTCCAAGGTTAAGAAGGAAATGCTACACTGTACTTTTATATAATAAAGTTCAGCTATATCTCAAACTCTATTTCCTTTTTAATTACAATTTTCTTACCTGAGCCTCAAGTGATTCTAATGTTACCATTAACCCTGGAGGCCCGAGTTATTTTATGTTCAGCGACAAGTATTGGAACTGCAGTTTCTACCTGAGCAATTTCTCCCCTCCATGAACTTTAACCAAGTGGATAGCATCAGACCAAAGTTCCTAGTTACTCATGCCCTATAGAGACATGTGCCCTAGGGAAAGCGTAGAAATTTCAAATAAACTGAAGATTATATTACTTCTAAAATATTTGGGCACTGTGGAATTAGAGAACAGACAGTAGAATTTTAAGGTGAGGGATGTTCTAAGACTAGGCTTCTTATAAAAGATACTCTAGTGCCTATTTTAAATTGTAAACTGTCGTTTTATCCAAAATTTATTTGGAAAGTATTATTAAGAAGGATTATTGGGAAAAGATGGAGGGTAATCTACTGGAAGGAGCTTATATACAATATTAGGTTGTTGGGAAAGTCATGATTTTTTTTTTCTATGCAAAAATGCATCCTGAATTTCCTGATGACCTAATATTTTTAAAAATATCATTTATAGGAGACTAGCAGATGACATAATGGACACCCACATGGCTGACGTGGTTTGAATCCTAGTCCCAGTGGCTTGAAACTCATTCCAGGCAAGTATGGATGCTCAAAATCCTGAGTGGAATGGAGGAAAAGGGATTGCAGCATGGCCATCTTCCTGGAGAGATGGGGGAGTGACTTTCACTTTCTGTCTCTCTGTGTCCCTGGCGAGTGCACACTCCCTACAGCAAAAATCTCTCTAAATAAATAAATTAAATTAAATATTATTTATAAACTTTTAAGAGTCATGGCCAACAATTACCTCTAATTGCCTTGTTTATCACAAGGTTGGCAATATGTAGCACAAATAATCCCATGCCAACCCTTCATCCATGGCAGATATTGTCAGTCTATTAAAGCACTGTTTGCATTTGCATCCAATATTGCTAGCTGGGTCATTAAGCAGATTTTTCCCTTCTTCCTAGGCACACAAATGGACTGAACTTTCCTATGTCCCTATAGTAAGGAGTGACTGCGTGACAGTTGAACCCTCAGAACGGATGTGCACTGTCTTTAGACATGGCCCCCCAGGTACTGCTGACATGCTGTTTGGGATGGAGACAATATCCAGTGTGGCTAAATTTATTTATTTCCTTAATTATTAAATTAAATTAATTTATTCCATGACAGAGAGAGAGGTACTCCAAGGTGCCTTTCCATTGTAACCCCTCTCCCATCTCAGCCAGCCTGGATCATGGGCATGTGCCTGCCTGTAATGCTCAGGGGTACTGGGGTCTTCAGATGCAAACCCAGGGTCTTTCCCATTGGATCCAGTTGTGTTACTGTGCTCACTGCTCCCTCTGGCCAAATATATTAATGGCAAATATTATTGAAATGTACTGCTATGGGACCAGCAGTTAGTGTAATGCCTATGTCACTGAACTCCCATGTAGTCAACCGTGGTTTGAGTCCCAGACCCGGTGGCTTAAACTCATACCAGGCGTGTGTGCTCGCGTGCCCAAGATCCCGAGAGGAGAATGGAGGTGGTGTGGTCATCCCCCTTGGGGGGTGATTTCTCACTTTCTGTCTCTCTGTCTCTCTCTGTCTGGCGAATGCATGCGCCCTATAGCAAAAACCTCTCAAAAAAAAAAAAAAAAAAAAAAAAAAAGAAATGCAGTGCCATTATAACCAGTCAAGCAGCAGGTACCACGAAAACTGGTATCTAAGGCTAGAAAACTAGAGTTCTTTGTACAGTAAAAATACCTGCAAAATAGTTGGCTAAGAGAACTGAAAGGACACCTCACGTGTTGAGCAGGGAGTTCTAGGGAAAGTGGTTGGAATGAGCCACAGTGTTGGCCATTACTGGCTAATTTTAGCAAGCTATTTAAAAATGACTTAAGAGTGAGAATGAATGGACAGAGATTAAGGGCCTTTCAGATCTGGAAACCCAACTATTTTTGACCCCCATAGTAAGTCATAAGGCTGAAAAAAGGATCCAGTGATAAAGACCTAGTTTCACTTATCAGATAAACAGTAGCTCAGCTTTCCCTGAAAGGCCATACTCAGGCTGTTAACTTTCCTGTTGTTTCCGGTAGCCCCAAGGCAGCCTCTTCTAGAGAAATAGAGAGACATAATGACACAGGTGTGTGTGTGTGTGTGTGCTGGTGGAGTGAAATTGAGCTACTATTACATCTCAATATATCTTCAGCCAACTTCATAGGAAATTCTGAAGTTAGCATGAATCATCATCATCTCTACCTTATTAACTTAACATTTGCCTCACCACAGAACTTACTTTTTTCCTCACTGTACTTTAAACCTATCTTTAGATTCTCGTGTCCTAGAAGGCCTTTTTTCCTACATCAGATAAAAGGGGTATTTCTTCCAAAATCTAAACCACTTACTTTGGATAACACATCTGGCAATTATATTTGTTATCTTATAGGTTTAAACCTGCAGATAGTATGCTTGTCTTCTATCTAGGTGTGAACTTACTTAAATTGAGGATCCAAGTTTTGTCTTGTAGAACTCTAGTCTCCTAAGACAATATTTTGAGCATAGAATACTGTAGTTTTGTTGCACTAATAAGTTACCAGTGCATTCAAGCATTCCCTGCTTTGTTTCTCTTGGCTGTCATTAGCAATTGATTTGAGCTTACCACCTACTGCCTAAGTCTTCATGCACTCCCTATTCATTAAAACTCCATGACCAAAATAAACACTTCTGCCCTCAACCTGAAAGCTTTCTAAGTTGCCTACTTATCTCTACAAATACACTTCAGTATTTCTGTTTAGAATAATAAAAAAAGAATAATCCATCTTTCTCATTCAAAATAACAGGATTTTAGAGCTAATATAGTCAAATTCCATGTCTTCTAATTCTCTGCCAAGTATTCCGTTTTGCTCTGTACCCTGTACATGTGTTAACACACACTCAAAACTCGAAGGCACAATGCCTGCCAGTGTAAAATTTTAGGTATTTTTTTATATTGCTTGATTGATTGGATGATAAAACTTGCTTTTCACTTTTCTATTATGCATTAATTGTACATATCATGATTCTATATATGTTATAATAAAGATAACATACTGACCCAAATCATTTACCCCATACTCATTTATAATCTCAGAAATTTATCTATGGAGCCCAAAGTCAATCCAGAAAAAAGATAGGACTTTCTAGTTGTATTGGTAAAACATACTTTCTGTTCTATTTTTTTTTTCAGTTTCATTGAGGTATAATTGGCAAATAAACATGGCCTATATGCAAGGTATTCAATGTAATGATTTGATATACAGGTACATTGTGAAATGGTTATCACAATCCAGGTAACTAGTCACCTCACATAGTTACGATGTTGTATGTCTATGTAATGAAGACTCTTTAGAAATGCTCTTAGCAGATTTTCAGTACACAGCAGAGCATTTCCAACTATAGTTCTCATGCTGTATGTTAGCTCTCCGGAATTCATTAATTATAAATGAGACTTTGTAGACTTTGATCAAGATCTTCTCATTTTTCCCCACCCCCCAAGCCCTAGCAAACACCTTTCTATGCTCTGCTTCTGTGACTTTGACTTTCTTAGGTTTCCCTTCTAAGTGAGATCCTCCTCACTTTTTCGCTCTGTGTCTGACTTATTTCACTTAATGTAATGTCCTCCAGGTTCCTTCATGTTGTACAATGACCTTTATTTTATGGCTGAATAATAGTCCTTTCTCTTCTGATTTTATCTTTGGCAACAGTAACACATTTCAAAGTTCTTTCATTTATAAAATTAGAAAATTACAACTAGCATATGTTATATCAACAGTATTTTCCATTTTTACTTTTGTAAAAATAATACACATACTGCTTAACAATCAAAGCATAGAAAACTTAGAATGAAACTACCGGTTCCAGTATTCCCTGCCACCTGTATTTTCATTACCTTCTATGCACCCTTTTAGCTGACTCTTCTAAGCGCTTATTACAAAGCTTACCCACTGTATGTGCCATATTGGAAAATATCTATCTACTTGCCCTATGCTACCCTAAAAAATATAAAAAAAGATTTTTCTCTTCCTCTCCTGGTCATGATTAATACTTGTCAATCACTACTTAGCTTTTTTTTTTTTTTTTTTTGAGAGATTTTTGCTATAGGGCGTGTACGCTCGCCAGACAGACAGAGAGAGACATAGAGACAGAAAGCAAGAAATCACCCCCCCAGGGGGGATGGTCACGCCACAATCCCTTCTCCTCCATTCTCCTCTCGGGATCTTGGGCATGCACGCACACGCGCCTGGTGTGAGTTCTAAGCCACCGGGTCCGGGACGCAAACCGCGGTCGACTACGTGGGAGTCCAGCGACATAGCCATTATGCTAACTGCTGGTTTCCCACTACTTAGCTTTTAAACCCCAATTTTTAATTTCCATAACTGATGAAATTTTCAGATAAGTATATCTGAGCTTTTTCATTTTCCTCAATTTTTCCTAATCCTCTTCTTAGCTATGATAAATTGATGCTATCAGTATAGGTTACATTTACTATCTAAACTGCAACTATTGCTAAATTATCTATAAATACTAATTCTAAAATTTGAGAATCAAGATGCTGGCTCCATAGTGCAGTGGTTACGTATTGTGCTTTGAACACTAAATGTCACATTGACTGTTATTTGGATCCTGGCCCAAGTGGCTTGAAAACATTCTAGATACATGTGCCTGCATGCCTCAACTCCTGACAGGGATAGAAAAGTGAGGAAAAGGACTGCAGCATGCTGTCCCCAATGGGGGATTGCTTTCTCTCTCTCTCCCTCACCCTGCTGCCTTCCCCTGCAAGCTCATACACCATCTAGTAACTAGAAAAAAAGAAAGAGGAAAGAAAGAAAGAGAAAAAAGAAAAAGAAGGGAAGAAGAAAGAAAGGAAGAAAATGAATGAAAGAAAAAGAAGAGAAAGAAAGAGAGAGAGAGAGAGAGAGAGAGAAAGAAAAAGAAAGAAAGAAAAGGTGAGAATCAGTGTCACCACCATTACTATGACTGTGTATATATTGTTTAGTGTATGTCCAAGCATTGATTCAGGATTAGTGGGACTAGTTTCATGATTCCTGAACTAATCTAAAGAGAATGTCTCTAACGGCAATATAAAATTAATTCTCTGTTCTTATATACTCCTTCAATTACTCAAAGTTATGCCACATTTTAGTATAGTTTATATTTCATACTCATTGCTATTCTTGGAGCTACTAAAATGCCTTCTACTTTATAGCCTTTTAATACTTTCATCATATTTTCACTTTTTTCAGGATATCTCCAACTTGCTTGTCTCTCAAACTTTATTTTTTCTGGAGATCATGATTGAGAGTCTCATACTTCCAGTCAGAACTAATACATTTTACAGACTGCACCATAGTAGCAGCTTCCTGGGAATCTCATTATTCCTTCTTCCCCCCCTCCCTTCTTCTCTCTCTTTCTTCATTTATTTTCTTTCTCTTTCCTGAGTTATGACAGATCGTTCCTTGATCTGTGCATCCTTCTTTTGTGTTTTACTTCTTCATTTCGATTGCACACATCTCCCAGATACTTTCTAAGAGAGGCTGTGGAGAGGTCAATTTTTTCAGTCCTTGAATGTCATAAAAGGCTTTCAGTCCATCTTTCCATGTGGTTGAGAGCTGTCTGATATAAAATTTGAATTGAATCTCATTCCATCTCAGAATGTAAAAGCCTTATTGCTTCATGGCATAGAGTATGGACCAAATGAAGTGGGAATACCTCTCTGGTTTTTCCTCATCTGTATGACTTTTTGTCTCTTTCCCTCACTGGAGCCTCATGAAATTCTTTTTTTCTGTCTTTTTCATGTCATTTGGAAGAAAATATAGTTTTAAGTCTTAACTGTAAGGTCTTTAGGGGAAGATGATTTGAGCCTGTAAGTCTGTACCCTCAACTTTCTTTCTGGGCTATGTGATATTGGGTGCTTCAGGGTTTTTTTTTAACTAGAAAATGGGGTGACAATAATATAACTGCCTCAGTGCTATTATGAGGAATTGATACACGTAAACTGCATACAATGGTGTGGCTCATTGTAAGTGCTATATGGATTTTTGCTGCTATTATTTTCTAGTTTTATTGGTTGGCTTTCCTTTTTTTAATCCCTTTTTTTTTTTTTTTAATAATAATCAGATGGTATGTGCTCTCACCAAGGAGAGACAGGTAAAAAGCGAAACAGGGTGGGAAGAAGGAGAACGAATTCCCATGGGGTGTAGTCATACTGCGTCCCTTCTCTTCCTCGTCTCCATCCTGTTGATATTTTACACATGCATATGCACATACCCAGAAAGATGCGAAGCACAATAGGCTACATGGGAATATCTCCCTTAACCACCAGGATGTGGGGGCCAGCCCAACAAGAGTTATTTTCATTTTAGATTCCCTTATTTCTGATCTCTCAAGAGCTCTTGTGTCCTGATTATTTTAATAGCATCCTTTCCATGTTTTATGAATTTGCAAACTTCTTAAATATCTATGAGAAAGTAAGGGATTTTTAAAATCCGTTTGGTACTGTGAATTATCTGTTTCCGTTGGGACAGGTTTTGTTAGCTTGTTTATTTGGTATGTCTCTCCCATGTAGCTTGCTCTCCATGTATGCTTGTGATCTTGTGTTTTTCAGTTCACCTTAACCACTGAAGAACGTGTGGCTGGTGTTGGTTTCTTCTACTTTTGCTTCTGGGAGGTCTCATCATTGAGTGGGGAATTCTGCCTTGGTCCTCTGAGTGGAAGCCAATCCTGCAGGGGTGCTGACTGGTCTTCCTTTGAACTGAGCAGGTAGAGTGGGGTCAAATATGCTCTCCTGCCCCCACCACCATGCCAAAATGAGAGGTCATTTATTACAAGGCTTCATGTGATCAATCCATACACCTAGCTTTCCCCCCAATGGTAGAGTATGTAAATCCATCTTTGATGTATAGACAGGAATGACAGGCCAGTCTAGTAGACAATAGCTCTGACCTTTAGGTTTGCCCTCTTTCTGCTCCTGTCTCTGAGTCATGGGAATTTTCCAGAGCTCTTTTAAATAGAATAGTCCCAACTTCTTCTGCAGCAAGTGATATTGTACTCTAGACTCAAGTTATTCTGTCCAATTTTGTTCTTCTAGGAAAGTGTTGAAATATTTTTCTACAGTGACATTTCCCATATTCCATTCAGTGCTATATCTTCATTTCATAATTAATTCTAGATGATTTTTTTTAAAGAGGCTTTTGCCTTAGGGCACGTGCACTTGTCAGAGAGAGAGAGACAGAGACAGTGAAAGAGAAAATCATTGCCCCCCAGGAGGGATGATCATGCCACAATCCCTTCTCCTGCCTTCTCCTCCTGGACTCTTGGGTACACACACCCACATGAGTTTCAAACCACTGTGTCCAGAAGTTGCCATCGGCTGGCTTCAATTACAATGACTGTGTTAACACTGACAGGAGGCAAATGTGCTTGTTTAGTTCATACTAAGTATTATTTTCTTGTACACCTTTAAAAGAACAAAGATAGCTGAGGAAATAAATGTTAATATAAATTTATATTTTCCATAGTATGCTAACAATAGCAAGCAGCACAGCTGATATACTTTTTTCCCACCATGTCATTGATACTTAAAGATATAAAATTTCTATCATGCATATTTTAGAAATTCAAATTTGGTGCAAATTCCTGGATACTTATAGTTTTAAAAGTAGAAAAAACATGTATTAAAGTTTTAAATTTATATACAAAATGGATATTATTTTTTACTATTAATAATTATTATTTTAAAAATAAGATGTTAAACCTTTAATGCATCCTCTTAAAACAACCTGAAGTTCCCCTATTACTGTACTAATTTCATGTTAATAAAATTACATCTTGAAATACTTGCCTGCCCTGGACAAAAAGACTTTGGTGCCATTAACTGTTTTTTTCCTTGCCCCATATTCAATGAATAGCATAGTAATTGTAGAGAGTAAGCATGTCCTATAAATTTTTTGAATAAATGCATGATTACTTGAGTGAATGCTTTCTGACCTAAAAATTAATTCTTATAAGTTAAAATAAACTTATAAGCTCAAATATGGATTTTAGTTTTTAATTTGAGTTTCTTCCTACTTATTTTATTCATAAAAATGAAATCTGCTTGCTGAAAATAATTGTTCATCATTACATTTTATATGTTTCATTATACAATATATTACTTGATCCTGTGAGAGACTTAGGACAATTGCTATACAAAATAAACAATATACCTAGGGAGCAAGGAAGTATATCTTTGAAACTACATAGTATAATGAAAGGTTAGAATGTATCTGTTTGGAATTTATATGTATATATTGTTCACTCCATATTGAGAAAGTACATAATAACATACCACAATTTTCATTCCAGACTGACCCTCTCCTAAAAAAAAAAAAAAAAAAAAAAAAAAAAAAAAAAAAAAAAAAGAATGATTCAAAGACAGGTACTAACTATGATACTCAGATGACTAGATACCCAAGGAATCCACTTTGATTTGAGCACTTTGGCCTTCCATATTTCACAGATGAAGAGGTAACAATTTCGTAGGGGAAGCCATGACCCCCAAATCACAGGACTTGGGAGTGATGTAGCCCCTCCTGGCTAAACCACAACAACGGCTTCTAATCCAGGTTCTTCCCCTTCAACTTGCTCTTCCTCAAATAAATTTCTTACCTACCATAAACCTAAGACATTAAATTCTTCACAGTACTTCACGTTTCAGAAGTTTGTAAGGAAAGGAACAAAAGAATATAAGGATGAGAAAGCTGTACAATGAATCCATGGCAAATGTCCCATGGCCCGGGAGGAATAGGACTGAAAGCATCCTCATCAGCCATGCCACAAAGGCAGCTGCTCCCCCAGCCTTGCAGGGTCAGACAGTCCTCCCGGGCTACCCTGACTGCAGCTGAGCTGTGGCACCGCGTGGTTGCTTGCAGCCCTTTCCGCTGTAGTGTAATGGAATACTGGAGCACTATTGTATTTTTAAAGGCAATTAATATTTTATTATGCACAGACTTTTATTTGCACCATTTGGATTCCTCTTCTCTAATTAAATCTTGTGATTTACGCAAACCGAACTGCTGTTCTTTAAACTCTGCAAATTATCAAAATTAACAAATACTTGTTAAAAGGAAGCAAAAGCAGCCAAGGGTCCTATTTTTGTGACAGAAACAACTGGAGGCTACAGAGTGAATTGATAGTGCCTTGTATTTGAGTGGGGCAATGTGGCAATTACATATAAAATACCTTAGTTAAGTAGAACTGATCCAAATTCCAGCTGTCTGTGGGAGAAAGGTGAATTCTTTAAATAAATAAAGCCCGAGAATTTTATGTGTCCGTGTAGAATTTTTGCTTCATGACCTTGTGTGCAGCATTTTGTGTTATGGGATTTATAAATCAAGAGTGTGGTTTCAGGCATGCATTCCCCCGACTCTGCATTTGTGGATGTTTCCTGGGGCCAAATGAATGTCTATAGAGGGAACAAAGAGACTCTGAGCTTAGATGTGTACTAGGAGAATATGGCTTGCTCCCCTTCCTGTTCCTAATTGAGCAATTTCTAGATAAAGCTCACTATTATCCTCCACCTCAACCCACACCCTGACAATACATGTAGTAAGTTAAGTGAGGGCACCCTGGAGGGGAAGAACAAAAGTTTTTCTTCATCTCTGAAAAAATAACAGGTAGGAATTGAGTTGAGGATCAGGAAGAAGGGGGAACCAGAAGATATAATCTCTAC
This sequence comes from Tupaia tana, assembly GCA_026018925.1. Taxonomy (NCBI): domain Eukaryota; kingdom Metazoa; phylum Chordata; class Mammalia; order Scandentia; family Tupaiidae; genus Tupaia; species Tupaia tana. The sequence goes on along the minus strand of JAKSZU010000004.1, from coordinate 49,078,566 downwards.
CCTAATTCCTCTGAAGGTTCTTACTGAAGCTTCCCTTGAAACCATCGGCAGCCTCCTTGAAGGTCACCACTCTCCAGGTCTCCACCTTGGCGAGAAGACAATAGGGATCAGGAAGAGATCTGGGTGGAGGCAAGGAATTAGAAATAAGCACAAATTTTTTTTTTATGGTACTGTTTCCACCCCTGACAATATGCATATTCACCTCAGTAAGCAGAATGGAAACCCGTGAGTTCAATATGGAGAAATTCCCTTTCAGGAAATGTTTAGTCTATATGTAAAAGGATACAATGCAGGTCTGCTATTTCTATTCTCATTTTGCATGGATTTTTCCCTGCATTCAGTTTGTAAGTCATATACCTTTTTCTTTGTGTGGCAGCAGATTAATGGAGAAAAAAATAAATGAATTTTTATTTAAAAATTGAATGCCTACCTATGTGAATGCATTTTCTTCAATTAAGCATATTCTAGATAACTTTAATATGACCTATATTATTAAAAATGAGTTCCAGATACCTTTCCTTTTCTAAGAATTATTTATTTCATTTTATTTATTATTATTATTATTATTTTTTAATTTGACCAGAGAAAGAGAGAGAAAGTGAGAAAGCAAGCTGTCAGGTCCAGGATTCCAACCACACTGGCTGTGTGGAAGTCCAGTGCCTTATTCAACATGCTACTGCCAGCCCCCCAGACACCTTTTTTACAGGGCTTAGAAATATTTTTGAAATATAAGAATACACATAAATACTCATAACTTCCTACATGCAGATACAGAAAATTCCCAATTTAAAAACATACCACATAGGACAACACTAAAGTTAGAAATAGAAACAAATAATATCCAATTATTTTTATTTCCTTATCATATCACTCCCTAATTTTCTACTCCTGTTAATGGAACTACACAGAAGAATCTTAATTCTTTCAGAGACTCTCCATGCTGCAGGCCTGAAGGGTTTTGAGAGTTTTCACAAGAAGGGGACTTACAAGAATAGGAAAGAAAGTTTCATCTATTTAAAACTATTATCCAAAATTAACAAAATGCCCCTGAAGTAGCAGACAAGTCTTATCTTTTCCTCTATTCTCTTTTTTCTATTCTCCCTCTTCCTTCCTTCATAATGAGGTAGCTTTTCCTTGAATGAAGAAACAAATCACAAACAGTGGCACGTGGTACTAACATACCTTTTAGAGCATTTTTCGTGCAATTGGTGACTGAGAACAAACCCCCAGAAATTATCTACCATTGACACCTTGTTCCTATGACAAAATACTTTCTAAAACACAGCAGATTATAGCCACTCTTGAGCCCATTTACTTACTAGGACATTGCACTAAAAACAACCATAAAAGGTTGTTGGAAAAGTCAAGATGCACGTTAGCATAGAAAAACAGAAAAAATACATCATGACTTTTCCAACTATATATGTGTGTGTGTGTGTGTGTGTGTGTGTGTGTATAGTGGATTCTCACTATGTGTCAACTGTAGTACTAAATTATTTATTGCATTATTCTCATTGCCTTTACAACAACCCAATTTAAAAAGAGATTATCAGGATACTTGTATTCAGATAAGGAGAGTGAGGCTGTCTTGGTCCCATGAGAAGACTAAATGGAAAAGCCACGAGTATAAGAATATGAACATAGGTCTAATCTTCAAAGCTACTGTGGTTGAACATAGTGCTACACTAACATAATTAGGGGATGTTGAGACAGTTACACATGTATAAAGTGAGAAAAATGCATTTAATAATTTTTATGAATATTTTCCTTACTGCAAAGAACATTGTAGAGATTAATCCTTTTACTGTTTTAAGAGATCACATAATTAGACCAGCAAGTGGTGTGGTAGTTAGGGCAATGGACTCTAACATAGTAATGGCAGTTCGAGTCCTGAATCTAGTGTCATTCTTTCTCAGTTTCCCTCTCTCTCTATCTCTCTCTAGTAAGCACATATGCCCTACAGAAAACTTAATAATACATAAAACAAATAATTTATAAAAACAATAAATCACAATTCATTTTGTCACAAAAACAAGATCAAATAGATAAATGTATAGAAAAAGCTGAGTCTTCTATATCACTTAAGCCTGTGTATAAAAATTGAATACAGAAATAAAATTTGTAAGCAATCTTTTAAGAAATAGGGTTATGGGGCCAGCAGGCGGCATGGTGTTTAAGGTGCTGGACATGAGCATAGATGACAATGGTTCAAGTCTTATACCCAGTGGCTTGACAATTACTCCAGCAAGTGTGCGTGCATGCCCAAAATCTCAAGAGGAAAAGTGAGACAAACAGATTGTGGCATGGCCAGCCTTCTTGGGGTGGGGTTGGAGAGTGATTTTGTTTTGATTTAAAAAAAACAAAAATTTTAGAGTTTTTTGCCATAGGGCATGTGCACTCACCAGAAAGAGACAGACAGTGAGAAGGAAAGTGAGAAATCACTGAGCATCCAGCCCACTGGCTCCAAATGGTGAACTGAGGTTGGCCTTGCAGGAGTCCAGCGATGGGAACACTACAGCATCTGCTGGCCTAGGAAGGTGAGGTGGTGACTTCTTAACTTAACTTTCCCTCTCTGTCTCTCTCCTGAGAATGTACATGCCCCATGGCAAAAAATGAAGAAAGAAAGATGAAAAAAAAAAGAAAGAAGAAAAAAAAAAGAGAGAAGAAAGAAAAAGAAAGAAAGAAGAAAAAAGAAAGAGAAAGGAAGGAAGGATGGAGGGAAGGAAAGAAGGAAGAAAGGTAGTAATGAAGAAAGAGAAAGAAAAAAAAGAAGAAAAGAAAGAGAAAAAGAGAAAGACAAGAAAAAAGAAAGAGAAAAAGAAAGAAAGAGAAAGAAATGAAAAGACAGAGAAGAAGGAAGGGAGAGAGAAAAGAGAAGAAAATGAAAAACAGAAAGAGGACTATAATAGTAAAATAAAATTAATAAATTTCCATTTCTTCACCAATCATAAATGTTTATTATAAAATCATACTTTATGGGTACTATACTATACGGCAGTACATTTGATAAGTTACAAGTGTCTGCTTATGTGTAGTTCATAATAGGTACTTAGTAAATATTTTGATTAAATAAATCATCACAACATCTGACTATAGATAAGAGAGGATTCAGCAACACAATTACATATTCAAGATTTTTTTAAAAATCATTATTTTTCCCATACATATTTATAATTACATGGGTTCTGACATATACACTATATACTAATACTTACAATAGGATAATGGTTTTTCTTTTTTTTTTTTTTTTTTTTTTTTTTTTTTTTTTTTTTTTTTTTTAGAGATTTTGCTATAGGGCTTATGCTCTCTCTGGAAAGACGGAAAGACAGAAAGCCAAAAATCACACCCTGGGAGGATGGTCATGCCACAATCCCTTCTCCTCCAGTCTTCTCTTGGGATTTTGGGCATGCACGCACATGTGCCTGGTGTGAGTTTTAATCCACCAGGTCCGGGATGCAAACTGCGGTCAACTATGTGCCAGTCCAACAATGTAACCATTACACCATCTGCTGGTCTCAATGGTTTAAGTATAACGCAATTGATAACTGGATAAAACAATTTTAAGAGTAAAACTGAATAAAAATGGAAAAGAAACTCCTGTCTTCCCTTTTCTCTTCTACTCTAGTCACAGTTTACAGAGGAAACCGTATTTTGTCATGTCCAGTATTATTTCTTTGGGTGATTTCCTTCTTAATTCCACAGTGTGCTGCTATAGTTGTTTCATGATTAATGGGGAGAATTCTTTACATTTACTGAGTGCTGACATTTCACAGTAAGAAATAACGCTAATCAAGCTGCCTGTATTATCTTATTTAACACTCCTTGGGAGTAGATGCCGATTATGTTAGTCAATCATGATAATTCTATTCTCCTTGCTGTAGATTGATTTATATGACATAATTCATAAAAAGCTATTAAAAGGCTTCTCTGAATCTTTAGGAATGTTTATTTTTTAAAAAAAGGACATGGGGAAGAGACAATCTCTTCTTCACAATCTCTTCTTTTGTGACATTAATATGATACATGGCTAAGTTGCAGCTATCATATAACTCTGAGAAAAGGTGGCACTCCTAAATTGACAGGGTGGAGCAATGGAAAAAGTGTGAGAACACTAGGAAAGTCATGACCTATTTTTCTATGCAAAAATGCCTCATGGCTTTCTGATGACCCAATGTCTTTGAAGATGTTAGGTATTGTAAACCCATCAATCGCATCCCACCACAGTTACAACTCACGCCGGGCGCGTGTGCGTGCGTGCCCAAGATCCCTATTGTATGGGGGGTGATTTCTCGCTTTCTGTCTCTATGTCTGGCGAGCGCACACGCCCTTTCTCCAAAAAAAAAAAAAAAAAAAAAAAAAAAAAACTGTATTAAGGGGCCAGCAAGTGGTGCAATGGTTGAGATGCTGAACCCCCACATGGCTGACCACAGTTCGAGTTCCTGATCTGTCGGCTTAAAAATCATGCTGGTGCATGTGTGTGCCTGTCCCAAATTCCAGGAGGAGCATGGAAAAGAAGGGATTGCAGTGTGGCCACCCTCCCTTGAGGGTGATTTCTCACTTTTCTTTTCACTGTCTCTCGCTAGCAAGTGAGCTCACACACCCTAGGGCAAAAACACTAAAATAAATTAAATTTAAAAAAAGCTTGATTTTATGTTTTACTCATAATTACCAGAACACAGTCCGTAATACTCAGACAGTAATTGGATATGATAAAAAAGATCTGAACTTTTATGCTAACAACCTGTACTCATTTATTTACATTTACAACCTGGTATTCAAAGATATAAATTTTATGTTATATCATCTTTAATATACAAAGATTGAGCTATTACTAGTTCACACCTGTGTGAATCTATGAATTAGAAAGCAATATTTGGACATGATAAATAAGAGAGTAAGTTCACGTTAGAAAGAACACAGGCTAGGAATCTAGAAGTCTTATCTTCATGTTTGAGACCCAATTTTCACTTGAAGGAATTTCTTCAAGCAATAAATTAACCTTTCTAAACTTTATAGCCTATGTTCCCATATATGCGAAGATTATAATGCATTTACTCCAAGATCAAATAGTCTAATAAATATAAAATTACTTAATGAAATTTTATTTGCTCATTTGAAAATATTATAGAATGTCTACTATACGTTTCAAGAACTGTTCTAAACTCTAGGAAAACAACATTGAGCAAAATACCTTAATACACATAACTGAATTAATTCATTGACCCCCCTGATCTGTTTTATGAGTTTTTAAAGCATAATATATCATATGATTATAGACTATTGTATTGTACACTTCTGGCAGAACTGATTGTATTGTACACTTCTGGGTTATTTATAAAGTACATGACCATGAAGATCAGTTATTAGAATTTATATTTTTAAAAATTGTCTATGCTAGTCTATACTTGTCTAATTGAAACAGTCTATACTTGTCTAATTGAAACATATTATCATTGTGCAAGATTTTTGATAAATCACCTCTTCTCTTTTCTTCATGCTGCCAACACCATCTATTTTAGAAAAGATTGATATGCTTATGACATGTCTATAATACAAAGAATTTGAAAGAGACTTTGGCTCATATTATTATAGTAATTCTTGACTACTATACAATAAATTCATCAGTCTCTACCACATTGCTTCCTGACATTGCATACCCCCATTCTCAACTTCATATGGGCTCCATCTGAGGTCTACTGGCAACTCTACAATTGCCCATTCTTGCTCTTGCTCTTGGCTAAGTGACAGAAAGTAGAACTACAAGGAAAAAGCCCACTCAGTCTTGAATGTTTCCCCAGGTTTTGTCAGTCATTAATTCATTAATTAATTCTGCCTGGCTCTGAAAACTCCAGTCCTGATCTTAAATCATTTCTTCCCTACTGTGCAATTGTGGCCTTCATGTGCAATTGTGTAAGTTCAGCTTTGCCAGTGGGAGACATGGGGCTAAAAGGCAGTTCATGGATAAATAGGCAGTCCTGAACACAGGGCCTGACTTAAGTTTCCCACTTAAATTTCATGTTATGGCTTTTCCTTCTCTTGCTTTTACTTTTTTTTTTTTTTTTTTTTTTTTTTTTTTTAGAGGTTTTTGCTATAGGGCACGTGCACTCGCCAGACAGAGAGACAGAGAGACAGAAAGCGAGAAATCACCCCCCAGGGAGGATGGCCACACTGCAATCCCTTCTCCTCCATTCTCCTCTCAGGATCTTGGGCACACACGCACACGTGCCCGGCATGAGTTTTAAGCCACGGGGTCCAGGACGCGAACCGTGGTTGACTATGTGCGAGTCCAGCGACATAGCCATTACGCTAACTGCTGGTCCCTTGCTTTTAAATGAAAGAGAGAAAAAGGAGAAAAAGAAAAGAGGGAGGTAGGGCATGTGTACATGAGTAGTTATTTTTATAAATTTGATCAGAAAGGTGTAGTTATAGCTAGTATAAAAATCTGAATTTTTTTTTTTTTTTTTTTTTTGGAGAGAGGTTTTTACTATAGTCTGCATATGCTCACAGGAGAGAGGGAGACAGAGAGACAAAATGAGAAATCACTCCCTAGAGGAAATGGCCACACTGTAGTCCCTTCTTGTTCATTCTCCTCTTGAGATTTTGGATATGCACACACATGCACCTGGCATGAGTTTAAGCTGCCAGGTCCAGGTCTCAAACCATGGTCAACATCGTGGAAGTCCAGCAATGCAACCATTACACCATCTGTTGCTCTCTAGATCTGAATTTTTTTTCTGCTAATATGGTTTCTTAGCATATTTCTCTTTATGTAATATATAAAATGAGGGCAAGCTACTCAACCTCAACAATAGCCGGGTATAGAGGGATCAGGAAATAACTGACTTCTGCTTTCTTGTGTTACAGATTTATCTCAGCAACTGATCACAAGCATTACGTAAATCCAATGACTGCCTTTTCTCTTGCAGACTTAGCTTGTTAGGATTCAGAGACAACCCACTGTGTCGTCTCATGCCAACTGCAACACTTTCTCTGCCTCTCTCCTGAATGGAACGGCCACCAAGGGCAGGGAATGTGCTGTCCAGGACAGCAAGAATTAGAGATCCACACCTATGCCTGTCCTATTGATTTTTACACAACTTTTCTCTCTGCCTTCAATTGATGACTTGGGAATGGTGGAGGAAATTATAAACATAAGTGGAATTCAGTACCTGTCTTTTTAGTCATTGCACTCACCTAGAATTCCAGAATTGATGAAAGATAAATTGTAAGTATCTAGCTCTTCTCCTGGAGTGGTTTGAACCAGCAAAATTAAAAATTAAAGAACTGGGGCCAATAGGTGATGTGGTGATTGAGATGCTATTCTCTCACATGATAGACTACAGTTAGAGTCCCAGACCAGTGGCTTGAAAGTCACACCTGGCATGTGTGCGTGCACGCCCTGAATCCCAAGAGGAGAATGAAGAGGGGACTGTGGCATGGCCAAGGGGTGGATTTCTCACTTTCTGTCCCTATCTAATGTTCTCTGTACCTCTAGTGAATATACATACCCTATAGCAAAATTTTCTCACAAAAGAAAAAAGAAAGAAAAAAGTAACAAAGAATCTAAAGTATAACTACAGGGACAAGTTTCAGCACACAGAGTCCTCACCATTTAGTGGAAATCAAACTTTGCTGCAATCTAAATAAAGAGTCATCATCAGTTTGAAAATGCCACAAATAACAAAAATGGGTATTAATGAAATGAATAATAAATTAATAATAACAGCATCTAATCATGATAATTCCTTGACACCCATCATCTCATGGAGTCCTCACCACAACCTTGTGAGCTAGACACACTTTCCATGCCATTTTAGAAAGAAAAAACTGAAACTGGGAGAGATTAAACAAATAGCTCACATTTTATAATTAGGTAGGAAAGGAGTTTGGATTTGAATCCAGATCAGAAATTCATGCTATATAGCTTTGATGATTTGTTTTCACATATTCTGCTAAACAAAAATAAGACATAAAAATTGGCTTTTTAAGCCGCTGGGAATTTGTAACACCCACTCCAGAGAGGGTACACTGAAGGTCTTGCTCATTTTTACCTATGGAAATTCGTCAATCTGTCAACAAAGGATGAGCAATGGCAACCACCCTAGTCAGTTTTCAGAAGCATATTTCTTTCTGGATAAAAGCCTGCTAAGAGTATTGGCTCTGCCCAGAGCCAATGTCACCACTTTCCATGGGGACCGTTAGGGTTTGCAGTAAAAGCCTTTTAATTAAGCTGCACTATTACATCTAGTAAGCTTTGACTATTTACACTGAGCATTGTTGATGAGACAGAATGTTTCTTCTGTGACTTTCCCCCATTAGTTTCTTACTGAAAGTGAGAGCACACATGAAAACAGAACAAAAAGAAGTAAATAAAGAGATGATTGTATTTTCCCACTTCAATTCCCAGGACTATAGTTCACTCAAACTAGAGCAGGGTTGAATTGTCCAAATGTGCCTCTGATTTTTTTTGCATCTTTCAAGGTCCTGCTCTGTGTCCTGCCGTGCTCCTGTATGCCCTGTAGAGCACATATCTGGAGTCGTTATTCCCCTCTGCTCTTATGTGGAATTGCAGACAAATTTCCTGTGCTGATAGAAATTGCTTTTTAAAGAGCTCAAGACTCTTTTGTAATGAGTTTAAACACTGAGTGTAAACAAGACTTAATCTACACAGATAAGTCGTGCTTACTTATAGAAGAAGAATATTATAAATAATATTATTTTAGTGTGTGCCAGGAGCTAGACATCTATTAACTATTGGACTGGGAATCCTTCTTAAGTTTACTACAGGAGAGAGAGAGGCAGACGGAGGGAGGGAGCAAGAAATGTTCAACATACAATGTCAAGGACAAAAACCAAACCTCTAGTGAGAAAGTTTTCTCTAGTACTAAGATTCCTGGTTGTTTTCTCACCAGGGACTTTACTGGTTCTACAAGTCCAGAACATATATTTTTGATTTAAAAATTAGAATTCTAGGTTCTAGTATTATTTCTGTTATATTTTTAGACATATAAACTTAAGCAATTCATTGATGTATTTCCATTTCCATGAATGTGTTTAAATAATACCACAGATAACCCTTTGGGACCATTGAAGATACCAATGAGAAAAATATACAAAATCATTATTAACTCATGGTACATGAGAAATATGCTTTGATGTGTGTGATCCAAATTACATGTAAAAATTGTGATGGAGTATTAGGAAAGAATTATTGGGTTGGTAAAGAAGGGGTCGATTGCTCTGCAGAGCCAATTTAGTTTCAAGTTTTAGAGCCTTTTAAATTTTATACCCTAAAATGAATGATGAGAAGAATGATCATCTGGGATAAGGTGATTATTCTAATAGCTGTGGCGTAAGTCCTAGAAGTCAGAATTGAGGGACCAGCAGTTAGCGTAGTGGCTATGTCACTGAACACCCATGTAGTCGACAGCAGTTCGAGTCCCGGACCTGGTGGCTTAAACTCAGGCCAGGTGCGTGTGCGTGTGTGCCCAAGATCCCGAGAGGAGAATGGAGGTGAAGGGATTGTGGCGTGGCCATTCCCCCTGGGGGGAGATTTCTTGCTTTCTATCTCCCTGTCTCTCTCTGATTTTCTGGCGAGTCCATGGGCCCTATAGCAAAAACCTCTCCCAAAAAGAAGTCAGAATCGAGTAAATTGGAGAATTATAAATGTCAAAAACAGGATTCAAATGAAAGCAATACTGGTACATGCTTGAACATTCTGTTTGAATCAAAAAAGTTTCAGTAAGAAGTGTTGAAAGTACTGATTAGTTAGGATGGTGGTGGCTTAATATTTCTATCAAATTGACTGGATATTTCAAAAGGATTTTCACTTGTGCAGAGGTGGGCGAAATGTGGGAAAATAAACTTTAATATACTAACAGCCAGGATCTACTCTAGTTCCCAAAGTTTTAAGCTCCTGCTAGGATGTCGTAGAGTCTGTTTGCATAGTAACATCGTATATGCCCTTCTACTAATTGCTAAAGTATCCTTGATTTAATCAAATTCAATAGTACTATGTAAAATAAATTTGGACCTCAGTATTAATCCTATTATTTGTTCTGTCCCACAATCCATTCAAATATTTAGCAGTCATAATTAGAAGGTTTAATATAGTAATTTAATGGAGAGAATTACTGAGCACTTCTGTTTGAATGTAGACATTTTAAAAGAAATAAGTAGTCTTTACTAAAAGTAATATATAGTTAATTCTATTTCCATTAGTAAAAGCCACTTGAGTCTCTGCTCAGTACTTCATTATCTAATTCTTACTTTAAAAATCCAATTATCAGTACAATAAGAGGAATTCAAAATATTTGTTAGTAAAACAGAAGAAAACTATTTTCTTTCTTTAATCCATGTCTCCAAAATGTACAAGGAGGTAGGTCAAATCAAATGTAATTGTCTGGGCCACATTCTCTAATGGATAGACTTTTACACCTTAGACCTAATGTGTATACATAGGCCTCTTGGAAATGGCATGGTTTGAGCTAATGATGTGCATTTCTAAATATTTTTACATCAGGATGACATTTATAAATTATATTTTAATATCACAATTATTTTAGATGATTGCCCCCAAAGCCCTTTTATTTTTAGAAAATATAAAGCATGCCTGGCCCACAGACACTCAAAACCCAGTATGTTCCAAATTGGGCTCATTATCCTTCCACCCCCCCGCCCTAATGCTGCTGCTCCTCTGTGTTCCCTTGCTCCAGTAATGGGGCCACTCTCCTCCCAGTCACACAGGCTAGAAAACTTCATTCATCTTTGACTCTGACCTCCCCTGGCCCTTTAAATCTAATCAACCAAGTCCTCTCCAGTTTACCTTTGAAATGCCTTTGGAATGTGTCCACGCTTCTTCCTCACCATTCCTTCTGCAGTTCAGGCTCTAAGTTGTCAAACACCCTCAGTTAATTTAAGAGCCTCCTGCTAAGCTTCCAAGAGCTGGTGCCTTCTATCTCCAAATATCCTCTTTACGTTGCTAGTATCATCTTTTTAAAACACAGATAAGAGTATCTTTTTGGCAATACTGTTTTATAGACAATATGATCTAAATTCCTTAGACAGCATCGATGCCTTTACTTTTGACCCACTGGCTATTTTTCCCTAACACCTTATGTTCTAGCCCAACTATATCATTAGCTGTCTATCACCAAACACTTTATATTTGCTCCATTTCTTTTGAATGGATACCATTGCCATCTTCTGCACATTGGGACAACCTGATTGTTTGTCACAGCACAGTTTATTTTCTTTGTATCCTTGTGAAGAAATAATCACCTTTGCTGCCCAGGTGCCTGGCAGTGTGCTTATTTCTCTTTTATAGTACTTAGCACAATTTGGAAAAATAATGGTTTTCCTGATATGTATGTGTCAGCCCCAGTAATCAAAGAGCTCTTTGGATGCAGGTACTTTGTCTTTTTATAGTTATATACCTTATACATACTAAGTTCCAGATATGTGTTTATAAGTATTTTGCATATTATTACAGTGCTGTTCATATTGTATTTGAAAAAGCAGAATTTTTCTTAACAGCATTTCAGTGTTATATACAAGAGAGATCAATACAAATCCAGCATTAAGAGAAAATACACAAAACTCCTGACATGGCATACAATATTTTTCTTCATACCTTTGCATTAAAATAATTCATACACTTTGTAAAAGCCAAAGGAGCATGTATATGTTGCAAAAATGTTCTGTTTCCTCAAAAGCCTAATGAGAAAAGATAGAGACAGATGGAATTCAATTGGCTAATTTTCTGCCCAGCTGCCTAGATGAAAAATAAAGATGTACTGACCCTATGCTTCTGTATGCTAAACTGTTCCAATATTCAGCCTTCTTTAGTTAACCATTATGCTAAGGTTGAGTGGCCAGTATCTAGATTAGCAGACACTATTCACCTGGCTGTTCCTTTTGTTCTGGGTTTTTAATGTGAAGGAAAAGAGATCTAAAAATAGACCAAACCCAGGCAACTGGCTTGCATTCCTGAATATACAATTAGATCACAGTAAAATGACATCACATTTATTTGAGGTAGTTCAAAAATAATAGATGCATTTTTAAAATTGCTTGCACTTTTTTCTGTCTTGTAGACCTTTCCAATCCTTTAAAACCCTTACCTGCAAAAAAATTGCCAATTTACCCTTTAAAAACTAGGCAGCCTCAAAATGCTCCTCATGTTCAAGTGGAATGGAAAATCACTTTCATTTCCATGAATAATTCAAGCTTCAAATGACTAAACTCCAATTTTCTATGTTTTAATTGTGTGTATATCTGGTATGTATATATACACTTTATGTTAAACTCCTTACTGACCACATTTAAAATGGTAATAATTTTTGTTTGTTTCTTTGTTTTTGCTGTAGAGCTGTGCACTCACCAAAGAAAGTCAGAGACAGAGAGAAAGTGAGAAAGCAACCTCCTCCACATGTATGATCATGCCACAGTCCCTTCTCCTCCATTCTCCTTGAGATTTTGGATGTGTGCACACACACGTTTGATGCATTTTTAAGCTGTCAGGTCTAGGACTTGAACCAAGCTGCACCTGGGCACGTAGGATCCAATCACCTGAACTACTGTACCACCTGTTGGACTGGCAGTAATTGTGGGAGAAATGTTTCTCTTTTAGCTTGTCCCTAAAACTTTTTTTTTTTTTTTTATTTTTTTTTTTTAGAGATTTTTGCTTTAGGGCACTTGCACTTTCCTGAGAGACAGAGTGAGAAGGAAAGTGAGAAATTACACCCCAGGGGGGATGGCATGGCCACACTGCAATCCCTTCTCCTCCACTCTCCTTCCAGGATTATGGGCATGCACGCACACATGCCTGGCATGATTTTTAAGGAACTAGGTTCGGGACTCAAATCGTGGTTGGCCTTGTGGAAGTCCAGTGATGTAACTGCTATGTCATCTGCTGGTCCCACTAAAGCGTAAAACCTACCACTAGCCCTGCTGTCCCAGTCTCTCTGCCTTCATAAGCCATTCATCTGGTGTGTGCTCTGAGCTTGCTCTTCACCCATACTAGAAACTTGATTGTTCCAGGTCTCCACAGCTACCTATATGCTGCATCATTTATTTGTAGCAGGATTAGAAAACTGTCAAATTTGCAGAATATTTTGTCTATAAGGTAAGTTTTAATTTTACCTTTAATGACAATATGTGAAATTAAAAGATTTTACAGAAAATATTCCAGATTCTTTGAAAAATATGAAGATCTGATAATGTTGTCTACCATCTACTGGTCAGCCAGAGTTGATGGGACATGTGTCATTTAGGGTCATATCAGAAGAGAGAAGCCTTAGTCTGCACAGGGAGTTTAATATAAAAATTATTAGCTAAAAACAAGGAATTAACAGCTAAGAGGTGAAGAAACCCTAAAAAAATACAGAAATGGCATCTATACAAAGCAGTCGCTGGGGTCAGCAGATGGCAAAGCAGTTATGTCGCTGGACTCCCACATGGTGAAACATATTTAGAGTCCCTGACACAGTGGCTTTAAAATCAAGCTAGGCACACGTAAGCGTGTGCTCAGAATCCCCAGAGAACGGATTGCAGCGTGGCTATCCCCCACTGGAGGGTGATTTCTCACTGTCCTTCTCACTGTCTCTTTTTTCTCTCCAGTAAGTGTATGTACCCTAAGCCAAAATCCTCTAAAAAAAAGTTTAAAAGGTAGCTACTATTCCAGGGCTAAGCAGAGTACCCAAGGAAAATGGAATATTCTTGTCTCCGTCCTCAGATTTCTCAGTGGATAGAATGCAGATCTGGCATTCTGGATGGAGAAGGAATTGACTCAAGTGCCCAGGTCAGGGCTGAAAACAGATAATTGCCTGATGGGTTGCCAGCAATACTCACTGAAAAAAACATGATGGAGGTGAGAGTTCGTGAGTGCCTTGTGTACTGCTGGCTACCACACACATTGCAGGGGCAGGAAGGAAAATAAATTCCAACTAAAAAGGGCATCTCATCCTCCTGTTCTGCCTGGCCATTGCCCCCTCTGGTAATTTACCACTATGCCAGTTGGCAAAGGAAAACTTTAACAGGAACCAAACTCAATGTTCCAAGGCAGAGCCAACAAAACCATAAATTTAAAGCTGAGCAACAATAACTGGCACAGGATAAATGCTCTAACCAATCATAATTCCCTTCCTCATTCTTGTAGGCCTTTGAGTTTATGGACAATGACCCAAGGCCTTGGCAACTCATGTGATTTCACGCCATAAAGGAAGACTTGGACATTTAGAATTTTTGGAGACAGTCCACCAACATAAAGAATTACCAACACCTCTGATATTTAGAATTGTAGGTAAAATAAAGGCAAAAATGGAATGGAAAATATAAGTCCTCTATACATGTGCCTAAAATATACTCCTTTACTGCTCATTGCGCTGTCCAATATGAAAATAAACCATATTAAAAAAACGTGTCTTTAAGCTCCAATCGTAAGTCCTATCAGTTATAAAGACCCTTTGGGATTTAATACTTGGATATTAACCTAAGAAATTTTTAAAATACAGAATGTTGTGTTTGTTTTAAAAGTTGTTTTTAGTACCTTAATCAAAACCAGTTGTTTCATCTTTATTTCAATTTGCCACTAACCATTTACTCCAAGTCTTATCACACACTCCCTGGCACTATACTCAAATGGAAGTAAGAGGTAAGTGCTTTTGATATTGTTTTCTTTTTCTTTTTGCTTGGATAAAAGGAGATCATAATTAAAATTTGTACTTAAAAAAAAAACTGAAGTTTTAGAGCTGCTTTTGCCCTTCAAAAAACTGAAATGTGAAGTCTTTGAAACTATTATGAGTAGAAGGAGAGGACCTTTTGCCTCTGGCTTCTAACCACTGTTTATAGGTTTTTTAACCTAAGCAAGCAATGAGTCTGTTTCTTCTGCACATTCAGAAATGTGAACTGTATTGATTTTCTATAGATATTAACTTTTGCCTATGCCTCCAGAGGATCTTGCAGGTACTGATAACAGCTTGGCAAGACATCTGTCATTTATACAAGAGCAAGTGGAAATAATACCACAGTATCATACTTCTGTAAAGTAAGCTAGAATTCCCCAAGACTTTACCTAAGGTGCTTAATTCATAGTTACAGTCAATACTGACTGTGGACTGCCTTTGACAAGTTCAACAAGTGAAAGAAGAGTTTTAACCACCTAGAGATATCAGGAGCATTGATTTTTACCCAAGAGGTAAATGAAATTATTTCTTTCTTTCTCTTATACTCTCTAAATTGTGTCGATGTGATGAAAACGAGATCAATTTCTTCTGAGGACAATATTAAATATTTCTTAAAAGTTTTCTTTCACGCACATGAATAGAAGAAATGACTTTTCCTATCACTGTACCACCTTTAAAAGGTGAAACATTGGACATTTTAAATATGTAGAAGAATCTCTATTTTTTGTCATTTCTCAATTTTTGTGTTTTTAAAATATATAATTTCAGTTCTTCATTTAAAAAGGCAGATATGATGAGAACAATGTTTCTTTTTTAAGAAAAACAATTCATGTAACGCTAAGAAATATAATCTGAACTATTCTCTCCATACCATTGAAAACTACGTATTTTTAAGAACAGAAAGAGTAGCATTAAAATATAACTAAACTTCAAAAGCCCTTGTGACAGTAGGACTGGTGTTGTATAACCTTCTTTGATCTCCCATAAATAAAGAATCATTTCTGCAAACTGTAGAGGTGAGAGCTGCAAGGTTTAAATTTTAAGAATGTTCATTTTAATGCAAACTACAAGAAAACCAAGGTAGTGTTGAAGGCTGATGGAGAATTTGGCTCTATTTTGCTCTCAGGTACTGGAGTTGTGGATTTTTGTCAATAGGTAAAGAGCATAAGTTTTAACCATTATTTGGTTAAAACATTCTGGTAATTATTTACCTCATTAATTATGTCGTAAATCTCTGGGGCTGTGTAAGACATTTAAAAAACTCCATGGAAACTGAATATTTGAAGAAAGCTGCAGTATAATGTTCCTGAACCTTTTTAATGGGTTTCTTTGAAGACTAGAAAAAACTTCCCTTGTAGAACTAACCTACTTGCATTAACCTGAAAAAAAAATGTTTGGCTTGCACCTCTTAAAAAAATCGCTATGGATCACAGATTTGGGTGCTGTTATAAATGAGGATCACACACTCAGATAAGGATATGAATATAGGTATTTTGCACTTGAGAGTATAGGAATTATTGAAAAGAGAGAGAAAAAACAAACAATGGTATAGAAATATGGTCTCTGCAGCAGTTCGCGTAATGGCTACGTGGCTGGATTCATGTATTCGACCACGGTTCGGGTTCTGGACCCAGTGGCTTAAACTCATGCTGGGCATGCGTGTGTGCGTGCCCAAGATCCCGAGAGGAGAATGGAGGAGAAGGGATTGTGGCGTGGCCATCCTCCCTAGGCGGTGATTTCTCACTTTCTGTCTCTCTGTCTGTCTTTCCGGTGAGTACACGTGCCCTATAGCAAAAACCTCTCAAAAAAAAAAAAAAAAAAAAAAAAAAAAAGAAAGAAAGAAAAGAAAAAGAAATATGGTCTCTGATAGATTTACTATTATTGATTTGATATTTTTCGTTTTCTGTTATTTACATTTGGTTTTCTCTACATAGAAGTTAACTGACAGAGAGAGATGAGCCCAAATGTTTACAATTTAAATATGGGATACACACCTGATTTTATAATCCATCACTGTAACAATTTAAACAGATATTTGTAAAATATGATAAAATGTAAAAGATTTTTCTGATTTCAACATTCATAGATACCTAGTTAATATTCAAATTCCTTTTCAACTGAAACTGTTACTTAATGAGCCTTATTTACAATGCCAAAAGAGGGTTAATAAATGAAAATTGTTAATTCTGGGAACCAGCAGTTAGCGTAATGGCTATGTCGCTGGACTCCCACGTAGTCGACCGTGGTTCGCGTCCCGGACCCCGTGGCTTAAAACTCATGCCGGGCGCGTGTGCGTGCGTCCCCAAGATCCCGAGAGGAGAATGGAGGAGAAGGGATTGTGGTGTGACCATCCCCCCTGGGGGGTGATTTCTCACTTTCTGTCTCTATGTCTCTCTCTGTCTGTCTGGCAAGTGCACGCGCCGTATAGCAAAAAGCTTCTCCCCCCCCCCAAAAAAAAAGAAAAAGAAAATTGTTAATTCTGTATTCAGTTTAAAAATTAATTAAAATATATATTTATTTTAGTATCTGTTATAAAGCATGGTTAGTTTAAGTCCAGAACTAAGCAATACTTTCTCTCAAGGTCTCATGTATTTATGATTCTTAGTTTTTACACCTCAAAGTGGACAGCTGATAACACATTGAGACCGAATGTAAACGAACAGCCAGTGAATTTAAAATACCAGTACGAGCTTGCCGATGAAAAGTGAGTATTTAACAATTTTGTTTTTGTGGAGCACTTAGATTGCTTTCTAGGTGACATTTCTATTTGAATACCTGTAGGTAAAGTTTAAACTGTGTGCATTTAGATGTGTTAGTGAATGCCTATTTTCTAATGTATTTGTGAAATGCTATTTTTGTTCAATATTTTACCTAATGTATTGGAGTAGTTTCACCATGATGGAATTGAATTACTAGGGTGACCTAGCAGAGCCTCATCTTCAGAATGCTTTCTTTTCATAATCTGTAATGTGGTGTCTAAACTGTGATGAGGACTTACAAATGAAACGACAAACAGACCAATCAAAAAAGCTTATTTCTCATTCTTAATGTTCTTCATTGGTATTGGAGTTTTAAAAAGCAAGTGACTTCAGATGGAAATGACTTTCTAAATCTTTTGATTAGTTGTTTTTACACTGAAATGATTAAATGTGTCAGTAAACACTCCATACATATCATAGTACTTTTTTTAGTGCTTTGTGTATCGAGCAAAATATCGAGAACTATGTAATAAATTTAGTAACAGTATGCTGATGTTTTTCTTGCTCTCGAAACATCTTTTTAGCTCCCTCCTATGGGCCTTCATGTATGTCAGAGGCTGGAAACCAAGAGTTTACATTTCTTAGACTTCTTTATCATCAGGGTTCCATTTGTGGTTCACCAATGAGAGCACTTGAGTGATATTTGGATGGTAGAAGGGAATGAAAAGCCATTTTATCCTAACAATAGGACACAGGCAGAAAGGCTGCATAGATGATTCCCGGTAGTTTTGCAAAAGAGTTTCTGATTTCTTTCAGTGAATAATCCCCTTCAGTTCTACAGGTTGCTGAGATCATTGGAAGAAGTTGTTTGTGATTATTATATTATCTGATATTCTGAACTTTAAAAGTCTTTTCCTTGGTATTCATTTTTCCAACTATTCTAGACGTTTCAGTGACTTCTATTCCCTTGAATTTACCTTCCTCCAGCCTGTAACTCCTAGAAAGGTGACTTTTTTCCTTACTGCACGAAACTCTGGCCGAAACCACTGCTTTTAGATTATAATTCTGTAGTTATTATCTTTCTAGAGTGATATGATTAATAACCTATTTTCCCATATCATCTCTCAACATACCTTTCATTTTCTAAAAATTCTATCGAAATTCAAAAGGACATTGATCATGTAATTTTTTCTCAAATATTGTCAAATACTACTATTCATCCTCTCCATTTACTTTCTCTTACTTATTAAAAAAAAAAAAAGTCAGTCTTCTTAAACTAGTACTTGCATTTCCCTCATGTACTTGCTTTTTGAATATTATTTTCTACTCTTCTCTTTCACGTACCTCATTCATTAGTCAACTGGGGCGATTAAGTACTTAAAATCCATGGAAAGATTTTTTTTTAAATATCACTGCCATTGTGTCTATCACTTATGCAGCTAAAATATTCTCTCTTTTATCTCCACTTGCCAGCATTCATCATAATCACATACCTAAAAGGATATCTGTTCTTTTATTTTTCATAATAAATGCTATTTTAAAATTTATTTTCCTAGAAGTTGATAGAATGGTTTTACGATTGAACATATTATCTAAGTTTAAAATTTTCTGCTAATGTGTATTCATAAATCTCTATTCAGATTTCACTCTAGCATGTATTGTATCATTTAGTAATGATTGGTTTTGCTCTTTATCTTACTTTTCTATACCTATTAAAAGTTTGTTACGCAGTGCCTAATACAGTTTCACTGAAAGAATAAAAAAAAGTAAAACCACAGGCTAGATATTATGAAACCAACTTTTAACAATACATTAAATTGCCAAGTGCAATATTGAAAATATAATTTTTTTAGGCCTATCCACATTGACACAAGCTGTAGCATGCTGCTGTGTGAGGCTAGGACCTCATGGGAGGCCCCAGTTCAGTTCCCAGACAAACTAGAACAGGCTGCAGGGGCATGTGCCTGTGACCCTAGCTAGCTGGGAACTGGGGAAGGAAGAATACAATGTGGAGACACCCTGTCAAAAATTCCTGTCTCTATTTTTCTCTGTCTCTTTATTTTTCTCTATTTTCCCTCTCATAAAAAATTTTAAATGTATAGCCAAATTACCATATTTTTCTCTGTCTCTTTATTTTCTTCTCATTAGAAAAAATTTTAAAAAAAGTTTCAAATGTATAGCTAAATTATCATAAATTGAAGAAATTTCCCCACAAATTAAATAAACTGAAATTAGAATAGTAAGCTTACATGGAAGATATGATTACACATATGAGGTAGGCCACTCAAGTGCTACATCCAAATAACAAAGACTAAAACCAGGAGATTAAGAAAATTCAACCAAAAAAAATTAGCACTCTACCAAAAGTTGCCAGTAATAAAAGTGAATATTCTCCAGATAAAGCAATTCCATAGTTAGAGTTTATCATCCAAAATTATAAAAACAAAATAAGAAAAAGTCTGGGAGTAGAGGCAGTATGTGGCATGGTGGTTAATGCATTGTACTCACACATGGCGAACTGCAATAGGAATTCCAGACCTGGTGGTTTGAAAATTACGCCAAGCGTGTATGCCAGTGTGCCCAAAATCTGGAGATGAGAATGGAGGAGAAGAGATTGTGGTATGGCCATTCCCCCTGGGTGGTGATTTCTCACTTTCCCTCTCACTGTTTCTGTCTCTCTCTGTCTTTCTCTTTCTCTCTCTGTCTCTCTCTAGTGAGTGCACATGCCCTATGGGGAGGAGCCCTAAAGTCATCAGAAAGAGGAAGAAAGAAATGAGCAACATTACAGTCACAATAACTGTAGGTATTGCAATGTAGTTGAATCATATACAAAAAGCTTTATTTTCTAATAAAATAATAAAAAAGTACAGTAAATACCAAAAATAGTAAAATTTTAAAGTTGAATATATTTGTAGAAATAACTATATAACATAAGTTAAATAAAAATCTCCATTACAAATTGAATCACAGATTAAATTCGCATACTTTAGATGAGAACTAGTAAACATATAGGTATAAAACAAAACGAAACAAAAAAAAAATCCAGGATGAAACAGAGAAACAAAGAATAAAGAACGTTTAAGAAACTAAGAAATATGAAGCATAGACTGAGAAGGTCTACCATCTGTTAAACTACTAGAATAAAATGGGGAAAAAACAAAGAAGAGAAGCTACATCCAAACTGAGGACATTCCAGAAGTGACTGAAGACATAATTCCTCAGATTTAAGAAGCTATAAATTCAAAGCTAGATAGCTTAAAAAAAAAAAGAAGTATTCATTATGAATCTAAGGAACACCAAAAGGTGATATTATAAGAAAGAAGAAATAGATGGAATGGTTATAAGAAAGAAATTCATTAATATGACAGTATCGTTTCTTAACACAATGGAAGCCAGGCTGAGGAAAAAAAGAAACTTAGAATTTAATATTTAATTCAGTTAATGTATTAGAATTTAGGTGAAATTAATCATTTTTAGAACTAAACAGGCTGAATGTTTACTGTAATAGACCCTTGGTTAGGAAATTTCTAAATGAGGCATTTACATTGAAGAAAGGATATGGTTCCTGTAGGAAAACTTGAAATGCAAGAAGAAATGTGAGTAAAAGAGTTGATAAAATTTTTGGTAAATGTGAATTAAAATTTGTTTTATAAACAACAGTAAGAACATCTACTTTGGAAAATAAACTTTAAGAAAACACATGAAAGCTAAAATATCAGACAACACTAACACCTAAGATAGAAGAGGGTGGCCAGAATTCTTAAGACTACTTAGAGATATTTTTTAAGTAGATGCATAAAGTTAAATATGCCTGTCAAAATATGAAGGAGAAACAATGAAAGAATTTTAAAAAATGAAATGCATAAATTCCAAAGCATCAGGTGCAAACATAGAATTAACAAAGGTAGGAAAGGAGAAAAATACAAGAGTATAAAATGTGAAACAAATAGAATTAATTATATGCTAGAAACAGGTCCAATAGATTAGTAATCACAGTAAGATTTCATAGTTAAAAATAGTTGTTCAAATCTAGTTATAATACATTTTTAAAATGCTATTAAATGCTCTTACAAGAGACTTTGTAAAATTTAAATACAAAAATGTTGAAACCAGTCTGTATGCAAGTTATATGAAGGTAATACTAAGCAAAAGAAAAATTATATAGGTTTATCAATATCAGATATATTACAATTTAAAGCAAAATAATAATTTTTAAAAAAAGTAAGGTCATTGAACAATGATCTCAAATATGTCATAAAAAAGAATTTGAGAGAATGTACAATTAAAGAGTATACATTTTAAAGCAATTTGGTAATTACTAGGTCAACTAATCAACTTTAATAAAAATAAAGATTTTTAAAAATTAATTAAAAATATAGCAGATATACATATATAAATGCATCACTGAATTTAATAAAGCACATTTTCTTAGATACGCACATAACACATTTATTAAAATTGAATAAATATCAGCCTCAACTGATTGATACTGTACCATGGGCTGTCATTTTATAAGGTCTAGGAAGTTTGTATAGTATGACAAAGACATTTTGAAAAATATATTTGGAAATAAAATAAGTGAATACATAAAGCTTACTGCCCTCAATCAGTATTTTACTGATGTATTTTCACTATATACTTATTTATGCTACCTTCTGTGGGCATGAATATTTTACTTTAATCCTCTAGTGAGTATCTGATCACTGTAAACACTTTCATTGGAAAAGACCCAGGAAAAAGTACCCCGTACCTAATAATCATTCTACAATGAATATTGAGGAGGAACACAAATACTATATCATGAGTTGGTTGAGGATAAAGACTTTTTATCTGCTTTATCATTAATTCCTTCACTAAATAACAAGCCACGATATTTATTCTTTAAATTCAAGCTGTCCAAAAGGATATTTATCTTCCCTCCAAACCTATTTCTCCCCTCAGTAAGTGAATCAAATTTTGGACACTCGGTCAAGTGCATTCAAAATTAAAAACCGCAAAGACTTTTTCCTCTCTTTCATTTATCACCACTAGTCTCTCCTACTTAGATTTAATTTCTCAACTTGATTACTGCATTAGCAGGCTATCTACCATCTTGCTTCTTGTTTTGTTCTCTTCTAATAAGCTATTGGATACTGAAAATAATCTTTCAGAAATGTAATTGAAATTATGGCACATCCCTTCTAAAACATGTATTTAAATATCCATTGCCTACAAGACACATTCTAAACTCTTTTGTGTAGTGTGTAAGATGTTTCAAGAGCTGACCTTGCCTTGGCTTTGCGGCCTCAAATTTTCCTTTCCTCTCACACTCATCAAGTCAGTCTATAGAACTATGTCTTTTTTCTGCCTTCCATGATACAAATGACTCAGTATCACAACCCGGCTAGTCCCTTCTGCCTGGAAAACACTTCTTTGTAACCCATTTATCCTCGCTAATTTACACATCATGATAGCTCAACATCATCTCCTTGAAGAAATGTGTATGTATTTTCTGCAGGCCCAGGTAATTTGTCATGTACTATTTCAGCACTGTGAGTGTAATTTTATTGCAATTTGAATCCTTGGAAAGATTTTGTTTTTACTTTTAGATCACCAGTTCTTTGAGGATAGAGAAAGAATTAGTCATTTGTGCATTGTAGGTGCTTATTATTGCTTGACATGTATGATTCACATGTTTTATAGGAAATTCATAGCTGAAGTGGAATAGAAAGAAAGGAGGGAAAGAAACTAGAGCAAAAAGAAATGAGAAGAAGGAAGTGGGAAAGGAGGGACACAGTCTCTATTTCATTATTAGTTAAAGTGAATAGGATGTATTGCACACCTCATAAACTTAGCCTGTTTTGTTTCAGCTGAGATTCTTATTAGTATACCTCAAATGTCCCAAAATGCTGCAAGACATACATTGAAAATTAACTTTCTTCTCACCCCTCCTTTGTAATCTCAGTAAATGTTAAAAATGTTTTCATTTGGGGGACCAACAGATGGCATAAAGTTTACATCACTGGACTCCCACGTAGTCAACCCCAGTTCAAGTCTCACACACAGCGGCTTAAAATTCATACCGGGGATCAGCATTTGGCATAATACCTATGTTGCTGAACTCCCATGTAGTCAACCACAGTTCAAATCCTGGACCTGGTGGCTTAAACTCATGCCAGGGGCATGTGTGTGCCCAAGATCCCAAGAGGAGAATGGAGAAGAAGGGATTGCAGTGTGCCATCCCCCCTGGAGGGTGATTTCTCACTTTCTATCTCTCTGTCTCTCTCTGTCTTTCTGGTGAGTTCATGCACCCTATAGCAAAAACCTCTCAAACAAACAAAAAACAAACAACAAAAACTCATACCGGGCATGTGTACACGAATCTTCAAAATTCTGAGAGGAGACTAGAAGAAAAAGGATTGCAGCATGGCCATTCATCCTGGGGGATCACTCCTTGCTTTCTGTCTCTCTGTCTTTGTCTCTCCAGCGAATGCGTGGACCCAATAGCAAAAATATCTCTTAAAAAATCATATCTTCATTTTCTTTGCTTAAATCATTGAAAAAGGCCATTTTATAGCCTAGTGATTAAAGTAGTCAGATTACACATGGCCAACTGTGGTTCAAATTCTGGTCCTGCCAGCTTGAAAAACACACTGGGGGGAACCGGCAGTTAGCGTAATGGCTATGTCGCTGGACTCCCACGTAGTCGACCGCGGTTCGCGTCTCGGACCCGGTGGCTTACAACTCACGCCAGGCGCGTGTGCGTGCGTGCCCAAGATCCCGAGAGGAGAATGGAGGAGGAGGGATTGCGGCGTGACCATCCCCCCTGGGGGGTGATTTCTCGCTTTCTGTCTCTCTGTCTCTCTCTGTCTGTCCGGCGAGCGCACGAGCCCTATAGCGAAAAACCTCTCCAAAAAAAAAAAAAAAACACACTGGATATATACACATGCATGCCCCAAATCCCGGCGGGATGGAGAAATGGGAGGAACAGGGAAGGCAGGAAGACCACACCCCATTGAGGGGTACTTTCTCTTCTGTCTGCCTGCCTAACTCTGGCAAGCATACACGTCCTCTAGAAATTAAAAAAGTGAATGAATAAATCATAGAAGAGACTGACTTCAAAGGGGAAATACCAGAGAAATCAAATGATATTATTAAAAACAAGAATCAGAGTGAGTACAAAATAAGAAAATAAATGAAACAGCCATTTTTAAACCTTGGAAAGGCCTTTGTGCTTCCACCAATTATGGAATCGGACACCACAGTCATTTAGTGGCATAAGGTTTACAGTTGTTCAGTCACCCACCTCAGATTGCAGTTGGAGATTAGCGAGATCCTGATTTGAACACAAGTCTAACATCAGAATTCACATTATTAAACTGAACCATAATGATTGAAAATGCTTTTAGCAGAAATGGCCTCTCAGGCGACTGTGGTTAATGTGAGTCTCCTTGGTGCTCCAATTGATTTATCTGTCAAATGAGGAAAAGATAGTATAAACTTCAAAGGACTGTTGTGAGAATGAAATAGATTAATGATATAAAATGCTTACTATATTGGCTACGACATTTAATGCTGTATTTTTTCATATAGCAACATTTAGTCTAAATGCTAATGTCAGTTTTACATCATCTCTGTATCCATAATTTGTCATTGTTTCAACACTTAGAGATTGTAAATTTGTCTCACAAACATAGTCTGTGTATTAATATATAAAAACAATACATGGGGTCTGTCTGTGTGTGTGTGTGTGTGTGTGTGTGTGTGTGTATAGTGTATATGTGTACTAAGAGATTTACTTTAAGAAATTGGCTCTTGGGATTAGGGATCCTGGCAAGCACAAAATATTCAGGGTGGGCAAGCAAACTGAAATTCCAGGAAAAGGCTGACCTTGCAGTTCAAGTCCAAAGGCAGTCTGCTACAAAATTTCCCCTTGCTTGCTGGAATCAGTCTTTTGTTCTATCCAGACTTTCAACTGATTGAATGAGTCCCACCTATATTATACAAGGGAATCTTCTGTACTCAAATTCCACAAGTTTAAATGTAAGTCTTATCCAAAAGCACCCTGACAGAAACAATAACATTTGACCACATCTCTGGACAACATGGCACAGCCAAATTGACCCATACAATAAACCATAAAGTAGACTATTAATAGTAATTGCATAGAGTCTCTTTGTAAATTATAGTAAAACTGAAGCATGAATTCACTACATAATCATGTCATAATATGTGGTAAGTAAACATAATTAACCATATGGTAGACATGGTGAACTATACTTTATGCTAATCTCTGTGCTCTATTTGGCTTTCCTTTTTAATTCTATATCACACTTGAGACATAACTTTCCTGCAGAAAGCTTTTGGGGACTCTTTTGAAAAGAGTTTGAGTTCCTAAGAGAGGTAGATGAACAGCAAATAATTTAATACTCATCAAACTGTTAGTTCTCTCTCAAGAAAAGGGATTTGTGGTAAGACTAATGATTCTTGAACAATTATCCAGTCATCTGCATACAGTTGCCTTTCTATTTCACACTCTTCCTAGGAGCACTTCATCATTGAAAAATATCATAAACATCAGATGGAAATGTATTGACCTGTCATGGACAAAACAAATGGAGTGTTTTATTAGCCACACAATTGGGAAGTGATTGATTGGATGGATTAGACAGTGACTCCTTACTAATCAAAGTTTCACTGGATATTTTGACTATTTTGAAACATTCATTCCTTTATTTCATTTTATTGTTATTATCATTTAACTTAACTAGAGAGAGAGGGAACATGAGAAAGCAAGTCACCAGGTTTGGGAATCAAACAGCTGTCGGCCAGTGGGAGTCCAGCACCTTAACCACCACAGTATTAGCCAACCTACTTTCATTATTCTTTAAAGTTTTTTATTATGAAAAGTTCAAACGCACATTAAAGTATAGTGTAATAAATACCCACATATCTATCACTGTTTCAGTAATTATGAGCTCATGATCAATGTTGTTTCATTTATGTCCCTCCCTTTTTTCCCCTGCTTACCCAAATGCCATATCATCCATATATATATATATATATATATATATATATATATGCCTACACATACCTCTAAAAATAATAAGAACACACTCAAAAACTAAGAATAACTATAATGTGATTATTACAGTTAAAATTAGCATCACATTCTAATATAGTAAAAAAAAATCCATTTAAATTTTCCTTTTTCATATTGTTTGTTTTCTTAAATAAGGATCCAAACCAGCTCTGCAGTTTGCATTTGCCTGATTTGTCTCTCAAGTTTCTTTTAATCTGTAAGATCCTGTTCCCTCTTTTCTTCATTTTACAATTTATTTGTTGATAAAATAGGGTCATTGCTTCCCTAGAGTTCCCATGTTCTAGACTTTGATGATTGAATCTCTATGAAATTGTTTAATGTCCTTCCATCTTTTGCATTTCTAGTAGTTGTATTATGGGACTTATTCTGGCTCAGGTTCAATTTTAGGCAAGAATGCTTCACTTAAGATCTTACACATTTCCATCAGGAGGCAGATAAAATCTATTTCTCTTGTGTTTGTTGCACTGATGATCATTACTGAATCCACAGTTTTGTTTGGGCCAATATATTCAGTATACTTAATTTATCACTATATTTAGAATTTAATTTTAATACCAATATCTTATATCCACACTAGAGAAACAAATGATATTAAGATACAGTGGCTCATTCATTTGTTAAACAACACATATTTATTTATTTATTTATTTATTTATTTATTTTTATTTATTATTTTTGGAGAGGTTTTCACTATAGGGCGCGTGCGCTCACCAGACAGACAGAGAGAGACATAGAGACAGAAAGCGAGAAATCACCCCCCAGGGGGGATGGTCACACCGCAATCCCTTCTCCTTCATTCTCCTCTCAGGATCTTGGGCACGCACGCACACGCGCCTGGTGTGAGTTTTAAGCCACCGGGTCCGGGACGCGAACCGCGGTCGACTACGTGGGAGTCCAGCGACATAGCCATTACGCTAACTGCTGGTTCCCAAACAACACATATTTAAATCTTACTAAATGTAGGGCACTGTTCTAAGCACTGGGTATGCAAAGATGGAAAAAAAAAAATCCCAGCACTTAATTAGAAATATACTGACAAATGAACTAGGCACGTAAACAAATCTGTTAAGATACAATTATCACCATCTAGATGGATATAATAGGAGAAAGGGCGTCTTGATGGAGAAATCACCAACCTCCAGGCAATTTTGAAGATTATTTTTCTGTATACCCAGCACTAAATTTTTCTATTTAGATTTCTAAATTTTAAGAAATTTGATCATTTTATCAATAACTTGAAAACAAAAACTAATATGAATGTCCACTAGTAGTTCAACAGTAGAAGTGTTAATATTTTGTTATGTTTATTATATAAGTGTTTTGCATATTTATAAACTTTACTTTTTAAATTTTGGCCAGGTAGACTTTATCCCATTGGGGCCTGGAGATAAATGGGACCACTGCAATGGGCTTTACAGGGAGGAAAAGACTTAACTCAACTCCTAGTTAAAATCTACATGTAGGTTGTTTTATAGGCTTATTTTTCCTAAATAACTTCATACACTAAATATTACCTACTTTACCAGTATCATTAGGACTGTCATTTCAAATGACTAATAAAGGCATTCACTTTGGTGAATTAATTTATTTTAATCAATCATTTTTCAAATGTTGGGTATTTTAAATTCAATTGTTCACTTTAAAAATAATATTAAAATAATCTTCATGTATGAAACTCTTCACTTTTTGTGAGAACGGATCTTATTTGCTTATTACTCTTATAAAAATCTTAATTTTGACTGGATTCAGACTTAGACGTAGAAGCTCTCAGGACAACCTGTGTCTCTTGGCAATCTGTTCTTGACATTTTTCTTTAGCCTCCTTTATTCTCTTGGCCAAAAGTTTAGCATATTCTGCTGCGTCTTCCTTACTTTTCTTAGTACATTGCTTCTTGGGAGCAATTCACTAGCGTTTGTGATACAGGACACATAGAGTTCAAGATGCTGAATTTTAGGTGCTTTGTTTCTAGGTTTCTTACCTTCTTTATTTAAGGACTTTCTTATAACATATTGTCAGACATCATCTTCTTTAGAGAAGTTAAAAAGTTTTTGGATTCTGCTAGCTCTCTTGGGTTCCAGACCATGAGGTACCTAGGTATCAGTGATTCCTGGAATATCCTTCTCTCCTGTTTTTTCTTTGTTTTTCCATAACCAGGTCAAGAATGCTCAGATTGGCATCCACAATGCAACCCTGAACAGTTTTTGTGCTTTCTTTCTCCACTTCTCCTTGTCAAACAGGAATATCCCTTAGTTGCAGGAGGATGCTGCTATGGGTCAAGACACCCTCCTTCATGCCATTTCCACCATTTATTTGGACTACATTACCCTTCCATCCTTCACCAAAAGCATATGCAACATCTTTTGTGGCCATACACTTCTCATAGAAATTATGAGGCTTGTGTTCATCATCCACTTCAATGAGTTTCTGGCAGCTGTACTAATTTACATTCCCATTAAT
Source organism: Tupaia tana (assembly GCA_026018925.1). Taxonomy (NCBI): domain Eukaryota; kingdom Metazoa; phylum Chordata; class Mammalia; order Scandentia; family Tupaiidae; genus Tupaia; species Tupaia tana. The sequence continues at coordinate 49,049,644 of JAKSZU010000004.1, read as the reverse complement.
AGCATAGAAGGGTTCTCTTTACACCACAGTCTCACCATCACTTGTCATTCTTTGTTTTTTGATCACAACCATCTGACTGGGATTAAGTGTTGTCTCATTGTAGTTTTGACTTGCATTTTCCTTATGGTAAGAGATGTTAACCATTTTTTCCTATACTTTTTAGCCATTTATATGTCTTTCTTAGAAAGTAGTCTGTACAGCTCGTTTTCCCTTTTTAAATTTTTATTTCATAATTTGCTATGGGGTGCATACAGTTACTGGAGAGAGAGAGAGAAATGAGAAAGAGTTCCCAGGGAGATGACCACACTGTAATGCTTTCTCTTCCACCCTTCTCTAAGGATTTTGGGTACACTAACAGGTATGCCCTATTCGAGACAGAAACCAGCCCTGGCCTGAGAGATAAACCAGAAGGAAAGAATGCAGAAGGAAGTTGAAAGCAACCGTATTCCCAGAAGGAAAGCCGCAAGGACTGCATAATCAACTGGATGGAGTATCAGACATGAACTGTGTCTTAAAATGTTTGGTGACATTCTGTAAGGCAAGATATTGTCTAAGTATTAAGTTAATGATAGTTATCAATCTTGTACAAGAAATATAACCTACAACAAATGTCATGTATATTGTACACTGTTCTCTATAGTTGAACTGCCGGGGTCTAGCCTGGGGTCTAGCCTCAGCAGGGGTGGGTTGACTCGTGGGAAGCGGCACAGGTGAACAGAAGACAAAGGCCTCGGTGCCTTTTTATGCACATCCTATGCCAGACACCCCTCAGAGATCGGTCTCTGAGGAGTGACAACTGCTAGGAATCATCGTGCCTTTTTATTGAAAATGTGATACATGCAAGTAAATGGGTGAGGGGCAGTAAAAAATTTACTCTAAGGAACAGGGTATACAAAGCATGGAAGCAATAATTATAAAACATGCTGTTTGTCTTGTCAGATTAGTTAAAAATCAATCACAGTTTTTAGGATGAGGAAGTCCATTTGTCTGTTGTATCTTCTTCTTGGATCTTGATTACTGAGAAGGGTCTTTTGAAGAGGGGGCTTGCAGGATGTTTGATCACTTCAGTCCTGGGCCAGGGCGATAACATTGCTGGTTGCAAAGACCTAGATAGAAATCTTGTCTTGCTAAGTAAAGACACAGTTAATATATGGACTATTCATACATTACAACAATAAAGAGTGAGTTTATGATCTTATATGGGAAAGGAAGATGATCTTGTAGCTCAGGAGACAACACAGGATGTTTTATTAGCAGTTTTTTCTTAGTCAACAGCACATAGATGAGAAACTCTTTGTAGTTGAAAACTACCTGTTGCTTTAGATAAGAGCTCCCAGCTAAGTTAATCTTTCTCTGGAGCCCTCAAGTTTGTTTATCCTGTTGTCCCAGCCAGGTCTTTTCCTTTAATAAACCTGTGGGTTTCTGCATTTTATTTGCTGAATCTGTCAATTAGTGAGCTCTTTTGTTTTAACTCTGAGTCTCTGTTATGTGGTGAATGTGCTGACTTTGCCTAGCATGAGTTAACTTTGTAGCTTTAGCAAGGGGTATATACTAGCCTTAAACTAACTTAGTCTGCATATACTTCTAATGCTAATTTGGTTTATGCTAACTTAATCTATATGTTAATTTTGGCTTAAAAACAGACAGGTGGGGGAGTCTTAAACTTCCTGGTCCTCCTGTCAGTCTTAGGGAACCACATTCTTACAAGGTCACTAATTGGCTTTATTGTAATGGTTGGGGGTGATGTTTTACCCTTACAGGGTACCGTAATAACAGTAAAACTCACGGCAGAGAAATTAACTACAGGCCAGAAAAATGACACAAGGAGAGTTAGTAAACTGCTGGCTTTATCTTGCCGTTTCTTCCCAACCCAGGCCATGGGAGACAGCCTCTTTACCAACTTGTGTTGTCTGCATGGCCCCATCATTGAACTCACTGCTTATCTGAATTAATTTAGAATAAATAGGCTCTGCTCTGGTGCAGTTTTACTTCTGCTCCAAGAGAACTTTAGCCTCCTGCTTTAACCTTTTGCTGTCTCTTATCTCAATCCTTTGTGACACCTTATCTTCAAACCCTGAATTTCTCACATCACCCCATATGCTTCTTAAGCTACTGGGTCTGGGACTCGAATTCACAGGCAACAACGTGGGATCCAGCTGCTCCAACCAACCTATCACATAACTAGCTTGGATTTGCCAATTTAAAAAATATATTACTCAGTTTTGTTTTTTTTTTTTTTTTTTTTAGGTGAACTGCTTTAGTTCTTTATATGTTCTGGTTATAAATTCGTTATCCGAAGCATAGTTTTTAAATATTTTCTTCCATTCTATGGGTTGTCTCTTCATTCACTTTATTGTTTCTTTTGCTTTGGAGAAGCTTTTAGCTTGATGTAATCCCATTCATCTACTTTTTGAATTGTTGCCTGTGTTTTAAGGGTCTTATTTGCCGGGACCAGCAGTTGGTGTAATGGATCTATCGCTGGATTCCCACGTGGTCAACCACAGTTTGAGCCCCGGACCCGGTGGCTTGGACTCGCACTGAGTGCGTGTGTGTGTGTGCCCAGGATCCCGAGAGTATAATGGAGGAGAGGGGATTGTGGCGTGGCCATCACCCCTGGGGGGTGATTTCTCACTTTCTCTCTTTCTGGCGAGTGCACACGCCCTATAGCAAAAACCACTCAAATAAATAAGTCTCATTTGCCTACTCCAATGTCTTCACGTGTTTCCTCTATGTTTTCCACAAATAGCTTTATAATTTGAGGCTTCACATTTAGATCTTTGATTCATTTTGAGTTGATTTTTGTTAATGATCAGAGAGATAGAAGTCCAGTTTCATATCTCCACAGTTAAATATCCAGTTCTTCCAGCACCATTTACTGAAAAAGAAAAAACTGTCCTTTTTCCACTAGATTATCTTGTGGCCTATGCCAAAAATAAGTTAGCTGTTTTTTTACAGTTTACTTCTGGATTCTTTATTCTATTTCATTAGCCTATGTGTCTGTTTTTGTGACAGTACCATCCTGTTTTCATTATTATGGCCCTGTAATACATTCTGAGGTCAGGTTGTGAGATGTCTCCTACTGTATTCTTTTGCACAGTATTGTCTTGGCAATATGGGGAGTGTTTTGTTTTGTTATGATTTCAGACAACCAATCTGTATCTTTTAATTGGAGAATTTTAAAAAAAAAATTTTTTTTGTCATAGGGCACACACATTTGCTGGAGATAAAGAGATAGAGACAGAGGGCAGGAAAGAGAAACCACTCCCTAAAGGAGAAAGCCATGCTACACTCCCTTTTACTCGATTCTCCTCTGAATTTTGGGAACACACACATGTGTGCCAGGCATATTTGCAAGCCACCAAGTCCTGTTAGGAAACAACAGATGCACCATGCTTCTAGAACACCATGGACTTAAGAACCCTGGAGTTAATGAATACCTGCGTACTCAAAGAAAAAGGAGAAAACATCTGATCTCATGCCTTCCTGCTTGAAAACAACAGGGGGCCAATTATATGGGTGTGCGATTTGATACATGTATTCCAAATTCCAAAGTGTTCTTTCCAGTCTCTGACATCATTTAGTAATACCTCGTCTAAATGATACCAAAGCTAGCCTGTTCCAAAAAGTAACCTTATTTTTCTGATTTTATAAAAATAACTTCCTTTCTTCCTTTATCCTAACAAATATGGAGAACCAGAGAGGGTTAGCAGGCTCATTCCTGGTGTGGCCTCTCCCTCTCCCTCTTTCTCTTGACTCAGATCTATGTCTCAAGTAGTTATTCTGTACACTTCAAGTGACTCTGCTGGATAGAAGAGTTACAAGTGGTGATCCGGACATGATCCCATGGAACCCAAATGCCCAAAGAAGAGCATTGGCTGATCCATTCAGGGAAACTGGAATCAGGTAAAGGACAGTCTCTACTAGATCTTTGAGGAAGGGACCATTGTCTGTAGCTTCAGAGAGGGATTAATAACATGGGGCAAGAGTTAACAAAATCTCAAAGGGTTTATTTAAAAACATTACAGCAGTTTCTTACCACTACTCAGTGCTCTTCAAAAACTAAAGCTCTATGGGACCAGTAGATGGCATAACGGTTATGTCACTGGACTCCGATGTAGTTGAATGCTGTTGAGTCCCAGACCTGGCAGCTTAAAACATGCCAGGCATGTGTGTGCACTCAAAATTCTGAATGGAGAAGGGATTGCAGTGTGGCCATCCCCCCAAATGTTGATTTTTTCTTTCTGTCTCTCCATCTCTCCAGTGAGTGCACAAGCTCTAGCAAAAATCTCTTAAAAGAAAAAAAAAAAAAAAGCAAAAAAACTAAGCTTTACATCATTCGTTGTTCATAGTTCACCAGTACTTTCCCTGGTTTCCTGATGAGGAAACTTTAGATTTTAGCTTTGGGAATAAGTAGGATGGGTGCTAAAGGAAAGTATATTTGAGGCCAGCCGGTGGCATGGTGGTTGAGGCACTGGAATCCCACATGTCTGGCCACAGTTTAAGTCGCAGACTTGGCAACTTACTTTCTTGCCCTCTCTCTCTCTCTCATCAAATTTAATAATGATAAAAATAATAATAATAATAAATAAAGTAAAACAAATTATTATTATTTTTTAAAAAAAGGTATAATCAGGGCCAGCTATTGTCATAGTGACTAAGGGCTGGACTTCTACATGGCCAACAACAATTTTGAGTCTTGAGCCAGGTGGCTGGTGGGTTGAAACTCACACTGGGTGCCTGCCCAAAATCCTGAGAGCAGAATATAGGAGAAGGGATTGCAGCATAGCATAGCCTTCCCTCCCAGGGGGGTGATTTCTCACTTTCTGTCTGTCTCTCCAGTGGGTGCACACACACGCACACACACACACACACACACACACACACAAATGAAAATAATTAAAAAGGCACAATCAAGGACAGTCTATTCCCATTTCTCTCCTTACATCCTGAACCTTTATTAGAACAGCCTTGGGTCCTTTACATTCACCCAATGCTTCCTCACCCCAGCAAGAATGTCCATCAGATAATATAGCCATTTCCATTAGATTTGTTACAGAAGAGATAAAGAAGGATCTACTTCTCCCTCCTTCTAGATGGGAAAATCTTCCTTTAATCGCTAGAGACTCCACATTGGGTAATCTCCTCTCTCACTGGAAATGTTCGGCCCTCAAACTGTTAAAAGAGGAGGATGTTCATTTTACTTTTTACTATGCTTGGCCCCAATATAAATAGGAAAAAAGGGAAACCTGGTCTAAAAATAACTAAGTAAATAAAACTCTACAAGTTCTAGGATATGCCATGATAAACTGTTTTTCTAACTATATTATAATCTATTCTTTAAACGTTCCAGCCCTTAGGCTAATTACAAAAATCTGTGGTCACTGTTAACTTATTGGAGACCTATAATTGTATGGTTAAAATGTAAAAGATATTTTCAGCTCTGTAAGGTCTCCTCTGCTTGCTAAGGGTATTGAAGTTTGCTTAAAAACTATGTTTGTTTCTGGCAGAGCCTGAGATAAACAATAAATATCTAAGGATTAACCCCTTAAACTTTAAAAAAAGATACAAAAAACTTTCCAGGAAAATATGAAATCTTTAGTTTGCATGTGTATATGTGTGTATATGCATACATGTTATCAGGTATTATATGTTGTGTGTCTATGTTGTCAAAGGCCTTAAGGAATTCCATTTGATTTATGAAAAGAGCTCCAAGACAAGTTAATTTAAATGCTTGTCATGTTCACGTGACTTAAAATTTTTGACAAATAATCTGATTTCAAATATGATAAAAAAAAAAGTTTATAGTTAAGTATTTAAGCTTTTCACTATCTTTGACAAGTTCCTTCCCCTCAAAAAAATCAAATTCCAAATGAAGTTCTTTGACCTCAAAATAACTTTTGGATATTTCAGAGACCCTGAAAAATCCAAAAGAGAAATGTTAAAATCAATCAAGTTTACGTAACATGTTCAATAATATGGGGAACATTGTCAAATTGAGTAATTTTAATTTTCTTTACATTACATTTGAGTAATATATATGAGTATGGTATAAGAACATTTATGTCTATGTTATGTCTGTATTTATATATGTATTATGTTCCAAAATAATTTGAGGTTCCTGAGAATCTACAGCGTGATATTTATCAGCCATGCTGTACCTTATTTTGTTAAACTGGTATATGTCACAAATACAACCAAATTTCTTTGTCAGTTGTAAATTCTGGTCAGATCTTTAAATATGGTTGTTTTAAGTCTTATTGTCCATGGTTAGTTGCTTTGTTTGATGTCTTTCTAAAAGCTTTTCTCAAGTAACTATAATCCGTAAGTTTTCTGTCTTTAAGGAAAATCATTAAGAGGATAGAAAGAAGATATACTCTTATAAGGACAGGTTTCTAATAATCTAATCACTAAAATGGGGGACAGGGTTTCCCTTGACACACTCATTTACCAAGCAGCAAAAGGCCAATTTAGACTGGCTAGTCACCTCCATCTGACACAAACACCCAGGCACTCCTAGAAAGTACCAGGGCTAACTTTAAGGTTTGGTATTAAAAAAAAAAAATAGGGACAAGGGACCTCCAGTCCAAGACAAAAATCAAAACACAGAGTAAGACAGGTTAAGACCACAGCTCCTGGCTGTCTTCTCCCTTCCAGCCTTCCTATACTCTCCCTGTTTCCTCTTCAGTCAATGTTGGGACCCTCCCCTTGACTACATTCTCAGGAACTGAGACAGGTTTAGCAGCAGACTGTATGGTCTGGTCACAATATAAATTACATGACCAGGAGATTTCACCAAAAGTGAAAACTTAAAACTATGACTGGATTTTCCAGCTAGAACTCTTCTAAAGTGAATAAGACATAGTCTCTTTATATACCTTACAAACTTGCATCCACCATCCTGGTGATACTTAGCTGCTCATTACAAAAGATCAACAAACTAACGGATCTCTCACAGATTAAAACAGAGCTAGAACAATTCTCAGATAACTTTAAAAAGTACTATAGTGGGAACCAGCAGTTAGCGTAATGGCTATGTCGCTGGACTCCCACGTAGTCGACCGCGGTTCGCGTCTCGGACCCGGTGGCTTACAACTCACGCCGGGTGCGTGTGCGTGCGTGCCCAGGATCCCGAGAGGAGAATGGAGGAGAAGTGATTGCGGCGTGACCATCCCCCCGGGGGGTGATTTCTCGCTTTCTGTCTCTATGTCTCTCTCTGTCTGTCTGGCGAGCGCACACGCCCTATAGCGAAAAAAACCTCTCCAAAAAAAAAAAAAAGTACTATAGTGATTGGCAATTTACCTTAACTTCTGATTTAACTGAAAAAGATAAACAAAAAGGCCTAGTTGCATATGGCTATAACTACCCAATTACCTGTGGACATAGTCACTCGGGGTAATTCTAAAGGATGGATAACTACCTGAGGACATGATCTGGAACAACTCTAGGTCAGAGCCTCTGCCTCAAAAGGAACTAAATGTTTCCATTGTAGGAAGCCTGGGCACTGGACAATGCCTGTAACTGACATGCACCTTCACCCACTGGGGCCTTGTCCCCAATGTGGGGGAGTTGGTCACTAGAGACAAGAACGCCTCAAGCTCTGAAGGAAGCCCTAGGACTTCTAAGTCCACACTGGCCTCTGAAATTGAGGATTAATGGGGTCTGAGACCCCTACAGCTCCCCTTGGACATCTAGAAATCTCACTGGACAAATCTTAGGTAAAACTTTAAAGTGACAAATAAAAACATGTTCTTTAAGATACAAATTTTTATCTAGATCTAAGGTTAAGGTAATTTTTAAAAATAAACTTATAAAAGAAAAGAGCAAGGAGAATTATTGTAAAGAGAATAATAGAAAAAAAGATATGAAAGGAAGGTTATAGATGTAAAGATTCCTTTCTGATAAAGAAGGTTGAAAGGAAGAGTTTGGATATAGAAGGAATTTCATATGGTAAAGTTTCTGTCTTAAGGAAAAGTGGCTAGATTATCTCAGAATAGAAGAAAGGACAAAAACTAAAAGGTCTAAGTATGTTGTTGAAGGTTTCAGTTATGTTAAGAGTCTAAGAAAGAGTTGCAAAGATTAATAAAATTATGGTTTTTATTAATTAATATTCTAAAACCAATTTTACTGATGCAGTGCCACTAGTCATAAGTCAGCCTCTGAAAAGTTCCAATTCAAAAGTCCTTGACAGGACCAGCAGATGGCATAATGGTTATGTCATTAGACTCCCACATGGTCGACTGTGGTTTGAGTCCTGGATCTAGTGACTTAAAACTCACTCCAGGCACGTGTGTATGCACGTCCAAAATCCTGAAGAGAATGAAGGAGAAGGGACTGCAGTGTGGCCATCCCCTCTGGAGGGTGATTTCTTGCTTTTTGTCTCTCCGGTGAGCTCATGTGCCCTATAGCAAAAATCTCTCTAAAAATAAATAAATAAATAAATAAATAAATAAATAAATAAATAAATAAATAAAATTAAAAGTCTTTGGCAATATATTGGGTATACAGTCCTCAAAAATTAACATTAAATATTCCAACCAAACTTACCCTCAATTCCTTAAAACTACTTGGAAATATAAACTGGGTTCATCCCATTTTAGCACTAGCTACCAATCAATTATTGATTCTATCTAACACTTTTAAGGGAGATCCTAATCCAACAACAACTGGCAGCTTTTCTCTAGCACAACAAGAACTCCTCCTTGTGGAACAAGCTTTAGGTATTTATCAATTACATCGAGTCTTATTAAATTATCCAGTTAACTTTGTCATCTACAATACTCCTCATAGCCCTTTGAGGTCTTTTAGGTCAATTTACCCCAGAATTACATTTTCTAGTATTGATATTTCTAGGTTCTTTTTACCATAAGGCTTTCTCCCTCTCCACCAACCTTTTCTCCACTGTTTCCATCGTAGGCCATCAATGTTGTGTTCAGTTGTTTGGCTTTGATCCTCACCATAGCTATTTACCTACCACTCGCACAAGATTTTCAAGCCTTACTACAACAAAGCTTACATTGGCAAGCTGCTTTAGCAGATTTCATTTACCTTGTCTTGTTTCATTACCTTTCCTCTAAAATCCTTACCATTCTTTCTCGGGTTCCTATTTCAATTCCTACAAAAATCTTACAGGTATTTATTCCTCACACTTTGACCATCTTTACCAATGGCTCAGTAAAACACAGAAAACTGCTATCACTTGGAAAGATAAAGGCAAAGGGTAATGTTTTATTGAAACAAATTGTTCTACTACCCAACAAGCTGAAACTGGAGCATTCCTCTTGGCTTTACAACACTTTCCTTCATAATCTCTTAACACTATTTCTGATCCCATTATATTGTTCATACTACTTTTCATATTCAACATGCTTACATAAAAGGTATTCCAATAAAACATTTTTACAACAAGTTCTAACCTTACAATCCCTTTTGGATGATTGCAAATATCCCATTTTTATAATGCATATTCATTCACATTTCAAATTTCCCTGCCCTCTAACCTTAGGCAATTGCCAAGCAGATCAAGATGTTGCTACCTTCTACTTGAATTTAATCAGGCACAACAATCTCACTATCTTCATCCTCAAATGCTTGAGCTCTTTGTAAAGCCTTCCATAGCACTACCAGACAAGCCGAAACAACTGTTTGTGCATGTCCCTCTGTCAACTCATTTTAGGCCCTTCTTTAGGCCATGGAGTTAATCCAAGAAGACTTTAATCATATTTGGCAAACTAATGTTTCTCACAAGCCTTCCTTAGATAAACTTAAAATTTATTCATGTAACTATTGATATTTATTCAAAATTTATTCATGCTACCCTTTATCAGGAGAAAAAACACATCATATTATCTATCGCTCATCTTCTTGAATATGTTGGCATTATGGGGGTCCCTAAACAATTAAACAGATAATGGCCCCTGCTATACCAGCCTATGATTTAATCACATTCTCCAAGATTTCCACACACAATATATTACTGAAATTCCTCGTAATCCTACCAACCAAGTCCTTAGATAATGTACTGACTATACTCTCATGGCTTACCCTAAAAAAAAAAAAAAAAAAAAAAAAAAGGGCGGGAGTCCCTCTACCTCAGGGGAGTCCCCTAGAGATAGGCTTTCCAGAGTTTATGTACTATTCATTTTTTAAATCTTAATGAACAAAATACTGCAGCCTATCAAAGACAATGGCAAGGAGGAACCAGGGGACAGATGTGCCTTTATGATCCAAGTTGGACTTATGTACCCAGCCTCTAATTACTGCCAATAAGCTACCCTCTAACCTGAATTCAGCCATTGCAAGGTTTCTCAGTCTGGGCCAGGGGTCCACTCTGCCTTACCGAGTAGGTTAGGCTGATGTACCCTATTCTAATTTCTGGCAGCAGGTGATTCTCCAGTTCTGAATGCAGCCCTGGCAGAGTTGTCCAGAGGACCAGAGGAAAGTCACTGTGAGATGCTAGAGACAGACCCTGATGTCCTGCATGGTTCCATCAGAGACAGAGTGACCCTCCTTCTATAGATGTGTCCCTGGAAAGGTTGTCAACAAGGAGTGAAAGGCAAACGTATCTGTATAGGTCTCGCCGGAGATTGCAACCGATAACACCTGAGCATTTGGGGAAATTTTCACTTTTGAACAGATTCTTGCTAGAAGTTAGTCAACTAGATTGTGCACTTCAGATTCAGGAGATGGTCATTTGTGGTGCCCTGTCTGTCTCCACTGTGACCTGGAAAGGGCATGGATCTCTGGTACCTTCCTTCCTGCCAAGTGTTCCTCTACTTTCCTTTGCCACCTGTACAGTTCACCGAGGTCCAGAAGGGCTGCATCATGGATGGCGTCAGTCAGGAAAGAGAGCCCTTCCCCTGGATATGAATCTGGTGGGATGGAGAGTGTGCCTCTTCTCTGCCTGCTAGACAAGGGGCAGTGGCCAAATTCTTCAGTCTCTGTCATGTCAGAGGTACTCTCTTTTGCATCCTCTGCTCTCTCCAGTCTTTGAAGACTTGATCATAAAGACTTGCTGGTTGATTCATAGGATGGTGTATCTTTCTTGCTGGCTTGGAGTCCAGTGGGAAGTGTGACTTTTTTCTGAAGCTGTTTGCTCGTGCACCTTTTTACAAAGTGTGTTAGCTTCGTCCCAGTTGTGCTGCTCCTCCGTGGCTGGAGAGTGCTGGAATCCATGGCAGGAGTCTGTAGTTCACAGGTTTACAGGAGAGTTTCTCTTATTTTCTGCCCTGGAGACACAGAAGGGCAGAGTCCTCCAGAACCTCACTGGCTTCACATGATTGACTCCTTCTTACGCTTCTAAGCAGCAACTATGTGAACCATAAGTTCCTGCCAACTATTTTGTCCACGTTGTCAGTTTTGCCCAGCTCCTCTCTACATGGCAGCTGTGCCCAGGGAGACGCCACAGCCCACATGCCTGTGGGCTGCAGAGGTGGACTGGGCTCTCCTCTCAGGCAACGGGCAAGTTCCATCGGACTCACACCAGCTGCCGCCAGGGGTTGCGCCATGAAGCGGGGTATGTGGCGGCGGTGGAGACAGTACAGGGAGGTACGGCAGAACAGTCAGAACACGGCTTTTAGAGTGAGGTCACCTAGCTTTGATTGTCAGGCTGCTACTTGATAAGGCTTTGGCCTTGAGAAAGTTATTTACTCTCATTAACCACTGGTATCTTTAATCTGTCAAGTGGAAGCGTAAAGGGTTGTGAAGGCTAAATTAGTACAATGTATTGTACTAAATACATAGTAGCTTTAGTTCTTCTAGAAGCAGAATTGTTTCCTGAAAGAACATAATTGGCAAAGAGGACCGGTCAGTGATGTGGTTATGGCAGCCGGATCCCACATGGCCAATTAGCAACTTGAAAAACACACTGGACATTTGTGCATGCATGCCCAAAATTCTGAGATGAGATTTAGAATAGAAGGGATTGTAGTGTGGCCATCCTTTTGGGTGATACTTTCTCGCTTTCCCTTTCTTTCTGTCTCTCTTCAGGAAGTACATGCTCTCTGTAGCAAAATTAAAAAATAATAATTGGCAAATAAAAAGTTTGCAAAGATATGTTTTAATACAGGCATAAAATTTCTGACTCTTATTTCACTAATTCTGTCAATCAGCACTATTCTTAATATGCATCTTATTTTTCAGGGTTTTTCATCTTTATGCAGAAAACTTTTTTTTTTTTTTTTGAGAGGTTTTCACTTTTACTGTTTGTCCTATGATGTCCATATTACTGGGAGTAAAAGAAGTTTAACTAGTAAAAACCTGGAATAGTGGATTAATACCATCAAGGAAATCTGGCTATCGTGGCCTACTGTGTGCTTTCAGGCAAATTTTGGGGTATTGGGTTTCCTTTCTGTTGGAGAAGTATTGAGTTCTTAGGTATTGATATTTATAAGTTTGGCTTTAGACCAAATCTAGTCTGTAAATATATTTCATTTAACCTGCACAATATTTTAAATACTTTTTTGGAAATAACTGCCTTTTTTGTGTGTGTGAGTAAAGAATTGCTTATAATAGTCTAGCTTTAAGGTATCTTATAAATACTCAGAAGATAATGCTTAGTCAGATGCCATACGGGAATATTTGTGTAACTGGGGACCTGAAGAGACCCCCTTTCGATGGGTCATTTGTGATTATCTCTACTAATCTCTATTTTCCTCCTGATACCCAATGCAAGTGTCAGATAGCAATAATCAGACCCCATTGTCTTTTACTTTATTGGTTTTTTGTTTTGTTTTGTTTTTGTTTTTGTTTTTTTTTGTTTGTTTCTGTTTTTGTTTTTCCAAAAGGTTGCTGACCATGAAACCATTTAGACTTTCTTCTGAGTAAATGGATGATACATATCCAAATAGGATATAATTAATTTTTTTGTATCCTCAATAGCTTGAGACACTGAGTTCCTATTCCTGTTTTCTGGCTTCCACTAAATGTTTAGTCATCCTTAATTTAGTGATCCTAAAAATTCTTACCTCCAAGGATAATACTTCTGCCTTCTCCATCTAAATCCTTTTTACTGGATTAGAGCCAAAACAAGGTTCTCCACAGATGATTTGAAAAATATATTTGCACTGAGGTACAAATGACCTTTTTAAATGATTTTATGTAACTTTATTTATTTTATTTATTTTAATATGGCCAGAGAGGGACAGAGCAGAAAAAAGAGAGAGAGAGAGAGAGAGAGAGAGAGAGAGAGAGAGAGAGAGAAAGTGAGAAAGCAAGCCTCCAGGTCTGGGACTTGAACTGCAGTCAGTCATGTAGGAGTCCAGTGCCCTTAACCACCACGCCACCTGCCAGCCCTGCAAATGATCTTAAATCAGTGAACATTCATGTTCTAGCAATAAACCAGCTTAGAGTTCAAATCCTAAAGAGACATGCTGTCATCTAAACATGAAAGAGTGACTCTAAAGATGAAAATTCCAGAGTCTTCAGCAAGTTACAGGGGTTTCCAAGTGCTTCAAAACACACCATGAAGGAGAATCCCTCTTCTGTCTAGAAAGAGACTTGCTTGAGTCTTTAAAATGACTTGGAAAATTAAGGCAAAATATTTTATTTGAAATTTCCATGTCACTGACATAAACTTTATTTAAACTGCCATGCTTATAAAATTAGGTCAGTTCCCTTCATTTTTATCTACACTGTTTCACAGAACTATAAAGTATTAGAACTGAAAGAGATACCTTAGAAGTCTTCTGGCCCATGCTGCTCATTTTAGAGATGAGATAACTGAGGTTTACAGAGGTTAAATGCTTTGTTGACAATCACTTATTCTTGCTGAAACCAAGGTCCTGACTTCAGCCTTACATTACGCTACACGGCTTCTTAATGAATGTGAAGAAAGATGTAGGTATATAGTTTAATCATCTCTCCCTTGATGGACTGACATCATAGAAAAACAGAAGGCCACCCTCCTCAGTATTGGGCAGAGAATTTGGTTATTGTTATCTTTAAGTATTTCCATTGAAGGGAATAAGTGCCACTTTAAAATTATAATAGCAAATCCTGTGTTAGTGTAGCTCTTCTTCTTTTTGTGAATGAGTTCAAGTTTCAGCTTAGTCTATTTTAATTAGGATTTACTTTAATTGAGTAAGAACAGGATTAAAGCTTACCGTGAAATGAAGAAAAAAGAAAATTGTTTCCCAATTATGGTGTGTTTTTCCCAGAGAATTCTGCTTCTCATAGCTAGTAGGAGGAAGGAGATTGTTTTCTGGTTCTAGTAACAGAACAGATGTGCCTTTCAAGGTTGATGCTTTCCTAAACTCTTTAGATAAATGCTAAAAATTCACATGAATTTCATTAAGTATAAACATGCTCGTCTTAAATAAACTTCGTTATTACCTTGAAGTTGAAGTAGACTGATGAATTCAACTAGTTAATAAGGGCTTCGTTAGGGTAACTTAGATTTTAGTTTTAACTTTATGGTTAATAAAACTGTAAAGAAGTATCAGCTTCATTTTTAATTAGATCCTTCAAAACGCCCACACTGACTGATGTGTGTTGTTTGATCCATTTGCTTTGAAAAACACATTGTGTTTGGGGATGGATGCCTGGTTTTGTCACTTTGTTGAGGCTTTTTCCTGTGTTTTTTTAATTACCTTGTTTGTTTTATGCTACTAACATGGTGCTATATCATTCCTATTAGTGTTTGCAAGTTGATGCACACATGTGTCACAAATCCTGACAGTAAATAATTAAAGTATTTAAATAAACTTGTGTATATGCTACAGTTCTCCAGTTGAACGAATTTGTAGAGCAAGATTTTATTCTGATCTATAATTATAGCTGCCAGTGACTGGCATGATCCTTACTGAGTCAGATTAATTTACACATTAAGCAGCCATCTGTAGAAATTTTCATAGTACCTTGTCTGTACTGCTACATATCATGTGGGAATTCTGAAACTACCCTGCCACTAGGGAGCTTTTAACACCGTGGTTGTAGGCTTACAATGATGAACAAATTGTACCAGACATTTACATCTTTTCTCTCCTTATTACAAGTTGCCTAACGATCCAAGAAAAGGTATACAATAGGTCGGATCCTTAATAATAGAACAATTGATAAACTGAGGACATCCATTTCATTTTCATTTAAAAAAATAACCTTGACACTAAAACAAACCAGCCTTCTAAAATAAAATTTTCCTTGAAAAAGAAAAATATTTGGGTCATAGCTGCAAATAATATTATAAATCTATCAGTCTGCCTTTTTTTTTTTTTTCCCAGTTAGGTTTTTGCCATAGGGCTCATATACATGCCAGAGACAGAGAGAAGGAAGTGAGAAATTGTTCCCCACGGAGGATGACCTATACCACAGTCCTTTCTCCTCTGCTAGCATTGGTTTCAAACCACTGTACCTGGGACTCAAACCACAGTCCACCATGTGGGAATCCAGGGCTTTAACCACCATGCCACCTGCTAGCCGTCCAGTAAGCTTTCTTAAAGAGAAACAAAATGATACTTTGTTGTTGCTATATTTGATTCACTTGAGAAAGACAAAATTGTTTTCATGGCTTTACCACAGATGTTACAGAAGGGCTGTAAAGTAATTTAGACGTCAGATTATTAATTTTAGAGTGTTTAGATTAAAAGCAACATTCAGGCAAAAATTATCTGAAAATTAGAAGTGAACATTGCATTATTTTTAGCAATAATTCATTTGAGGCACATTTAGCAGTAGGAAAAAACTAGGTAAAATTATTCAGAGCCACTCCAAAAAGGACTTATTCAAAGTGTTCTAAACATGAAAACTTCATCCTTTATTGTAGTGAATACTTGCTGCCTCTGAGGTTCATGACTGAAGCATATATTTGGATTTGTTATTTACCTATTTCTCCTTTTTCTCTGAGAGGTTGTCGTATATTTTAAAAGAAAGAAAAGAAAAAGAAAGGAAAGAACATGTAAGAAAGAAAGTTCATTAATAACACAATCGCGAACCAGTGGTTGTTAACAGATTAGGAAGATAAAAATAGGGTAGAGGATCCTAAAATTTTAACTAAGGAGGGATTTTTTTCCATTTACACTGAACACTATAATGTCCCTTCCTACCAGTCATGTGCATTAAGTGAATCACTCAAAGTGCTGCTATAAAGAAATGAAGAATCTAACAGAAAAAAAGGAGACCAAGAAAAGGATTTTCAAAGAAAAATACTTGGGCAAAGCAAGAGCTCTCACAGCATGTCTACACTGCATCACTTTACCCAATAGGACACGAGTAATAACACTTATCTGTGCTTGTCCATGAGTTGCTTTTATAGCATACACCTGAATGACAGAATTGCAGGTAGGAGCCAACACATTCGCTGGTACAGATGAGCTCTGCTCCTTGTGGGTCACGGGCCACATCAATTCTGGAGCAGTCTGCCCTATCACCACGCCGGCTTTCTTTCTGAGCTTTCCATGCCCTGCAGGACAAGCAGGGCAAGTGAAATTGATTTATTTATACTAATATGAGAGCTAGATGATGAATTGCAAAGTTGCCCTTTTTTTTCAATGGCAGAAGGTGCATCAGAGGGTTCTCTCCCACTTTCTCTAGTGTCCCCACATGGGGTCTGGTCACAAAGATATTCCCTTTCCTCTGTTCCAGCTTCCTGTCAGAATCCTGGGCAGGTGCACACACATGCCTAGGATGGTTTTCAAGCCACCAGGCTAGGATTTGAATCTCAGTTGACTATGTGGGATCCAGTCCCCAACATGGTGTCCTACTACGTTGCTACAGGCAGGCCCCAAAGTTGCCTATTTTTAACTAAACCTCAAAATTGGATTTTTTAAAAATCTTTTATATACCAGGGGTCTTAACCAAGATGTGTAGGCCATTTGGTCATGCTTATGAATTAGTGATATAGAAACAGTACAATATAAATATAAGGTTCCTGACCCTGTTAACTCTAAATATAACTGGAGGGACCAGCAAGTGGCATAGTGGTTAAGGTGTTAGACTGCCAAGTGGCCAACCACAGTTTGAGTCCTGATGACTTGAAACTCATATGTGTGCATGCATGACCAAAATCCTGAGACAAGAATGGAGGAGAA
This sequence comes from Tupaia tana, assembly GCA_026018925.1. Classification (NCBI taxonomy): domain Eukaryota; kingdom Metazoa; phylum Chordata; class Mammalia; order Scandentia; family Tupaiidae; genus Tupaia; species Tupaia tana. Next base: position 49,032,623 of record JAKSZU010000004.1, on the reverse strand, counting down.
GATACTAAGGCATGGCCATCCTCCTTGCTGAGAGGTGATTACTTGCTTTCTATCTCTCTGTCTCTTTGGCAAGTACACATGCACCTTAGCAAAAAATCTCTCATATGGGGCCAGCAGTGGCATAATGGTTAAGGCGCTGATATTCTATGTAGTCAATTGCAGCTGAGTCCCAGACCCTGAGGCTTTAAATTCACACAAGGGTCATGTGCATGCATGGCCAAAATCCCAGGAGGAGAATTGAGGAGAAGGAATTGCAATGTGGCCACCCCTCTTGGTGGGTGATTTCTTGCTTTCTCGCTTTCTGTCTCTCCAGTGAGTGCATGCACCCTATAGCAAAAATCTCAAAAAACAAACAAACAAAAACAACTCTCAGAAATATCATTGCAGTATGTTTGAAATATATCTTACTCATCACCCTGTTTCAAGATAGTGAGTTGGCAAAGAAATTGAACTCTAGCTGTGCCTAGGTTATCTGAACACTATGACAAACTTGGTCAAATTAGTCCATCTGTAAATTATTAGTTTAAAAACAACAAATGTAAAATGATGAGGCATCGAATTAAAACACGAACTTCATATTGACTTATATGCATTGTGCTATTTCTCATTACTTTCTCCTCTCCTAGAATATTCTTACATTGTAAAACAATATTAAATTTAGGCATTGGGATGAATTTCTTTACATTTAATTTTAAGTTTACAAATGATAACTACTTATTTTTAAGAAATACAATGTGATGTTTTAATATATAATTACATTGTGGAATGTTTAAACCAAGCTTGTTAATGAGTATATTGCCTTATGTATTTTTTTTTTTTTTTTGGTGGGTGTGTGTGTGTGACAGTAACACTTATAGTCTATTCTTTTAGGAATTCTGAAAATATAATGCATTATTATTTAATTCAGTCACCATTCTGTGCAGTTTCTATTTAAATAATATAGACTCCCAGTCTTTTTTTTCCCCCTCAGTCGGCCAGAGCTGCAGAGGCAAAGAGAGAGATAAAGAGAGATAAGAGGGAAAATCAGAAAGCACCCTCCGTGGAGGATGGCCACACCACAGTCCTCTCTCCTCCATTTCTCTATTTCTCCATTTGGAATTTTGAACACAATTACCTGTGCTTTTCAATCCACCATGTCTGAGACTTGAACCACATATTTGGCCATGTGAGATCCAGCCACTTCGACCACCATGCCACTAACTGGCCCTAGACTCCCAATATTAAAGCTGAAGAAGTACATTTATGTAATCCATCTTCATAATCTGCTAATCAAATGAAGACATATACATGGTCAGTGTGGCCTGCCGAATCCAAATAATGCACTGGAATCAAGAAGATCAAACCAAACAGGGATTTTGGCTATCTTTCAAAATTAGAAAATGAAAATAGTTCATCATCTTCATTGATATGAAGAGAATCCTCACTCAGGAACAAAGATGTTTGGCAATCTTCTCATTACACTTATTCTAACACTGAGGGTCTAGGGAACTATAGAATGTTCACCAAAATGATCATATTGTATTTCTGTTATTTTATTTGTCATATTGTATGTTATTTCTAAAATGTCTGCTTTTTTGTTTGTTTTGTTTTGTTTTATCAGAATGGTAAATCACAATCAAGCTTCTGGCTATGCTGACATGTTCATCTGACTTTTAAAGTAGGCTTAGGAATAGACTGTGTTCCATGGATTCTATGAGTTCTTTGCCTCTAATATCAAACAAACAAGTAACCAAAACAAATCTGGGTTAAAAAAGCTGAACTTTCCTTTGTTCCCTAACACTTTAAGAAGAAGAAGAAGAAATAAAAAAGAAAATATAAAACTATGAAATAAGTGTATTATCTTTATCTGAAAAGACAGTTGTATTCAGTAACAGAAAATAACACATAATCATATTATTTACAACATCTATTAAAGATCTTAAAGAAACAGTAGTCCTGGGACCAGCAGTTGGTGTAATGGCTATGTCACTGGACTCCCATGTAGTCGACCTCACTTCGAGTCCTGGACCCAGTGGCTTAAACTCACCGGGTATGTGTGAGTGCGTGCCCAAGATCCCGAGAGGAGAATGGAGGAGAAGGGATTGTGGTGTGGCCATCCCCACGGGGGGGGGGGGGGGGATTTCTTGCTTTCTGTCTCTCTGTCTCTGTCTTTCTGGAGAGCGCACGTGCCCTATCACAAAAACCTCTCCAAAAAAAAGAAAGAAAGAAAAGAAACAGCAGTCCTGGGTTTGATAGTTACTAGTACTTATTCTTCTTAAAAGGAGTATATTAGAAAATATCCTATTTTTTTGTTTATCAAATGGCAGGTAAATTTAGAATTAGAACTATGGTACAACTCTGCTCCTATTCGATGCTACTGAATTTGAAATAATTAAGCCTAGCTCTATTTTAACCAATTGATATAATCATTGAAGGGGAACTCAGTAAATACTAATTTGATCAAAAGTTAAAATGATTTCACAATTGAATACCCAGAAATTCATGTCAGTCTACATGGAAGTCTGTGGAACAATAGGAATATGGTAACTCAGCGACACAGGAGAAGAGAAGTAGCATGTATAATCTGACATTTATATTCTCAAGACAGCAAAGAAGTCTTCTGCAAATCATTAGTACATTCTCAGGAAAAAAAATATTGGGTAGATTTCTTTTAAACTTATTTTTAAAAGAGTTAAAAATAATTACTAAGGGCACTAAAAATGCCTTCACAATGGAGATAACAAACCTACCAATAATGTTAGACTGAACTGGCTTTCCACGACTCTTAGCAAGACATGCTAACAAATCTGGATCCAGCAACAACTATGTAGCTTTCTTAATATAAATATTTAATTTGCATTAAATGATATCATTATATAATTTTTATAATTAACCTGAAAAATGTTTTTATGCTTTTTTGCTCCAATTTTTGCAAGCTACATGAAGAAGTATTTAGGGTCATGGTTTATGCAACCTGTTTAAAAATGGTTCAGCAAAAATGTGTATACACGTAAAGACAGTTAAAGGGGTTACCTGCTAGTAATTAGTAAGTCAGCTGGAGAATACATGGATGTTTATATTATACTATTCTTTCAACTCTGCAGTTGCTTTGAAAATTTTCAAAATAAAAACTTTAGGAAAAAGAGAGTTCTTCTATGCAACTGAAAACTTTTCCATAAGTGCTAGATATTTTTATTCAGAAAAGTATTACTGAGCACTTGCATTTCTTGAACAAAGTCTTCAGTGCCAACTCTTAATTCGAATTAAGATCATATTCAAGATGGAATAATTTACAATCAACTCTCTGAGTGCCACAGGTTCACAAGCTTTCAAACCGCTTACCACATCTCAAGTGTAAAGCTCTAGACAACGCAAAACAAAAACATGTGATAGCAAAATACACAGAGAGATTATAAATGTAAAATAAGCAAGATGGAATCAATACATGTTTTAAGAATATTGAGAAGCACAAATAAGACATCACGTGGAATGACTGTCAAGAACAAAACAGCAATAGATGACTGTTGTTGAAGTGAAGATGCCAGAGGAATGGCAATTATTTTTAGATATAAGCACCTTGTTGCCCATAAAGTAACAACCCAGTGTCTGGTTACCACACTGACCTGGTATGTAGCAAGCTGTCAGTAGATGTTTCCTGAATGAATTAATGGCCCACAAAAGAAAATACGATGATCAAACACAGTCATTTTAAGGTATTATTTATGTTTTTATTTACAATCCATATTGATAGTTGTTAATGTGAAGATTTTTGTGGTTTTTCAGAAAAAATAAGCATAGAAACTTTTTTTCTTTTTTGAGAGATTTTTTTTTTTTTATAGGGCACATGCGCTCACCAGAAAGACAGGGAGAGAGACAGACAGAAAGCAAGAAATCATCCCTCAGGGGGGTGGCCATGCTGCAATCCCTTCTCCTCCATCATTATCTTCTCGGGATCTTGGGCTCACACACACACACACACACACACACACGCCCAGTGTGAGTTTAAGCCTCCGGGTCTGGGACTCGAATCATGGTGGACTACATGGGAGTCCAGTGACATAGCCATTATGCTAACTGCTGGTCCCAGCATAAGAACTTTATACTGTGCCTGAATCAACAGGATCTGGCTCTACCAGAACGTTTCAGTATGCATTCTTTGATGAAGAATTTCCGAAAAGAGTAATAATATTAGCATAACTGGTTAAAATGAAATCATTGTTCTCTCTCCCTCTCTAACATATTACTTTCAAGGCCTGTTTATTCAAAAGTCTGTTATGTTTACTTAAGTAATTAATATAACATGCATTGCTCTTTTTGAGTGGAATATCAGATTTATCTTTGGCTCAAAATTAACTAAAGAACTTTGAAGATTAGATATTGAAATCTTTGTTAAACTTTCCCTTTAATTTTGTTGAGAGTTGTTCAGGAGATTTGAAATGAGCAAATTGGAAATAAAGAATATAAGTCTCATCTAACAACCTCCATATCAAAAGCAATTTCACAGGGAAGCCAATGGAAGTACCAGCTGTTGGATATCTCTGACTACTAGAGTTTACACCACTTAGAAAGAGAATTCATGAACATAGAATTGCTTCTTTAAATTGTTATTTTGAGTTCTGTTGACCAAATAGGAAATGCTGTCTTCTGTAATAACTGCAAGTTATCAGAATATCTATTTAAACATCTTTGGCTACCTCTGAATTAGGTTTTTGGGTTTTTTGGGGGGTTTTTTTGGTCTAGGTTTTTTTTATTTTTCTTTTCTTTTTTTTATTCTTTTAGTTGCCATTCTTCTTTCAGGGAGGCATCAAATGACACTTATAATTTTGTAGCTAAAATATACTGACAAACTATTTAGTCTTCTTTTTATTCCCCCTCAGGTAAGGAAATAGATGTACAGAAAGGCAAAATGACTGGCCTAGGATCTTGCTAATGATGGATTCAGGTCCAAATTCAAGACTTTGATATTCTGGTTCAGTGCAATTTCTACTGCATTAAACTGTGTTCCATTAATGCCTGTGTTCTTTGATCATCCACATAGTCCTTTCTAGCCTATGATATCTTATTACCTCAGTTATTGAATTCTTTTAAGTGCAAGAAAGAAGAAAAAATTACTATTGACTTTGCCTTAATATAAAATAGAAATATAGGAAGAACTTTAACAATCAAAATTGTAGGAAAAAATAAGGGGATTACTAATTATGGAAAATTTCAAGCACGTAATCAAGATGAAAAACTCAAATCCTAGGTTTAATAAAGAATGGCATGAAGCTATATTGGTAACTACACATTAGCAAATTCTGGCAAATACTCATCCTCTGAATGTGAAATTAGAGTCACTGATTAATTTTTAAAATACTTAACTCCCTTAGAGATGCCTATTCGGCGATGTTTCTAGACAGGAAATATCCTGATATGAGCTAATGTAAAGTTTAGAGGGATCCCTGAGTGATTCTACCCTAAGGAGACTTGTGGGGCAAAATATAAATGTGACAACTTAGTCTGTGACTGTCTAGTAGTGGGGGGAAAGAAGTAAAAAAAAAAAGAAAGAAACAAAAAAAACTCTGGGAACTGGCACCGATTTTGGTTAAAAAATGTTTGTAAAACTAGGTTTTCTTTTAACAGCTAGAACAGTTTTCTAAAGACCAAATAACTTGAATTTCTCTACTGGGTTCCTTATCTACAGCCCTACTTAGATCTTCAGAATGATTGGTATCTCTTAATACATTTATGGCACTTGACAATTTTTGGAAACATTACATTTCATCATCACAAAAATAGTTTTCAATAATGCCATTTTACCAATGAAGAAGGTGATTCTTGATGAAGTTAAATATTTTGCTGTTGGTGATGTTACTAATAAATTAACAAAGGGTGAACTTGAAATTGGCTCTACTGAATCCAAGCCTGAGTATATAACTTTTTTGTTTTCTCTCCATAGTGCCACCCTACTCAGAGTACAACAGTCATGATCAGTGCCCATGTAAGACCTCAGACGGTTGCAAAATCAAGCAACCACATCCATTGAAAGCTGAGATTCAGTGAGCCAGAATCACTTTGGAATACATTATGAAACACACACACAAAGACCTGTGCCTTAAATTCTAGCAACAGAGGAAGACCGTAGCATAATAAAAACTAATGCGTTAGAAGATAACCAGTGCTTTTGTAGGAAGATAGCGCAGGACAAGACCAGCTGCCAGTGGCATGTGCTCCTGAGATGCTGGGCCCTGCAGCCCGCAATCGCATGAAATGTCTGGGTTTCAGTCCTGGTCCTACCTAAAGTTGTGGCTACCTGTGCCTATAATCCTGGGAACTCAGAAGGCTGAGGCAGCAAGTCTCTTTAAAGGAGAGTGTGGCAGGGGGTGGGGAGGAGCAAAAGTAGAACAGAAGATATGGGACCGTGTGTGCCTAATGTTGGCGATTTTAGGTACAGTGGCCAGTAAAGTCTCCATTGTGAAGATGTCCTTTGAGCCCTGTCAATGAGCAGTGAGGGAATTAAACCTGCAGTATGTGGCAGAGGTCCTAAAGTGGGAGCATATCTGGCATATGTGAGGATCAGCAAGGAGGCTGGTGGAGCTAGAATGAGGGATCTGGGGAAAGGAACAGAGAATTTCAACTGGGATAGGAGTCTGCTACTCTGCATAACCTGGAGAAGCCTTGCAAGAGAGGGGCAGAGAAGTGACATAGCCTGAATTCCTGAAATTTTATTGTTTTTTTTTTTTTGGTTTTTTTTTTTTTTTTTTTTTTTTTTTGCTGTTGTTGTTAAAAAAAATGCTATGACTGCTGTGTTGTGGTAGTGTTATGGGAGGAAAAGGCATAGTAAGAAGACCAGGTAAGAGTTTATCATGGAGACCTAAAAATTCATTTCTTGTTTTGTCTGTGAAAATAAAAATCAGTAAGTCCTCATCTTTATGCCTTTCAGTTCATCAATCATCCTGACATGAGTTATTTTCTGAAGTTCGATCATGTGACTGGCCCATTGCAGAATTTCTGTGGCCTACAGAATTATGTCCAACCTCTTCAAACAAATGTGTTGAAAATCTGACTCCAATCTGTTTTTTCATATTATTCTCCAACTTTTTTCCCCACCCCTGATGTTTTTGCTTTAGTTCTAAAAGGTCAGCTGCTAGTTCCGGATCATGCTACACTCCATCATGCCTCTGAGCCTTTGTGCTTGTTCCCACGGTAAGAAAACACATTGCTTTCTCCTGCCTGGTGAACTTTACATTTCCTCTTTATGGCGAGGCTAACCCTTCTTTCACTGCATTCTGGTGCCTTTTGCCTGTAACTCTCCTGGAGCCCTGACTGTATCAAAGTCATTGCCTTGTGTTTTTAACTCCTTGATAGACTATGCACTTCATGAGGGTAGACAATATGACCTGGCCATTTTTATATCCTATGTCTTAAGTTAGAGGCCATCATAAATTACATATTGTATCACTTGTTTTTGTTAAATACATGGACAAAAATCTTTATTTATTTATTTATTTATTTATTTATTTATTTATTTTTGCCACAGGGCACATGGACTTGCCAGAGAGACAGAAAGCGAGAAATTACCTGCCAAGATGGATGGCTATACCACAATACCATCTCCTTCATTCTCTTTTCAGGATTTTGGGATGCATGCACACACACCTGGTGTGAATTTTAAGCCGCCTGGTCCGGGACTTGAACCACAGTCGACTACATGGAAGTCCAGTGATGTAACCATTACTCCATCTGCTGGTCCCCAAAACCATTTTTAATATGAGATAAACTTTAGAGATCACATGCTTAATCGTTATTAAAGCATACACTGAAAAGATCAAGTCCTTGAGAAATTTAGAATGGCATAGAGAATAAGAAAAAAGCTCTTTTCTAGATTTACTTTCAGACACAGTTGTTAAACCACATTTAATGAAAACGTGTATACCAGACACATGATCTTGGTAAATTGTAAATGTTGTATCAAACTGCAGTTTAAATGATGATTTTTCTCGGGAGACTTCTTTGTTAACTGGTCCATGCTAATTAGTCCATGAATCTCTGCCAATAAAAACCCACTCTAAAATTAAGAAAATAATAGGACCCATCCAGCTTATGTCCCTCCCCACCACAAGGGGAATACATGCAGGAGCCACCTAGAACAACCCCTCAGACCGGAATAAAACCCCTCACTCCAGTTCCTCTTCTGCAACCTATTTTCTGGAACCCCTCCCTTCTGGGAGATCTGTTTTTCCTTCCCTTTCCTTTAATAAACTCCATGCTTTGCTATACCTACACAAAAATCATAAACAAACATCAGTTAAACACAAAACGGCAAATGAGAGATGGCATAGTAAATGGACAAATGAGAGATGGCATAGTAAATCATTTGGAAAAGGACCTTTCAATAACTGCTTAGGAAAAATGAGCTTTCCATTAAAAAAAAATTTTTGGAACAAATTATTGAGCTAAATGAGGAAGAAAATTTAAAACTTTCATGAACACCATAGACAAAATTGGGTTTTGTTTTAAATTATTTATTTAGTTATTTTTCTGAAATATGGACAGATAGAGAGATGGGGTAGTTTTTGACAGGGTCTCACCACTATGGTTATCTGCCCAGCCTTTCAGCTAGCTACGATTATAGGGACATGACACTGCACCTGCATTTAGGTTTGCTGGGCATCGGAAGCCAACCTCTCAGGTGGTGCCAGCCTCCCACAGTGGTGCCCTAACCCTTACTCTGGTCCATTTTATTTTTATTTTATTTTATCATTTTAAAGAATTGTTTTATTTTAACTTTATTTATTTATTTATTTATTTATTTATTTATTTATGTAAATTTGACCAAAGAGGGATAGAGTGAGGGCAGTGGGGAGGGGGGTGGTGAGTAAGGAAGCGAGATGACTTGAACTGTGGTTGGCCTTGTGGGAGTCAAGAGCCCTTAACCTCCCTGCCACCTGCCAGCCCCATTTTGTTTTTATTTCTTACCACTGAATAAGAATACTATTTTGAACAAGATATAAAAATAGTCCAGAAATATTGTTTAACTTCATTGTATCATAAAAGATTAACATAACAGAAAGATACCAATGTTACAGTAAACTATACCACAAACTAATTTACAAAACAAAAGACTAAAAGATTTTGACAAAATTACGATTAAGAAAATGTTCATATTTAGAAGATATGCAAGGTTTTTAGAAATTAATAAGAAAAGAACAAACATTCAAATAGGAAGTGAACTAAAGATATAGACAATGTTCAGTAGAGGCAACTTCATGCAATCAGACCTAGAAAATAACCCTAGACCTAGAAAATGGCAAAAGGGGAATGACGTTATCTAATCCTTTTTACGGGCCATGTTCTTAATATTTTACATGTATCTAAACTCTTACTATGCTTACAATGCAATTGTAAAGACTTTTCGTGTAAGTTATTATTATACACTGCACAATTTCTACATAGGCATTATTATTCCCACTGAGACAAAAAGAAAAAATCTTAGGTAAAAACTATACCTTCAAAATTATGTATAATAACATGAGTTGTTTTATGTATTTTCAAATTTAAGACTCCACACAAACAAGTCTATAAACAGTTTGGTCACATATAAATAATATTAAAAAACAGATGCCACGCTCACCTTTGCTGTGAGGTTTGTTGGTCTATTCAGAGGTTCTGTTTCTTCATGATCAAGCTTGGTGTATTGTATGTTTCTAGTAAGGTATCCATTTCATCTATTTTACTTAATATGTAGGTATGTACTTGTTCATAGTAGTCTTTTAGGATTCCTTGAATTTTTATATCCGTTGTAATATGTCCTCTTCGAATCCTGATTTTATTTATTTCAATCTTCTATTTTTCATAGTCTAGCTAACGGTCTGTCACCTTTACCTTTTTGAAAAATCAACTGTTGGGACCAGCAGATGGTGTAATGGGTACATTGCTGGACTCCAACATAGCTGACTGCAGTTCGAGTCCCAATCCCAGTGGCTTAAAGTCACTGTGAGCACATGTGCATGCATGACCAAGATCCCAAGAGGAGAATGAAGGAGAAGGGATTGCAATGTGGTCATTTCCCTTGGCAGTGAGTTCTCATTTTCTGTCTCACTCTGTCTTTCCAGCCAGCACATGCGCCTTCTATGGTTCCAGCACTGTAGGTCAGTTTGCTACCACCTGTGCCAAAGCATCTGGGCTTAGAAACTACGTAAATTTCAATAGAAAAGCAATTTTGTTTTTGAATTTGAAAAGAAAAAAAAAAAAGAAAGAAATCAACTGTTAATTTTCTTGACCTTTTCTATTATTTTTCTTGTAAAATTTTTATCTTTCTAGACTATAATATAATTTGTGATTTAGGTATTTATTATGCTTATGCTTATTTTCTGTTTGTATTTATTTTTTTTAGAGTTTCTATTGGATGCATGTAATCGCCCGAAAAAGACTGAGAGAGGGAGAGACCAAGAGAGAAGAAAAGTGAGACATTGACCACACTGCAATCCTTTTTCCTCCATTCTCCTCTCAGGATTTTGGGCGTGCACACACATGCACCTGGCACTTTTTTCAAGCCACAAGGTCCAAGACTCAAAATGTGCCATCAGCCATGTGTGATCTAGCTGCCTTAACTTCCATGCCAATTTCTGGATCCCTTATTGCTTATTTTCCATCTCCACTCACTAGAACAAAGTTCCAAGAGGATAAAGAATTTTGTCTGTATCATTCACCAATGTAACCTTAGCACTTGGAGAATTTTATCATTATTTCTAGAAGGAATTTCATATACTGTGTGTGTATGTATGTTTATGTTTGTGTATATTTTATAGATACATATGTTTTACATATACATATAATGTCTTACTAAAACTTAGGAAACTATTATACAGAATTCAAAATTATTAACTCAGTAATTTATGTATACGATTATTATTCTTTGTAAAAAATGTTGATAAAACAATTGCATTATAACAGATTTGAAGACTATAAATTATGTAGAGCAAAATTTATTTCTATTTCTGCACTTAAATTATGCGCAAAAATTAAAATCTGAAATTATTTTAATTAAAATATTAAACTCTCAATTAGTTTTTGCTAACATGAAAATTTGGCTAGTTTTAAAAACTGGATTTATATATTATATAGGCCATATATTCCATTACCCAGCTAGAATGTACAAAGAATAAGAAATTAAATAAGGTTCTAATGTTTTTAAGCCATGAGAGAAAGTGAGAGAAAGAAACAGGCACCCTCAAGAGGATCTTATGCCACAATCCCCTTTCCTCGGCCCTCTGGCTAGACAGGGTCTTGGGCGTGTGCCTGACCTGTTTCAGATCTGCAAGACAGCTGAGCAGTAGCGGGCTATGTTGGTTCCAGCATTGTAGATCAGTTTGCTACCACCTGTGCCAAAGCATCTGGACTTAGAAACTACATAAATTTCAATAGAAAAGCAATTTTGTTTTTGAATTTGAATATTTTTCCTCAATTTGTTGACCTAAATAACCTTATAAAGTGAAAGCTTGGAGGAAATGTGAATTTCTTTCTTTCTTCATCAATTTAAAATAATGTTTTAAATCAATAGGAGAGAACTAGTTATCTCCAATTTGAAGTATGTGAAAGGCCACTACGACAAATATAGCAGAGAATTCTTACCAGACTATAATTATAACGAAAAGAAAAGGAGGGCTCTATTTCAAAGTCAAGCTTGTATCCGGCAAAGTAATTTTGCTGAAGACTTACTTATGTGAACAGAACTAGAGATACACATGTTTTCTTGTGAGGTCTACTATAAGAATATATAACTTTAGAAGTATCAGTCATATTATAGCCATATTAGAAGGGAATTTAGTTTACTGGACTGGCTACATGCAGGAATTTATGAAAAACGAACTGAGAAAACCTGATCCCAGTATGGATAAATTGGGAGGACCAGTTGAAAAATCTAAATTCAAACTACCAATAAACCAGATGACTCAGAGGAGAATTTAAAGGTTAAGCATAAAATTTAATATGGAACAGGTACCGTTAAGGTAAGTTACTCTTTAAAATTCACTCACTGTAGCCTGTAAACCTCAGTGACTAGAAATCTTACAGTAGTCCTACTTTTTGGATGGAAAAATCCCATTGTTCTATGGCCTACCTACCAACCTAACAGACAAACACAAAGAAAGGACCATAAGAGATGCCAATAAAAAATATTCAAATTTCTGGGAATAGAAGTTTAGGAAGAAAAAAATGATATAATTTCATTATTTTCCACACCTAGATTTCCTGTTATTTTTATATCCATGTGTAATTTTAATTCACTTTAATGATAGGTTAAGGACTAAGGAAGAAATTATCATAAAAGAAAAGATAAATGATATTAAGATAGATAATGATAATCGTAATGGTTTTTACCCTAAGTGTAATGTTGATTAAATGTGAAAATGAGCAAATTAACAAAGCAGTGAAGGTTGAATTTGTGAATATTTGGCACTCTTAAGGCAGTTAATCTCATACTACACCTCTATAGCAATGCAATGGGAAAAATATATAATCTCACATTAAAAATACATTTACGGGGGCCAGCCTTTGGCCTGGAGGCTAAGGCAGCTGCATCACACATGGCTGACCATGGTTCAAGTTCCAGACCTGTCGACTTGAAAAACTTGCTGGGTACATGCACGTGTGTGTGCAAAATCCTGAGAGGAAAATGGAGAAGGGATTGTAGTGTGGCCATCCCCCTTGGGAAATGCTTTCTCACTTTCCTTCAATTTCTCTGTCTCTGTCTTTCTCTTCAGCAAGTATACACACCTTACAGCCAATTAAAAAAAAATTATAGGTTGTATCATCACAGGAATCTTTGCAAAGGAGCAGTAAATGAGATTCATTTACATTTTTGTCCTCAAATCTTTATGTAGAAGCTCTGGTCTTTGTGATTTGGGCGCAATATTGTGTGAGTCACAAAAAATTATTTGTTTGGACTGTCACAGTTCTACATGGTGTAAAAAATAATGTTTTCCCTAGACTTTTCATGCCCTGCTTCACATCTGGCTTTACCAAGTTATGCAAAGAAAATCAGTCATAATCAGTCATAAACTTGAAAAGAATCAAAAGCAAATTCCTAGAGAGGTATGTTACTTGAGTAAAAGGGCTTCTGTCCACTCTCTTGCATCTCTTTTCACAAAAAGAGAGTGTGAGTGTGTGTGTGCATGTGTACACATTTATGTGTGTGTGTGTGTACACACACACACACACACACACACACACACATATATAGAGAGAGAAATTTATCTAGCTAAAGTTTGTAAAGTTTTCATTTTTCATTACAGAAATTCACCATTTTTATACCTGTCAAACATTTTCTCACCCAAGTTTTCTGAGGTCCACAACTTGAAAGCGACTCCATACAGATTTGTAACGTGATTGTCTGGATTAGATATTACTGTGTACAGCTGTAATGCAAGACATTTTCTCTAGGTAAAGCTAATTGAATCATGTCTAACTGTGGCCTTTGTGTTTATTCACAACCATGTTTTAAAAAAGTCTTTTTCTCTCCTTTTCACAAATATTTACTAAGTACCTCCTGGATGCCACACTGTTGTCAGTCCCATGGGGCTTAGTTAAGTGAGCAGTATGTTCCATTCATTTTCAAAGTATTTTAAAGAGATGTGTGAAGTGCATCTACACATGAACACATTTTTCAAAATTTGTGTTATCCAAAAGCCATTTACATGTATTCTTTTTTGCGTTCTGAATTCTGCATGAGTTTTCAGAGATCACAGAAGTAAGAAGAGCAAATGCATTTAAAAGAATAGCATAGAGAGAAATGTTTCATGCAAGCTCTTCAGTGCGATTGGCCAGGACAAGTCCACGCAGGGCCACAGTCTGCTGGATGTGCCAGCCTTGTCTTTGCTGGATCTGCCTTAGCTAATTACTGAGCGATGAGGCTGCCAGCAGCTATCCCAGTCTGCAATGAAGCATGGAGATTCAAAGCCACCACATTCGTTTTCATCATTCTCTTTAAAGAGGTAGGAATAGCTTTCTTTGAGAGAGGAAGCAAAGGAGAATTCTCAATGCCATGGCCCTACTTGTAAAAAATATAAGATCAATTTTCTTTTTCCCATAACTGAAAAAATTTGGAATTTTTAACTCCACCAGTTTTAGAAATTTTTAAAAATACAGATGTTAAAGAAAGCTACATAACTAACACCTATACAATCCAAAAGGGACATTGTTACCACTTTCAAATTGCAACAACCATTATTTTGAGAAAAAGATACAAATAAGGTTGAAATACTATTTGACTTAATACTCTCAGTCATTTCTTGTCTATTTTCAAAGAGACAAACACTACCATGGCTTTTCCCTCTATTGCATATTTTCTTAGATCTATATATGGCTGCATATGTTGATGAATAATGTCTATCTTCTATTGTATATATTTTTACAGTAACATCATATAATATACTCTATGTACCATTCTTCTTTTTCTTTCTTTCTTTCTTCTTTTTTTTTTTAAGAAAGAGATTTTTGCTATAGGGTGAGTGTGCTTGTCAGGGAGACAGAGAGATAGAAAACAAGAAATCACAAAATCACCCATCAGGGGAATGGCCATGCCACAATCCCTTCTCCTCCATTCGCCTCTTGGGATTTTGGACATGCACATACACATGCCCAGAGTGACTTTTAAGCCTCTGGGTCTGATACTGGAGCTGCTGTCATCTACATGGAAATCCAGAGACATAATCATTATACCTTCTGCTGGTCCTGAACCATTCTATTTTGAAATATTTTTTTTCTTTTTATGTATGATAGAGTATATGAATACACATGAGAGACAGAGAAAGAAAGAGAGAAAGAGTACCTCCCAACAGAGTCAGGTCACACTGCAATCCTACTTCCTCCATTTGTCTATTCATTTGTCTATTCTGTCTGGATCCTGATACACACCCACACAACCAGCCTGTTGCTAGACTGGGCCAAGATTCGAACCCCAGTTGGCCATGTGGAATTCAGCTTCTTCTACACAGCAATTAACCAGCGTGCTACAAGACCAGGCTTCTATTTACCATTCTAAAAATTACTATTCATGTTGATGTTTATACTTTCTCTCTCTCTCTCTCTCTCTCTCTCTCTCTAGATAGATAGATAGATAGATATAGATATAGATATATATAATTTACACACACATACATTTGTGTATGTATTATATATAGTGTTTTATATATATATGTATTATATATATGTGTGTGTGTATATATATATATATATATATATATATATATATATATATATATATATAAAAGCATGAGATAAGGCCAGTGTTAAAAACAACAGAAAACACAAGACAAGAAGAAATTAAAACCAAAAAAAAATTATTCATCAGAGAACCCTATCAAAGAAGTTTTATAATTTCTTAAAGATTTGATAAGGTCAAGGTTTTATATATATATATATATGTGTGTGTGTGTGTGTGTGTGTGTGTGTGTGTGTGTGTATATATGTATATGTGTATATATATATATATATACATATATATATATATATATATAGAGAGAGAGAGAGAGAGAGAGAGAGAGAGAGAAGGTAATCATTTATATATCTGGAGAATTTATTTGTTAAAGTTTCCATTACATAATTTCACTTTTTAAAAAATCTAATTCCATATTACTAGAAACTGTAAAAAATGCTGTTCATAACTCCCTGCTTATATAAGTGAATATCTATCAAGTATGTATGTACTATACTTAGCAGTAGAAATTTTATGTCATAAAGTATACACATATTCAAACTACTATTATCTAAAACTCACCCTCCAGAGTGGTTTTATCAACTGTAGCCCCAACAGTGTTTAAGATTTTCTATTTTTTTTTCTTTAGAAAGGCCTGTTTGCTATAGGGTGCGTGCACTCACCAGAGTCAGAGAGACAGAAAGTGAGTAATCACTGCGCCCCAGGGGGCGGGAGATGGTCATGCCACAATTTTTTTTCTCCATTCTCTTCTCAGGATTTTGGGCACATGCACACACACACGCGCATGAGTTTCAAGACACCAAGTCCAGGACTTGAACCGCGGTCGACTATATGGGAGTCGAGCAATGTAACCATATGTCATCTGCTGGTCCCAAGAGTTTCTATTCTTTACCTACTGTGCTCATCCTACTTTTCTTTTCTGTGTATGTTTCCCACTGGCTTGTTGCTTCCCCCCCCACACTCACCTTTTCTCTAATATGATAGCTTCCTAGTTCTGTAAAGCTACTTCTCCCAGATAACCTCAATGTCCACCTAATCAACCCTCAACTTAGTCACATTTATATTAGCAGAGTTGTATAACATGGCTTGAAATGACAACATTTAAATTTCTAATCTGTTACTACTATTGAACCTGCCTTTTTATACTATCACCATAAATATCACATATCTGAACCAGATTTTTCTTTGAGTTCAGAGTGAACAGAAACACTAAGCAGGAACTTGTAAATAAGTGTTATATATAAAGTTATTCACACTCTCAACAAAATGTTTAAGTTCCCATGATTCACTTCACATAGTTATTTGCAGACAATTTTGAGAAAAAGAGGACGGAAAACTCAGAACAGTAAATAATGATCGGCCAAGGAATATATATTTGAAGAAATAAAACATTCTTAAGTTCATTGCAATAAAGAGCTGGAATAATTAGAGCTATAAAATATGTTGATGAGGATTGAACAATTAAAATCCGAAATGTGAGCCTTTGTAGGCTAATTTCCCCCCTACTTCGTGTTAAATGCCTTGATCTTATAAAAGAGTGTCTTACAACAGAAAAGTGTGATGTAAGACTAGTGTTGGAAACAACAGAAAGCACAAGACAACCAGGAATTAAAACAAACAAACAAAGAAATTAATCATCAGAGTCCTATCAAAGAAGTTTTCTAATTTCTTCAAGATTTGGTAAGGTCAATAATTAACTAAGTAGGGGCCAGACAGTGGCATAGTGATAACCCAACACTCTGTGATGATGGACCTATATTGATGGTCTGAAGTTTGTGTCCTGAGATCTCCCTGTATATACTGGACGTGTGCATGCCCATGATCTTAGCTGGCTGAGGTTGGGAATGGATTGTGGCATGAAGACCTAGTTGGGGGTGACCATCTATCTCTCTTTATGTATGTGTATATATATATATATATATATATATATATATATATACACACACACACACACACATATACGTATATGCATATGTGTGTGTGTGTGTGTGTGTGTGTGTGTGTGTGTGATGGAAGTAATAATTAAATAAACCTAAACAATTTTTTTTTGGAGAGGTTTTTGCCATAGGGTGCGTGCGCTCGCCAGACAGACAGAGACAGAGAGACAGAAGGCGAGAAATCACCCCCCGGGGAGGATGGTCACACTGCAATTTCTTCTCCTCCATTCTCCTCTCGGGATCTTGGACATGCACGCACATGTGCCCAGTGTGAGTTTTAAGCCACCGGGTCCGGGACGCGAACCACGGTAAACTACATGGGAGTCTAGTGACGTAGTCATGTTTTAACTGCTGGTCCCAAATAAACCTAAACAATTAACAGATCAATTTCAGGTAAGCAAAAATATGTCTACTTTAGTTCCAACTGATGCAATCTAGTTCTTAAACTTCTGATGTGCTGGATAGAGATAGTGGGCATACAGATTTAAATTGCCAAGAGAAGATAGCTGCTTCTTCAGGTTTAAATTAATCTCTTTAGGTAGACTTCATCTTTTCGTCGGTTAAAGCTTAGTCTTTCAAATTTTTTTCCTATTCCACTCCTAACTATGCTGGTTGCCAGGCAGCAAAAGAGATGTCATGCAGACATCACCTGTGACAGTTCAACATCATGGCCATTAGCTTCTGCTCATGGGCTCCTGCATACCATGGGTTCTTCATCTAGACTGGAAGAGGTTCCTCTTCTTATTGTCTCACATCTCTCTAGAAACCCTACCTGCACACATTTTAAGAAAACGGGAATGTTCCTTTTTGTTCAATTGTCTCAAGTATATACACAATTGATTGCAAATGCTTTGCCTTCTTGGATATGGTACCAAAACAATGTGAAATTATTGAAGGAGAGTTTCGACCTTAACCAGGTCTCTCTATTTTACTTAATCTAGATTTTTCCCACATGCCACTTTTAGGATTCCTTTAGAAGGACAAATGACAAACTGACACTTCCTTTTTTTCACTAAAATTTCTCCTCCGAATTTCTTTTGTTTTTAACTCATACAAGTTTTTGCTATAATGTGCACGAGAGAGAGAGAGAGAGAGAGAGAGAGAGAGAGAGAGAGAGAAAATGAATAGCCATACCTCAATCTCTTCTCTTCCATTCTCCTTTTGGGATTTTGAGCACACATGCACACACACCCAATGTGTTGTTTTTTTTTTCTTTCTTTCTTTTTTTGGAGAGGTTTTTGCTATAGGGTGCGTGAGCTCGCCAGACAGACAGACAGAGACAGAGAGACAGAAAGCGAGAAATCACCTCCCCAGGGGGTTTGGCCACACCGCAATCCCTTCTCCTCCATTCTCCTCTCAGAATTTTGGGCACGCACACACAGGCACCTGGCGTGAGTTTAAGCCACCGGGTCCGGGACTCGAACCGTTGTCGACTACGTAGGAGCCCAGCAACATAGCCATTACGCTAACTGCTGGTCCCACACCCAGTGTGTTTTTTAAGCCACTGGGTTCAGGACTTGAAAGCACCAGCATGTCACAATCAACCAAGTGGAATCCATGGGCCTTCAGCATACCACCTGAATGGCACCATGAACTCAGACAAATTTCTACACATTACTTTGGCAGATGGAATTTCTATTACATTGAATGTTGAGTTTTCTGGCTAGTTTAAAAGAAAACTGACTATTCAAGCTTGACTCTATCAGAACTGGCTTTTAATATGTTAATGGAGTTAAGGAATTTAGAAAATCCTCTTCTCTCTCAGTAATGCCTAGCTTTCCAGAATATTGTCTCACAAAAGACTCCGAAATTCTTAGTGACTTAAATGACTAATTTGACAGTCAAAACCAAGTAATAATGTTATTACTGTAATTGGTATATCCATCTTTCTAAGAGCTAAGCCTCTTGACTTGCCTGTAAGAGAAGAATACAGAGGGAATTATTTAGGAGAAATAAAAAAAAATAGCTTAATATTTTCCAAGTATTGTCACACTATGGGATAAAAGAATTGGCAATAAAAATACAAATTCCATTGATATTTGTAATTTTTGTAAATTTATTTATGCTTATACTGTTGATTAAAATTCTGTATAATTTAATTTGAATATTCCTTACTTAACAGAGTATTATCTTTGTAAAATTTCACTCCCTCATATTATTATAAAGGAGAGATTACAGAGAGAGAACACTGACCCTACAGTACCTGAAATATACTTAAGTCATTTAAATCTGCAGATTTCTATCTTTTTTAAAAAAATCAGAAAAGGAAGTGTATCCAGACTTGTATTTTCTCATGGAACAATTAGCTGGAGGTGAGTAGGAGCTGGCAACTCTTTATGGAATTATCCCTTCTATTCATCAAAGTCTTCTCTAGTTCCTATTGTCTTCTCTGACACAATAAATCATTTAATTTATTAATGATAACTGAATGGCCTCTGTAAGCAAACAAACATCTGAATATATCTGAAATACACACACAAACCAAGATAGCCATATCTGAATTGGATCGGCTCTGGATTCTAATCCCAATCAACAATCCAGAGCCCAGAGCATGAAACCTAATAATAAGCAATATTCTTTGGTGGATGTCTGGTGCCATGCCTATTCCTGTCTGTGTGTTCTGCCACTGCAAAGTTGTACTGACATGAGCAGTGGTCCATAGTGCCAAGTCATTTTTTAATCTTGTATACAGTCAATCACTATATATCATTGCAGAATGCAAAATTAATTTTCCCAGCATGAATACACTGTATTTTAGACCAGCTACAGATATTATCATATACATTATCATCAACAGATAATTTTTCATTGTTGTGTCCCTTAAGTGTTTTGCTTCTTTCTTTTTCCCCTGATTTCTCTCCTCTCACCTTTTTTTTTTAAAGTTTATTTATTTATTTCTCTCTGAGAGACAGAGAGAGAAGGACAGGGAGAATAGGTACCCCCAATGCCAAATCCACCCTGAGCTTCAGCCAGCCATAATCATGGGCACGTGAGTACAAGCCAGGAGATTCAGGCTCCAAATCCAAGATCTCTCCGGGTATCTTTAGCATGGCAGAACAATGTATTTCCACTGCTCTTCCACAGCTGGCCTATAGTCTCAACTATTCACTGTAGCACTTCTCACATGTCTGGCCATGACATGGGAAACGGTCTTTAACAGTCTTTAATCCCCATACCTCGTATCAAAGGCCAACAAGATTGTTCTAACAATTAACGGTCATGTATCTGGGGTGTCAGACAGAAATGAGAACAATTGCTGTGATGCACAGAGAAAGAAAGCAAATAACAAAGGGAATCCATGTGAAAGAACTAAGGATGAAGTCAACGAAGCATGTTCAAAGACAGAGAAGTGCACAAAGCTGAAAGGGACAAGATGGTTTCAAAGGCAGAAAAGAGAGCATAAAGCAACAGGTAAGGCAACTACAGATGTGTGCTAAAGAACATGAAACTAGATCTGTTTAAGCATGTGTAAGTCATTTTGTTCTGTTTTGTTTATTTTTTAGTGAGGATCTCACTATACCAGTAATCTGCCTCAGCCACCTAAGTAACTAGGACTATTGGTGTATTAATATGTCCCGCTCTTTCAGACAGGGTCTTGCTATGTTACCCACAGTGGTTGCAAGTTCATGATCCTTGTGACTCAGTCAAGCAATTAGCTGAGACTACAGATGGGCCACCATGCCTAGATTTTCAGGTGGTGGCTGGGGATTCAGCCTAGGTCTCCCATGTGGCTTCAGACTGCCAAGCAGTGGTTTCCAGTGCATACTACCACAGTTGGACCTGGGGCTAGATTTTAACCCGCTGCAGGTAACCAGAAGGCAAACTGAAGCTATACAAAAGGCCTCAGATGAAATGAATGAACTGCAACTTGAAATTTGGCACTAGAATGAGGCAGTAAAAAACCTACGTTTTGCTTTATTCTCCAGACTGTAAAACCTATAGAATTGTGAGACAATTTGAACAATAAAGAAAAGTTTAGAAAACCTGTATTTTAGCACAGAAAGGCAATAAAATTAAAATATTTAAAGGATATGGCACTCATAAATTGAATAATCTGAATCTGTATTAAATTACAGATATTTCTACATATAAACAATTGCGCAATATGTGGCTAGGCAATATATTCAACAAGTTTTCTTTTAGAATATAAATTGTGTCAGGGCTAGCAGGTGGCATGATGGTTGGGGTGCTAAATTCCTACATGGCTGACCACAGTTTGAATCCCAGATCTAGCAGTTTGAAAATCATGCCAAGCATGTGTGCATGCATGCTCAAAATTTCCAGAAGAGAATTGAGGAAGGACTGTGGTGTGGTCATCCTCCGGGACGGGGGTGGGGGTGATTTCTCATTTTCCCTCTCACTATCTGTCTCTGTTTCTCTCTAGCAAAAGCATGTAACCTGTGGCAGGAACCTTGGGAAGAAAAAATATATATGTATATGTAAACTGTGTCAAATACAGGGAAAAGGGCTTGTTAAGGAATAAGAAAAAATATATCCTTAAGAAATTTATAATCACCTTTTTGAAAACCAGATATATATTCTTTTCTTTAAAATTTTACTTTATAATTTCTTGTTTACATTTAATTGTTGTGCATCTTTATGGTATACAGATTCACATTCTGATTAGGGGAATTCAAAGCCTGCAGTAGCAATTTACCACTACTGCAGCCCTCCTTTTAAATGCAAGCACTGCGTTGAATGTTAGAAATAAAGTATCTTTATCAATTCTCAAGGTAAGTGCTGTGTTTTGAATGTGTCCCCCCAAATTTTCTGTATTAAAAATTTAATCCCCATGAAATAGTGTTGAGAGATGGGGGGGTGAGTAGGTCATGAGGTTCTGTTCTCATAAATAGATTAACGTGATTATCATGGAAGTGGGTTAGTTATTTTGAGAACGGGCTGTTATAAAAGTGAGTTTGGTTCCACTTTGGTCTCTAGCTCTCACTCTTTCTTGCCCTTCAGCCAGCCCACATGGGATCACAAGGCACAAAAGCCCTTTCCAGATGTCATCACCATGCTCTTGAACTTACCTGCCTCCAGAACTGTAAGCCAAATAAACATCTTTTCTCTATCAATCTGTAATATCCTGTCATAGCAACACAAAATGGACTAAGAATAAATAAGAACCATTGTTATGCCCGTTAAGCAAATAAAAGAACTGAAAAGCCTGGACGTCTTGACAGTTTTCCTAAAGCTCATTTCCATATCACCCATAACCTTTGTCTAGTACAGTCTTCAAGCTATTTTCCAACTCAGATTTCTAAAACATATCTCTAATCATGTCATTCTCATTATGCTTTATGGAAAAAAATAAACTTTGAACCTACCATTCATGTACTGCAAGATCTTTTTCTATATTATCCTTCCATAAATATCATCTGTCTCTTCCCTTTAAAAGCTCTACATTCCAATCTCCTCCAGCACTTCTTTCTGCTCCAAAATCTTGAAATTCCAGTAATTGAGCATTTGGTCTACTTTTACCAATTCAAGTAATGTCTTTTTCTTCATAACCAAAAATTACACATCCTTCAAGTCAAAGAAAACAATGAAATAACAAATTCCCCTAGTCTTAAATAATCTCTCTCTTCCATAAATACTTACAGGTGCCATGAACTCTTCTGAAATGTAACCTATTCTACTTTCATGGCATAGTGCCAAGCATGTAGGTATTTAGTTACTAATTGGTTTTGTGTCTGGAAGAGATGTAAGGAGAAGGATATTGAAAAATAAAAGATATTGAGAGGGCCCCTGGGAAGAATGCATTGGAATCCTAGGGAAATTCTGACAAGAAATGATCAAGCTCACATATTCTTTTCTGAATTCAAAATTATTTAAATTTTTTGGAATGGCCCAGGACGCTCCTTATCTAGGTCTAGAGAGAGGTAAGTGCAACAGAACCCTTAAAATAAAACCATCATGAAATTCCTGAATTTTGCCTAGAAGTTACACTGATGAAAAGGACATGGAAATTGTGAATATGGGAGATGGCAGATGTATTTTATGGAGCTACAAATATCTAAGGAAATGTAAAAATATAGAATTACATGGACTAGTATACAATTTAGGTTTATATTTCTTTTTCTCAAATAACATAGACTGATTTCTTCTTACATTGTATCTTGAAGTCCTGGAGCAGAGACAGAAGTGGCAGCCAGAACAGGTGACTACAGAGGAGGAAAATATATTCCACCTTCTGTCTTTCGAGATTGTTCAGTGGGTCTCTGTAACAAAAGACAGATTAAAAAACAAAGGCATAAAAATGTATTGAATATTAAGTTTTATATGACACAAGAGTCTCTATAAGAGATGAAGACACAAGGCATTAAACCTAGGCATTTTTGTAGCAGGTTTGATAAAGAATGGAAAGTCATGGAAAAATAGGATAGAATGAAATGATATGAACCAAATAAAGTAAACTCGAGGAAAGTAGCAAAATATGTTTGCTCAGATTCTTGGAAGTGTCCCTTCATCTGTGAACAGGATGTTCCTTTCCTCTTAGTATGAGGAGAACATTTCTCGCATGAAGGACTTGTGATTGGCTTCAGACAAAAGTCAGTTTTTCTTGTATCCTTTCTCGTGTACCTTCAGTTTAACATATCTAATACGCCCAAACTACCATGCTTGGGGTGCTCTATATTAAAGCTGCACAGACGGGCCAGACAGTGGCACAATAATAGCACTGGACCATAGGGGTGGGTCCTAGGTTTGCATCTTGGGGCATCCTTGTACATATTAGGTGTACCTGCATATGTCTGTGATCTGGGCTAAGGATAGGGGTGGATCACAGCATAAGAACTCTGGCAGCTGTCTGTTTCTCTTTGTCTCTCTTCAAGGAAATAGATTAAAAAAATAAAAAAGAATAAAAAATAGATATGTGTGTGTGTGTGTGTGTGTGTGTGTGTGTGTGTGTATAGTTTTATATTTATACACAGATGTCCCAGGACCTAAGGTGCTGGATTCCACATGACCACAGTATGAATCCTGAACCTGGCAGCTTGAAAATCCCACCAGGCATGTATGCACGCATGCACAAAATCTCAAGAGGAGATGGAGGAGAAGGGATGAGACATAGCCATTCCCCCCCGTTGGGGGGAGGGTGATTTCTCACTTTCCTTGTCTCGCTCTGGCAAGCACAAGTACCCTGAGGCAAAAACCTAAGAAAACAAAAACAACAAAAAAAAAATAGATGTCCAGTGTTGATAGAAAATAACTCTTTTGGACAAGAAGGGACTCTAGAGGTTCTGTAACACTAAGGAGGTACACCTTGTTGTACATCTGGCAGATATATCAGAAACAACAGCAATAAGTGCCCTCTGAAACCCGATTAAACACCCTAGAAATTTCCAAGAATCTCAAAAGATAAAAGAGCCAGGGAAAAAGAATTGAACTTTATATAAATTTGTAGAGATTTATGCTTGATTGATAAAGTACATGAGAATACCATCTGACATTCCAGAGTGTCCATTTTTTGCCCTCCACTGATAAAAGATTGTAAAAATGGTCTCAAATTCTTTCTCTACCTCCACTTATGCCCTTACAATGTTACATTGCAGTTCTTCCCATCAGTAGATTAATCTAGTTGGCCAATAAGACATTAACAAATGTGACATGAGTGGAGATTGTAAAAATGTGTAAACATCAGAATTTTCTCCCTTTTATCTTCTCGGAACATTTTACCATATGATAAAACCTGGATTAGCCAGCTGCAGGACAAACACCTTATTGAAGGGTACTGAGGTTCCCAGGCTAAAGCAAACTGCAGATGAATAAGTGATCTCAGATCTAATCTGTTGAACCTAGCTTCAATTAGTCAATTCCTAGAATTATGTACCAAAATAAATGGTTACTTTTTGAGCCACTAAGTTATGGGTAATCTAATATACAATGAAAATACATGATATGGGGGACCAGCAGTTAGCGTAATGGCTATGTCGTTGGACTCCCATGTAGTCGACCGCGGTTCGCGTCCCAGACCCGGTGGCTTAAACTCACGCCGGGCACGTGTGTGTGTGTGCCCAAGATCCCGAGAGGAGAATGGAGGAGAAGGGATTGCAGCATGGCCATCCCCCCTGGGGGGGTGCTTTCTCGCTTTCTGTCTCTCTGTCTCACTCTGTCTGTCTGGCGAGCGCACGTGCCCTATAGCAAAACCTCTCCAAAAAAAAAAAAAATACATGATATGGTAGATACTCAGATATACATATATTTTTAAAAACCTTGCAATTATTTATGTGCATAAATCATCTCTACTTCTAGACAGTAAGGTGTTTATGACCAGGGTCCGTATCTTGCTATATTTGAGTTTCTCATGTGGACAAGCATAATGATTTGTAGCATAGAGTAGAATCTCAGGAATCAAAATTTTTGGTCCAGATAAACGTGAGAGAGAGAGTGCAGAACAAAGTGCCTATTTCAAGGCACCAGCTGAAATGAGAAATATTGGGTTCTATATTTGGGTTTGGTAACTGTTCCCAAAGTATTTTACTATCTACCTTAATCTATACAATGAGGACCCTTCTGTTAAGAGATATCTGGTGAACCTTTTCAATGCCACTCGTATAGCCTACCTGCTACATATCTTTAAGAATTCTTGGAAGAAGCAATTTTTCTCAGATGAAAGGACATTTTTCTTCTTAGTCAGCATAGAAAGCACATGACTCTTTCCACTGTTGGCTCCTTTTAGTATTTTTTATGGGTCCAGACCTGTGCATACAGAGTTATGCCTCTCTGTCTCTTTACTTGACCCATGAGTTGTCAATACCCTGTAGTATTACCTTCCTGAATGTTCTCTTTACTGCCTGCACAAGCTGGTAAAGCCATTTGAAGTTCTCTTCCTGTTAGACCCCTGAGGAAGAGAACTGACAGAAAAAGGCAGAGTTTGTCAAAATAAACTGAAGATTACTGAGCTATTTCCTGCATTAAGATACTATCCTTTAGGCCTTTCTTTCTCACAGCAAACATAATGTGCATACACACTCCAGCCATACATGTGTTATGGTGTTACTGGTCTGCATGTTTTCTTACCTGGCTTACATTTTCTCCTTTTAGCATAACGTAAACTTACAACATGCTTAGATATGACAATCTCTAGAGATTATAGAGGAGATGTTTTATAAACTTTGAAATCTATATTATACTAACATACATGCTGTTTCCAGAAAATAATCAGCTGACTTGCAAAAAAAGAAAAATGTCATGATGGTTGTTTTCTAAAATGTATGACTTAAATTACTATTAATAATAACATGACAAGATAATTAACACCTGTACAACATTTCTCATTTTAAGAGTACTTTAGAAATATTAATTGTATAACCTCTTTGACACCCCACTTTATAGCTAGAAAATCCAAAGCAGAGGTTAAGTGATTTTTCTAAAGTAAAAATACCCTGCATAAAATTTAGCAACATGCCCCTGATATCCCTGCCTTAACCTTAGACCAATGTGTGATCTCTCTTAGCCCTTCAAATCTAGGATCAGGAAAACTGAGCATGGCATTAATATAATACTCTACTACCAGCCATGATAATAGTCAATAGTACACCTACTGAATTATATTCAAATAATGCTTTCTATAAAGGAAAAAATAAAAAAGCCTAATGAAAAATCAGCCATCAAGATAATTAATTAAAATCGGAGACTTCTTCATTCTCTCTGCAGTTTGTGAGTACAATAGAATTTCGGAACATATTTGTTGGTGGCAGATGCCATTTTCCTCTCAACTCAGTGACAAAGAGAACAATAGTCAATAAAGTTAGAAAGACAGGAAGAGGAGGTAGATGAGGGCAATACAGGATTTTTAGACCTCAAAGATGAGATCATGGGCCAACTGATATGCAAAGCTATCTTAGGTGCTATCATTCTGCAAAGGGATACTGAGTAAATAAGATTTGCATTTCGTTCACCTCTTTCTTTTTACTACTCCCTGAAACCAGTTCTTCTGTTCCACAGAGTTGGCAATATACCAACTGGCTCATACCTAGGTTTTTATGCAAAGTTGGAACTCTAGCTCTTGAGAAAAATTCTGTGTAATTAAGTCCTATTTATTGTAATAAGGCTGTGAGGTGGTGAGGTGAATTTTGCCATATTTTATGCATACAACACGTAACAAAAAAATGCAAGCTTTTTACAATTTGGATAAAAATTATTTCCCAAATCTTCCAAGTCACTGTTAAGATCTCAAAATGAAAAATATTTGAAACATACAGGAAAGAGTTGTTCTTAAATTCAGTGAATTTTGACACTAGTATCTATGGTGAGATATGGAAATGATAAGGTTCAAACAAAACAGGGCAGATGATAAAACAATGTCAGTGCTAGGAATTATATTAATTTCTTGGTAGAAAATGTGCTGTAAATACAGCAATTTGGGGGTCAGCAAGTGGCATAATGAAGGCACTGGTCTCCCACATGGTCTATCGTGGTTCGAGTCCCAGATCTGGTGGCTTGATATATGATTGGAAGGTTGCTATTACAAACAAAATCGATTAGTGTCTTTATAATTTATTAAAATTATGAAAATATATATTCAACACTTAGGAATTATATTATCTTGGATCTTTTAATTTGCAATCACTGAGAGATATCAATATTAATTTGAATAGAATATATGCATGATACTGTTTCTAGCGTTATGTAAACTACACAAATGACTCTCCTGATGAAGACTGAAAGAAACATGAAATAAAAAGAATGCACAGAGATCAGCAATAATGTGAAAATAGGAAGCTTAAGGAACATAAACAAACTGCAAAACCTGAGCTTCCATTTTGGCAACTTTTGGGACACTGAGACAGAAGAAAATGTGTATTCTCTTTGAAGGTGAGAAATCCTGTCGGAGACCACCTCATATGACTGAGAACCCAAAGGGATGTATTCTCCAAACAAAAAAGAAATAATCCTGGGACCAGCAGTTAGCGTAATGGCTATGTTGCTGGACTCCCACGTAGTCGACCGTGGTTCGAGTCTCGGACCCGGTGGCTTAAACTCACGCCGGGCGCATGTGCGTGCGTGCCCAAGATCCCAAGAGGAGAATGGAGGAGAAGGGATTGCGGCGTGACCATCCCCTCGGGGGGTGATTTCTCGCTTTCTCTCTCTCTGTCTCTCTCTTTCTGTCTGGCGAGCACATGTGCCCTATAGCAAAAACGTCTCCAAAAAAAAAAAAGAAATAATCCTATTATTCAAAAGGAAAAAAAAAAAAATCAAGAACAATGGCCTTTCTTGGAGGGGAAAAAAATAGTATACTTTAAGAATAAAAATTCAAGCCTCATGTGGTTTTGTGTTTGAAATTTATGAAAACAGTCTGGAAAACCTCTAAATGCTCCCAAGTTGATAGTGTACCAGGGCAATTATTAGATAGATGGATGGATAGATATATAGGCAGATAATAGAGAGATAGAAGATAGATAGTAGACATTCATTATTCTACTATTTTAAAAATATGTGCATGCATCTTTTGGGTATAGGACATTTTAAACAAACAAAAATACATACTAGACCTAGATACAGTACCTGATGCCTATTAAGCACATTGGCTTTGAAGTTAGAGAGATGCAAATTATGACTCCACCACCTCCCAGTGTCTCCACTGCTTTTGTGATTTGGGTATGTTTATTTAATCTTTCAGATTCTGTCGTCCTTATCTACTAAAAAAAAAAAATGAAATAAAATAACAGTACCTACATTGTAGAAATATTTAGATACGGTAGTACATGTGAAATACTCTCACAGAACCTGCCGAAACAGTTCTCATGATTAGACATAGGTATCATCATCATCTCCATGCTGCGTGCCATAATGAAAACATAGACTTACCTTGGAGTCAGGCATCCTCAGGATGTAAAGTCATACCAGCTATATGATCTCAGTTCATTCATATTATATCTGCTTCTCAGTTTCCTCATCTTTAAAATGAAGGTAAGCATATTTAACTCTACTGTTGAAATGAGGACTAAATGAAATAATATATATCAACTGCCCAGAAGAATGCCCGAGTCACATTTGGTGTTCAGTGAGGCATAATTCCTACCTTACTACTGTCAGTATCTTAATAGTGCGTGGTACTGGCTTTGTAATACATCTGCTTGGCTAGGCTGAATTTCATTTTCCTTGTCTGTTTCTGGTTAAGATGGACCACAAGAGCCATTCCTGTGGGAACGCTGGAGGGGGAAAGAGGAGCAGCAGCCATTCTGTAGCAGACACTCTGGCTTACCTCAACGTGAGGCAGGAACTATGCCTCCAGCTGCTCCATTTTACATAGATCTTCCCATACCTTTGCCCACTTCTGGGCTAGGTGTGTTTTCAGTCCATAATGAAGGGGCAGCTTCTGCAGGATACCCCTACCCTCAAGGTCAGAGGCAACTTCACTGGAATGAGTTTTAATCTCTCCCAAGCCGTCTTGGTAAAAGGCTAGAGAGAATAGGCATACGAAATTCTGAGTAATAATGCAATTTGGGAGGAATAGAAGTACACTTCTATAATCCTTGTGAGGTATTTGGGGGAGCATTTATAGATACGAGATTTGGTGGGGGATTTAAACTATGAGAGGCTCAGTGTTTTTGTTTTTTTGTTGTTTTGTTTTGTTTTGTTTTGTTTTTGCTTTTGTTTTTGTTTTTTGTTTTTGTTTTGTTTTTGTGAAGGATTTTTGGTGTAGGGCGTGAGTACTCAGCAGAGAGACATCAAGTGAGAAATCAGCCTCTTGGCAGATTCTCTTCTCCGTTCTCCTCTCAGGATTTTGGGCATGCACACACATGTGCCTGGCATGAGTTTTAAGCCACCAGGTCCAGGACTCAAACTGCAGTTGACCACGTGGGAGTCCAGCGACTTAACCATTATGCCATCTGCTGGTCTCGAGGCTCATATTCTTAATCAGCCTGTTTTCAGCCTAGAAGTGTTTGGTAAAAGCTTCCTCCAGTCTCCCTCTCATTCTCTCACCACTTAAAACGCATTCAATATTTGAACAGGGATTTCACTATGGCTACCACCATCTTCCTTCCTTAGCAATGCCCTTCTGCTCACCTTTGGGCATTTTACCTCATGAGAATAACAAGTGAGAAATGGAAGGTTTGGAAATCCAGTCTCTTTTTCATTTTAAAGACAAACGATCTGTGTCTTAAAACCACCTTCCTCTTCTATGCTCAGTACAAATGGAATCTGAAACATCTAGTGATGTGGTATGAGTCTTATGCGAGTCAAGGTGTTAATTCCATTGCCAGGGTGTGGTATTTTATGACCCAGATAAAACCATAAAACTATTTAATCCCACCTCGTCATGTTACAGATGAGGAAATTATGGTTTAAAGAGATTTACTGTCGGGACCAGCAGTTAGCGTAATGGCTATGTCGCTATACTCCCATGTAGTCAACCACGGTTCACGGCCCGGACCTGGTGGCTTAAAACTCACACTGGGCGTGTGTGCGTGCGTGCCCAAGATCCCGAGAGGAGAATGGAGGAGAAGGGATTGTGGTGTGGCCATCCCCCCTGGGGGGTGATTTTTTGCTTTCTATCTCTCTGTCTCTCTCTGTCTGGCGAGCGCACGCGCCCTATAGCAAAAACCTCTCCAAAAAAAAAAAAAAGAAAAAAAGAAAGAGATTTACTGTCAAACTTGTCAATAGTCACAGAGTATTTATTGGCAACTTTCTAATGCAAGTGTGGTTCTTGTGCTAACAGGATGTCCAGTGAGATTTTTTTGTTTGTTTCCCATAGAGGTACTGGGCAGTTCTGAGAGAGCTAAACTTTTCATATGTCTTAATGAAGTATTATCAGAAAATAAAACTATGGAGCCATTCATTTATTTTCTGTTCCTGATGTAAGTAACTTTGGTCTTGACTTTTTTTTAATTTAATTTAATTTTTTTTTTTTTGCATTCTAACTAAATTTTAAGATGGAGGGGAGAAGCCTAGAAACATTTAAAGTAACCCTGCTCCTATTTATTTTAAAGTTCAAAGAGTCACACTGATGATGTTTGCCATGTTTGTGGTGGCAAACTGTAAAACCTGGCAGGAAATTAATGTTCCCTATTGTCTGGTTCTCAGCGCTTCAGAGAATCTCCCCCTTGATGGCTAAAGATTTAGTAACACCAATAAGTGCTTTTCCAGTCTCTGAATATTATCTTATTTTTATTACTTGAATCAAACTTTTTTCTCTCTCTTTGCTTTTTAGGAATATTTCTCACACTCTTTAGATTGTGAACTCAATTGGGAAGGTGTTAATGAGATCACAGTTATAAATGTCATTCCCATCTGGGATGGGACAGTCTTTCACAGCTAAGCCTGAATGCCACATTTTTTCAAGTCATTTAAAGCATAAGTGTTTCTGAGGTTAAGGATGGATCAGAGTAAATTCATTCTCTCTCATGGAAAGAAATATGTACTATCCTCTCTCACACCTCACCACAAATTTCCCACCCTGACCCTAGATCCACCTCCCTCACCCCACCATACATGCGCGCGCGCGCTCGCGCACGTACACACATTTTTAAGCATACTGTCAGGAGATAGTAACTGACTATAGTGCCAGTGGTTGTAATGGTTAGAGAGTAAACTTTGAAGGGGTATAGAATAATGTTCAAGTCCTTGTTCATAAATATTACCACAGGCAAGTAACTTAAGCTAAGCATCAGTTTCTGTATGTTTAAAATGGAATCACAATAATAGATTATGCAAAGTCACAGTTAAGTGAGATAGTGCATATAATGCTCGTAGCACAGTTTTATGTATTCTAATCAACAAATATGTGTTTAATTTGCTTTGAAAACTAAGTAATATCTAGTCCAACATTCAAGTTGTATTTCCTTAATAACTCTTCTTGGATTTTTTTAATTCTTTTTGTAAACTGATACAGATTAATTTAATTTGTATATTTACCTCAGTGGTGATTTTGATACTTTTTGAAGAACGGTTTAAAATTAAACAAAAAAAGTGAGCTCTAGCCACAGTAGTACATTGGGTAGAGTGTTGCTGCATGAGACGGGAGCCATATGGGCAGACATGGGTTCAGATCCTGGGTCAGCCTAAGTGTGCTGGGCATGCCCACAGGCACACCTGTGATCCTGGCTGGCTGGAAGGCTAGGCAGAAGATTGGGACATGACAAAACCCTGTTGGGTTCTTGTCCCTCTTATTCTTGTTCTCTCATTCTCATAAGATAAA
The DNA here is from genome assembly GCA_026018925.1 of Tupaia tana. Lineage (NCBI taxonomy): Eukaryota > Metazoa > Chordata > Mammalia > Scandentia > Tupaiidae > Tupaia > Tupaia tana. The sequence continues at coordinate 49,000,366 of JAKSZU010000004.1, read as the reverse complement.
TAAATAATTTAAAAAATTAAATTAATAGAAATAAAAATGCAAAACAAAACATCTTTGGGTGGCTGTCTCACTGACTGACCTCCTCATGTATAAAATGAAAATAAATTATCTCTAACTCCCCTATATAGTCAAATTTTCCTTTTACTTTAGTCAATGTCTAGTTTCTGAACTAGTCCTGTCCCATTACCTCACCTGAACCAAGAAATCAGCAAAGAGAAAAATACTATAAGTTCAAGGATATGTGTATTCTTAGGAGAAGAAAGAGAAATACTGAATATGAGGGGAGGAGAGCAGGGAGTGGGCTGGAGTCAGAAGGTTAAAGACAAAAGATCCCCAAATTGCAAGAAGATGACAACTCAGAAAATGGTCTTTTTCAGAAGAAAATATAGCATAATGAGATTAAATACTCAAGCTAAGAATTGATCTGGGGGAAAAAATGGAGAAAGTGAAGAGAGTTAAGTTTTCGGTCTTTGTTTTCTCTTCAGCCTTTCTTTCTCCTTCAAAATAGGAGGCAGTGTTTGGGATGAAATGCATTGACTCTTTGGATGATCTAATTCTCTTTGGATGATATGGTCAATATCATGTCTTATTTTCTTCTAAGCAAGATCTATTTAGAATCTTGTAATGTTCAGTTAAAACACAGTAAATTGATTCCTTTCATTATGTTTTACTGACCATTATATGCAAACCAAATACTAGTATTGGCAACAATTTTGCCAAACGCATATTGATTAAAAATCTGTAGTTGAAAGAGCACTCCAGTATGAATTGATCTATAAGTCCATAGGGTTAATCAAAGAGAAGAAAAATAAAAACTAGCCAAATCCATGTATAATTATAAACTCGTTTTATTAAAAGCCAGCCAATTAACAAGTGGAAGGTTAGGGAATAAGGAGTGGGCATTTTCACAGCTCTCTTATTAAGAAAGTGACTGTATTTAATGACTAGTAATCACTGTCTATTTTCTTATCTCTATCTTATGCAGGATAAAAAGTGACTATTTCATGTTAAATCCTTTATACCTCTCTCTCTCTCTAATATATACATATATAATATATGTTGGATTATACATATTAGATTATATATTGTATTATATATTGTTATATATATATATATATATATGTGTGTGTGTATATATATATATATATGTGTGTGTGTGTGTGTGTATATATATATATATATATATATATATATATATATATATACACACACATTATTTTTAAGGCAGCTAGATTCCACATGACTGACTGAGCCATTGGAGTCCTGGACCCAGGGGCTTAAAAGATACAGTGGGGGGTGCCAGCAGGTGGTACAGTGGTCAAGGTGTTGAAATCCTACATGACCAGTCATGGTATGAATCCAGGACCTGGTGATTTGCTTTCTCACTTTTCCTCTCTCTCTCTCTTTCTCTCTCTCTGTTGAAAACACATGCTCTATAGAAAACTTAATAATAATAAATAAAGTTAATTTAAAAAGAAAACAGTTTAAAAAAGAAAAGTACACTGGAACATGTGTATCCTTGTCTAAAATCTCAAGAGAAGAATGGAAGAGAACGGATTGCCTGTGGCCAACCCCCTGAGGAGTGATTTCTTATTTCCTCCTGCTCTCTCTCTCTCTCTCTCTCTCTCTCTCTCTCTCTCTCTCCCTCTCTCTCTCTGTCTCCACTGAGTGCAAGTGCCCTATAGCAAACTAAGCTAAAATAAAATTAAATTAAAAATACCATTGCAGGACCAGCAGAGGGCATAATGGTTAAGTTGCTGGACTCCCACATAGTCAACCAGGGTTCATATCCCAGACCTAGCAGTTTAAAACTCACATCAGGTGCGTATGCGTGTGTGCCAAAAGTCCCAAGAGGAGCATGGAGCAGAAGGGAATGTGGCATGTGGTGTGGTTATCCCCCCAGAGGGTAATTTCTTGCTTTCTGTCTCTTTCTGTCTCTCCAGCAAGTGCATGCACCCTATAGCAAAAATCTCTCATAAAAAAAAAAAAAAAAAATATATATATATATACATACACACACACATATACCATTTCACTCTGGTTGGAAAATTTTTGTCCATTCACCACAACACCAAAGTAGAGAAAGACATTAGTCTCAAACCTGTGGGAAGTGGATTAATCAATCTATTTTTAGGCTCAGTGAAGTTTTCCCAGAAGTTCAACAAAATTATAAAGGTAATGAAATGAAATTACAATTACAATTCAAAGGAAGTCACACAGATTTTTTTTAATTCAAATTGCCTAATAAAATTACTTCAAAAATTGTTACTAGCTCTCAGTGGAAGGTTTTGAGACTGTCAAGACCAAACTAAATGTATGTTTTAGCATGGTCTTTCAAGACACAATCCTATGACAGAAATTAGAAAATTTCAATTATTATTAATAACCAAGTACAAAATTAATTTTAAAAAAATTAACATCTACCTTTATTTTGTAGAACTCAGATTTGTTTTCTTTTTTGCCTATAAAGCTCTTTCTGTTACATAACATTTGATCAGTCAGTTTAAGCTATTAAAAAAAAAAAAATCACGAGAAGAATGTTAACTGTCAAATGTTTCAGACTTTGTCTTGAGAAGAAGGTTCTAAGACTTCCAAGACTATTTTCTCTAATTAACTCTTCATGTCTACTCTCCTCAGGAAAATTCAAAGTGTAGCAGTCGTAGTCTGTTCGGGCTTCTATAACAAATGTCTTAGATTGAGAAATTTATTAACAGAAATTTATCATTTATAGTTCTGGAGACTAGGAAGTCCAAGGTGAATGTAGCATCAATTTTAGTGTCCAATCGGGACACTCTGCTTTAAAGATTTTGCTTTCTTAGTGCATCCTTACTTGATCAAAGAGGCAAAGGCTCCATCAAACTTTTTTATAATGACATTAATCCCAATGACCAGGTTAGAGCCCTTGTAGTCTAATCATTTCCTCCTCTCTTAATATCATCACAATAGGGATTAGATCTTAATATTAATTTTGAAGGCATACAAGCATTCAGACCATAGTATCTGTTCACCTTATCCTCAAGTGAGGGATCTTGCTTTATCCTCATACAAAAACTCACTAGTTTTCCAGGTATATTCCCAACATGCTACTTAACTGGGCCATGTTTCTCACCTATGTCCTAAAGCCTATACACCCTAGCAAAATGTTCACTGCCTGATCACTCTGTATTCTTCCATCTCATCAAGTTAACAGTAATCCAAGACTCTTCGGAGCCTTCAATCGTCTCTCATTAGCATTTGACTTCACAGATGCTTGTCAAAGTCATAGAAAATTGCTGTTGGATTATGATCATAAAAGCATAGAATAATAACATCAGTGTCTGCAATGTTGTCATCTCACTGAGTGTCAGTTTTTTTTTTCCTTTTTTTTTTTTTTTAAACCAGTCAGGAAGCAAGTAGGAACTGCCTTTAGGCCAAAATGTTGATCTCAGCATAGAACTTTGAATATTTATGCTCCTTCGATTCCTGTATTACAATATTATTGCCAGAAGCAGAGGGAGAAGAAAGAGTCTCTGGACTGATACCATTCTAATTCTAAACAGTTTTATTTTTAAAGATTGTGTTGCAGTCCCTCTTCTCTTTAAGTTACATTTAAATAGCTTGATTCTGTTTGTAATAGATCAGTTGGATAGAAGCCCATCCGCTGTAGTGAAAAGGAAGAAAAGTATTTTCTCCTATAGTGATGACATGGTCTCTATCATGAGCCAGGAGCAAACTCAAGAAGCCATAAAATCTTTTGGCTAATTACTGTCAGACAGAACAGCTTAACATCAACTCTACTGAATCTAAAATAGTTGTCTTTGGCAGAAGTTCTCAGGTGTTAAAATGAATGGTACTAAATAACTCTCTCTAGAAAGTCAATTCATCTTATTATAGTACTTAAAACTATGTTTTGTAGCCAACTCATCTTGGTAGGCTAATTACCTTGTAGCACCACTCAAAATCAGGAACAATTCTCACTCAACACTGAATTTCTGTTATAGTGAAGATATCTTTGATCTTAAAATATTTTAGGCCCAAATAATCGCCTCACACTCAGAATTCAAAGCTCATTGAATGTTGTCCCACCTAGTGTATGCAGGACCTTCAAAAAGTTTATGGAAACTGCATATTATGGAAAAAAAAAACTATGCATGGGTTTTGAAATTTTTTTGCATCAAAATAAACTAATGCTTTACTTCCATTTTTCCAAAAACATTTGAAGTATCCTTGTACTAAAAGTCTTTTCGAGAGCTTAAACATCTAAATAAATAATGAAACACACACACACACACACACACACACACACAAAGTCTTTTCTTAGAGAAAGCACACTGGATTTCTGTGCATAGGAGAGTGGAGGAGTCTGACCCGGTAAGGCCCCAGGATCTGTGTTGAGCTTTTGACCTTTACCTCTTAGGTCGGGTCAGCACATAGGCAAGGCCACTGCTGTGTTTCCCCCCGACCTAGGAATAAAACTTAGGTCGAATTAGCATGTCAGCAAGGCTGTTTGCTATTTGCTCCAGAAAACTGTGGTAGCCTTGCTGGGAACCAACCCCCCTCTGACTCCCTAATATACTATAAAAAATTACATAGCTCTCTTGAGTATGTGATGAGATTTTCCCAAAAGTCCCCCGACCACTCCCCTCGGCCCTGATCACCTACTGTTAATTACAATACTTTATCTCCGTGGTCGCAATAGAGGGTGGGCTGAAGTTCTGTCTAGGCAGAAATAATCTTGACCTTTGGAAGGCCCTTCAAGATACATTTAACATAAAGATAATCTTTTCTTTACATAAAATAAGATTAGGCTGAAACTGGCCCAGGACACCCCCGCCCTCACCAAGTGAAATAGATAAATATATTAGGATTCCTTAAATTAAGTTTTAGCTCCCTATAAAACTATATAAGTATCATTCTTTATTAAGATCCATAAGAACTAATATCTATACTTGAGATTTTTCTTTTCTCAGCACCATTCCCGGTAATCACAAGATGGCTGCTGTGCCGCATCTGCTGATAATCATCTCTGCTTGCTGGAACCACTTTCCCAAAACTGCATTCCATGGAGACCCACCTACATCAAACGAACAATTGCAGAACTGTACTAGACCCACCCTTAATCCAACCCTGAATAGAATCTATGTTCTCTATTGTTAAAACTTTATGAGCTGATAATTAAACATGTAGCCCCTCACCCATTTAGTTGCATGTATCACATTTTCAATAAAAAGGCACAATAATTCCTAGCAGTTGTCACTACTCTAAGAACAATCTCTGGGGGTGTCCAGCTAAGGACGTGCATGAAAAGGCACCGAGACCTTTGTCTTCTGTTCACCTGTGCCGCCTCCGACGCGTCAACCCACCCCCCGCTGAGGCTGGACCCTGGCAGGAGAGATGACCTTTCTCCTATGAGCATGCAGGTCAGTCTCTTAATGCACACAGGGAATGCCAACCTTGCTTTCTGATCTTTTTATCTAACAGGGAATGGATCATTCTGTAAACAATAACACAAAATGTCTAATTTGGTTACTTAGCATGGAATTCAGTCTCATGTCCTCTGAACAAGATAACCAGAGGTCAAGATCTCTGAAATTTTTTTAGTTTTACTTTCCTTAATAATTCCTTCAACATCAAGAAAAGTCAACATAAAGAGAGCCACATAAAAAACCATTACTGACGTTGGGCCACACCATTGTTGAGAATGCTGTTCTTTATGTTGCTGAGTGTCACTTATAGATGAGTTTATATGATAATTTTCTCCATGAGTCTAATGCTGGAAAGAAAGAGCCTCAAGAAATGATTATATGTGCTTTCATTTAGATACTAGGAAACAAAGTACCTTTGGATAGATAATAGGAGACATAGTACTTTTATTGCTTGAGATCTGCCCATATTTCAAGGCTCCTCATAAATCCTGATACCTCAGAGACCTTCATCAATTTACTCTAATCGCACTAATTTATAAATCATTTATTATGTACATTTTATAATATTGTGCTTAACTAAATTCATGAGTTATTTCCACAATAGCCCATAGTACATATAAACATAGTATATGAAGCACAGAAAACTTAACTGATTATAATTAGCTCTAGTAAACTGCAATTATTTCCTTAGTTTTATCATTTATAGTAGTTTCAGGTCTTTGCTTTTACATGAGAGCAGTCTTTATCTTATTCAATCCTGAATACCCAACATATAGTTGGCATATAATAGATATTTAATATGTATTACTGGATGAAAAAAAAAACCTTTAACGACTCCATCTATATTCTTTATAGAGAACATAATAGTTATTTAGACTGAAAACAGAATTCCAAATACTAATCCCAGTTTTACTGATGTAATAATTGAGATGTGCAAAATAAGAACTACGAACATGAATATGATTGTTTAAAAAGAATTCTAAAAGATTATGATAAAAGGAATCCAAAGTTAAGAAAGCCTGTTCTAAATAAACAAAGTTTAAACTTTCTCCCTGTATTCAAAGCCTTATGCAACCTATCTTAAACTTACCTTTTAAAATATATTTTCCACTAACTCCGTTCCATACCACACAGACTAAACAATGGAACCACTTATTATTGTATGTGCAGAAATACTTTAGCACTAAACTACTTTCAACCTCAAACTTTTCTCTCTGCACACTCAGAACCTTTAGAGACCATATCAAAGACTGCCTCTTCCAGAAAACCTTTTTCGTATTACCACCTGATGTCACTTGATACCAACCAGTTTCTCACCAATGACCCTGACGGGGTATTTCAACTTAGGACTGAAGTATCTAAAGCATTAAAAAAATTTTTTTTTCCATTTTAGACTCTTAATTCCCTGAAGACAGGATTCATGTCTAATTCATCTTTAATCTCTTACAGTGCTTGCCATATTACATATGGGAAGTTGCTGCTCAGTAAATATTAGCAAATTATTCCAAGAACATCAAGTCATTTCTGATGTTCCTGCACAGCTTCTTTTTACTTCAACATCTTTCTCGCCTCTCTGTGCCCCAGACACTGAGTCTCTGTCCCCCATGATTTAGGGGTATGAAGTAGGTAAGCATTAACATCCCAAGCTGCTTTCCTCAGAAGCATGTTTAATGTTGTTACTTACAAAATGACAAGGCACCCTTCAACAGGAGGTCTGTTTTCTTTAGTCTCCAACAAGGAAGTGTTTCTTCCTCCCTGGGGATCAGACCACTTCTTCCCCTCACATCAGTGTAGGAGAAAGAACCCAGACAATGGGCTGGAGAGGGAGAAAGACAGGGCCAACTTAGAGACAAAAACCAGCTTCCCAGTTATCAAGTCAAGCAGGGAGCCAACATTTTTTCTGAGCATTTGGGAAAGGAATAAGACTGTCTTACAGACTAAATTTAAAGTTAACTTTGAACATTTGCATTGCAAAGACAAGAACTCAGAACAAATGGCACATAGGAATGAGGTCAGGAAAAGAAGAAAACAATCAGCAGAACAACTCAAGAGAAGTCAGGTCAGAGGCTTTAGCTAAACTGCTTAGGAATTGTCACTGATATTCATCAATGGTTAAATCAAATTGGAAACTCACAAGATGCATTTTAAGCTGGTACATATATCCATGTAAATAGTGTATGCATTAAATACATAATCCTCATTAAAAAAAAAAAAAAAAAAAAAAAACTTCAGGATTTTTGTATAAAGTCCAGAGCAATAGGATCCTGAGATAAAAAAAAAAACAAGGCACAGAGGAATTTATGAAGTATTATTTTCAGATTTCCCAGAAAAAGCAAAACTAAGTGAGCAATACCCTTAGAGAACATTGTCTTAAGAATGGTGAATCAGACCAGGCTCGGTGGCTTGGTGGTTAAGGGAGCTGGATCCCATATGGCCGACTGTGGTTTAAAACCTGGCACTAGTGGTTTGAAAACCATGCAGGGTGTGTATGTGTGCATGCTAAAATTTCACAGGATGAGGAGATGGAGGAGAAGGGATTACTGCTTAGTTATGCTCTATTGGGGGTGCTTTCTCCCTATCTCTCTCTCTGTTTCTCTCTCTGAGACACACACACTCTTTGAAAATTGAAAGAAAAAGAAAACGAATGCCAAATTAGGTCTTAGAATGATGTACTTTATTTCTGCTTAGCTAAAATTTTTACCATAATGAACACCAAATCTGCTAAAAGATCATGACTGACCTTATTTTACGTTTCTCTGATCTTTTGGTACACTCTCATTCAACTTCTCATTTTCCTGGTGAAATAATTTTAATTCCTTTCTATTTCATAAAGCAAAATTAGAGCACTAAATCTAGTAAAACTGTAACTTCTTAGCAGTCCACATTGCATAGATACTTCAATTGCTTTTACCATACAAATATAGACACAATTTCACTGACCCCTCCATCCCAACCCTTCTCTACATCTGTTTAAATACTGCTAATATTTGGGCTCTATTAGGTCTGCAGAATGTAATCTCTAACATATTAACATTAACCATGTACCACTTCTTTTTTTTCCAAGTGCTAACTTACTGACTGGAAAATATAATGAGACACTTACCCTGGCACAGATACCTGTCTTTTGTCACTTTGAACTGATAATGCAACATAAACTATTTTTTTTAACCACCTCTGGATTCCTGGGCTTTAGCAGCCACTACTGGGAACTTACTGTGAGTGAAGGTAGCTTTAAAAGACCTGCTGGCTTGGTGTTAACTTTCAAAAACTGGAACTGAGACAAGAGCCTTGCATATTCCCCCAATGCAGATGCTAAGATTTTTCCTTTATAGTCACACAATCAGAGTCGTGTTGATAAATAACATGAGGTCCCAGCAAACCTTATCCCAAATAATCTATCCTACAACACAACGAAGGCTGCAGAGTCATTGATATTAAATATAGAAGACCTTTCAGATTTCTTCACAGCTTCCTATAGAAGATATTTATTAGTAAGTTCCAGCTTTTTGGTAAATGATGCATAAATTATGGTAAAGGTATATAAGGAGGGACCAGCAGTTAGTGTAATGGCTATGTCGCTGGACTCCCACGTAGTCGACCGCAGTTCGCGTCCCGGACCTGATGGCTTAAAACTCACGCCGGGTGCGTGTGTGTGTGCGTGCCCAAGATCCCGAGAGGAGAATGGAGAAGAAGGGATCGCGGCATGGCCATCTCCCCTGGGGGGTCATTTCTCGCTTTCTATCTCTCTGTCTCTCTCTGTCTTTCTGGCGAGCGCACGCGCCCTATAGCAAAAACCTCTCCAAAAAAAAAAAAAAAAAAAAAAAATGGTATATAAGGAGAACATACGAGAACGCACATACAGAGCATCAACTGGGTGACAACTTTTCTAAGGGTGAATGGTTCTGCTCACTTCTTTAGAGCACACAGTCCAGTGATGGGTGCAAACCTGCAACATTTTAGGATGCTAAGTGTTTCAAGGAAAGGAAAGACACTTGTTCTCTAACAAACACAGCGTCTGGTTTCTATACGCAGAAGGGATATCCTTTTTCTGTTTCAAGGAGAGAAACGTCCATTCAAAGCCCCCCTCTGGAGTTCACACCTTTGCCTAGGAAAATTGAAACACACTTAAATCCAGAGTACTTTCCTTCCCAGTTCCTATGACCTTTGTATGGTTTTTGTGTTAAGACATTGACAATTCTAAGCAATTCCATAAATAGTCATGAAAATAACATTATTACGATGAGAACAAATTTACCAACCAAACATCTGCAGGCCTCCTAGTTCACCCTGTTCTTTGCTTTTATTCCACTTCCAATGGGCTTGAATAGACTATTCAGAGAAAATGTCTCTTCTCCAGAGACAGAAAGTCCCCGTTTTGTTGAAGCCCCCATAGATCATCTGTTCTCTTCTGCACCTGGACAAAGAACTGTGACATTACAAAACAGGTGAGGTGAGGCTTGCAACCAGTTTAGCATGCACAGAATCAGCCCATGCTGAAAAGTTGTTTTCCCGTTTATCTTTCTTCTCTCACTGCAGTGTCTTTTTCCTTTGGCTTGTCATTTCTTCCATAATATATAATTTTGTTTTCTGTTTGCAATTTTCTGCTGCAGTGCTTTCAAAGTTTCAGAAAATCAATTATTGTAAGGATGATTTTATATGTATATATGTTTATATATACACACACGTAGGTATATTGAGCTGGTTTATTTGAAAGTTACACTAAGTTTCATTTCACATAATTCAGTCACAAAAATCTCTCATCCAACTGGTGAAGCATGATGCTTTGGCCTGGCCTTAACAGAGCTCTACCTTCCTCATTCTGGGCCACCTTGCTGGTTTCATCCAGGCCTAAGACAATTTGCATTAAAAAAAAATTCAATAATTGTTCCAAATTGCTCTCCATATGGTATAGTGCTAAGGAAATATCAACAAGTTATTGCCTTCACGACTTAAGAGAGAAATTATTTTAGCTTATGAAATGTTAAAGAAAATTGAATATAGTCTTCAGTAATAACTCTCAAAGCTGGTATTAAGTACCTGAATAGATAAAACTATGATAAGGTCAAAAAAAGAGGATATTCAAACATCTGTAGGCTTTTTTGGCTTTTTTTTTTTTTTTTTCCTTGTTTTTTTTTTTTTTTTTTTTCTTTTTAAACGTAAGCTTTTAAATCTTGAAAGTTCATGTCCAGTACCTTGAACAGAGATGATAAATGAACTACTGAATTGGAAGAAGATGCTTCTATTATTTTAACCAGTAAACTAACTCAGGGTTAATCTGGGTGTTATTTAACCTATTGAAAGTGTTTTGAGCAAACATATGGTTTCTATTGTGAAATCAAGGCACAGTTTTAACTATGAATATAGATAATTACCCTTTGGACTTTAAACATTTATATGTGTCACATTGTGTCAGAGCATTTTTCATGGTCAATAGGTTGAAAGGTTATAAAGTTGAAAATGAAAATGAGTACTTCTGAGTAAAATACAGAGCCAGAACAAATAATGCAATTCACTACTGCTCTCTCTTGGAAAGAGTTAGTAATAACACTCAGAAAGCGATCTACACCAACAGTAGCATAGATGGAAACTAAAATACCTGATCTCAGTTAAAGAGCTCATCTCTAAGTTTAGAAATTTGGCCTCTGAATATATACTTATGAATGATTATTTCATCAACTGAATTAGAGATAGCAGAAATTTTTCTTTAGTGCGATGGAAAGATAAGGAATATTTTTAAAATATTTTAAAACTTCATATAAGATATGCCTTCTGGAAATCTGACTTAAACATTTAATAGCAAGGCAATTTTTGAACTGATATTGAGTTGTTATAGCAGGCTGCAAATTTTGTGAATTGCTCATCATGACCTCAATGCCTAAATAAAACAACTTGACATAAAATCAGAATCACACAGTATTCCAAATGCTTACAGGCCTTCATAGTGGATGCCTTACAGTATCCAAAGGGCATGGCCCCCATCCTAATTTAGGAACAGTAAATGTTCAAATTTATAGGGAAGTGGAGGGAGAACTCACAGAGAGAGAGAGAGACTGTTAGGCAGATTTGTATTTTTTCATCAAGGCCACTAAAGCAAATGTTAAAGAATCATTTTATCATTACTACTGAATTGGCAGAATATAATTATAAACATAACTTAATCTCAAAATATTATTGCCATTTGTATTTTTTTTTTTTTTGAGAGATTTTTGCTATAGGGTGTGTGTGCTCAGCAGAAAGAAAAAGAAGATAGACAGAGAGACAGAAAGTGAAAAATCACCTTCCGGGGGGATGGCCACACCCCAATCCCTTCTCCTCCATTCTCCTCTTGGGATCTTGGGCATGCATGCAAACACGCCCAGCATGAGTTTAAGCCACTGGGTCCAGGACTCAAACCACAGTCTACTACGTGGGAGTCCAGCAACATAGCCATTACACCAACTGCTGGTCCCACCATTTGTATTTTATACTTGCCGTTACAGCATTCATTTTGCATTAGATGGTAATAATACCTCTGTCTTACTGCAGTTGACTTATTACCTACAAGAAAAGGGTAAGACAATTGTTCCTTCTAGTCTCTTTCTAAAATGACACATTTCTTGGGACAAAAATAAAGCACGGAGCCTTTGGTTTCATTAGAAAAAGAAGACACATACTTTGCTTGTGACATAAGCTTCGTTGCTTGAATTGTTTGGAATCCTTGGTATCAAGATGCCTGTATTTTCTTACAGGTCTCAAAGTCAGTGTTTTACAGAATGGTTTTCAGTGCTCCAAGAAGCCAAAAGAAAATCCAATTAATGATAAAGGGCTTTGAAAAATAATATTATGACAACAATCTCTACTGGGTTTCCCTTATCCTATACTGACAACTTATTCAGAGATATGTGCACAGTGACTTTTGATGAACTCATTGACCTTCATTTTTGTTTGTTTGTTTGTTTTACCATAGAGGTGTATACTCCCCAGAGAGAAGGACCGAGAGAGAAGAAAAGTGAGAAACCCCCCCAGGGGGGATAGCCATGTCACAATCCTTTTTCCTCCATTTTCCTCCTGGGATTTTGGGCACACGTGCAAACGCACCTGGTATGATTTTTCAAGCCATCAGGTCCAGGACATGAACTATGGTTGACCATGCCCTAATCACCATGCCAACTGCTGGCTCCTGACCTTCATCTTTTATAAATAACCGTATGTAAATCTTTAAGCGTTCATTCAATTAGAATTAAGTGTGTGTGTGTATATATATATATATATATATATATATATATATATATATATAATTTCCTGCTTTTAAAATTAAATTTTAGGATTTCTAAATTTGTTTCCACTGTCCTCAGTTTCTTTTCCAGAGCTAAGACCATTTTTCCTTTTAAGACATCCATAACACTCGTCAGACAAATTCTATATAAAACTGAAGTCTCTGAATAAATACCGAAGTCATTTTGTGTGAGTATGTGTGCTGTTTTTACACAGGGTCTCACTGAGTCACAGTCTACCTGCTCCAACTGTCCAAGTAACTGGGACTTCCAGGTGTCTGGTACCGTAACCAGCCTTTTTAAGAGTGGGCCAGGGACCAGCAGTTAGCGTAATGGCTATGTCACTGGACTCCCACGTAGTCTACCGTGGTTCAAGTCCTGAACCCGGTGGCTTAAACTCATGCCGGGCGCGTGTGCGTACGTGCCCAAGATTCCGAGAGGAGAATGGAGGAGAAGGGATTGAGGCGTGACCATCCCCCCTGGGGGGTGATTTCTCACTTTCTGTCTCTCTGTCTCTCTCTGTCTTTCTAGCGAGCGCATGTGCCCTATAGCAAAAACCTCTCCAAAAAACAGAAGGAAAAAAAATAAAATAGTGGGCCAGGAGTCACACCAGGCCTACCATGGGAACTCAGGCTGCTAAGCAGCTGCATTCCAACTGAGCTACCACCATCAGGCACCAGAATCATTTGAAATCCATTCACAGTGAGAAGAAACATGCAAGTATGCCCCTACTTGTGATTCAGGTCACCATTAAATTAGCCCTAACTGACAGACATGGCAGAGAGATGGGAGTAGGGTCGAGGGACAGAAATAGGTTCTGGTTGTCTGTAGTGGATTAATGGGTAAAACAACAGTTTTAAGAATCAGCTGGTTTTCCAAAGCAAATTTGCTATTCTCCTAGCCAAAAACTGTATGACCCACTCTTTTAGAACAGCCTATCAGAGGCAAATATAAACTAAGGAGATAACATGTTTTGAGATACTGACTTCAGAAAAGAGCTCCATAATTGTTTTCAAGTCACTACATTACAAATAAAAATGCATATGTCACACAATCAATGTGAGTTTGAAATATCATAAGCTATTTTCCTGTGAATGTTGAAAATAATACCTTTACGGTCAGCCAGTGACACTGTAGGAATGCAACACTTTGTGATATTGGGCCATTTAGGAAGATCCTGGGTTTGTGGCCCTGGGCCTCCCTGTGCATCTGTGCATTCATGCCAGGCATGTACACACATATCTATGATCTGTACTGGCTGAGGCTGGGAGGGGATCATGACCTAAAGACCCTGCTAGTGTGTGTCTGTCTGTCTGTCTCTCTCATGGAAAAGCTGCCTAAGCTTTAAAAATATAGAAATGATAATTTAAATAGAAAAATGATTTTGGATGCTTTGCATAAGTCATGGACTATCAGATTCTTTCCAACTATTCTACTTAATTATTTATACAGCAGGTACTTTCATACAGTTTTTGAATTTGCATTTTTATTATGCATATGAATCTTATTTTCCCAATAATCTCATAATATATCTACCACCTGCCTTAAAACTGTTAATCTTGTACAAATGTAATTATTTAAATGGAATGCTTCTAAAATTTTCTTTGATATCAATGATAATATGTAGATATTATTTTTATGTAAAAGTGACAAATAATTTTCACACTTTCCCATCTTTAAATTTACTTTATATTTTTATAGAAATAAGGCTTGCATTAGATTCCCAATGTATCTTTTTTTTTCCTTCTAATCACTTTAATGTGTTTTACACCAAATTCTTCTGAATTCTCATTCATTAATTTCTTTTTTTAAATTCATCACAATCCTTCTGCCTCAGCCTCTTTGAGTTCCTGGGATCACGGGTGCATGCCACCATGCACAGACTTTAGGTCAAATCAGGAATTGAACCAGGGCCTTACCTGTGGCTCCAGATTGTGCACAGTGTCTTAGTGGTGTGCCCCACTGCTGGCTGGACCTAAATTTCCATTCTTGAAAGAGCAAGAGAGTGAAGAAAATATAAAAAGTTGAGTTCAGGCAGAGGAAAATTATCATAACAAAATTATTGACCATTTAAATGATCAATTATGAGAAGAAATATTTATTTATGTAGTCTTCCATTCAATGAATTGTTTTTTATTATTAATTATGTATTAGTCCCTAATAATTAAATGAATATGTGTGCACAATGTTCTTTTAAAAAGTGCCTGAAACACAGCATATGGTCAATACATCTTTTTTTTTTTTTTTTTTGAGAGAGAGAGATATTTTTTTCTATAGGGTGCATATGCTCACGGGGGAGACAGAGAGACAGAAAGCAAGAAATAATGCCACAATCTCTTCTCCTAGGTTCTCCTCCTGGGATCTTGGTCACACACATGCCCAGCGAGAGTTTAAAGCCACGAGGGGAACTCAGACCACAGTTGGCTACATGGGAGTCCAGCAACGTGACCACTACACCATCTGCTGGTGCATGGTCAATACATCTTAACTGTCATTATTAACCCATGAATTCATGAATTCAGTCAACATAAATAAAATACCAACTATAGTATTCAATGGTAAGTTGGACCATCTCTCCTCAGAGATTTTGCAATTCATCAATAGAATGTATTGTAAATTTTTCCTTAATAAATTTCCTTTTTAAAACAGGTTATGCTAGTTCTAGGATAGCTCAGTGTAGTGTTACAAAGTGACAGGACAATATATTCAATGGTCTCTCTAAGACCATCCATCAGCAAAAATCTTCCCAAATTCTAATCAACTGCTTTCAAGGGCTGTCATTTACTTAACATAGCATCCAAAGCCTAATATATGCTTCCCACAACCTGGAACTCAACACAGTGCTGTTCAATTAAACCAAGGCTGAAAGTCAACGTGAAAGGAAAATAATGTTCTAGAAGTTGGTCTCGAGCAAGAATTGACATTCTTTCCTCTGTACCTATTCTGAGAAATGGTAAATTTATTATTAATGAGGTCATTTCCCAAAAGTTTATAGGCTTCTTGTAAATGCAATGGTGGACACATACCAGATATTATAAGAAATTCACTAGTGTTTTAAGATTTGTTTATAATGTTGACCCCCTTATCTAAGCTGAGAGACCCAGTTACCTGATATTCCCGGTGCTTACTCTCTTTGGAGAAAAAAAGTGACAAAGCTGACCTTTAAAATAGTCCTTATTACTATTTTAATGAATATTGAAACATTTATTAAGAATTCATAAAAAAATAATGAACTAAACTTAAATAAATTCCTAAAGAAGACTTACACCTGTGCAAACACATAAACCATCCATGGACTGTGATTCATGCTCAGCATTTTATTTTACCACTTTTAATAACATTTCTTCACTGTATTACATCATAATCAGCCTGTGGCTTGTCACACGAGGCCAAGCATAAGGGTAAAGAAATGGGAACATGTTAAGGGAATTTTTAAAAATTGCAGTTAGTATTGACACTTTCTAAATGAAAGCATTTTCTGGATTTCTTCAAAGTTCTGGATATGGTTACAGTAATGTTAGAATCATTTCTAGAAAAATAAAGAAATAAACAGCATTGATATTAGGTTAGCACTAAGATATTATTGTTCATCCTTTCTTTGGAAATGAAATTGAGATGGATATGATAAGGGTTGTTAGTCCTGAAAGTATGACTAATTTCAAAATTGGACCACTGAAAGCACTTTTCCTATGACACAGTTATTATGCCTATAAGAAAGTATCTTCCAATTCATTTCTTCTTCTATTATATTAGAGATTGATGGAAAGTGACACATATTAATAAGTTAGTCTTGACTTCAACTTTCCAAACTTCTCAAACCTCCCAAACTAGTTTTGATATTTCTCTCCCATCTTTAATGTGGATAGATCTGGAACTCACTGGAGGAAGCTCTCATGCTCACCCTGGTCTCCTGTCTGCTCCATGCACTAAGTATTGAAAGATCTAGAAATAATAAAATTATCTTGCTCATTCAGTCCCTAATTTTACTCATGAATTTAAAAGTCCACAAACTGGGTTTAGGAAATACTGAAACAATTCTAAACTAACATGTAATTTGTGAAATTTGAAATTCCCTTAATAATTTGCTGGGCAGAAAAGTGATGGGGTCAGCCATTGGTCAGTTTTGAATCCCAATGCCAGATTTATTGGCTTTGTGGCTTTAGGCAAATGACTTTACCTCTCTGAACTTAATTTTTTTAAACTTATAAAATGATAATAACAAGATCTTCCCACAGGAGTAATGTGAAGAATTATTACATGTAACCATCCTATAATACCCCTGAAAAGATTGTATTATTCCCATTAACAGGAATTGTAACATCACTATTTAGAAGAGTACATGGTACATAATTCTAGTGTTCAACCAGATCTTCAGTTCTTACATTTAAAAAGCATCTGCATATAATATTTGCTTAAGTGGAATATAATGAAACATTCTATTCAAGATAACCTGAAATTAGTTTACAGCATCAAACTGAAGCTCTAAGGTGTGTTTTAAATATATCAAAAGCCATCCTCTGTATCAATCACTGTTTTTACTCATTTGGATTTCTTGCCTAAAGACTTTGTTGAAAATGGAAAAAGTAAATGTTCATGACTCTGTTAAATTAAAATCAGGAAAGTAACCATATAAACTGGTCTGCAAATTGTGTGAAACACATTGTTATCTTTGATCTCAAAAATTGTTCATTCTTTAATGGATTGTGGCCCTTCCAATCATTTCCAAAGTAGAAACACAGGTTTACATCATACACAGTTGCTAAATCATGAATGCAAAATCTTCTTTTTATTCTTCACTATTATAAAAGAGAAGAGTCTACAAAAATGCACAACTAATACCTAAATGCCCAATTTGTTTTTATTACCAGAAATGTGCATATAAACTAATTTTGCAGGTGAGTTTGTTGCACCTGTTTTTCAAATAACAGTCCTTAATGAACTATCTTTTTCAGAACTATGAACAGTCATAATTATGTAGACCTTGTGTCAATTTCAAGATGACTAGCCACTAAAATATTATAGTACAAAGATAAGATGTAGGGACATGTTTGGAGAGAGGCCCTGAATGAGGTGTGGGGACATGTTTTGAGCAAACATCACCGGTCCTATTGGGCTTTGGCAGAAATTTGCAACTTGTCCTTTTCTTGACTCTTGCTGCAGGCAGAGCAAAGGGCTGAAATTGCTAGCGGTGTTCCAACAGATGCATCTGATGGAATTTAGGAAACATTTTGACTCCCAGTTAGTAAAGTCCAATCCCTGCTCTACCTCTGTAATATTTTTTAGCCTTTTGGGTGCGTGGTGGTTCCCCCGCTTATGGAGAGATTCTTTCACATTATGTTTCTTCCCCACATCTGTAGCTAGGCTTTTCTCCATTAGAAAAGAAAATAATGGGATTTTCTCTTGATGGGATTATCACCAAGGGATACACCTGGCCCAGTATGTCTAAAGCCTTACAGATTTGTTACCTGCTTCTTATTGTCCGTAACACATCAACATATCTATGGAATGTCATGAAATACACATAGGTAATGTCACTTTGCCCTATAAATAAAGACGCCCAGATTGTCTGGGCAGCACAAGTTGCTTGGGCTACCTAGGCTCAGGCTGCCTGGGTCTGCTGTTACACTGTCTCTTTGTCTCATTCTTTCTGCTCCATCCAGAGCTAAGCCTGGGGGACGGACGCCGACAATCTGATCTCTCTTATACCCATAAATTACATGTAAGTGTTCTATCAGTATTTAACTACAGTGAAGTACTATAGCCTATTTAGAAAAAAATCTTTACAAATATGTCATTTTTGTTGTTTCCTTGCTTTCACTAAAAATTTAACAGAAAACACGTGAATGAGGTTAGAGTCCACTGTTATTTCCACCCTTCAAATACCTACAATCTACAATCCAGAGAATGAAACTCTAAAACTCTGCTTTATTTACTGTCCCAATGCTTTATATTTTCTAAACACAGTTAGAGAAACTGAGTGACTTTCTTACATCACACAAATAATGAGTGACTAAGGTACACCCAGGTCTCTGGACATCCAGCTCAGTATTTTTTTGTTATTTTTGTTTTGCTCTTTTAAAAGACAGTTAAAATAGTAGATTCAGTTGGCAAGAAGTTTTGCTATAAGTTTTTCTTTAAAAAGATCAGATTTCCTAATTAATAATAGATTTTTATATTCTCCCTTAGAAATCTAATTCTTGAGATGAGCTTCTGCATGCTGTGAAGAAATGTATTTTTAGAAATGTGTGTCACTTAATTCCTGTTAATTTTCTATAACAGATGGTATAGGTATTTGATGTATGCACTCACCTTCATGCGGCCTGCTATTAGTTTTTTTTTTTTTTTTTTTTTTTTTTTTTTTTTTAAATATAAAGACTTTTTTGAAACCTTACCTTTTCCACTACATGATATATTAGTTCTATGGAAAAAAATATGTGAGAGAAATTTCCATGTTATTGAAATAGAGCACAATTTGGTGATTAATTGCATTGTTCTTATTACGTTCTCTGCCTGATGTTCAGGGCTCATTACAGCAGTGTGAATTCAATGGAACAGGAAACTTAACCAGGTGTGGGTTATTAAAGTGGCAGTGCCCAATTTGAAATTGTTAAAGGAGGTGTATCAAAGTTGATATGCTTAACTATGTTCTTCTCCTGAAAAGAAAAGTAGTGCTTGTTCTGGAAAATCACTCACATCCATCTTGTGACAAAGGGACTCAAAATTCTTCTTCCCTTGTGAAGAGCAGGGGGAAATTGAGTGGGATATTTCAGCAGCTTCAAAACTGATACAGGGATGTAAGTGATTATGTAGAACTTTTTGTATTTATGAAATTATTTATTTCCCACCTCTTTTAAAGGAAGAGATTTCCTTCACTTGAAAGAACATAAAATGTGGGACCAGCAGTTAGCATAATGGCTATGTCGCTGGACTGCCATGTAGTTGATCGCGGTTCGAGTCCCAGACCTGGTACCTTAAAACTCATGCCGGGAGAATGTGCGTGCATGCCCAAGATCCTGAAAGGAAAACGAAGGAGAAGGGATTGCGGTGTGGCCATCCCCTCTGGGGAGTGATTTCTCACTTTCTGTCTCTCTCTCTCTTTGAAGGTGAGCGCATGCACCGTATAGCAAAAACCTCTCAAAAAAAAAAAATAAAGATAAAATGTGTAGCACACATAAAACATTCTTTAATCTCTAATAAGGATCTATTTAATCCAGGATATAAAAAACATTCTTAAGATTTTATTAAGCTAAACTAGCTTAAAGGTGACCTGATGTCTTCAGAAAGAGGAAAGCATGCTCAGAAATCAATCGAGAGTAAAGTTTCATTAAGCTCTCCATATCTTTGGAACATAGTCAAAGATATAGTCAACTATGATTCAAGTCTCAGACCTGGCAGCTTGAAATTCACACAGGATATGTGTGCCTATGTGCCCAAAAATTCCGAGAGGGAAATGGACTATGGCATGGTCATCCTCCCTCAGGGTGATTTCTCACTTTCTGTCTGTCTGTCTCTCTGTGTCTCTCTGGCCAGAGCACTATAGCAAAAATCTCTCAAAAATAAATAAATAAAATAAACAGAGAGGAAATAAAAAGTTCTCCATATCTTTAAACAGTTCTATCATTCCAAAGCTAAGGAGAGGTTTCAGTAATAGATTTAGAATTGCAGGATAATCCTCATAATCACGAGGTGGTAATTTCTGGCTGCTGATGGCGTATTGACAAGTTTGGCATAAATTAGAAAATTAAAATAGATGGACACAAATTGGAAGTTTGGGATGAAAATATTGTCTTGTACAGAATTTGACATCTTCTAAAGCAATTAGTATTACAGTCCTACCTATACAATATCTCTTTGAGCCATAGTTCTAATTTTACACATCAATAACCTCAAGCTCAAAGAAAATATATTTATTGCCCCCAACCCTATAAAACATGGATAGAAACTCTTCTCTTCTGCATTTTTCCATTGACTCTACATATAAACTGTTCATAAGTGGCTAAAGCAATTTTGTATAAGGATGTATGATTCTCTGACTGTGTAGCTGGCATATTCACTGTTTATTGTCTGATATGTATATTGAGAAGCAGTGAAGGGTAAAATTATATTTTGCTACCATTTCTTGGCAATTGAAGAATGGTAAAGGAAGACAGGACCTAGCTCTGTATTAAAAGGAAAAACACAGCAAAAAAAAAAAAAAAAAAGTAGGCTTAAACAGATCAAGGTTGGAAAATATTCTAGCTTATGTTAATTTTGTGCAAAGTAATTGTTTTCGCCCTTGATTATGTGAATTTATGTATATTAAAAATGAAAAAATTCTACTGGTTAGAAAAATAAATATTGGTTGATAGATAAAACATTTATGTCATAGTAGATTGAATAAATATTCACAAGACAGAATGAATGAAAGGGAGGAGAATAACAAGTAATAGTGATGTAGGGGAGCTACAAAGAGAAAATTCAGTTTTAAGTTTTGAGTATCATTGAAAATACGGCAGATATTTTTGAGCAACTTTTACATAGTAGAAGAATGTTAGCTGTAACACATAAACTTTCTATACTTTTTAGTTCCAAAATGCTTGAAAATTATCTATTTCTTATTGCTGAAATTAACAGAGAAGAAACAGAGAACATGTATCTGCAGTTCTGGAAAGCTGAGCCTGAGAGCGAATATGAGCTATATAATTTATGAACTATGAAAGTAAGATAGTTAATCTAACATTTTTTTAAGGTTTTGCCAGAGAGGACATGCACTTGCCAGACAGAGAAAGAGAGATACATGGGACCAGCAGTTAGCATAATGGCTATGTCACTGGATTCCTATGTAGTCGACCATGGTTTGAGTCCCAGACCCGGTGGCTTAAACTCATGCCGGCACCTGTGCGTGCATGCCCAAGATCCAGAGAGGAGAAGGGATTGTGGTGTGACTATCCCCTCTGGGGGAATTTCTCACTTTCTGTCTCTCTGTCTCTGTCTTTCTGGCAAGCACACGCACCCTATAGCGAATACCTCTGCAAAAAAATAAATAAAAAATTTTTAAAAATGTTCAATGTTAATGGAAAGGTCAGACACAGTAACACTGAAAATTCAACAAAAGATATAACAGGAGACTGAAATGGTGAAATAGAATTCTATGACTTTTTTTCGAAAATATTATTGATTTTCTTCTTGCTTTGTCTTAAAGCTTTAAGGATTTTTGATTTTTGTTTCCTTTTGAGTTGTTGGGTTCAGCAATTTACTAAAGTATTTTTTTAATAGAAACACAAACTTTTCTCATTTCCTGACCCCTTTGCAACTGGAAATTATTTGTGAGCATTCTTATTTTGTGGCAGAATGGTAATTTGCATAAGTTCAATAACACAATAGTATCTGTTGCCTTGAAGACTATTTAAAATGTCTCATTTACAGTACAAAGCTCAAAGGTAGATGTAATTTTTACACCTATGATATTTGTCTGATTTCTGTCTCTTCCTCACCTTTGGGTATCCTTTATATGTAAATATGATAAAATAATCGATAACCTTATTCAGTCTTCATTTTCATTCATCCAAGGTTGTTCCTATGCAGATTATTGGACATTTATAGTAACACTACATAACTGATTTTAAAAAATCTGTAAATGAATTAGCACTTTCATATTGTAACAAGTCTGCTAGTCTATGTATAAAATAGCAAAATATTTGTTGTTTATAAAAAAAAAGAAGGGATGTAATGGGGGTGGGAATAAGGGTAATTTCAAGTTGTTAATTTAAAAATGAACTAACAGTTTTGTACCTGGTGACTTTGTGGTGCACTTACCTCTGATAGTGACTTGAATTAGGTATGTAAAAAGCGGTTAGTGATATTTCATTGCTGCTAAAAATGGCAACTCCCCTGTGTCCTGTTTTTTCTTAAAGCTTTCAGTTTACAAGTGGATATTTGGATACAAGAACTTACTATAATAAATAAGAAAGATGATATCTGAAGCATGTAAATTAGACATAAATTTATAATCTTAAAGAGTTGATCTAAGAGTATGGCTAAGCATCTACATATACAATCTATTAAAAGAACTTAATTCAGCAAAAAAAAAAAAAAAAAGAAAGAAAGAAAAGAAATTGAATTCTTATGGGGCTTTGTGCAAGAAACAGACCAAATTGAGGTTACCCTATTTTCCTAATTTTTTTTTTTTTTGGCAAATAAGTTAGTTTATACTTCTCTTTAGTAAAAGGGGGAATGGAGAGAGAGGAAAAAAAATTATTTCAGAAGAAAATTACAGTGCACTTGTCACTATATTCTAGTTTTGTCCATAGTTTAAAATCTGTGGTGAAACAATAAAATGTACAAAATAAAAAAGAAAAGTTCAATATGGAAGGAAGGGAGGTGAAAGAGGAAGGAGGAAACTGGTAAAATATGCTTAATTAACAAAAAATGAGATTCTATTTGCTGATGATAATGTATACAGTAATATCCTTGTCTTGGACGCATGGTTTTTGTGTTGGAAAAAGAAATGCATACTGTAAAGACATGTGATAAAATGTAAATTAAAATAAGTAAATAAATAAAAAAGAAAAAAATCCTAAGTGTCTTTGCCTTGGAAAGGAATATGAGTACCTATATTCAACGGTTCTTGGGAGAGTATAAGTGAGATTATATATGTCAAGTATTTAGCAGCATACCTGGCAAATATAAATGGCTCAATAAGTAAATAATAAATAATAAATAATCCTAATCCTAGGTTTGTGTATTCTATAATTCTATAGAGCCGGTGGAAAAGAAAAACTCTATGATCCCAAATCATCATGTGCTAAATTGGATAGTTATTGCAAAAGCGTAGAAAGTAGTTGTAGATGAGAAAAATGACGTACAGATAAATTCATTGAATTACTTAGCTAGCAAATGGGAAAAACTGAAAAAGACTCAGAGTTTATGTCCTTAATTAGTCAAAATCTGTATGTTATCTTGTGTTTTTTTTTTTTTTTTTTTTTTTTCGGTGCAGAGTCCCTTCCTGTGGGAAATAGAATGGCATTTTCTCTCTCTTTCTCTCTCTCTCACTCTCTTTTATTATTATTATTATTATTATTATTATTATTATTATTATTTTTGGAGAGGTTTTTGCTATAGGGCACATGTGCTCGCCAGAAAGACAGAGAGAGACAGAGAGAGAGAAAGTGAGAAACCACCTCACCCCACCCCCAGGGTGGATGGCCATGCTGCAATCCCCTCTTCTCCATTCTCCTCTTGCGATCTTGGGCAAGAACACCAGTCCGGAACTCGAACTGCAGTCGACTACATGAGAGTCCAGTGACATAGCCATTATACTAACTGCTGGTCCCGGAAAGTAGAATGCTTTTATGTCTTAGGGGAGTTGGGGTCATCGCTTTTGACAACAGAAAGAAGAGTGTCATTTATCTAAAATTCCAATTTTATCCCATTAGTCTTTAGAACAAGAAATATAATTGTCTTCCATTCCTTTTCCACCCACATTGTGAGAAGAGGGTGGGAAAGGACAGAGGGTCAGAAAGAGGGGTAAAAAATTCTAGGAACTATAAATGGAAAATTTTTGATAATATGCATGAATAAGTCACTATGCAGGATATTCTGGATGGGAAATCACATTTTGTATGCTGTGATGATGCTTAGGGAAAGAATGTAAATTAAGTTACAAAAAAAAAAAAAAAGTTTCAGAAAAAAAAATATCCATTCACTGACCACAGTAAGATATATAGCCCCAGCTAGGTGCTACTTTATAGGATGCCTAAAGTTAGACTTGTTTTCATGGAAATGTATATATCAGCTGTGTTTGCTATGAAAATATTTAGATTAATTAAGATCTTTAGTAACTCAGTAAAAAATGGGGGGGAAACAGTATAGAAAATAAACATAGATACCAGAGACAGTGTGGGAAGAGAGTGGGACACGGCAGAGGGTAAGAGATAGGGAATCAAGGATGGGGGGGAAAAAAGCAAAACATACAGGAAACAAGAAATGGGAAATTACTTGTTGACAATAACATGTATGTTGATGTGCTTGACTGAGACAATATACAGTGTACTCTGGATGGAACATCTCATTTTGTATGCTCTAATGATGTACAGTGAATGAACATAAACGAATAAATTTAAATAAAAAAAGAACAAGAAATATAGGATTTTTCTCAATTATAATTTAAACTAAAAAAATGAAAGAGAAAAATTTGAAAGACTATAAAAATCTCACCTACACTATAATAGTGTTTTAAAAGTCTGTGGATGGCAAATCATATTTATATTTTTTTACTATAAAGTAACTATATGAAATTTTAGTTGTTGGAATTTGGCTATGTCTGTAAACAGATTTCATGTGTGGCTAAATCTACCTGCTTCATTACTTAAACTGCATCCCAACTTGGAATAATTTCTGGTTCATTTGTTTTGCATAGAAAATTTAAACTAAAATGCTAGTTTAAATATTATAGTGGTTCGAATATAGGAAACCTGCAAAGTTCTATTGAATTCTCAAATAACTACTGATTTTCAAGATGCAATTTATTCAATTTACCCTCATTATCCTCACTTTATCCCTCCAACAAGAGGTCGTTAGACCATTTTATGGTCCTATGGATATTACTGTTCTAATAGGGGTTGGATATAAAGTAAGAGAAGGTGAAATTTAAGTCAGTCCATTTTGCTGCTACTTTTTTAGTTTCAAACTGAATCTTTTGACTAGGGCAGAAAATTAGCACCTCTAATGGAGGTGTGATTTATTTTTGATGTAACATATCCAATTTTTGCCCTCTATTCATACAGCTATACCAAAAAAGTTTATTTGATCCCATGTACTTTACATGAGCTTATGCTTGGGCATGGTCCACAAAACATTATGTAAATTTAATAAAGGGATATGTGTATTTTAACCTTATATTAAATTATACAAAAGGCTTCCACTTGCGAATGACTTAACCTATCTTCATGTTAACAACTATTCCTACCTAGATGTGATGATTTTTTTTTTGTCTTGTTAACTTCTTAGACACATCACACTTTTCATTTCTTTCTATCTCTCATTGCTCAACCTTCCCCAATATCCCAGGTTCTCTCATACTGTCATGTCATTGTATCTTCTCATCTCTCCATGTACACTGCCCTGTGCCATTCTCAGTATGGCACCCGCTCATGTATCTGTCCAGCATTTGTTTAAATAATTCCTTTCCTGATTACACACAATATTGACGGCTCTCCCTCTCTGCTCTCATAGGGTTCCATTCTATTTTTCATGGGTATCCACCTCCCTCATTTAGAACATGAGTTCCTTAAAAGTTTAAAATGAATTATATGATAGCTTAGTATATGCCACATAGTAAAAACTCACAATAAGTATTTTTGAATAATAATTACTATAGCTAATATTTTTTATTGTTTATTATGTCAGTCACTGCTGGGAACAACTTAAAATTCATTACTCTATTACTCTTCAGAATGCTGAATTAGAAACTATTTTTA
The DNA here is from genome assembly GCA_026018925.1 of Tupaia tana. NCBI lineage: Eukaryota > Metazoa > Chordata > Mammalia > Scandentia > Tupaiidae > Tupaia > Tupaia tana. Next base: position 48,974,251 of record JAKSZU010000004.1, on the reverse strand, counting down.
TTATCATCGTCAGACGAGGACACTGAGACACAGAGTAATCAAATCACTTGCCCAAGGGGGCTCAGTGAGCAAACTGGCGTGCAAGGAATTTCACCTCTAGTAATGCCTCCAAGGACTACACTAGCTGTACAGCAGCCAGCCTCTGCATAGATGAAGAAATGAATGAATTAGAAAAGTTCATTACATGTTAAAAGCCCTGCCTATGCATACATGAAAATTACGGTAGCCCCATTTATTTTTTGAGCACTTATTTATACTAGCCACAGAAGACATAGCTGTTGACTTAAAAACCAGAAAAACAAAAAAGGAGTCATGTATTTCAAGAAGAAGTAAAAGCTGTTATAGATATTCTAATACCAGAGGCCCCAGGGTCACAACTGTGAGTCATCAGTTTCACAAAACTATAATATTAAAATGCTATAGAAGAAATTTAGGTGCTAAAAGATGAGAAATTTTTTACTAGGCAAAAAAAAAAAAAAAAAGCAGAAGGGAAGATCAGATAGAAGGAACTATCAGAGTATAAAAGGTCAATGTTAATAATAGTTTTGATTAAAAATATAAATGAAAATAGGTATTGATAACCACCAAAAATAATTTGCTGTAGTTCTGTTACATGTCAGACTCTACCCACCATTTATGTTTACCACATTTTGTCAGATTAATATATAAATGTGCAAATTTTTTATCTCTCTGGACCATCTCGGTTTTTCTTAAAATCAAGGAACTTCAAAAAAATTCATGAAACAACAGAATTAAACAATGAGTTTAGTTTGGTACAACAAATTTGAAATTCATTCAGAGAGTTTCCATAAAATGTATTTTCTGTGTACTTTTTGAAGGTCCCGCTTTTTTTTTATTCATCTTCCTTGTTACAAAAGTATGAGTAAAAGAATATATGATACATTTATATATTGTTTATATAATATTCTAGAGCAGACAATATTATTCTGATTATCTGCTGATGATAACATGTCTAGTATCTTCAACTAGACTGGTGTGAAGTATATTCATGTTTGGTAAATTCATTATATAAGCTACAGTGATGTATAGTGATCAAATGTATAAAAGAAATTTAAAAAGAAGAAGAAGAAGAAGAGGAGGAGGAGGAGGAGGAAGAAGAAGAATGATTGCCTTTGTTCTCTGGAGCAGGCTGTATTTTCTGATTAAGATGCATGATATAGTGAATAACTGCCAACATATGCCAAATCTCCAGAATGCCTTAAGTAGCAATAGTGTTAGTGACCGTCTTGTTTTGTTCCTGACATTAGTGAAGATGCCTTCTGTGTCTTACCTAGAGAGATTAACAGATCAATAGAGAAGAAAAAAGAGCCCCCAAATAGAATCACATATACATGGTTCATTGATTTCTTGACAAGAAGTCTAAGGTTGGGACCAGCGGGTGGCATGGTGGTCAAGGTGCTGGACACTCCCACATGGTCGACCAGGGTTCGAGTCCTGGACCTGGTGGCTTGCCTTCTCACTTCCTCTCTCTCTCACTCTCACCCTCTTTCTCTCTCTCTGGTCGAATTAAAAATCAATGAATGAATAAATAAAATAAATAGTTATTTAAAAAAAATTAAAAAGAAGTCTAAGGTAATTCATCGGGAAATGAAAGTCTTCAAAAAAATTGTATTTAAAGAGTGGATAAACATATGAAATAATAAAACACAAATAAAACACAAAACTCTCTAACCACACACAAAAATTAATTTGAGATTTATGCCTTAATGTAAAGAAGGAAATTATAAGATTTATAAGGAGAAAGACAGGAAAATAACTCCTGGTTTTAGGAAAGCATTTCTTAGCATACAGAATGAAAAAAAATAATAATAAGACCAAAAAACCCATAAATTGGATCATATTACATTTAGTTCTCTCTATAAGGCATAAAAGATAAGCCATAGACTGGTAGAAAATATTGAAAAGGTATATACCTGACAAATAATTTATATCCAGAATATATTTAAAATGATGTGTACATTTCAATAATGAAATGAAAAATTAATAAAAGTATAAAGATTTGAGCAGATAACCTAAACAAAATTAATAAGAAAATGTTTAATAAAATATGAAAATTGCTCAACATTATCTGTCATCAGAAAAAGGCAAATCAAAACTACATTGACATACAACTTTACATGCAATAGAAAAGCTAAAATCTAGACAGTCAACAGCCAATGCCATTAAGCACTAGTAGCAAAGGGAACTCTACACATTGTTGGTGCAGTGTAAAATGTTGCAACTACAACAGCTCAGAAAAAGGATAGTGTCAGTCAATTATACACCCATGGTCCATGAATTCCATTCCTAGATAAGTATCCAAAAGAAATGAAAACATTTCACATGCACAAAATAAGTTAGTTTATCTTGATTATGTTCATATTAACCCTAAATTAAAATTTAAAAGTTAGATCTCCATCAACTGGATAATATATAATCAATTTATATACTGATACTGATAATATAGCTCCCATAAAAGCTAATGAACTTGGGCCATAGCCGTGAGATCAATTGTTAATAATGGCAGGACTATGAGAGAACTATCTGGGATGATACATATGTTCTCTATATTGATGTGCATTTTGTTATGTGAATATAGATAGATAGTTCATTAAAATGTTCTCTTAATATTGTATTTCACTGCGTGTCACTTTTACCTCATATAATTATGTCTCCATATAAAACAGAAAGTATCAAAAAGTAAGATCCATCAGAAAATACTCATACATTGCTGATGTGAATGTAAATCAATCAGCTGCTGTGAAAAAGTTTGGAGGTTCCTCAGACAGCTAAACATGAAATTACTCTATGACACAGCAAATCGACTTATACTCAAAATAATAGAACATAAGCACCCAAACAAATACATGTATATGCATGACCAAAGCAGTGCTCTTTGTTCAGCCATTAAGGAATGAGGTGCCAATACAAATCATACATGGATAAACTTCAAAAACACGCTCAGTGAAAGAATTCAGATATAAAAAAGGTCATACGTTATATCATTAGACTTAAATGTCATGTCCAAAACAGATGAATCCATAGAAATAGATTCAGTTTGGTGGTTGTCCAAAGCTGGAGGTACTGGAATATGGAGAGAAACTGTGTAGCAAATATTTTCTCTCTCTCTGTCTTCTTGGTGAGTGCACATTCCCTCTGGCAAATTTGAAAAAACTGCACGAATTTTTAAAATTTTTTGTACCAAAATAAAATCATCCTTTAACTGTATTTTTCCAAAAAACTTTTTTTTAATACAAGTTTTTGCTATAGGGTATGTGCTATAGTTGGAGAGACAGAGAGATAGAGAGACAGAAAGCAAGAAATTATCTCCGGGGGGATGGTCACTCCATAGTCCCTTCTCCTCCATTCTCCTCTCAGGATTTTGGGCACACACACACACACACACACACACACACACACGCCCGGCATGAATTTGAAGCCACCAGATACTGAACTAGAATCGTGATCAACTATGTGGGAGTCCAGCAACATAACCATTATATCATCTGCTGGTTCTGAACTTTTTTTTTTTTTTTTTTTTTTTTTTTTTTTTTTTTTTTTTTTTTTTTTGCCATAGGGCACATGTGCTCACTAGAGAGAAACAGAGAGATAGTGAGACAGAAAGTGAGAAATCAACCCCCAGGGAGGATGACCACACCACAATTCTTTCTTCTCCATTCTCCTAAAATTTTGGGAACATACACCCATGTGCCCAGTGCGATTTTTAAAGCCTCCAGGTATGGGACTTAAACCATGGTCAACCATGAAAGATTCCAGTGTTGTAACTACTACTCCATCTGCTGGCTCTTTCCAAAAAACTTTTTGAAGCACCCTCTTATTCTGCCTAATAAATGTGGTTTTGTATGCTGGCAGAAATGGGCTTCTGTGTACCAGAATGAACAGATAATTTACCATAACAAGGTGATTTATGGTGAATGTCTAGTTTTATTTAGTGGGTGTGGTGAGGAGATGAAGGGCAAGAGTCTGAGTAGTTGAGATCAGTCTCAAAGATGCTTGAATGCCTATGTGAGTAACACCCAGAAAAAAATCTTGGCATTGAGATTCAGCAGAGCTCCCCTGACTGACAGAACTTTGCAGGTGTTATCAGACATCACTGCTGAGAGAAATAAGTGTCTGTATGAGACAATTGTGAGAAGAAACCTGGAAGGTTTTGCTTGGTCTTCTAGGATGTTGCTCCATGTGCCTTTCCCTTTGCTGACTTTAACATTTATCTTTTCATCATAATAAATTGTAAATGTAAATTTAACAGCTTCTGAAGTCTATAAATCTGTCTAGTGACTTATCAAGCCTGAGAATGATCTTGGGGACCACCAGAGTAATTTTTACCTTTTAGAAGGAATTGGGAAGTATTCCCTTCATTGTAATCCCCCCCCCCATATTTCTTTAATAAACTGTTTCATTTGGGAGGGTCATCTTGTCAAGAGGGAAGTAATCAGGAAAAGGCAAGTGGCAGCTTGCTGATCCAAATAAATCCTTTTTGTGTATAATCTATTATTTCTTCCTTAAATATTTTGTAGAATTCACTTTCAAAACTATTTGTGTCTGGAGTTATTTTTTTTTAATAATCATTCTATTTAACTATATTTATTTATTTATTTAAGTTTGACCAGAGAGAGATAGAGTGAGCAAGTGAGAGAGAGAGAGAGAAGTGGGTGTAGAGAGAAATTAAGAAAGCAAGTCACCAGATCCAGGACTCTAACCTTAGTTGGCCATGTGGGAGTCCAGCACCCTTAACAGTCACACCACCTGCTAGCCCACAGTTTTGTTTTTTATTGAGACTTTTTATTTACTAGTTGAAACTTCTGAATAGATTTAAGATTATTCACATTATTGATATCTTCTTGAGTGAGTTTTGGTATTTTGTATTCCTCAAGAAACCTTGTCATTTTATCTAATTTGTTGATCTTATTGGCATAAATTTGTCCATAAAATTCCCTTCTTATTCTCTGGTAAGTGTAGAATCTGTACTAATCTTGTTTATCATTATGGAAAGTAGTAATTTACGTATTTTTTTCCTTTTATCCTAATCAATCCAGTTAGGATTTTGAATTTTATTATCTCAATGAAATGGCTCTTAGTTTCATTGATTTTATCAATTGTTTTTCTATTTTCTATTTTGACTCAAGCTTTTCTTTTTTTTTTTTTTGGAGAGATTTTTGCTACAGGGCGCGTGTGCTCACCAAAGAGACAGAAAGCAAGAAATCACCCCCCAGGGATGGCCACGCCGCAATCCCTTTTCCTCCATTCTGCTCTTGTGATCTTGAGAATGCACGCACACGCACCCAGTGTGAGTTCAAGGCACCGGGTCCAGGACTTGAACGGCGGTCGACTACATGGGAGTTTAGCAACTTAGCCATTACACTAATTGCTGGTCCCTCAAGCTTTTTTTTTTATTATTTTCTTTCACCAGTTTACTTAGATTTCTCTTTCTTTTTTCCACTTTCTTTTTTCTTTTTTAGAGGTTTTTGCCATAGTAAGCATGTGCTCACCAGAGAGAGAAAGACAATGAGAAGCAGTGAGAGATCACCCCTTCCTCCAGAGCAGATAGCTACACCACAATCCCTTCTCCTCCATTCTCCTCCTGGTAACTTGGGCATGCATACACACAAGTCTTGTGTGAGTTTCAAGTCACTGGGTGAAGGACTCGAACCACGGTTGACCATGTGGGAGTCAAGTTATGTAACCACTATGATACCTGCTGGCCCGTTCCAGTTTCTTAAGTAGAAGCTGAGGTCACTGATTTGTATTTTCCTTTTTTAGTATAGACATTTAGTGTAATAACCTTCTTGCCAAATTACTTCTTAAATACTATTCCCCAAAATGTAGTATACTTTTAATAAATAACTTGATAGCTTAAATTTTCATACTCATTTAACATGGATTATTTTGAAGTGTATTACTTAGTTTCTAAATATTTAGTAATCTATCAAATGTCTTTTTGGTAATTTTAGATTTAAATTAGAATTCTTAATTTCTTTTCTTCTTTCATTTTTTTGCTGGAGGACACACTCACTCACTAGAAACAGAGAAGAGGAGAAAGCATGACTCAAGGGAAATAAACTACAATCTCTTTCTCCATTTCTCCATTCTGTTAAGATTTTGAGCATGTGTACACAACACTGTCATGTTTCTCCAGGTGCCTGATCCACTTCAGAATCTTTAATTTCTAATTTAATCCTATTGTGGTCTTAAATATAAATATTCTAGGTACACTAAAAAAGAAAGTGCATTCTGCTGGTATTGAATTAATGCCGTTTTGGTGAAGATCATTTACTACATTGTTCAAGTCTCCTCTATCATTATGATTTAATAAAACCATTGATTCCATTGGTATTGGAATTTTCCCATAAAATTGTCAATGTTTAATTTCTCTTTGCAATTATAGTTGACTTTGCTTCATATATTTTGAAGCTATGTTCTTGGGTACATAAATATTTTGAATTGTTATATATTTTGAATTTACTCTCTATTATTTGAAATGATCTCCTTTATCCCTAGTAAGGTGTTTTGCTTTGATACTGCTTTATCTGATGCAGTTAGCTACTATGACCTATATTCTTCTTTAGAGTTCATGGTAGCATATCTTCATCTATCCTTTCCATTTTAACTTACTCATATCTTTCTATACAAAGGGACTTCAAAAACAATAACATAAAATGCATATTATGTAAAAACTATGCAGGAATTTCAAATATTTTGGCACCGACATAAACTTGTTCTTTAATTCTTCTTCCATGAACTTTTTGAAGTCCTTATTTAAGTCCCTGTATAAAGTGTGTTTGTTGTAGCACCATAGAGTTGACTTTCTTTCTTTTTTTTGAGTTTATCCATATATTTACTCTGAGAGAGAAAGAGAAAAGATATAGACAGGCATCCTCAACAGGGTTTTCACACGTTGATCCTACACCTAGCTTCAGCCAGCCAAGATCATAGGCATGCACCCATCCCCAGCATATAGAAGGAGAACTTGGGATGTGCACCCGAAGTCTTCCCATGTAGCTTGGACATTGTAGAACGTTGTATTATCCCTGTACCACCGTGGCTGCCTGCTCTTGCTGTTTAATCCAATGACCATCTCCGTCTTTTCACTTGGATGTGTATACTATTTATAACTAATTAATTATTTATATAATTGAGGTTAAATTTATTATTTTATTGTTTTCTCTTTACTCTATGCTCTTTTTCTGTATTCCGCTTTGCTTATTTTAATTACTTCTTATTGTTTCATTTTATTTCCTTTTTGGGTTATTAGCTGAAACTTTTTTTTTTAATTAGTGGATGCTCAAGAATTTTTTTTCTTTTTGGAGAGGTTTTTGCTATAGGGTGTGTGTGCTCACCAGAAAGACAGAGAGAGACAGAGAGACAGAAAGCGAGGAATCACATCCCAGGGGAGGATGGAAACACCACAATCCCTTCTCCTCCATTCTCCTCTCGGGATCTTGGGCATGCACACACGCCCAGTGTGAGTTTAAGCCACCACATCTGGGACTCGAACCACAGTCGGCTACATGGGAGTCCAATGACATATCCATTACACCAACTGCTGGTCCCGATGCTCAAGAATTTATAAACTAAATCTTTAACTTACAACAATTTATCTCCAAGTGATATTTTATCCTTTTATTTAGAGAATAAGAACTTTCTATTCAATAGTTTATTTCCATTCTTTTTATTATCAACTTGGGTGCTATTATGTTTATATATTTAACTTTTTATCTTATAAATCCCATACTATATTGCTATTTTATTAAGACAGTCAATTATCTTTTACAGAGTTATGAATTATAAGGCAAATATTGTATATATTTACCCATGTGTCATTTCTAGTTCTCTTATTCCTCAGCATAGAATCATATTTTCATGTGATATCATTTACCTTCTCTCTGAAGACCTTCTTTAATATTTCATGTAGTCTGGGTCTACTAATGATAAATTATTTCAGCTTTTGTATATCTGAAAAAATTTTATTTGACTAATATTTTTTAAATACATGAAGGAAATTTTAAAAGTCTGCAGGAAGATGGAATTAAAGTACAACTTTATCTTGGTGCAAAAATGTTTAAAAACCTATGCATACTTTTTCATAATATATATTAGTCCATGAACTTTTAGAAGACCTCCTGTATTTCCCCCAGTAAAGGATGCCAGTCACTTATGAACTGCATGTTTATGTCCCCTGCAAATTCAAGTATTGAAATCCTAACTTCCAATGGAATGATATTAGGAGGTAGGGTCAATTAAGAATTAGGCTGAGATTAGATTAGAGCCCCCATTATGGGATTAAAAGGATGGCTTTGTGAGGACATAATCAGAGAGAAGACTCTCACCAGAGATGACCATGCTGGCACTCTAATCTTAGATTTCCTAGCCTTCAGAACTGTGAGAAATTTGCATTTTTATGCTACACAGTCTATAGTGTTCTATGTTAGTAGCTGGAACTAAGACAGTTAATATTTAATACCCCCCTATTCATACCTTAAAAGCAGTGTTCCGCTGTTTCTTGATTGCACTGTTTTCAACAGGAAATCTACTTTCATCCTCATTTTTCTTGCTCTGCATATAATGTGTCTTTCTAGATTTTTTTCGTCATCGATTTTAACAAATTTATTTTGATTTTTTGTACTTTTATTTATGTTTTATTGGACCTATGCATATATAATTTTCATTCAATTTAGAGATTTTCTTTTCCATAGTTCACCTTTTTTGCTTCTTCTCCCTCCTCCCTAGGGAGTAGACCAAAAAAGCCCTGTTCCCAATTACACAAATAGAAGGCTGCTTGCAGCTTTCCTATAGCTTACTGATTCCCAGAGCATTTAAAAAATCATTTTATTCTCTATTTATTACTTGAATAATTTCTGCTTTTATGTCTTCACATGCACCAATATTTTATTTTGCAATATTTAATCTGTTATTCCCATCTAGCTATTTGCAGTTTTTATTTCTAGGAGTTATATATTTCTTTTTAAAGATTATTTATTTAGATTTTCTATGAAAGAAAGAGACATAGAGAGAGACAGCTGCCCCCAGTAGGGTCTTCATGCCACAAGTTTTCCCCACTCTCAGTCATCCCAGATCGTGGGCAATCATGTGTGTGTCCAGTATGCTCAGAAAAATCCCAGATGAAACCAGGACCTTTCCCATGTGAGTCCAGTTGCATTACCACTGCACTGACCGCTGGACCTGTGTCTCTTCTGTAAATCTCTTTTACATCTTCTATTTTTCTACCTCCATTTTGAACATATGAAATAGTGTTATAACTGTTCTAATGTCCTTGTCTGTTAATTCTAACATTTGAAATCTATTCTGAATTGTCTTGAATTGATTGATGTATTCTATTTTTGTTTCTTTTTATACTTCCTAATTTCTGACTGGATGGCAAACATTATTAACTTTACCTTGCAGTATCTTGGATAAGTTTGAATTTCTATAAATATGTTTAAGCTTTATTCTGAGATAAAGTTAACTTATCTGAAAAGAGTTTGATCATTTTAGATCTTGTCTGTAACATTTGTTAGATGGCAACAGTGAGCTATGTAGTCTAGAAAAATAATTCCCCAAACTGAGGCAGTATTGACACTCTAAACAATGTCTGATATGTTATGAGTTTTTCCAGACTGGCAGTTAGGAAAACATACTATTCCCTAATCTGAATGATTTCCAGGTGTTCTTCCCACTAATAACTTTTAGTTGATTATTTTTCCCCTGCTTTGGTTCTTACTTGCATTTGTATTCTAATACAAAGAGGTTCCTCTACAGATCTCAGAGTATTCTTTTTTTTTGGAGAGGTTTTCGCTATAGAGCGCATGCGCTCGCCAGACAGAGAGATAGAAAGCGAGAAATCACCCCCCAGGGGAGATGGCCATGCTGCAATCCCTTCTCCATTCTCCTCTCGGGATCCTGGGCACACACGCACACGCGCCTGGCGTGAGTTTTAAGCCACCGGGTCCAGGACACGAACCGCGGTCGACTATGTGGGAGTCCAGCGACATAGCCATTACGCTAACTGCTGGTCCCAGATCTCAGAGTATTCTTTATGCACCAGTTTATCTTCTATAATTTGGCCCAAGAACTCTAGCCACCATGGTCTTTCTCATTTCTCAGGAAGTCTTTCTATTCAGGGAATTTACTAAGCATAGTGTTGATGCCTCTTCCCACCTGCAAAAACTATAGAGTGGGATTTTTGGAGTGAAGAGGTCCAGAACAAATGCAGGAATAGCAATGAACCCATCTCTTTGTCTCATGCTCACCAGATGAGCAAAGGGGATAGCAAAGTGAGTTTAGTGAAACAAGAGGGGATTTTCTGAGCAGCCAAGGGAGGTGTGGGGCTCTGGCTGCAGGTTAAAAGAAAAGTACACCCAGAGACTTTCTAGTGGGGAGGTCGCTAAGATAACAACTGTTGCAATTTGAAGCAGATTGGATGTCATTTTCATTGTGAATTTTGGTAATGACTATTTAGTAGGTGAGCTTTGTAATATCTGCTTCTTTTATTTGGATTTAGGACTTCCATCTGTGCTTGAGTCTCTCCTTCAGGTGAGGAGCATGTGATTACCTAATCACACATACCCAAGTGTGGACTTTGAAGGTATAAGCCTCCAAATTTGGACAATGCACCCTTTTAGTTTATTAGACCCAGTGGGAGTTAGGATGTTGACCTAGCAGTCCAGTGAGATCACTTCTGTTGGTGGAAGGAGCCAAGTGGGAGAAGAAAGTTCTCACAGAGGGTCAGTTTGAAACTGATGAGCTATGATTGATGTGGTAGATATCCTACTACTATTATCTCAGGATTGCCCACTCATTTCTGTCTGACTATTTATTACACTGCTTAAGAAAAATATGTTTTGGATCATCAAGTGGCATGAAGATTAAGGCAGCTAGATCTCACTTCATGGACTGTGCAGTTCAAATGCCACACCGAAAGGCTTGAAAAACATGCCAGACATGTGTGAGTGCATGCCCACAATCCCAGGAGAATAGAGAAGAGATTGCAGCATGGTCATCCCTCTTGGGGGGTGACATCTTTATTTCTCTCTCTCTTCTCTCTCTCTCTCTCTCTCTCTCTCTCTCTCTCTTTCTCTCTCTCCCTCTCTGTCTCTTTCTGGTAAATATATGTGTCCTATAGCAAAAAAAAAAAAAAAAATTGTTTTTCTACTCCAAGGTAACAAAAATGTCCTCCTCTTTTCTCTTTAAATGTTTATTATTTTATTATCTACATTTAGGTCGACTATGGGTTGAAACTGCATAATTTGTATAGTTTGAGGTAAGGATCAACAATTTTTCTTTCAAACACATTGGCTTAGTCTGTTTAGGCTGCAGTGACAATATACAATAAACCAGTTGGCTTATATACAATAGAAATTTATTTCTCACAGTTATAAAATCAGGGAAATCCAAGAGCAAGACACCAGCAGATTTGGTGTTTGATAAGGGCTCAGTTTATGGCTCATAGTGTGCTCTCTTTTCAGTGTCATCACACAGTGGAAAGGGAGGAAAAGCTCTTTTAAGTCTATTTTATAAGGACACCAATCCCATCCATGAAAACTCTGTCTCATGAACTAATCACCTTGCAAAGACCTATCTCTCAATACCATCATCTTGGGGGCTAGGATCTTACGAATTTGAGTTTTGTTTTGTTTTGTTTTCCCAGTTTCATAACCAATCAGAAAGAGGCCAAAAGTAAGATGAAATCATTTGCATAAAGTGTACTACTTTTAAACTGTAGAACTTATAATCAAATGTAAAAAACTAGGGTTTAGGGACCAGCAGTTCACATAATGGTTATGTGGCTAGATTCTCATGTAGTTAATAGTCAACTGTAGTTCAAGTCCCGGACCCGGTTGCTTAAACTCATGCTGGGTGCGTGTGCGTGTTTTCCTAAGATCCTGAGAGGAGAACGGAGAAGAAACGATTGTGATGTGTCCATCCCCCCTTGGGAGTGGTTTCTTCTGTCTCTCTGTCTCTCTCTGTCTTTCTGGCAAGTGAAAGCGCCCTATTGCAAAAATCTCTCCCCCCCTGCCAAAAACAATAGCTAGAGTTTAGAACCCTTGCTCTTAGCCACTAAGCTACCTAATGATTTCAGCAACAGTTTATTTTTAATATATTCATGGTAACAAGAAACATTTGCATTATGTAAAAATTTGTATGCAAACAGAATAACTTAAACTAGAAAATCAACTAAATTGTCCCAAAGCTATTCAAAAGTCCTTAATAAAGTCTCATTCATTTTATCAATATAAGAACCATTTTAATATTCAGAATTGTTACTAGATTTCGGTCCTTCAAATTAAAGACAGATTTTAAAAAGCACTTTTCCAGCCATCATTTCCCACTAATATATTTGGGTTATAATTATGCAGAAAAGTTAGAAGCAAACATTTGGAGGAAACAGAAGATAATCTAATTACTTCACAATCAATAAAACAATTAATTAAAGAAATTGACTCTTTAATACATGGAAATATTTCTCTTTTAAAGATCACTTGTTAGTTTATGGTGCTTACTATTTGCAACCTGATTTTCAAAGAGTCCTTTTATGACTTAGAATTATCATTACCACATGAAACACAAATACATTCGTAAAAAAAAAATAACCACTTGAACCACATATGTTTCAATGTTAGTTTTAAAGAGATTTGGGTCTATTGGAATCTGATGTTTGTGTGTTGCTTTAAGAAGGTGCTCCGCATGCTTCACAATTAGCCTGTGTATCAGGAGAGATGGGTGTTGCCATGGTAAGTACACACTTTTTAATTGAATAGCAAACTAATAGGCACATAAAACTCGCATAAGTAGTTGGCACATAAATTGCCTCTTCTGGGGCTGCAAATAAACACACCAGTCTTCTGAAATATTTTCCTGTATTTTTTCTGGGTTTTGTTTAGACAGTCAAGTCATCCATCTCTTTCTACAACTTGAAATCTCATTTCCACATATTTTTCCCTTCCAATCTCTTTTTACCAATAGAACTGCAGTTTTTCTAGTGCAAGGAAGAACTCATTGTGTATAAAGAAGGCATTAAAATGTTAAAAGGTACATAAAACCAAGCTCCAATTTTTAAATAAATATCTGGAATCTTTACATCTAAAACATTATAAAGAAGAGGTATTAAATGTCTCAAGAAAATCCCTCAGTTTTATTCTTGAGTTCCCCATGAAACAGGGATTCAAAATGAGTATCTTCAGATTTTACTAGAGAAAATTGTTTGCCAAATTTGCAAGCTCAGAACCACCCTGTTCTCTCAGATGTCTGGTATTTATCATCATTTCTCCTCTGCCTTTCTCTTGTTCTTTTACCTCCTTTATCCCGTCCAGCCCAACTTATCTGTAGTTTTCACTGACACAGCAGTGGAAACCTTTGTCTTTTTATTTCATTTTCTTGACTTGCATATTATGCACTCACATGTTCTTACTCATTCTTTGCTAAAAAAAGGAGGACCCTTTCATGACATTTCACAGGTGAGATACAATTTGCAGGATGGTGCACTGCCTCCTTTTTCCATTTTGAAGATTATTTTTCCTGGTTTTTACTTTAATCACAATAAAGCATGCAGAGAAGACGGTCATTTGGACTCATATCCAAGTTATTTTTGGAAGCACATTGACAAATTTTTAAGTAGACATTGTATTTTACAAAGAATGCTGTTCTGAGATCACTCTGGCTTGAACAATAAGAAAATTCAAGACCACGGGAGGCAAGCACAACAGGATATCCATAAGTAACAACGCCTACTTATCTACAAGGGGGAGCTTAACAGACTTGTTCCTGACTGTGCCGAACAGTGAGCAGAATTTTTAGAGAGGTTGTAAGCATGAAATGAACACAAAGCATAACTGGAAAAGATTTGGTGAAGTGTACTGAGATGCTTCCTTGTACAAATCAAGAGTGATTTAGAACAATAGTGACTGATCATTTTCTGTGGCTGCCTGGACTTTCATTCTACTGCCTGTCAGAGTTCACTCACCTTTGTTTTCTCACTTTGATTTCAGAGTTCATTTTTCATGATGTTCATTTTTTATGATGAAAGTGAGCCCGTCTTGAAGGAATAGATGAATAGTTCCTTGTGGGTTCAAAGACACCTTCAACGGCTTGGAACAAAAGGAAATTATACAGATCAAGGTATTATATGAGAGTGTTTTTACAGATTTTAAATAAAATATAAACAGCTGTTGAGAGAAGCATGGCACAGTAACAGTTGTTACCAACCCATTAATAATCTGAACACAAATTCGATGCTGTTCATTATGTGTAACCCACATTCCTCTATGGGGAAAACGGTCAGACTTAAGTGTGTAAAAAATGGATTCAACAGCAGATCAAAACAAATAAAAAGAAAGGAAATGGTAGAGAAGTCTGAATGTATTATGTAATTTTCTTGAAAACCAAGTAATCAATATTTCCTAGCTATGTAATGAGTGGTGCTAATAGTGATAGCTTGCTTTTATTGGCTACCATTCAAAGGACTGTCAGTTAAATGACAAAACACTTCAAGGAACCCTTTCTCCTGTCGTTTAGTATTTCCCTTGCTAGTAAAATATAGTCTTGCTTTCTAATCAAGAACATGCAGTCTTTCTAGATAACAGGAAACGTGTTTCTCATGTCTCCTTATATTTTCCTCTTCTTAACTGTCGATTTAATTGCAATTTTTCTAGTGATATATCTTACCAACACCCTAAGGTTCTTTTTAAGTTGATATGTACAATCTATAAAGATAGAGCTAAGTGAGAGATCATAGATTATTTGTGATATCCTATTCAATTGTAAGATATAGATTCTAAAGAAAAGATTATATTCCATTGTACATCAAAAAACCTAATGTAGCAAAGAGATTTCACCAAAGTAACTCCACTGTAATTAGTTATATTTGTATTGATTTCTCATGATACGATGGGAAGGAGACCATAGAAATCTGACTCAGGAAGACCATGTAAGCTTTTTAAATGTTGGTATACACAAGTTAATGGCATCTTGTTATAGAATCAAATGATTATAAGAAACAAAGATGGTGTAGAATGACAGAAATGTCCATACTTTGGAACAACTGAGCTCCCTATTTGGTGTTACATGATTGCTGAAAGCAAGACAGTACTTCCTTTTTCAATGTTTCAGAATGCAGTTCTTCTATTACCAAAAAAGCATTTGCTATATATAACTATGTATGGTATGCTTGATGGGTTACCTAACAAAATAGATCTCAAATTATACTACCTCGGAACACAGTTTGATTTGGTTCAAATGTCTTTATTAAAGCTAATGCATCCTAGATTATAAAAATATTGCATGGATAGAGTATTTAAAAATTATTTTCTTTATGTTTTAAATAAAAAAGAACCTTATTTATGACCTTACCAAAATGATTGTATCTTCACCTAGGCTATTTTCTTTCTGTTCTTTCTTTTCTTTCTATCTGATAATACTTAGGTTTACATGTTTCTATCATCTTTAATCATTCTATAGGGGGAAAGGTAACAAAATGACTTTTGAATAGAAAGTATCTTGCCTAAAAAGTAAATAAATGGTTCTATTTTATAAGTAAAATCAATTTGTGATGTGTTCAGAGGTGACCTAGCACATAATGAAGAAAGAAACATATTTAATATGCTAATTAGAGGTATTTATTAGCACACTTATGCAAGGAAGGAATGCTCATTCAGGAACAACATTTTCATCAGGCAAAGTACCCCCTAGAGAGCCTTACTGTCCCTAGGAAGTCCAAACATGAGCCATGTTAACAACTGAACAATGGTATTTCTAAATAAAGTAATTAACAGGCATATGTGTCCTGACAAAGCAGACATCAAAGGACAAAAATTTCACATTAAAATCAGACAACAAAAACATCAAGTCGGAAAGGGCAGCTATTGTTCTTCTAGCAAATCTGGCTGAGACATTTTTAGAATGTAGTTATAAACTGTTACACTGAGAGTTAACGTTTGTTTTATCTCAATAATTTTCATTTAACATTTTTTCAGTTCACAAGTGAGAGATGATTTTTCTCAATTTTTGAGTTCCATATCACCGTGGAATTTGGAACACAAACTGCATTCTCACTGTCTCATCTCTTGGCGATTGATAAAGATCTAGAATTACAATGGGGCCAAAGATTGTCTTGATGGTGTCAAGAGGCAGAACATGGTCTTCCCTGACCTTTCCTAAAAATGTTACTCTGCTCTGTCACTAGCTAAGGGTTTCTCATGTCAGTAAAGCAAAAGGCTTGGCTGCAAAGAAATAGCCAGTTTATTTCGTCTTCTGCACAGCTCAGCCAAACTCTATAACCTTAATGTCCTCCAAGAGGAAAACTGCTTTATGTAGTAGACTTACTCTGTGTCCCAGAGTTGAATTCCATTTTCAGACAAAATTCCATAACAGAGCCCACCTGTTACCAAAGCCAATAAAGTAGGGCTAACTGATTTTGATTATTTATTGGTGAGCTTTTGTCATTCTCCTTTCCTCTCTAGTTGTGAATCTCTCCATCTGTATATTAGAGGCAGTGTGGGGTGGTGTTTCAGTCATGGCCTCTGGAGACAGATCGCCAAGGTCCATTACTTGGCTCTGCCATTCAGCAGCTGTGTCCCCTGGGACACTAACTAACCCTCCTGTGCCTTATTTTCTATAAAACACATCTGCATTCTTTCATCATGTGTTGTTTTTAAGGACTTAATGAATTAAAACATCTAAAGAATTGACCATAGGTTCTTACACACAATGAGTGCTACATCAAAGATGACTTTTATTTTATTATTAATACTTGATATCACCTACAGCATATTTCAGTACCTGGCTCATTTACCATGTGATCTGGTTCCTTTAATCCTTTTGCTAAGGGCCAGCCTACCATGCGTATCAACATCTAGTTTCCTTTTCTTTACTGTATAGGTTGGAAGACTAAAACAACACTCAATTGACTTTTGGTAGTCTGCAGAACTGTGTGCATTTTTTTACCAACTAAATGCACCCACATAAGGTGGCAGCTGGTCAAATAGAAATTAATTATTCTAGACAGTATAGTAGAATATCGCACCCAGGCCAGCCCCAGGTTCCTAAGTGCAGGTATTAACTTCTCTGCTGTTTCCCCTAGAAGAGTACACATGGTATTATTGGGCATTTTTTCCCTGGCCATGAACGCAAATCTGATTCTTTTACCTACCCTGATGAAACTCTAAACAATGCCTTAATAAATCCATTTCCATTTAAACTAGCTGCAGTGCACTTTACTGTCTGCAGTTAAAAATCTGGTTGTCACACAATATCATTTAAGGTTTTGTGGAGCAATGTGGCCCTAACTTGTGAATTTGACTAGGTTGTACCTCTTACATGGAGCAGAGGGATTGCTCTCACACATGTGAAAAACTCTGCTCCATACAGCTGTTAAATGGATAGATATCGAGATGTTTTCTACAGCTCTTTACACATTCATCTTCAACTTTCCAGAGAATTAGGGACATCTGCTCCCATGAGTGCAACACATCATTGATTCTCCCCTTGTACTTTATGCTTTATCTATGGCTTTCTTTTCACCTTAGGCTGGATTAATGGGGCCAGTAAATAAACTCAGTGCCCGACTTTGTGTCACTGGAGAGCAAGGTGTTTTAGTGCAAACGATGTTGGTATTCCTGAGTTAGTAAATTCTGGGTTTATAAATGGTCTCCAGCTTTTTAGAAATTTCTGGTTCCGTTCCTAAACCAGCAGTTCTTTAAACAGCTCTTCAAAGAATGTATTAATTTCCCATTTATTAGTCACTAGAAGTTAAAGACTGTTCTTAAAGAATTTGAATCAACACTGTCCAGTTAGATAAGGATACAGCTGAGAACAGAGCAAAAGTCTTCTCGTGTTTTGTGCAGCAATGGCTTTTCTTCTCCTCAATGCTAGCCTCAGACCAGGAGTTACCTCAGTTTAGGTTGCTTTGAGTGGCCCCTACTTCCAGAACTTTTATGTTACAAAGAAAAAGAAGCTTAGTTTTGTACAAAAGCTTTTTATTTAAGTTATTAATTTCTTTCATGAGAGTGAAAAGCAGAAAGAAAGAGAGACTCTCAACACCGTCCCACACCACAATCTTCCCACCAGCACTCTCAGCCAGCCAAGATCATGGGCACTGTGCTCAGTGTGCCCAGGTTGACTGGGAAATGGCAGTACATGACCACTGTGCCATTAAGACAATCCCTGAAAGTGTTTTAAGAGACCTGTCGGGACCAGTGGTTAGCATAATGGCTATGTCACTGGACTCCCACATAGTTGACCACGATTCGCGTCCCGGACCCGGTGGCTTAAAACTCACGCCGGGCGCGTGTGCGTGCGTGCCCAAGATCCCAAGAGGAGAATGGAGGAGAAGGGATTGCAGCGTGGCCATCCCCCCTGGGGGGATGATTTCTCGCTTTATATCTCTCTGTCTCTCTCTGACTGTCTGGCGAGCGCACGCGCCCTATAGC
Organism: Tupaia tana; assembly: GCA_026018925.1. NCBI lineage: Eukaryota > Metazoa > Chordata > Mammalia > Scandentia > Tupaiidae > Tupaia > Tupaia tana. The sequence goes on along the minus strand of JAKSZU010000004.1, from coordinate 48,955,811 downwards.
AAAAACCTCTCCAAAGAAAAAGATAAAAAAAAAAGAGAGAGAGAGACCTGTCATGGTCATTGACTAACTGAGAGTACCATAATTCTCAACATAATACCACAGATAGTAGGTTGTCACTCTGTTGTCACTCTGATTAATAGAATATAATAAACAGTAATTTTAAGGTATATTTAATTATACTATGATGGATAATAATAGTGGGACCCAATATTTTATTATGTATTACATTTATAACAATTGTATTTCATATTAGTTGATCCTTGAGAGTTTTTATTTTGAGATTTGTGATGCAAAATTAGAAAAGTTGTCAGATAGTGCCATTAACGTATACAGGCATTTACACAGTAAATTTGTCCCTAAATGTCTCTGGAATTCTTTTATTTTTCTCTCTACCTACAATGCTCTTCTTTGTTCCCTACCCTTCCTTCTTCACCCTCTAAATATTTTCCCACTTTTCAAGTGTTCCATCTAATTGTTCTTTATCCCCTTAGTTGGACATAATTGTTCCCCTAGACCTTATTCTATGAATAACACATATGGAATTAATTGAATGCTACTGAATATAGCAATTTGTTGTCCATCTAAATTAACTTCTCCATCAGAACATTTATCAGATTCAAGGAGACACTTGTACATCAAATATTTCAATTCTGTTCTTAAATTACTCAGAGTGTCTACTGATTTTCACAGAGATAATAAATATTTGATGGATGAGGAGGGTCATAAACTCATCTGCTTGCAGAGGGTATCTGGTCAACAGGACCCAGTGCTACTAAACCTGATACAAAGACATAGGTTAAGCTACTAGTAATGGAGCAAGTATAAGGCTACCCACTCACATCACCTCTGAAATGCTGGGTGGCCTTAATGAAGGCAGAACAAAGCCCTTCTGGGGTCATGGGAAACCCAATGTTAGCAGGATGTGTTACTTGAATAAAACATCAATCAGCCTCCTTCTCCACAGTAATCACCAACCCAGGAAGTTAAGCCACTTTTCCTGGAGATAGAGTTCAGCTTATTTTCCCCTCTGACTTCATGTAAGGAGTGTGTGTGTGTGTATGTGTGTGTGTGTGTTGTGGGGGGGAGGGTTGTAAGGAATCAAACTCATCAATCATTAATCAATGATGTGGCTTTTATTAAAAATAAGAGATATGCTGGGACCAGCAGTTAGCGTAATGGCTATGTCACTGGACTCTCACATAGTCGACCGCGGTTTGCATCCCGGACCCGGTGGCTTAAAACTCACGCTGGGCGTGTGTGTGTGCATGCCCAAGATCCCGAGAGGAGAATGGAGGAGAAGGGATTGCGGCGTGGCCATCTCCCCTGGGGGGTGATTTCTCGCTTTCTATCTCTCTGTCTCTCTCTGTCTGTCTGGCGAGCACAAGCGCCCTATAGGAAAAACCTCTTCAAAAAAAGAAAAAAAGAGATATGCTAAATTATTGTAGACTTTTTATGAAATGATCTCATTTCCATTATTTAATTTAAACTTCATAATAAATTTGGAAGGTGGCTGACCATGTAATGCAGCCCCATATTTTTATGAATGAGAAAAATCAAGACTAGAGTCAAGTATCTTCCCCAAATTTCTGCAGAATTAGGATGTGGCAGAGCCGCCAGTAAACCCAGAATATTGGACACCCCCCAGGGCTTTTTGCACAACACTATTCTGCCAGGCACCAGAATCTCTTCTCACTCAGGCTCACCTACCAGAAAGGAAAGCTAGTTTTTATAGACAGTAAAAGGAGTTATCCAGAATTTTGGGTTTTCTTTACCTTTTTTTTGGTGTGTATATACTATATATACATGTACATATATATTCTGTGTATCTCTTATATATACTATATATACATATACATATATACATACTGTATATACACATACATACATATGTTTGTATATAGTGTACATACACATATGTACATATATATGTGTGTGTATATATAGTTTTCTTTATCTTTTGTGTGTGTGTGTATATATATATATGCACATATATATAAGTATATAGTTTTCTTTTGATTTACATATAATAACCTGCATAACATCACATTCTTATTTTCCATATAATTACTCCCATATAATAACCTGCATAACATCACATTCTTATTTTCCATATAATTACTCCTCTTTTCTATTCACCAGTTATATGTGTGTGTTTGCAAATGATGGCAATTAGCATCCTTGGGACTTCATCCATTTGCAGTGGTTATCCTAAATTCAAAGACAAAGTCACACACACACACACACACACACACATACACACACACACACACACCGTGTTTTACCTTTCAGAGGAATGCCTATATAGAATAAACCAGCAGCAAAATTGAAAAAATGTAAGTCTAGAAAGAGCTGTTGAAAAATAAAATAATTTATAATAATATCAGCATGATCAACTGTGCCCATCCAAAGGAGTGATAACTAGGTAGTTCTCATTGACTTGGTAGGCTTTGGAATTTGGTCTGTCAATCTCCTTTCTAGTTTTAGTGGACTCATAAATTTCTCAACAAAGGAAAGCAGCTGCTGTTTTATTTCCATATTCATTCTATCTGGTAAACGTTTACATGCACAACTCTCCTCAAAAATCAACTCTATGGGAGACTGAAAGAGAGGATTGCAGGCCATGACTCAGGATGGCTGAAAGTGTGAGTGGTTTGTTCAAGAGATCTAGTCTTGATAAGAGAAAAAAAGGGTTCTGAGGTGAAGAGAGTTGGTGGAAGGTAGGGACAGGTTAAGTATTCTCAATGTTTCACTGTAGTCAGTCACTAACACTGGGTATATAGGTAATGAAGAAAGATGAGAGGTGGGAGGACAACTAAGACCAAATAGAGTGGACCGTTCCTCTTCACAAAACTTCCACCAATATTCATAATTGTTTTCTCTCAATATATAAATAATTCCATTATGTTGATTTGCTAGTTTTTCAAATTATATACCTATCATTGCTCAATACTAAATCAAGAAAGACTAGAAAAAAATGGAAGAAACGGGGACCAGCAGTTAGTGTAATGGCTATGTCACTGGACTCCCATGTAGTCGACCGCGGTTCGCATCCCGGACCCGGTGTCTTAAAACTCACGCCAGGCGCGTGTGCGTGTGTGCCCAAGATCCTGAGAGGAGAATGGAGGAGAAGGGATTGCGGCGTGGCCATCCCCCCTGGGGGGTAATTTCTCGCTTTCTGTCTCTCTGTCTCTCTGTTTCTCTCTGTCTGTCTGGCGAGCACACGCGCCCTATAGCAAAACCCTCTCCAAAAGAAAAAAAAATGGAAGAAACGTAATTATTCCTGAGAAGAAGTGATTTGTCATGGCTTGCTTAAGTGACCTTGACAATATAAGAACCTTTCAATAAACAAGCTACAAAATGATGTCCAAATATTTTAGTTTGAGTATATTATCTGGAATGTTTTATTTGTATTCATCTATTAAAAAGAGTTGAAAAATACCTAAGAAGGTTTTCAATTACTGTAAGTAGATAATATGATTTTACATCATTCTGAGCTTTATGGACCACAATTAGTTAGGAGTTTATACTTATAATTATAACTGAATACTCATGTTGAAAGAAAAGTCATTTTATATTAACATAACTTTATAATCAAGTTCCCCAAATGTCACACCCACAGAATCTGTTGCAGATACTAGTACCCTGGGAAAAGGAAAAGAGGATTTGCTCATGTTTAATTCTGCCTATTGTAGATTTTCCTTTCATAAAAGTTCACTGTATATAATGAGAAACTACAGAAAAGTGCTCTAAAGGTTGGCAATCTCTATGTAAACATAGCACACAAATGGGAAAACAATTCTGACAACTCTCAGAAACTAGGCAAAATACATTAATTCTTTAAAAAATTTTAAATGTTTATAAGAAAAATCAAGATTATTTTGGCTATTAGCCTCGTTTACTGGCTAATATGAGTCTTGATTTCACTATCCCTGCAGAATCAGTTGTTGAAATAAATAGTAGCATGTTATGTTAGTTTTTTTAAAGGAATAAACTGACACTCACAAACATTATAACCTAGATGTCTGAAGCTTGGTTTTAGGAATAAAATGTAACTCAGAAAAGAATCAATATCAAAGGAACAAAGTTGGTTATGCTGTTATATGTTGATTTCTTCATAGTTGGCAAATTCTATGATAGTACTTAGCAGGGTAGATAGTAACAAAACTTGACCCCAAATGAAAACTGATCTTTGGGACTCTCTCCTCCAAGAAATATCCTTCTGAGCAGAGAAGGAAAGAAGAGGAAGACACTGGAGTCTAGTGGTTAAAAAAAAAAAAATGGAAGAAAGAGAACCTGTTTTGAGACCACAAGAAAGAAAAGCAAAGGAGAGTCAATGTTCTACTAAGGACTAGCTTGAAAGGAGAGAGAAAATTTATTGAGGGACACAATCCTAGGAGTTAAAAGAATGGAATAGCCAAAAGATAGAAACAGGAAAAAATAAATAAATAAAAGGGAAACTATCAACTATCATTGTCAGTAGGTGGAAAGTACAATGCTATTTTTGTCATTTGTAATTTGTAATAAAATCTTTAAGAATCCAAGAGAAGTTTTTACATAAACCTTAGCCTCAGCTATCTCCAAAATATGACTTCTGCAGTTAAATGTTGATTACTTTTTGGCAAATCGTATTGGGAAGTGTAAATAGAGAAGTAACTGGAAAGTTTGTGATGTGTAGTGAAAGGGAAGAATTCATCTTACAACTGTGTTCACAAAATATATGCACGGTCCATGTTTACTGTGGGCTCAGGAAAACAGAATGATACATTCCATCTTGGACTACTCTTTTCCAGTTAGGGAAAATATGAATGAAATTAAGTAGAGTCCTGTGAAATAACTGCTTTACTCTATCAATGCTGAATTACTGATGGCCCATTTAACCTACCACTGAAAGGGAATCTGGATGGGAAAACAATTATTTTACTCAGCTCCACATCTGAGTATGCAATATTTGCTTTTCCAGCAGTGAGACTACTTTAGCCACAGTCATGATCACTTCCATAATCATGTGTCACTCACACGGTGAGATAGGAAGGCTTAATGTACAAACCATCAGTTCACAGTCTTTCTTATAAAACCTTTTCTAGAACTCTGAAAGATAATAAATTTATTTCCCAAAGTCCTAAATATTATAACTGTTTTTTATCTACTTTGGACCTTACCTTTGTTGTTCAAACTTGATACTTGGCCATATTTTCACTTCCACTCTGGCCCATTGTGTAAATAAAGATATGCTTTATTTTTAATATATTGCTTAATTTGTTTAGCCTAATAAAATCCTAATAAGTCATTTTTAGGAGACTAGCTACTTCTAACCTGTCATTTTGACTTCATTATCTTTGATCTGCTCTCTCAGCCCTCACATTAAATGTCTTCTGGGAAGCAATGAGTTGGGTATTAAGACCTAGTAATTTAACTTTCATAATGCTTTAAGCTTAAAGTTTAATTCATGTACCTTTCTTTGCAAGACTTACCAAGTGCATAGGGTCTCTGTCCTCATGATTCTGATAAAATTGCATCTATGAAGGGCACTAATGATTTCTATATTTTCAAACTCAACTACCATATCTCCAACCTCATTTTTTTCCTGAATATTCAGCAATATTTGATAGAAATGCTTTATATTCTTGAAACCATTCGTCTTTCCTACTTCTTTTTTGTCTATTTTTATCTTTTTTTTTTTTTTTTCTTTTGCCATAGGACACTTGTACTCGCTGGAGAGAGACAGAGAGGGAAAGTGAGAAATCATTCCTCAAGGTTATTGGCCATCCTGCAAACCCTTCTCTTCAATTCTCCTCCTGGATTATGGACACATGAGCACACATGCCCAGTGTGATTTTCCAACTAACAGTTCCAGAACTCAAACTGGTGTCGACCAGGTGGGAACCTAGTACCTTAACCACCATGCCACCTGCTGGCCCCCTTCCCCATTTCTAACATTCTTTCCATAACATGGAGAGTGTAAAGTATATTTCACAGACTTTCTGAAACATAGGATTAAATATTGAATTTAGGTTTGACCAATAAAAGTCCTCACATGTGAGTTAGGAGGCAACACCAAGGTGAGGGCAGAACTCCTACTACTTTTTCTGTTTCTGTCAGGCAGACATGGTCTTCAGGGAGTTTGTTTTTTCTGGAACCTTTGGCATAGTTCTCAATGGTCAGCCATTGGATTTATTCATTTCAAAGTGGATACTCCATTTGCTTTTGCAGATTTATAGATTTTTGTAGATTTTATTGTTTGCTTGACTAAAACTACTCTATCATCCTATGTACTCTTGGATATAAAAATCTAAAGTTGGATGGTTTGAATTTTGATGTGGGGACCTTATTAAGGGTGATAGTTCTCTGTCTCTCTCTGTCTTTTTTGTTCATATGAAAAATAAATAAATAAGCAAAAAAAATACATTTTTAACTATTAACAAACTAGTATTAATTTATGTCCATATTTCACAAATGTTCTGAGTTTTAAACCTAATGTCTTTTTCTGTTTCAGGATTTCATCCAGGATACATTATATTTAGTTGTCATGTCTCCTTGGACTCCTCCTGTTTGTGACAGTCTTTCAAATTTTCCTTAATTTTGATGACTTTGAACATTTGTAAAATGTCTGTCAGTTAGGGTTTGTCCAATGTTTCCTTTATGGTAAGATCAGGGTAATGTGTCTGAGGGAAGAATGCCACTAGGAATACACCATTTCATCACACATACCAAAGGTAACAACCTATCACTTGGAATATGGATCTTGATCACCTAGCTGAGGCAGTGTTTGTTGGATTTCTTCACTGTAAAGTGACTCTCATTCTACTCCTTTCGGTACTGTACTTTCTGGGGAAAATTCAATACACACAGCTCACACATAGGAGTGGAGTGTCTCATTCTACCTACTGAACATGAATTATATATATATTTGCAGTATTTGATATTTATCTGCATTGGGATATTTGCCTCTTATTTCTCATTTATTTACTTATTCAATCATTTGCCAACATAAATATCAACCAAGGGTTATTCATTTTATACTTTGGATGATAATACAATATTACTTTATTTATTTTTGCTTAATGTTGTTTCAGCTTTGGCTTTATTGAGAACCCTTTATTTGAGAGTGACATTAGAAACCAGTATCTGTATATAGGTGTGTTCATTGCTACTGGGGTGCTGTTGCTTCTAAGCCCTCTCCTTTCAGCTGACAGAGCAGGGAAATATAACATACATGCTATATACACTCATTTATATTATATACACACACACACACCCACACACCCACACAAATACACACACACACACACGTATATTTATATATAAATATTTCTTTTTCTTTCCTCCTTGCTTTCTTTTTTTTTCTTTCTTTTTCTTTTCTTCTTTTTCTTTTAAACAGTTCCTCTGTGTTGCTATTTTCCTCCTGCCTCAGGTTTCCAAGTAGCTGGGACTACAGGTGAATATCACCACAATTGACTTTAGAGTGGGCTTTCCCATGTGGCCTCAGCTTACCACACCTTGATCAGTGTGCACCATACTGACTAGAACTATGCATACTTCCATATGTAACTATCTGTATTTATATTGTGTATAAGTGCATACTGATGCTTCCACTTCTAATCCATTATCATAAGACTCACTCCAGCCTCCTTGACTTGCTGATATATAACTTCCCAATATCTTATCAGTATAATGAACTATTCAGTTCTACTATGTATGTACCATGGCATGGAGATTCTTATACTGTATCCCTGTGAGAAACAATTTTATAATTATTACTTCTTTACTATTTTTTTTGTTTACCTTCAGTCCCGCAGATACCACACACTTCCAGAGTTATTTATATCACTACCTTTTTTCCCCACCTCTTTCAGTAAGATATTTGATCCATTTATAGTACGGCAATAGTTTAAATTATATTCTACATTCCATCCACAGATAACCTGAATATAATATATACTGTAATCATGAATATATTAATAATTTTATTGGTACCAGCAGTTGGCATAATGACTATGTCACTGGACTCTCACGTAGTAGACTGCAGTTTGAGTCCAGACCAGGTGGCTTAAATTCACACTGGGAGCGTGTGTGTGTGTGTTCAAGATCCTGAGAGGAGAATGGAAGAGAAGGGATTGCAGCATGGCCATCCCCTCTGGGGGTTGATTTCTGGCTTTCTGTCACTCTGTCTCTCATCTCTCTCTGTCTTTCTGGAGAGCTCACACATCCTATAGCAAAACCCTCTCCAAAAAGAAATAGTTTTATCACCACAAAATATCTCTTGTGTCTTCATCTATTCAATCCTCTCATCCCCAACTGCTGGCAACTGTTGAATCAGTAACTGTTACTATAGTTTTGTTTTTCTAAAATGTCATATAATTGCAAAAATTAATATATATGTTGCTTTTTCACATTAGCTTCCTTTATATAGTTATATACATTTGTCTTTTCGTAGTTTGAGAGCATATTCTTTATTATCATTGAATAGTATTCTATTATGTGGATATACCACAGTTAGTTTATGGTACCGAATATTCAGCACCTGAAGGCCATCTTGGCTGCTTTCAGTTTTTAACAATCATGTAAAAGCTGCTATTCATGTGCATATTTTTGTGTGAACATAAAGCTTCTCTCAAGATAGCCATCAGAGGTAAAGAAAACTCTCTTTTATCAGAGACAAAGAAAATCTCTTTTCACTTATCAAACGGGATGTGGCTTTCACCTTCTGCAATAATCTAAGGTTTTAGGTGACAAACACTGATTGACATAGTTCTCTCTATTTATACTTTTATTTTAATTGATGCAACATATGGGGAATAACAACTTTTAAACAGAAATGCTCTCAATTTTTCCACACTTCTTTCTGTCTCATCTTTACAATAACCCATATTGTTCTCATCTTCACATATGCCTAAGATATTTTTTGAAGGAAAAAAAAAAAAGGAAAACAATACTTCCTCAAGCAGAAGACTTGGGAAGATTTTTCTCCACAATGCGACTGTCACATATTGGTCTTGAACTGAAGACAGCTGTTACAAACAACTCCTCAAGGAGCTTGACTAATTGCTAGTGACATGTAAAAATCATGAACAGCGATACTGCTGCCTGGGTAGTTTTTAATGAATTTTTTTCTTTGGATAGCTAAAGAAAATACCTTCATCGAGCCCATTTCATAAAACCTTTCACTGGAACACATATGGTTCCCTTGTTAAGACACTGTTCACCCACATGAACATTCAGTGATTTATTTCCTGCCAAAAAATCTGTGGGTGTTTTAACTGTCATGTACCTGGCAATGTACCACAATATTTTACTCTAAAAACTGAAACTTATTTAACATTCATGGAGATTAAAAGCTAACTGAAGATAGCAAAATAAGACCAGTAATGTAGTTAGGTGCTTAGTGGAATTTTATGTTCCTCGTTTGTGTGGTCTTCAAAACAAATATGTGGGTGGAAGAGATGTAGATGCAAATTAGCAGTATTCACACATCCTGAATTAGGAACACTGAAATCACAGAACCAAATTTCTCTACTTCACATCCATGTGACCTAGGGATATAATAAAGACAAGAGAGTCTGACATCGTGTTACACAGGAAAGATAAGAGAAAATGAAAGTCAGTACATTAAGGAATGAGGACAGCAAAAGGCACATACATTGTCTAAAGAGAGAAACTATGAGCGTTATTGATCAAGGTGTCACAAAGCACTATCGGTTGAGGATTCCAAAACAGAGCTGGATAAAATTTGCTGGTAAATTATATCATTAAAAAAATCAATTCACATTTAGTTCTCTGCTATTTGGTCAGATCATTCATTTTGTTAACTCCTTCTATTCCTGGGGTCGCACTTACAGGAGTGGGCAATGAAGTGGACAGATAGTTAATGTGGACAGGTAAGACAATTACTGAGATCATTTGAACTAAAGATATTCACTTTTCCCAATTTTGAAAATATTTTTGGGTACAGTGAAAAAAAACTTTAAGGACTTCTGTATTCTTCAGGTCACAAATGTGAAGATAATTCTTCCAGAGAGTTGTTTCTGATGGCTCACGGAGGTAGGAGGTGGTACTGCTCTAAATGGTCTCTTAGTTGAGCACTTCTTGCCAGTTGTAGTTATTTCCTTCCAGGTCTGTATCTCATACTGAATGCTAAATTCTCATAATAAGCACTCAATACGTATTTGCTGATTCAATAAGTTTGTGACTTAGAGTTGGAGAGACATATAATTATAAAGACTAGCTCTGCCATTTACTATGACATTTTGAAAAAAATGTACATAAGCTCTAGTAACCATTTATTCTTCATTTTTAAAATTGGAATGATAGTAGTTATGTCTCCCAGGAGAGTTATAAGGAATAAATGAAATAATGTAAAGACCTAAAAGAGGATAAGGTTTGGCACATAGTAGGTGCTTGATGATTGTTAGAGTCCTCTCATTTTGTCTGATTTGATAGCTATATAATCATCTATTTTAAAATGATAGGCATAAACACCTCCATTGATAATAAAACTGAGAAATTTCAGAGATCCTCAAGAACCCATCACAGCCCATCCTGTGTGGTTTTTGCCTTTGTTTCAGCGTTCTCTTCCCTACCAAAATTCACTGCCTTTTCAGGGATCTCCTGGTTGCTCAGACTATTTTCTTAGATACCTGAACTGACTTTGTCATTCCTGTACTAGTAGGAGATTTGCAGTACAGAGAACTGGATTTTATCACTAAGAAACCTTATGCAAATCACTTTACCTGTCTCAGTTACAACTTACTCATCTACAAAATAAAGAAAATAACTTTGACTTTGACAGTGCTTACTTTGCTCATCTCAATTACTGAAGTCAGAAGAAAGAGCAGAAAAAGAGAGCGACCATTTCAGTTCTCCAATAGTGTAGGCATTAAATTAACATTCGCAAAAGCCATTATTCAATAAGTGTAACATAAGAACAATTTGCCAATTGATCAGAGGCAGATAGATACACAGACACACACACACACACACACACACACGCATACACAAACTGGGGACTTCAAAAAGTTCATGGAAATATATGTTATAAAAAACTATGGATAGATTTTTAGAAATTTTTGCACCAAAATAACCTCATACTTTAATTCCACTTTTCCACGAACTTTTTGAAGTACCCCATACATATAATTTATATATTATATTTACCTTAATCTCAGAAGTTGGGAGGTAATCATAAATGAAAGTGCTTCAGAAGGTATCAAACCTATGCAAACGTAATATGAAAGAGTTAATTATTCTCTGTACATCTCTTTCATTCAATATAGCTTCCACAAATTCCCTTAGTCTTATGTCCCACTTCCCAACATTTGTCAATATTCATTGGAAAGTTAGGTCCTTTAACGCGAGATGAACCAGGAGGACATACCATCATTGGCTAACACTGCTAAGTGTGTGGTGCTGAGATAGCTCCTCTGTCTGAGATTAGCTAAACTCTTATTGGCTCCACTTGGTACACTTGGTATCATCATTCCTTGTTGTTGTTTTTTTTGTTTTGTTTTGGTTTGGTTTTTGAAAGGTTTTCACCATAGGGCGCATGCGCTCGCCAGACAGACAGAGAGAGACATAGAGACAGAAAGCGCGAAATCACCCCCCGGGGGGATGGTCACGCCGCAATCCCTTCTCCTCCATTCTCCTCTCGGGATCTTGGGCACACACGCACACGCGCCCAGCAAGTTTTAAGCCACCGGGTCCGGGACGCAAACCACGGTTGACTATATGGGAGTCCAGCGACATAGCCATTATGCTAACTGCTGGTTCCCTGTTGTTGTTTTTAAGACAGTGAGTTATTAATTTCCAGAGATTTGTACCCTCTTACAGCCTTGGCTTCTCTTTTTCGATTTACTTAAAGATTTTCACATTGTCAAAGTGATCAGACTCTCCTTTTTCAGCTCTACACCTGGATCTCAGCTCAGTTCCATCCAGGTGTCCCCTGACTCTGATTCAGCTCCATTTCCCAGTTGTTTTGAGAGATTTTTGCTATAGGGCATATAGGCTCACCAGAGAGACAGCGTCAGAAAGCGAGAAATCATCTCTTGAGGCCACGCAGCAATCCCTTCTCCTCCAGTCTCATCTCAGGATATGGGCACACACTCACGTGCATCCCATATGAGTTTTAAGTTGCCGGCCGGGGACTCAAATCACGGTGGGTCATATGGGAGTCCAGCAACATACAATTACATCATCTGCTGTCCCCCACTTCTCAGTTTTTCATTTGTCAGCTACTCCTCCTGCCTTGCATCCCTCTTAAATAGTGGAATGTGGCAACCCGGTAGCATTTATGGCTCATCCCCAGGCTATTTCTCATCTTTGCATTAGTCTTCTTGAATTTATTATTTAAAGCTTATAATGTATTTCTCAGACACGCAAACTGCCATTCCGGGAGATGTATCTATAGAGCGAGGCCTCTCTACTACCCCAGGATGAGGACCTAGGAAGAGGTGTCATGCTGCCTGTTACCCTTTACATTCAGCCCTGATGCCTCTTTCTTTTGCATGAAGAGTAAAGAACACTTCACAGAAGAGACTGCTTCTTCATAATATTAGAAACAAATTACCTACAGACCATCCAGATTTCAAAAGACACTTAAATATCCCTATAAGTAAAACAATAAAAATCTTAAATTATATTGACTAAATACTTTAAGTCTTCATTAGGAAAGAATGAATTGAAAATACAAACTATGATAGTTAAATGTGAATATAATAATCAGTGACTATTTTTATAAATATAAATATTAAAATGTGAGCATCATGTTGTCTGGATTATGATGTGATTTGACTTTTTTTTTTTTTTTTTTTGAGAGGTTTTTGCCATAGGGTGTGTGCGCTCACCAGAGAGAGAGAGACAGAAAGCGAGAAATCACCCCCTGGGGGGATGGCCATGCTGCAATCCCTTCTCCCCCATTCTCCTCTTGGGATCTTGGGCACACACGCACATGCGCCCGCCGTGAGTTTCAAGCCACCGGGTCCAGGATGCAAACCGCGGTCGACTACATGGGAATCCAGTGACATAGCCATTATGCTAACTGCTGGTCCCTGTGATTTGACATATTTACCTCACCTTATTGGATCTGTACACCCTCTTTGTTTCACTATTCATACCAGGGCATTGCCACACTTACTCCTTTGCCCAAAATGTTGCCTAGCCATTCCTAATTTATTCATTGTTCTGCCCCAACTTCCTTGATTCTTAATTTGCAGTAGTGCCTCCATAAATAATTTTCAGATGAAAATAATATCACAACTGCATAAGTAAATAAACAGATTTACTCAAGATCTCAAAGCAGGTAAATGGTAGCACTTAATCCCAGCTCTTTTCACATTAGATTACGTATTCCTTTCTTGATATATTACATTATCTAGTTGCCATGGTTCCTAACACTGAATGGGGTCTTGCAAGGAAAACTCCTAGGGTTTCTAGAACTTTAGGCTTTCACAAGCTTCACTGGAGAGTTCTAAATAAGATAGTGTGGTGAAATGTGCTGGCAGAGGGATTTAATAATTCTTTCATCTCTTTTTTTTTTATTTGGAAGATTCAACCATTATGACAAAATTACTATCCAACATACAAATGAAAACATCAGTAAGAAAAGAATCAGTTTTCATCTGTTAATTACCCTAAGTGTTTTCTAGAATAGGAAAGGCTTTGATGATATGCCGACTGATCATTTCTATAGGGAAGAGAAAGGCATAAATACTTATCATAAACTTTTGAGTCCTGCTGTCTGAAATAAACTTCAAACTTATTAAGAGGCTTAAAAGCCACACACATACTACACACACTTTTGTTTCTACTTGTCAATAATTACATGTACCATAAAAGATTTTCAAGAACAATAAAAAATATGATTGGTAATATTTATTGATTTTTTTTCTATTGGCTACAAAAGAACATGTAGTCATCATATAAAATTGAAAGGACAAAGAATAGCACAAAGGATGATTACCAAGATCTCATTGCTCCTAAATACTTTCAAATATGTATTTCTAGTCATAGATAGGTATACATATATCAACATTTATATATTTTTAACAAAATAATAATCGTTTTTATGTAATTTTTGCACTATATAATACAGAAAGAAAAAATTTCCATATCTATAAATACTATTGTATAATATGATATTAATGATTTGAGAATATGATATATGAATGTATTATATTTTGTCAAAATATCTATTATGATAATTAAGATGTTTCTGATACTTTTGTATTATAAGATGCATGGAAAAGCATTCTTGAACATAGATTATTTTTTAGTTCAGATATTTTAAAAATATATTCCTGAGAAGTAAATTATATCAAAGTATTAACATTTTGAAATATTTATGTCATATCACTAAATTGCCGAAGGGTTGTATCATTTTTTTTCTCCTGATACATTCTAAATTCCTTCGTAGCAGAAAATTTGAAAGGTCAAGTTGTGGCCGGTCTGAATCTGCCTTGATCATTGCTGTATATTCGGCATCCGGGATAGTCAAGTATGTTTTAGTTATCTAGTATGTTGTTGATGAATTATTGAGAAATGAATGAATGAAGTACACTAGGAGAAAATATCATTTTTAAAAGAGAACATCGGTTTTTCTTAATAGGTTATACTATACTCAGTTATTTTATGCAGAACAGAAGAAACATTTATGTTAAACAAGTTACTTACTACCCAGGTGACAGAAAAATATTGTCACAGCATTAGTATTTTTTCCATCTATCTGTTAGAATGTATCATGTTTATGGGTCATTAACTTGTTCAAGTTTATTAATGATTATTCCCCAAATTACTCCTCCAGTGTTTCTCTTATTAATGGGTTGCATCACTGTTCCTAAATATGAAGACTTCATATATGGGACTCATTCTTGAAAACATTTTCTCTCATTCATGTTTTCAATGAACCACCTAATCTCAACCATTTTATCTCTTAAAAAATGTTTATTTTTTTCCATGAGACAGAGCTGAGAGAGAGAGGCACCCCCAATGGTGTCCTTATACTGTGAGTGACCCTCAGCCTCAGCCAATCAGGATCAAGGGCACATAAACAAGTCCAGAGTGCACAGGGAGACCAGAATGTGAACCTAGGACCTGTCCATGTGGCAGGAGCATTGCAGTATCACTGTGCCACTAGGGCTGGCCCCATTCTACCTCTCAATTATCTCTTATCTCTGAGTATTTCTCTAGCTTTACTGCCACCACTTTGTTCTAGGCTTCTATCATAGCTTCTCTGAATTACAGAAATAGTTTTATAGTTTTCTTCTTCAGTCCAGAGTAATCTTCACATTGCATCCAGAACAATCTATCCAACGTGAAAATATGGCTATTTCACTCTTTGTTGAAAACCCTTTCATGGGGGCCATCATACTGGTCAAGGAGCTGGACACCTACATGACTGAAAGTGGTTCAAGTCCCAGACCTGGCAGCTTGAAACTTGTGCCAGGTGCATGTGGGTGTGCCCAAGATCCTGAGAGGAGAATGGAGAAGGGATTGCATTATGGCCATCCCCTTTAGGGGATGATTTCTCGCTTTCTGTCTCTATCTCTTCAGAGAGTGCACATACTCTATAGCAAAAATATCTCTCTAAAAAACACAAAAGACCAAAAACAAAACAAAACAAAACCTTTTATGCCTTCTCACTGTTCTTAAAGACCGCAGCCTTAGCATGTTAACAGAAAGCACAGCATAGCAGGGACTCCCCAGTCTATCATGGTCAAGTATCTCCATTAACTCCACCTCCTGGAATACTGTCCTTCCTCAGGACATCTGCTTCAGGATGTTTGTACATGCTGCCTTCTATACTCACAGCATTTTTTTTCATAAACTCTTACTCCTTTATTCCTGCTTGTGTATTCTTTAGGAATCTGTTGAGTTCAGTGTCTCAAGAAAACCTTTCCTAATCCCAGAGTGTGATATCATCCAGTTACTCTCCTATACCCTGCACTGTTCCTTGGAACCTACTATCAAAACTGTAATTGAGTAATTTTTGTATGTAATTAATTGTTTAGTCTGTGTGCTTTTCAAGAGATCGAAGACTCAGTCTATCTTGTGCATGCCCATATCCCCAGCTCTGGTTTACAGAGTTAAAACTGACTGAACATATTTTCAATGAAAGAATGAATAATAAGTAATGAACAAATGAGAGAAATTAGTAATGAAATGTATGTGAATATGCTTAATTTTAATTATTTTACATTACTTTATTTTGTGTGTTGAGATACAGAGAGAGAGAGAGAGAGAGAGAGAGAGAATCTTTTCTTGCTGCAATCATCCTCCCAGCATTCTTTCCAACCAGGATCACAGGCTACACATATGTGTGCCTAGTGTGTTCAGATCAGTCTGGGACTTGAACCCTGGACATTCCTATGTGGCTCCAGTATCAGGATGTGGTGCTTGCTTCCTGTGATACCATCACAGGACATCAATTAAGTTTTTAAAAATAACAAGTAGCCAGGCAGTAATTTCTGGACAGCACTCTTCTCAGGAACTTTCCTTCTGCTGTTTTGTCATGACTTTGGACCTCCACATGGCCAGAATAATGGTCAAATAAACTCTTATTCTTTAAATTATAATAATAATAATAATAATAATGAGTAGCCTTGTTAAGAAAAAGGAAGACATCAACTTCATTTACCACAGTTATGATTTCTATCACTCCTTAATGCACTTATCTTATTAGCAGACTTCATACTAAAGGAGCCATCTTTTCTGTGTTTGAATTTGAGCAAAAGTACAAACTTATTGTTAATGCTTTAAATTATTCCACTCTAACCCTAAACTTTTGGATTAAAAATGATATCCAGTCTAGATGCCTTGAAATCTGACGGTAACATTGCTTGCACATCACCTCCTGACCTTTGCTCAACCAGCAAATTGAAGTTTTATGTCCCTAGAGTTAGGTTGGAATAAACTGGAAAATAGAGTTTTCTTCACTATTAGTTCTAACCTATCTAATCTTTTTTGCTCAAGGGATTCACCTCAGTTCAATTATCTCATACAGGAGAAGATATAAAAGTCTTACCTATTTGTTCATCATCTAACAATTTCCAGTGGGGTCATTCATATCTACCAGACAGTGCTCCTGACCACTCAACCTTACCAGAACTAAGAGAGCTATAAAATAATGTGAGCTATAAAGTGCACCTTTTTATATTCACAATTTAACTTTCCAGGGCTTTTCAAATAATAGTTACCATGGCAGTTGGTTGACAAAGTAGATTGATCTTTTATCTAAAATTCATAATAATAGCTACCATGGCAGTTGGTTGACTAAGTAGATTGATACTTTTATCTAAAGAATGCAACATAATTATTTAATGTTTTCAATGTTATTCATATCACATTTTCATTATGTTTATACCTAACTAGGTAAAGGTATGACAGACCTCTTAGCCAATGAAGAGAGTGAGGATATGTCTATGTCTAGATTTGACATATTTTTAGTATAAAGAGAAATTGTCTCTATTATTAGTCCCCCAAAATAAATCCAATCAAGTGGTAAAAAAAAAAGGCACTGAATTTAACCAATAACTGTATCACAGGTATAGGTTCTGCTCCTAACTACACAGCCGAACTCTTTGAGCTTACCTTTGTTTTTTCTAACAGTGACTCTCATGTGAAGATCATGAACTACCATGATGTCCACCTCTGTTTCAAGAGTCATAATATCAAGACTATTTGATAAAGGTATCATGAAGAATTTAGCAGCAAGTGAAATATAAACAGCAAAGGGACCAAGTGAGATAAATAAACACTCTACCCAGCCCTAGATTATGAGTTGCTTTTTAAAACACAGTATGTTTCTCACATTCTGAATCAGCAGGGTATACAACAAAACAGCAAACTTGGGAACAGAAAACATCTTCTACCTATTAAAGCATAAAAAGAAATATCTCCCCATAGCCAGTAAAGCTTCCCTACAACAAGATACAAAGCATTAGTTTCTTTGATTTAATTCAACATTGCTTTTATTATTCTAACATTTTTTTTTCTTGAACTGATTTTTCTCTCTATTCAGTAAATAACTTCCTTGACAACAGGGGCAGGATTTTACAACCCTCTCTATCTCCCTAGCACCTAGTTTATTCCACTCTAGTTTGAAACTGACGTGATTATATAGTAACATGGCATGAGAGAAAATGAGCTTCCTAGCAATCCTAGACTTTCTACAAGTCTCTCTACTTAGAACTCCTGTCTGCCTCTACCCATTTGCCCAACACCTAGGATATATCAAAGTCACCTTAGTGTAATTTCCTCCAAAATCTTGATGTCCATCAGGCAAAGATAATATGACTAATGGGTGTTCTGTAACTCCTTAATCATCAATATCTTAGCACTTAACAAGAAAATAAAAAATATTTTTAGTACTTCTAATTTATCCAAGACTATCCATCTGTGGGGTTCACAGTGATCCCTTCATTTATTTCACAATAGAATTCTAAAGAATTTTTTAGTGTTAAATGTGAACGATGGATAAGAGTTTATAAATTAAGAAAAGGGACTAATAGGTACTAATCATAATTTACATTAAATTGTAGGCATTGTTTTTCTTCTTTTGTTTCATTGTAAAACTCCAAACATTGCATTTTTACTCTAAGTATAAAATGTAATCTTCACAATGTCAAATATTCATATAAAGATGGTTAATTAGCTAAACTCTCCTTTGAAGGCAAGTGTCTCATTTAATAGGAATTTAGCTAAAAATAAGAATAAAAACTTGTATGTTTGTCATGTCAGTCAAGGGAAAGCTTATTAAAACACATTTCTAAAGAGAACATGAGAGAAAGTTTTTCTAATAGTCTTTTCTTACAACTTTTGATTTAGTGTTTTCATGTTAAACTTTCTTTGAACAAAACTCTTTGTGATCAAATTTCTGACTTCATATCTACATAAACATGACACAAATGTTACATTCTGAATGACTTATTTTCTTACACTTTTAAAAAATATGACAATAATAAGGTTGTGTGTGCATGTGTGTGTGTATAATTTAATTATTAGTATTCATTTGAAAGCTTTCAAAAAATTTTGAATGCCTTATTAGTTTAAAAATAATTCTCTTCACCTCGCCTTAAAAATCTTAAGACTATATGGTTAGATATAGTTTTTTTTTTTTTTCACACTGGGCTCTGATGATGTATTTTCAGGATTATCAATGTCTTAGGTTTATGAGATTCACCTCTATGTTCAAGATTTTTTAATGCCTGGGGAATCCTAGCAGCTTATATTTGTATGTATTAAAGATAGGCCAAATCTCCATGGGAGAACATTCAAAATAGGAACCAATGTACCCCTGCTTACTTTATGCATTAAACATTTTTCTCCAAATATTTCAGGAATGAGAGTTTTTAAAAATTAATATCCCAAGTATTTTAAAATAACATTCTTTAGTTACTATTAATTTTTCATATTAGGGCAATTTAACATCTGCAGAAATCTGGGTCTTTTATAAATTCCTTTCTTTTCTTCTCCTATGAAACACTTTCTTCTGTAAAATCCTATTAAATATCTTTTGTGTGAATGCCAAGTTAATGCACACCTAATGACTTTAGTTTAAAAAATACTCAAAAAGTTTTAAGTTAAGAAAAATCTAAACAAATTATGTCTTATTAGTTTAAATTAACACAGATATAAGCAGTGCTTTTCAGAACAAACAGGAAAGCCTATGCTGTTTCAGGCCTATGATAGTCAGGCCCATGTGAGGACTGAGGCTATGAAAAACTGGAAAAGTTACAAGTGTCTCTCCATACAAACATCTGGAGTTACATGATTGTTTTCACTTCTGTGAATCATTATGGTTTACGGTGGTTCTAGATCCTTCCTCATAGATTATTGTACATTAATGGCACCATGCAAACACAGTCCCTAGTTGGAATAGTTACCTCCATGCTTATTATATTGTTCACAGTTTTCTAGACACTTCTCCATCAATCCAGACCTGTTCAGATACCACTGTAGCCAGTTGCGTTATGACAGGTTTCTTGCTTTAGGGCTCAAGAAGATAACAGCTTAGAATTTCTCCCTTGTCATCTTTAAAATCAATATCCTTAAAACAATCTTAGCACTCCCTTCTGAATTTAGGGCTAAATCTATATTCCAGCTGGAGTCAAACAGTCATATAATACAATCACACACACACAAATTCTAACCACAGATTTGCCTTATGTGGGAACATGGGATTTCAGTCATGTAATTCATAGATGGGAAAACCTGAAGTCCTGAATGCATAGTTTTTTATGAGCACTGAAAAATCATTGTAAGTATACTTCTTCATATACTGTAGGACATTTCAGTCTTTCTGTCCTACTTTTCTATATGCTGTTCCACCTTAAATAAGATTCACAGCACTTCAAAGCCAATGTGTTTGGGGTACTTCACAATTTCAAGGTTACAAAGACAGAAATACACATTTATTTCTGAGTCTCACCACTGTAGAATTACAGATAAGACATTTTTTATTTACTTAGACCCCTCATAAGCAAGATTCTGTATAAGTAAATTAAGAGGTTGGTACACTATAGCCCAAATTTCACATCTCCACACAGTTTTTTCAGTTTCTATTCTTGTTAATCCTTTTGTTTCTTCATAGTACTGGTACCACTTGAAATAGTGTGGATTTATTTGTTTATTCATATTGTCTCTCTTTACACATCAAATTCAAAACCCTATAAAAGTAGGGGTTCTCTGTTCATTGTGCAATTTGGGCCTAGGAATAGCACCAAGTACATTCTATCAATATATGCACTGCAGATATTTGTGCAATAAATGAAGGCGTGAACTTGAAAAAGATTCATATTTAATAGAATATAGCTTATTTCCTCTTATAGGTTTGGAGGGATGGTATTGTGAACATCATCTTTCCTTATAAAGTATAAATGGTAAATGAAGACTAAATCTCCCAGGAAACATTATTCTGTCTCCCCTAAGAGCAAATTCATATTTACTGTCTGGGGAGCAAAATAAAGCAGGGCATGAAGGACTTAGCTATTAAGCCCGAGGCATTTGTACTGTGCTAAACAATGTAATGGTCACATATTCCTGAAGGCAGCTTTGAAAATCAGAAGCACGAGTAGAGAGTACATCTATAATATAGATTTCACAGTACAGAAAAATCACTAGACTCAGAGTTCTATACCAAGAAATGAATAAGTCTTCAATAAATGTTAGCAATGAGGGTTAATGTCAGTATCACTTTTATTATTAGTTACACTTTGTGTGAATATTTGGATGTGTTTACATATGTGAAATGTATAATCATTAAAGGGATCAGTCAGATTTGATTTCAAGTCCTAGCTCTGCTATATACCAATGAGTGACTACAGGCAAGTTCTTAATCCCTCTGAACCTAGTGTCCTCTCTATTTCCCTGCATTATTGTGAGTAGTAAGAAACATAATGTAAGAAGGAGCTTGATCCATGTGTGTCATGATCAATCATGATGATGATTAGAATGGCAATATTGAGCGACCAACCGATAGCATAGTGATTAGGTTGCTGGACTCCCACATGGCCAACCATAGTTCAAGTTCCAGACCTGGTGGCTTGAAACTCACACCAAGCATGTGTATATGCATGCTCAAAATCCCAAGAGAAGAATGGAGGAGAATGGATTAAGGAGTGGCCATCCCTCCTGGGGGAGAGGGTTGATTTCTTTCTTTCCATCTCTCAGCTAAGCATATATTCCCTATAGCAAAAATCTCTAAAAAATAAAAAAATGACATTATCGATTCATTCAAATTAAAGTCATGTAAATGGAATAAACTGGAGTGCCAGCATACTAAATAAAGTTAATTTTCCAGATAGAAATATAGTTTCTGAGAGAGGTCTTAAATAATCCTACATTTCTTTTAAACCCTTGATATCGTAATTCCATGCAAGTGGATGATGCAGCTGTAGACATCATTTAAAAATATTATAGCAACTGAAAGAGAATAAAAAATAAAAATGAGAATATATATGCCTTGTTTCATGAGCAAAACACAAATGTTTTTAAAGGTCAAAATATTTTAATGATAACTCATATGGTATTCCTCTATTTGGAGTTTATTTTAAGGCTCAAATAAAAACTGATGAGTTTACTAATGGTCCTTGTTTTCTCCTTGTTCTCTGAGCACCAATTTTTTTTCTCTGACTAGTAAAGTTTTGTTGTGTATTTCTATACTGCATAAACACACAAGGCACATATTTACACCGATTATCTTTTCAGTCAGACAATATATTACCTTAAACAGTCACTGGTATATATCACAATTTCATCAGATACCCTTTCTAGAAATAACAATAAAGTATGTATTGTGGGGATTAGCTTAGTAGCCCTGTCTAAGAAGCAACCTAACCTAAAAGTAGATGTATGAAGCTATCAGAACTTAAAGTATATTGAATAAATAGAATCTCAGTCCCCCAAAGTGGTAAAAACATTGATTGTAGCTATAGACATAGATTTAAGTAGATAGATAAATGGCCATAAGATGAGGAGCAAAGTTTTGAAGTAGGTAGATTTTCTACCTGCTGTTCTTTTTATTCCGTATCCCCAGTGCCCAAAGATTATACCATGTCTCCTGTTCACCAATGGCACTCCCAGTATAGGTCTTTCAGCAACATTGCCTTCTCCAGAGTGTCCAGAATCACGAGGTGTGTGTGTGTGTGTGTGTGTGTGTGTGCATGTGTGTGTGTGCGCACGCACCCTGTGTCTCCTGCCCTTACACATAGATTTCTGTGTAATAATAGAGAATTTTAACCCAACATTGTCATTCATCTTGGGAGTTGGGAATTTATAGCCCATGAGCCAAATCCAAATCATCATGGGCTTATGCAAGTAAAGTGTCTTAGGATCACAATAACATCCATTTATTGATTCTTCTATGAATGCCTTCATGCTACAATGGCAGAGTTAAGCAAATGCCACATAGACCACCATATGGTCCACAAAATGTAAAATATTGACTATCTGCCCCTTTATAGGAAAAGTTTGCTGATTGTCAGTGTACCTCACTCAGATCACATTCTCTAATGACAGTTTTAGTTTCCACCTCCCAGCCACCCTCATGGATCCTTTCTGGTTATCTCAGATTTGGAGTTGTTATCTTGTCTTCTCTAACTTCTGGTTTGCACCCACAAATTGTTGAATATTTATATTACAGCAAAAGCTGTAAGTGAGAAACTGCTATTTATAGTCATTCACTTTCATTAGGTTTAAATGTAGCTCAAAAAAAAAATTGTTTGGGGTAAAGTCACCTTACTCTCCTACACACATATTGCCTGCAGTAAAAGACAATATGCTTAAATTTCACAAGCTTCTAAAAGTAATGATCTATCTTGCGATGCTTCGTAGGGGTTCCAAGCTCAGCCAAAATTTCTTCTAGAAGTACAAATTTTAAATGTGGAAAAAGCCTAGGAGTTTTAATTAAACTAATAAATGATTATCATGATCTACAAATATAACCTTGATTAATGAATTTCCGCATAGCCAGTCCCCAATCCCTCTCTTTGGGCATGACATTTATACCCAGATAACAACTTACTTTAAAGTTTCACAAAAACTCAAAGGGACAGAAGACAGGGAATGAAAGAGCTTTCATTTTTGTATTTGTCTTTTTTTGAGAGTTACTGCCAGTTTGTACAA
The DNA here is from genome assembly GCA_026018925.1 of Tupaia tana. Classification (NCBI taxonomy): domain Eukaryota; kingdom Metazoa; phylum Chordata; class Mammalia; order Scandentia; family Tupaiidae; genus Tupaia; species Tupaia tana. Next base: position 48,932,201 of record JAKSZU010000004.1, on the reverse strand, counting down.
GGGCTACTCTGTTTGCCTACAGAGTCCCTACTCTAACAGAATCTCATTCATTATTTATAACACACATTAAGATACTTTGAGTATGGAAGATGCTACAGAAAACCAATTCTCTTCCTTTTATTGTGTTAATCCTGGATTAAAATTAATGAATTTTATAGCAGAAAGAAAATGAAATAATGCATAAAGCTAATATGGCAAATACAATAGAATTCAGAAAATTAATTTTTAATACATTTCATTTTGTAACTTCTTGCTTGAGTATGATGTGATGTCTGCTCTTATTCTGTGATTTCTGTGAATCTTGTGGTAAAAATCATTGCAGCAGATGGTCTGTCTTTACTGACATAACAGTGGTGAAGTTGTCCAGAAATGAAATATGAATTTAACCACAACAATGAATCAAACTGCCTCAAGTCATCATGTGTACCCTTTATTCCTGTAATATCTGTGTTCTGAACTTTCCCATCTGACAGCTTCATGTTCAAGTTAGGAGGGCTGGAGGTTATTTTATAGCATTAAAGCCATATCATAGGAAAGGAACTCTAAGTCCACGAAGTCTTAGTTAGCATTTGGAGCAAGCATGGTTAAATATAAGTAGAAAGTTTAAGCAAAAACCTAAATGAAGCATTTCAGCCAGAACATACATTTTGATAGTACATTTTGTGCAAAATATTTACTACTTGTATGGCTTTGGGATGAAGCAGCTTCACCACTATAGGCATCTTTTATTGTCCTCTGACTGTGAACGGTCAATGAGTAAAAGGCCACCACTAGCATATGCAGCTCTGTAATAATAATATGTTTCTCTCTGCATAAACTGAAACTCTAAAAGCACAGCTTGGTTCAGTTAGAATACACTTCATATATGGGCAGATATAGCTGTGTAGCAGAGAGAAAGTCTTGGCTGACAGAGTGGAAATGTTATTTATCCTTCATTTTCCCCTGTAGCTAGACACTGTTCTGCAGTGAACACTCTGCCAAAACATGTATGGTAGCCCTGGATAAGAGCCCAAGAAGTAAACAATCTCTAATTTCTTCATCTGCCCTATCATTGGCTCTTTCTATAGCTATAATATAGAAGTGTAGTGTTCAGAGTAAGAGAACTTATGATTAGATCAGACATGAAACACTGCTTACATTTCTGTGTACCCATAATGTACATTAACAACCTGGAGTGTATGTGTACAAGTAGTCTAAAATAACTACAACAGTGAATGGTCACTAAGCCACACCATATGAAAGTAATAAATAGAAAAACTATAATTTCTTAGTGTGAAAGACAAATGGCTAGAGAGAAGCAAGAATGAAAAAATAAAATGGGGCGCTTTTTTTTCTGGATAAAAATAACACCAAGGCAGATTTTAATATAACATAATAAGGAATTTTCAATAGAATTATTCAAATGACAATTTTTCTAAAGTGTCACTGAGTATTAGGGTAGACACAAGGACTCTAAAAGATAAAAATTCTACCCTGAAATATTTTTCAAACACCTGCCATATTCCAAGCTCTCTACTAGCTGCTAAGAACATGCAGATGTATAGAAACTAGTCTTTACTCTTGAGATACAACACAATATGCAAATAAATATGTACAAAGTTAAAACACTACCAACACAAAAATACTATTATGATTTAGAGAAAATAAAGAGAACCTTCTTTTTTTAGATAAGAGACTAAGGATTTTTTATTATAATTTCTAATTTACATGTAGTAATCACACATTTTTATGCAGTATAACTTGGTTTCTCAAACCAAGTATACAATACATATCATCAAATCAGGGGAAAAATGTATTCACCATCTCTGTCATTTATCATTACTTTGTGTTTTGTGCATTCAAAATGTGCCCTATTTTGAAATTCATATTGACTTGTCAATAAATTATTTTTTCAACATATACAAAGCCATAAATGTAATACACCATATTAACAGGAAGAAAGATAAAAACCATATGGTCATATCAACTGATGCAGAAAAAAACATTTGATAAGATACAACATCCCTTCATGATCAAGATTCTCAGCAAAATCAGCATAGAAGGGTCCTTTCTCAACATGATAAAAGCTATATATGAAAAACTCACAGTGAACATCATCCTCAATGGAGAAAATCTGAAAACTTTTCCACTAAAAACGGGTACAAGACAAGGATGCCCACTTTCTCCACTCCTTTTCAATATAGTCCTGGAAGTCCTCGCCAACGCAATCAGAAAAGAGGAAAAACAAAAAGGCATTCAAATAAGAAAATAAGAGATGAAACTCTCTCTATTCACAGATGACATGATAGTATACATAGAAGACCCAATGGTTTCCATCAAAAATTTCTGGAATGGGAACCAGCAGTTAGCGAAATGGCTATGTCACTGGACTCCCACATAGTCGACCGCGGTTCGCGTCCCGGACCCGGTGGCTTGGAACTAACTCCGGGCACGTGTGCGTGTGTGCCCAGGATCCCGAGAGGAGAATGGAGGAGAAGGGATTGCGGCGTGACCATCTCCCCTGGGGGGGGGGGGGGTGATTTCTCGCTTTCTGTCTCTGTGTCTCTCTCTGTCTGTCCGGAGAGCGCACGCGCCCTATAGTGAAAACCTCTCAAAAAAAAAAAAAAAAAAAAAATTCTGGAAGTAATACATGAATACACTAAAGTTGCAGGATACAAAATCAATATACAAAAATCTATAGCATTTCTATATATGAACAACAGGCAGACTAAGAACTGAAAAAATTATTCCATTTACCATAACCACAAAAAGTATAAGATACTTAGGAATAAATCTAACCAAAGAAGTTAAAAACCTCCACAAGGAAAACTATGAGAAGCTAAAAAATGAAATTGAAAATGACACAAAACAGTGAAAGGATATCCCATGTTCCTGGATTAGAAGAATTAATATAATCAAAATAGCAATTCTACCCAAATTATTCTACATATTTAATGCAATGCCAATAAAAGTACCAGACATATTCTTCACAGATATAGAAAAGACAATCATAAAGTTTGTCTGGAATCATAAAAGACCCCTTATTACAAAAGCAATTCTGCAGAAGAAGAGTAGAGTGGGCAGCATCTCACTCCCTGACCCAAAAATATACTACAAAGCTGTGGTAATCAAACAACATGGTACTGGCACAGAAATAGACATGTGGACCAATAGAACAGAATAGAGTCCCCAGAAATAAATTCCCAAACATATAGTCAACCAATTTTTGACAAGGGGTACCAGTCAATACAGTGGGAAAAGGAAAATCTCTTCAACAAATGATGCTGGAAAAACTGGATTTCCACTTGCAGAAAGATGAATCTGAACCCCTATCTCTCACCTTTGACAAAAATCAAGTCAAGGTGGATCAAAGATCTAAATCTAAGACCTCAAACTATAAAACTGCTCCTGGAAAACACTGGAGAAACTCTATGATACACTGGAACAGGGAAAGTCTTTTTAAATAAGACCCCCAAAGCACAGTCGATAATCCCCAAAATAGACAAGTGGGATTACATTGACTAAGAAGTTTCTGCATGGCAAAAACATAGTAATTAGTGTGAACCAACAGCCCTCAGAATGGAAAAATATTTTTGAAAACGATGCATCAGATAATGGACTGATAACAGAATACACAAGGAACTCAAGCAGCTGTTATGAAAAAAGATGATTAATCCTATTAAAAGATGGGAGAATGAGTTGAAAAAAACACTCTCTAAAGATGACATATGAATAGCAAAAAGGCATATGAAAAAATGCTCAACATCCCTCATTGTAAGGGAAATGCAGATCAAAACCACAATGAGATACCACCTAACCCCAGTCAGAATGACTAAGATTAAAACAAAACAAAAAATGATAAGCACTGGCGGGGACATGGTGAAAGGGGAACTCTCTTACACTGCTGGTGGGAATATAAATTGGTCCAGCCACTGTGGAGGACAATTTGGAGATTCCTCAAAAATCTACAAATAGAATTACCACATGATCCAGCATTCCCACTCTTTGATATCTACCCAAAGGACAGAAGAATACTTAATCAGAAAAGTGCTTGTGCTTGCACATCGATGTTTATTGCGGCATTATTCACAATTGCTAAGTCATGGAACCAACCCAAATGTCCATGATTGGATGAATGGATAGAAAAACTGTGGCACATATACTCTATGGAATACTGTACAGCCATTAAAATAAAAAAAAAAAAAAAAAAAAAAAAAAAACACACCTCTGGCTTTTGACAGGAAGTGGAAGAATATGGAAGACTTACTGCTGAGTGAAGCCAGCCAGGCTATGAAGGAGAGACATTGTATATCCCCACTTAATATACACTGAGTATCCGCACTCTATGACTGAAATTGATTGACTAAAGGATATATAAACACAGCATATGGATGTAAATACCAGATATAGTGTGTGTGAAAGAGTAGGGTCTGAGGAAGGACATTTAGAAGAAAAATAGGGAGGCAAACCATTAATGGGACAAAGAAATGTGGTATTATCTGTTAAAGATATTATATAGTTTTACCAACTGGACTAGGGAGAAATGTTTACCTTTTGAAATATTCATTTTGTAGCCTAAATAATGGGGTTGAATGTATAAAAGAAAATAAACTTTAAAAATGTGAATAAAAATAAATGAAGATCTTTGTTTCCCCCCCTCCCCCGCAAAAAAAATTAAGTTTTTTCATAGCCCATGTGCATTCACTGGAGACAGAGAGAGGAAAACTGAGGAAATCACACCCCAGCAGGATGGCCACACCACAACACTTTCTCCTCCATTCTCTTCTCAGGGTTTTGGGCACATACACATAGCACCTGGTGTTATTATTAAACCACCAGGTATAAGACGTGAATGATGGTTGGTCATGTGAGTCTAGCACCTTAACCACCATGCTACCTGCTGGCCCCTCAGCACTATTCTTTATTCTTTAATAGCTAACATTTAGTTGAATCTGGAAGGAAGCCTAGACTAAAAGTTCTGAACAGTAAGAAAGAGGATATCTGCTGGAGAAAACAGTAATAAGAGGTGACTTCCTAGATTGAAGCCTAGAATTTAACATTGGTTTTAATAAGTTCACTATTCTCTTCCAGTGGCCGGTGAACATAATTATCCATTATTGAACTCACTTGACATTTATAGAGCATGCCATACAAAATTAACAGAATAGACATTTGGAACATTGACAGAATAAATATAGAACATTTATGAAAATACACGATAGCCTGGACCATACGAAGAGTCTTAATAAGTGTTAAAATATTCAAATTATTCAAAAAATATTTTATAAATACAATGGAATAATTTAGAATTAACAAATGAAAAAAATCTGGTAAGTTCACAAACATTTGCAAATTAAATACCTTCTAAATAATCATAGTTGAAGAAATCAGAGGAAAATTTAAAATTATTAAAAAGTATTTTTCTAAATGAAAATGAAAATACAATGTATTAACAGTTGTGAAATGCCACTGAAGTGCTACTCACTAAAATTTCATGTAATTAGATTCTTATGATAGAAAAGAAGAACCATATCAAATCAACAATTATGGTGTTTACCTCAGGAAACTAGAGAAAAAAACAATGAAACCAAACTCCTATCCTGTGAGAAATCAATAAAACTAATGAACTCTAGCTAGGGGGGATCAAGAAAAGGAATATATGTAAACAAAGAAAGTAATTAAGATATAAGAAATTAAAGAAGTGATATCACTTTAGAATCTATTTACATTGAGAGATTAATAAAATATATTTCAATATACTTAACACCTAATATAAAATTCCCTAACTTCTTGACAGGAACTTAATCTAAGCTTACTCAAAAACAAATAGATAGCCTAAGTAGGCCTATGTTGTGGTTTATGTAATGATTTTCTCCCAAAGTTTTGTTTTTAGAATTTAGTCTTAGTGGGAGATTATTAGATGTTTTCCAAAAGTTCATGAATTGGAACTTGGTTGTATTGTAAAGGTATTAAATGAAATCTTAATCCCTTTATGACTCCCCAAAGTGGAGCCTTTAAGTGTGATTAAGTCATCAGGCCATGACTCCCATAACTGAATTCTACTGTGTTGGATATGGAGAGAAAGTGAAGCAGGCAGATGACATAAGGATACCAACCATGCTCTGCTCTGCTTGAAGTTCTGCCTTCTGCCAGTCTGTAATGCCTTTGGACTTTCCAGGTACTAGCACTGTTCATCTGTAAATCTCTATGTCTTCATATACTACACAGTGTCTGGCATTTCTGTTAGCCATGTAATGATAGACTAAGACACCCCATTTCTCTTAAAGAAATTAAATTAGGACTTAAGTTCTTTCCTATGTTCACCACAATTCACCATTTTTTTTCTATTTTCTTTTTCTTTTCTTTTCTTTTTTTTTTTTTTTTTTTTTTTTTTTTTTTGGAGAGGTTTTTGCTATAGAGCACATGTGCTCTCCAGAAAGACAGAGAGAGACAGAAAATTTAAAATCACCCCCGGGGTGATGGCCACGCCAGAATCCCTTCTCCTCCATTCTCCTCTTGGGATCTTGGGCATGCACACACATGCACCTGGTGTGAGTTTAAGCCACCAGGTCCGGGACTTGAACCCGGTCGACTACATGGGAGTCCAGCAACACAGCCATTATGCTAACTGCTGGTCCCAACCATTTACCTTGGCAACTCGACTATTGGTCTGCAGTCTGTTGTTCACATTTGCAGTTTAAGAAACCAACCTTATTTGTGCCGTCTTCAATTTATTTTCATCTATGTTTTATAGTTTTCATTGCAGAGATCTTTCACCTTTTTGGTTAAGTCTATTTCTATTTTTTTTGTTTCAGTTTGTTTTGTTTATAGTTTGATCATTTTTGAAGCTATCACAAATGGGACTGGTTTCTTGAATCTTTTTGTTTATAGATAGTTTGCTTTTGGCATAAAGTAATGTTAATTTTTGAAAGCTGATTTTATATCCTGCAACTTATCCAAGTGTGTTTTTTTTTTTTTTTTTTTTTTTTTTTTTTTTTTTTTTTTTTTTTTTTATAAGAACTCAAAAGCACAGGCAACAAAACAAAAATAGACAACTGGAATTAAATCAAACTAAAAGCTTCTGCACAAAAAAAGGAAACAAGAGAGTAAAAAGAGAACTTACAGAATGGGGTGGGGGGGACTGTTTGCCAACTATCCAATAAGGGATCAATATCCAGAATATATTTGAAACACAAACAATTCAATAGAAAAAATATATACAAATAAACAGAAAATACTTATAACAAGAAGACATACAAATGGCCAACAGATACATGAAAAACATGTTCAGTATCACTAATAATAGGTAATGAAAATCAAACCCTTAAGGAGGAATCACCTCTCCCCAATTTAAATGGATATCATCAAAAACACAAAACAATGACAAATGATGGAATGGATCTGCAGAAAAGGGGACTCTTACATGCTATTAGTTAGAATGTAAATTGATAATAGCCATTGTTGAAAGTCCAGTATGGACTTTCCTCAAACAATTCAAAATAGAATTATCATATGATCTAGCAATCTCAGTACTGGTATTTATTCAGAGAAAATGAAATCAGTAAGCCAAAGAGATAGATAAAATCCCATGTTTATTGCAGCACTATTCACAAAAGTCAAAATATGGAATTAACGTAAGTGTCCATCAATGGATGAATGGATAAACAAGATGTGATATATATACACAATGGAATACTAATTAGTCATAATAAAGAATGAAATCCTGTCAATTGAAGTCATATGGATGAACCTGGAGGACTTTATGTTAAGTGAAATAAGCAAGGTACAGAAAGACAAATACATGATCTCACTCGTTACGAGCTTAAAAAAACTTATCCATGTAATTGCAAAGTAGAATCGTGGTTACCAGAGGCTGAAGAGAAGAGGATAGAGGAGATGATTGGAAAAGATTGGTCAATAATACAAAATCAGTTATATGAAGTAATACAGTTTGATGTTCTATAGCATAGTAGAGTGAATATGGCTAATAATATTGTAGTGCCTATTTCAAATAACTAGAAGAGAGGATTTTAAATGTTTTCACCACAAAAAAATGTTAAATGTCTGAAGTTGATGGATACACTGAATACCATGATTTGATCTTTATACAATGTATTCATGTATCATGTATCAAAACATCACATCATACTCCATAAATATGCACAATTATTATCATTTAGTTTATGTAACATAAAAGGTAGTTTCTTGATTCTCATATCAGAAGAGCCTAAAAAATAGGTCTAGTCTAAAATATAGGATGAGGTCCAGCAATTTGCATTCTACAAACCAGTCAAATGAATTGATCACAGACTACAATGTGAGATACATTTGGGAAGAGCCCAGCAATTCAGTATGAGACATATAAAGTTTTAATTCTTTACAAAGTTATCATTCTCTAAGTCATAATGAGGAAAAAACATTGAATATTTCTAAACAAAAAATTTAAATAAAGGACCATTTATTTTGAAGACTGGTAGGCCTAGGAAAGAAAAACCATTTGTAGCTAATGTCAGACCTAGAATCTCCCCTGCAGCAGCAGTCAAGAAAAATTTAGCCACCAGATGGGGGACTCAACCAATGGATCGAAATCAAGTGTCCCTCATGAAATCCCAACATGAGTAGGAATACATTCTTTTTTTAAATAATGCAGTAAGACAGTCAAGAAGGTTAGAACTCACTTTTAAATTTAATTTCCCCACCTGAAATACTTGCTTTCCCCATGTCTCTTCAACAACAACACAGGCTTCAGATATTATTAAAGATAATAGTAAAAATCTACATCTTTACAATGCAAACTTGTTTTGAGTCAGTTTTTATCGTTTTTATTTCTTGTCTTGCTGATTTGGAAACCTGTCTAAAATGATGGGGAAAAATAAGTCACATTGTACTGTTTGTGTAAGTGTGGTTGCTACATGTATTTTTTAGTGGATCATGTTTGTGACAAGAAGTTTCCTTTAGCACTGGGTCATTTTAAGACATTTCCTTAGCTGACAACGAGGTTGTTCTAGTGCGATCAGCCACATAGTAGAACACAAGAGGATTGTGTGCTCCTGTAATAGGACTTACACAAAACCTCCCAAGATGATTTACAACAGCTTACAATAAATTACTCTGAAAGAATTTATGAGGCTCAAGAGGTAACATAGCATAGTGGTTAAGGGCACAGGTGTTGTAGCTGAGCTGCTTGGATGAAAGTCTTACCCCCTCACAAGCTTGTGTTCTTGGTCAGAGCATCTAACTCCTACATGCAGATTGGCATTAGTACCTACTGGATTATTAGGAGGATTACATGACTTAATCATGTTAAAAGGCTTTAAATAATAGCTGGGACATGGGGAACACTGTTTTATTTGCTGAACTATATTTACATAGTGCTGTGTATTCAATAGAAGAGGAAAAGTACAAGGGAATGGCTAAGGGGAAAATTTTGGCATATTAAAAATAACTAAACATATTAAGCATTTTGATTGGCCAAGCACAATGATTGTATCACAGAATATTTGAAATAGAAAAAGAAAAAATTATTTTAGTATTTAGGATGTCTAACTCTAAGAAACTACATTTTGGCTGACACAAAATGCACAAATAATTTCAAGATAAATATGAAATTTAAATATTTAATCAGACATTTAAAAATGGAAAGAAAGGACTCTAGAGGGGTTAAATAAAAACAAAAGGAGTGATTTTAAGTGCCCTGTTAACAGAGCAGAGCAACTGTCTCTATCACACATTTTGTGCTATGCCTGCTGTTCTCTGGAATACCTGCCAGTTGCAACTAAGCAAGCCTCAGATCCTATCAAATGGCATACAACAGGTCCAATGTCAATGAGTACATGGCACCTTTTCCTGAGGCGACACACTGACAAGCTCCATGTCAGCTTAATACAGTTTACGCGAATAGTGAGAAGGAGGATACTTATCAAGGAGTAATCAGACTGCGTGAGGTCAAGAGGCAGGTAGGAATGAATAGGGAAGGAGGTAAATGACATTTCCCACCTTCAGCAAAATGTATTTAAATGGCTTTGCTCGTGATTATTGCTAACTAGGAGGATCCGAAGCAAGTCGAATAATACAGAATTTACTCCCTGTACTTGATATAATAGAACAGATGGTTCATTTGTAGAGAGGGGAGAAAAAACCCAAAGCACATAATTTTATCAAGTTCAGTTGACTTCATTCCTGAATCTGCAAAATTAGGTTTGAGATCTTGTGAGACCAAAATTTCTTGTGAGATTTCTGTGCTTTCAGATTTAATTCAGGTGGAAAGTGAACAGCCTCTCTCCCACAGCAGCACCTTACTCCTGTTCTGGGTGAATCAGGGCCATCTGGGGTTGAGGGCCCATGGGCCCACCCATCTTGACATCACATCTCTGCTCCAAACCCTACTCTACAGCATGTATGATCATCACTTCCTCTAGTTTCACACTACAAGTTCCAAGGAAAATCTGCCTCCTGAATAATGAAGTTCTTGCTCTCTTTATTTGCCTAAAAATGTCTTCAGATCATTATTTCTCAACTGGCACCCAACTTTAATCCTTTCCATTCTTGAAGAAGCATTTGGAGTGTAATAACATAAAAAGGAGCAAGATAATCCTCCTGAGAGATATATGAACAGCACAAAATTATGATAAGCAAGATTTTTGGATTAATTAATTTAGAATAAATGATATTAGATATGATTAAAAACACTTACTTAAATCAATACTCAGTGTGAAGTACAAAAAGAAAAATAGTTCTCTTCATACAGTGATTATAATATTCTATCATTTCCTTTTCCCATCAATACCTCCTTCCTTAAAAATTGCTGCTGCGAAATAACCACTAAATGTTTTCACACATTTTCCTTCATCTCAAAGTTACCAACACTTTTTCTTTTCTGTAGATGTTGTTGCCTTAGGGTGTAGGCCCTCACCAGAGAGACAAAGACAATGAAAGGGAAAGTGAAAAATCACCCTCTAGGGGGCCATGCCACAATTCCTTCTCCTCCACTCTCCTCTAAGTATCTTGTGCATGCATGCACACTTACCTGGTTGAGTTTCAAGCCACCAGGTCTAGGACTTGAACAGCAGTTGGCCATGTGGGAGTCCAGCAACATAACCACTATGTCATCTGCTGGCCCCTCAAAGACATGTTTTGCTTTAAGATCTATCTACTTACTTAACCTTACAGCAGAGATGGTCAATTTGTAATGATACAAATTAAATACACATGTTAAAACAGTAGTGGTTCCTTTGTAAAGAAAGACATTGCAGGGACCAGCAGGTGGCATGGTGGTTGAGGTGCTGGACACTCCCACATGGCTGACCACGGTTCAAATCCCGGACCTGGCGGCTTGCTTTCTCACTCTCCTCTCTCTCTCTGTGTGTCTCTCTCTAGTTCTCTAGTCAAATTAAAATAAATGAATGAATAAATAAAATTAAATTTAAAAAATAATTCTTTAAAAAAAAAAAGAAAGACATTGCATATACTGCTAAGTGTAAATAGCTTGGAACTGATGCAATTAATTGTATTTCATAATACATGTGAAAAGCCCACTACTATATTATGACTCCAGTAACAGTGAAGGAGTTAATAAGCTGAGAGGAAAAGAATCAGGGCTAGGGAAGAATGTTTGGGAATGTACATGTTGGCAAATGAGCTTCCTATGTAAAGCCTTATGAATAAGCCTAACCTTTTTACCAGACAGTAACTCCTATTTGAAAGCCACTCTTGGTTCCATTTAAACAGTAAGGACAAGGCCTTACATTAAATCCAACTTTATTTAATAAACCAATTTGGAATAAGAGCAGCATGTGATCATTACTATTATTTTAATAGAATTGTTCAACTCGCTTTATTTTAGGTATGCTATTGAATGGCATTTGCAAAATGGTACAAGCAAATATCTTTTTATTTAAAAAGTTCAAGTGATTTAATGAAGCGGGTTTAACGAATTGGTATTAGACTAATCATGACCAGAGCTTTGGAAAATTAGACTTGCTAAGATTTAGATTTACTTGTTACTTCCAAGATTTTTTTTTTTTTTCAGAGAGAGATTATTTTGCTACAGGGCATATGGACTAGCTGGAGAGACAGAGAGAGATAGAGAGAGAGAAAGCAAGAAATTACTCCCCAGGGGGATGGTCATGCTGCAATTCCTTCTCCATTCTCCTCTCAGGATTTGGGCATGCACGCACATGAGCCTGGCCTGAGTTTTAAGCCACTAGGTCCAGGATTTGAACAGCAGTCAACTATGTGGGAGTCCACTGACATAACCATTACACCATCTGCTGGTCCCAAGATTTTTTTTATAAGATTCATATTGAGGAGTCTTTATTCAGAGAGAATATAGCTATCATATTAATTTTTTTAATCCTAAACTCATTTTTATTAAACAAAAATTATACAAAGTTGTTTTTAGGAACTGGAAGTTAGTTAGGAAAGGATCTGTCCACATTTAATACACAAAAGGAGATTCAGGTCATTAAAAGTGGTTATATATACACATTTCGACCTATCCCACATATGCAAGAATACTTTTTTAAGTTTTATTGATTTTTTCTATGAGAGAGAACAGAGAAAAAAAATGAAAAGGAGGAGAGAGGTAGCCCCAACAAGGCCTTCATGCTGCAGGCTACCCATATTCTCAGCCAGCCCAGATCATAGGCATGAGTGTCCCAGCATGCTCAGAGACATGCTGAGATGTAAACTTGGGACATGTCTCTTGTAGGTCCAGTCATGTTGTTGGCGTACCACACCCTGGTCCCAACAAAATTTTGACAAGACTGTCTCCTGGAATACATTGATGAAAAACAATAAAATATTGCTTCTACTATCTACTATTTATTATTAATAAAGTTTGAAAAGAAACCAGGACACTAAGAAGGTCAAGAAAATCATTTATAATAGGTATAAAGAATGGTGGGGGCATGGGAACCAGCAGTTAGCATAATGGCTATGTCACTGGACTCCCACGTAATCGACCACAGTTCGCGTCCCGGACCCGGTGGCTTAAAACTCACGCCGGGCGCGTGTGCATGCGTGCCCAAGATCCCGAGAGGAGAATGGAGGAAAAGGGATTGCGGCGTGACCATCCCCCCTGGGGGGTGATTTCTCGCTTTCTATCTCTGTCTCTCTCTGTCTGTTTGGCGAGCGCATGCGCCCTCTAGCGAAAACCTCTCCAAAAAAAAGAAAAAAAAAAAAAAAAGAATGGCAGGGGCGGAACCAACAGATGGCATAATGATTACGTCACTGGACTCCCACATAGTTGACCACAGTTTGAGTCCCAGACCCCAGCAGCTTAAGCTCATGTCGGGTGCATGTGAATGCATGGCCAAGATCACAAGAAGAGAATAGAGGAGAAGAGATTTTGGCCATCCCTCCCGGGAGTGATTTCTCGCTTTCCATCTTTCTGTCTCTCCGATGAGCCAAAAATCTCTCTCAAAGATAAAATGGCAGGAGGGGAAGTTTAGACTGTGAAGGTTTTATATTGTTAAGTTGTTTTTAATAATATTTTAATTTATTAAAAACATTGCATTATAAAGCTTTGTCAGAGCAAGCTTAAAAGTCAAATACATATATTGAATAATTTAAATATTTTTCATATTGGACAGATACGTAATGAATTTTCTGAAGAAAAATTTTTCTTAGTACTTTTGATATGGTTCTTAATAGACAATAAAAATATGTTCAGAGTTACTTGACATGTTGTTGTATTTAAAATGGGTTGTTACAAAAATTATACTCTAGCATTTTTATGGAGATAAGCTGAAAGTTATTTTGGTCCAGAGCCAACACACTACACATTGAAGAGGTGTTGCTTTTTTTGATAAAGGTAAGAATTGCACATTGTAAAGGTCAAAATATTTCTCTGTCCTTTTTCCAAAGGTCAGATGGTGTTGTATTTATATTGCTCCTTTAAAACTGTGATTAAACATTTTTATTTGTACTGTCTCTAGCTGTTAATCAACATCTGGGTAAAATGTCAGAATCACTTTTCATCTCTCTTAAGTGCTTTTGTTAGTACGCAGCAGCTGGAGTAAGAGTCACACTAAGGAAACACCCAGTCTCCTGCCTTCCAGTGTGGGCTGTTGAGGAGGAAGGTGGAGGGGGTGAGCTAAGGGCACAGGGTCTTTGTTACAAAGCCCTCATTGACGCAGTTAGACTGAAACATGTTCAATCTCACAGCAGGCTCTGAAAACTGATTTACAAGCAGTTACGCTATAAAATTAAGGTAAAGCAAGAAAACATTTAATGCTTTAAGAAAGAATGGTGATTGTAATGGCTCATGCTTTAATTATGACTCAACAGTATGTTTGTAGATGTTCTTTTTCAATGTCAGGAAACAAGACCAGATGTAAGAGAGCAGTTTAGATACTGTAATCAACAGACACAGGACAAACTGCAGTCAAGAGTCGTGTTTATGCTCTCGCCTCTGACTCACTGATGACCCACAGCCAACTGCCTTGATTCTTAGAGCTTGGTGTTTCTTATATGAAAATAATAGCCTTGGCATAAAAGAAAAAAAAAAAGTGTATCTCCAGTGAGTCATGAGTGTTCTTTAATTAATGCTTAAAAAGGTAGTTTAATATATTTAGAAACAAGTTTTTTTAAAGTGCAAGGTAAGATGATAATTGGTCTTAATTGACCAGGCTGAATTACAAAATTCTAATTTAACTTTAGCAGTTTTCCTTAGTGCCCTTTGCTAAACTAATTGATAAATCTATGAGCTATCCTCTTAAACTTGGGCTGATTCTAGAGGGGACTGAAATGAGCAAATTACTTCCTTCACGTACGGTGTTCAACCATGTGAGGTAATTTCCACTTCTAGTTCTCCATAGTACCCTTCATGAAACCCGAAGACTAATTCCTCTAAATTTTTCCACAGTGGCCTAGAAAAGTGAGATCTTCATACAGACCAAGTAGAACTTCTGTAAACATACGGCCAATTGTGGCAGATCTAAATTTTCAAACTTAGAACTCCATGTTCAAGTTGTCAAGTCAAAATAATCTTTGAAGAAACATTCTGTAAAGGCCTTAAAGCCTCACTGCTATTTTTCAGCCAGAACAGCAGTTGGTAATAAAGTCTCTTAAACAAAAAGAGGTTTTAACTATCATTTGCCCCCTACAATTCAGAGAAATGCCTAAGTGAAGTTACTTTTCCAATCTCCCGCAGTGGAACAAGAACAGCAGGGAGGGGATTGAAGGGTTACATATCAAGTGCTCCTATCCCATCCAACCAAATGGCTTATCCTGTGTTGGTTCACTCTGTACCTCTCAAATCTAAGGAAATACTTTTTTTCCTTTAAGAAACTACTTTATAAAAATAAAAAGTGAGGGCCTTTTCCTGCCATTTGTCTTTTCTGCCTAAATCATGATATATTATTTTTTTGCCACAGAAGTTACATTTTGGCCAAATAGTATAAATTGTACTTCTCTGAGTGGTGCCAAAAGAGAAGTCAGCATCCAAAGTTCACAAGATATTTTCCATCTCTTTTCTTATTACCAAAGGTAAGAAATATTAATAATCTTAAGAATTACATTATCCACATAAGCACATTAATTCTACTGAGATCTCAGCTAATTCCTCTTGGTTGTAGATGAACCTATACTGCTATAAATAAGTTGTTAATTGAACTGACATTTGTGCAGTGCTGTACTTAGAATATAAATATCCCAGGTGCTAAGTTTCCAACCAACTTACTAGTTATCCAGTACCAACAAACTCATGCCAACTCATTACACGACAGTGTGTTAAGTCAGTGTACCCTCATGAGGCATCATGCAATTAAAACCACAAAATGACCATATCTGTTCTCTCACAAAACAGGAGATTTTCAAATATTTTGAACTAATGTATACTTCTGTATTACTTCTGCATCATAGTAGGCTTCCCGGGAACTGACACTGGATCTTTGTGGTATGAAGGGTTGAAGACAACGAGTTTGGGAAAGAAAGCATGCCATCTGCAATGTGAGTGGCAAGTTACAACACTTTTGAAGTACATAGAGACTTATTAACCAAGCATTACAGAGTTAACCTCTTTATATAGAATTTATTTACTGACCAGTGGGTCCCAGGCTGCCATCACCTCTTCTGGATCTGTCTCCCCAGCCTTCTCATTTCTCATCAGAGATGCATTTCTCCCTCTCAGTTCATAATGTCCAGGGGGCTCAGTGGTGTATCCTGTACTCCAGAGACAGAGAATATGACTCAGGTACAAACCAAAAGACTACTATCTCCTAGTCATGCTGAATGAGACTAAGGATACATATAATTTAAGACAATCTAGTCGATGTGAATTTTATGAATTTTGATAAATATATGTAAAAGAAAGATCTACCTTTATTATTGAAATTCATATAACATGAATGCAAAAGGATGAGGATCAGTAAGGGTATTGTGACATTAAAAAAAAGGAGGGAAAGTCTACAAATATAGCCTGCACAAGGAAAATGTCCTAAAATATGTACAGAGATATCAAGGCAACATATTATTGCTTAAAACTTGGATTGAGCATCATGGGAAAGAAAGCCATTGCTATACCTGAGAGTTCTAGGAACGAATAAACAAATTTTATTTTCATATGCTAGTTTAAGTTTTTTTGTCATTTCATTGTTTTTTCACTTTATAATGATAATTAATTTTATTTATCTTTATAGAAAAGTGTAGATATTATTATCCGTATGTTCAGAAGTAAGGAAACTTAGTGAGGTTAAGCAAGTTGCTCAAAGTTACCAGTTGATAAATAATATAATTGAGTTTTGAAGCTATGACTAACTATACATTTCAACTTCAGGCTAGCCTCATAGCCTAATCCTGAAGGAAGCTTGATCTAAGTGGCTGACCATAGTTTGAATCCCTGACCCAGCAGCTTGAAAAACAAGCCAGGCATGTGTGCATGTGTGCCGCATATCCCAAAAGGATGGAGAAATGAAGGAGAAGGGATTGCAGGAAATGGGGGGTGCATTCTCCCTTTCCCTCTCTTTCATTCCCTCTATCTCTCCAGTGAGTACACAAACTCTCTGGAAAAAAAGAAAAAAATAAAAATCCCAACCCCTTAAATATTAAGAAATAAAATGCCCCCACCTCTAAAAGGGTTAAATGATCTGGTTTTGAAACCAGGACTACGTGCAGCTGAACTATCATCTGTTTTTACTGGCTTTGAGGACATGCACAAATACTCCTGCAAGAATGTAATAAATATGATGAAATAATAAAACCATGAAACTTAGGAATAGTTAGGTCTTTTATAAGGATATATCATATGACTCAGTTATGCTTTGTGTAATTTATTTTTGTTATAATGGTATAACCTTCCTCCCAGTAGTAGAATGAATCCTCAACTGGAACTCTCCTCTCCCCTTCTCCAGGCTCCTTCTGGACTGGATATGACTCATTCTGTTGATCTTAGCTTCACCATTCCTCTTCCTAAGGAAAACCTGTTTTGATTAATATTTAAAGTACCATGGGGATTGTTTCCTGTTTTTCTTAAGCTGTCTACCCCCTTGCCATTATCTCACAAATGATTTCTTAGGCATGCAGGTTTGTATTGTTTCTGATACTACAAGAAAAACAAATGGAACAGTGTTTTACAAATTGCCATACCCAGGCAGCTGGGAAGAGGAGTGGATGTTACATAACATGTTTCTGCGTACAATTGTATTGTTTTAGAAAAAGTACTCTTTTCCTTATTAAAATATTTGGAATTCGTAAATTGTAAAAATTTCCTCTAGACTTTACCTTTATGCATGTTATGACTCTTTCTGTTCTTCAGACAATAGAATAGTAAGAAAGTCGGGAAACTAAGCAGTACAAATGAATCTATAACTTTCTATGCATCCTTAAACAAACAGCTTAACTAACCTTCTTAGTTTCATTCATCTGTAAACTGGGGATAGCAACAGAATGCAGGATGACAAATTCAGCATTATGGAATTGACGATTTGCTAAGAGAACATATTTAATTCCCATCCCAGAAGAAGAAGAAAGACTTCCGAATTTATATAATAGCTAATATGAGTTTTATAAATCAAGCATAACTTTACTAGGAAAGAAAGATAAGGTAAAGAATTAAACAGCTCCATTCTGAGGGAACCAAGTGCAAAAACGAATGAATTTAAAAATCTTATGCAAAATAGACTGCTGGGAAAATACATTCCTGAACTTATTGTGCATTGGTAAATTGCATGTAATTCAATGTAGAAACCAAGAAGTGGATGATAAACAGGGATTGACCAGAAACTAAATAGTACTTTTTGACAGTTTAAAGATCTTTGTCCTTAACGGAAGAAGGAAGCACCGAAATATTATAAACTGTAGAGAAAATTGATCAATTTTGCATTTCTAAAACATTACTCATGGGAATGTACAAATGAATTGGACAGTCCAATCTTCATTACTCAATGACTTGGTGAGATGAGAAAAGATGGGTTGAGAAAAGAATGGAGTTTCCTACACTGGTTCTGAGGATGAGTAATGATGCTATTCATTGAGAAAGTGACATTCGGAAGAAGCGGTGATATTTGTTTGCTGACAGGAACCCTTAACATCTGCTTTCACTTTGGTCATTTATTGCTTTGTACCAAGTAATTATGCAAAATAACAGGTGGTTTCTGTATCCTGATTTGATCTTTACTGATATGTTTAAATACATAGTTATTGAAAACAGGAACAAAGAACTTATATAAAATTAGAAGTACATAGTAATAATAACAGAAAATAAGAAAACTCTATCTTGAGGGAAAAAATTTACATGCTTTAAGTAACTTAGTCAAAAAAGCAATCAAAAGAATAATATTTTCTGTATTTTTTTTTAAAATATACTATAGGTTACATGCTTTCCAGGAAGTGAGAGTCAGGGAAATTGAGAAATTGCACTGTGGGGTGGATGGCCATGGTGCAATCCCTTCTCCTCCATTCTCTTCTCAGTAGTTTGGCAGGTTCACATATATGCCCAGCACGCTAACCAAACTGTTGAGTAGCAGAGTCAAACAGCACAGTCAGCCATGTGGGATCCAGCTGCCTTTATCAGCATACTACCAACTGACCCTGGAAATCTTAAAAATAGAACTAAATGGAAATTATAATCATTTATATGAAAACTTCCAGAATGCTGGAAAACATATTTATGTTACTGAACTAAACTTACAGTTTAAGTTTGAAAAAAATACAAAATAAAAATAAATGAAAAGTTGAAATAAATAAAAGAATGCAACAGAAAATAATAAAATATAATATAACATTCAATAACATAGAAGAGTCAAAAGTTGGTTCTTGGAATCAGCTAATAAAAATTATAGAGCTCTGGCTAGGTAAGGAAAAAGGAGAAGAGACACTCATAAAAAATCAGGGATAAATTTTAAATCATAATTATATATTCTTAGTGTTTGAAACTAAGCATAATCATCTTTGTTTCTAAAAGCTTAAATAAGGACATATTTCTAGAAATGTATAACTTTACAGATAGTTCAACATGGCAATTGATGAGTTTGAATTTTGAAATCTTCTGTAAAGATTCAACTACTGCCTCACAACTTTCCACCAGAGTTTATCACTTGGGGAAGTAATAAACTCTCTGAGCTTTCTTTCTTTATTTGTAAACTGAAGGAAATAACAGTTCCTAACATCAATAATTCCAGAACAAACCAAAAAGAATTAGAATCTTGAGTTAGGTTTATAACTAGTAAAGATAATAAATTAGTAATTAAAATTTTTTCTAAAGAGAAAAGTACCAGCCCTATTTCATTTCTGATGAATTCCACCAAACACAAAGGGAAAAGTAATTCAAATCTACATATTTTTATTCAAATCTACATGTTCTTATTATTTAGGTAACAGAGAAGTAAAAAAATTTTTCCAATTCAAATTATGATACTCATATAACTCTGATTCTAAAATGAGACTAGTTTAGAATGAGAAAGAAAAATCACAGAATGATTTTATTTATGGATATCAATGTAAAAATTCTAAATAAAGTATCAGCTGACTCAGCAATTTCTAAAAGATCATTTGTCCTCACGTGGGACCAGCAGTTGGCGTAATGGTTATGTCGCTGGACTCCCATGTAGTTAACCGCAGTTCAAGTCCCAGACCCAGTGGGTTAAACTCACACTGGACCAAGATGTGAGTGTGCATGCCCAAGATCCCAAGAGGAGAATGGAGGAGAAGGGATTGCGGCGTGGCCATCTCCCAGTGGGTGATTTCTTGCTTTCTGTCTCTCTGTCTGTCTCTCTCTCTCTCTTTCTGGCAAGTGCACACTTCCTATAGCAAAAACCTCTCCAAAAAAAAAAAGAATTGTCCTCACAATTTTGGGTGTTCAAAATGACATTAATTAGTTTAACACTATAAATCGATTAACTCATTTCAAAATGTCAGCTAACTAAACAAAAATAAAAGCATACATTATGACAATTGATGTAGCTAAGGCATTAAAGTTCAACATTACCTCACTAAAAACTATTAATTAAGGGAATTACCTTAATATGGCAATACAGTACACATTTCATTAGCATATAATACACATATGGTATGCTAATGTAACATATATATATATATACACATATGTTACATATGGTATGCTAATGTAACACACACACACACACACACACACACAAACAAAACCTCAGGCCTTCTGTGTGGCTCCAATATTGCCCAACATTGCCGGGCCACCAGTGCCACTGCAACTGAACCTAAAGGCTACAATTTTTAAAACACTCTTTTTAACATCAGTACAAGTAAAAGAAGTCTTTTACATTCAACATTATTTTGGGTCTCTTTACCTAAGTAGTAAACTAAAAAACAAAAACAAGTAAGTAGCCAAAAAAAAAAAAAGCCATTGGTTAAGTTTGGAAAAAATTTTAAAGAAACAGCACTTCATTACTTGTGATACAATCAGTGTAGGAAAGTAGGCAAATAAATTTCATACAAAATAGGAGAGTTTTCCACG
Source organism: Tupaia tana (assembly GCA_026018925.1). Classification (NCBI taxonomy): domain Eukaryota; kingdom Metazoa; phylum Chordata; class Mammalia; order Scandentia; family Tupaiidae; genus Tupaia; species Tupaia tana. The sequence goes on along the minus strand of JAKSZU010000004.1, from coordinate 48,911,296 downwards.
AGTAGCTTAATAAGAAGATTGAGCTATTGAAAATAACTCAATATCCAAGTGGGTTGTTAGAGTATTTAATTTTTCAAAGTCTACATATTGAACCAGCAATAAAAACATAATGAAATACATCAATATTTATAAAACTCACAAAATTAAGGGACATTATTTATCAACGTGTGATGTGGAAGTTTTGGTGACTAGATCCCACATAGTTGACTGCATGATTGGAGTCCAGACCCAGGAGACTGAAAATCACATAGATACATCTGCGTGCTTGCCCCAAATCCTGAGAACAGAGGAGAAGGGAATGCAAGAGTGGCCATCCTCTCTAGGGAAGATGATTTCACTTCTTCTTTCTCTCTCTCTCTCTCTCTCTCTCTCTCTGTCTCTTCTCTGAAAACGCATGTACCCTATAACAAAAACTAAGGGAGAAGAAGAGAAGAGAGAGAGACATTATTCAAAACCATTAGAGAAACTTAAAGAAATAAGAGATACCATATTCATGTAGTGAAACTTTCATAGTACTATGATGTTAATTCTCTCAAGATAATCTATTAATTTAATTTAAATTAAAATGCCATCATGTTTATATAGTGGTTGGCAGTTTAACTTTAAAATTTGGAGAGAAATGCAAAATGTTATGAATAACTAAGACAGTCTTAAGGGAAAAAAAGAAGATAGAAGAAATATAATCAAATAGCTGCCAACATTTCCTGTAAGTCTATGTTAAGGCAGTGGTGTTAGTATAAGAATAGACAAATTTAGGTTAAGATAGAGTCAATATTGCATACAAATGAGGAAAAAATAAACTATTAATAAATTGTTCTAGGACACTTATTATTTAAAGAAATGACACTTAGCCTTACCCACATGATAATACAATATTAATTTTATTCAGATTAAATAATTTAGCATAAAAAAGTATGAAACGTTTCATAGAAAACAGAAGAATAATTTATGATGTCAGAGTTTATTAAATATGTTTAAAAATAATTAATTAAGGAAAAGCTGGTCATTTTAAGCACAACATTATTTAAACTCCTTTTTATCAGAACACATAACAAAATAGGGCACAAAATATAGAAGGTATTTACAACAGATATAATTAATACAGTTGATAATGTTTGTCTATACTTACAACACGTTAGATTTTAATGTTGACTTTCATGCTTCTCAAAATTTAGAGTTGACACTTCTATATAATTTTGATTTTTTTTTTATTTGGATGAGTTGGCACTTAAAAAATACAGATACTTCTGGACAAGATGGCTGTTGAGGACCTAAGTCTTACTGCTTTTTCTTATTTTCCCAAATCCTTTCCAGGGGGTGTGAAGGGAATCACACCCAGAAACATTAACAGACCATTTTGACCCATTGATAATAGGATACTTCCTAGTATCTTTGTCATGTAAATTAAGCTTCCTTATATCTGTTAAAGTCTGATCTCAACAACCTTCCTTCTCTAATCACCAACCTCAACAGTTACTGGTCCCAGTAACTTATCTTCATAATGTATCTAGCTTCAGCAATTCTCTTATTTGTCTCCTGTGGTCTTAGTTTATAGAGAACTGGTTAAGAATATACATTTTGGAGTAAAAAATTGGGGGTTCAAATAGAGACTATGACTTGTCTATGTTTCAGTTTTCTCCTCTGTGAAAATGAACTCACTGTAGGATCTTATATGAAGAGCTATTTAATATAAATTAAAATAATTCAGGTAAAGTGCTTAGAAAAATACTTGATGTGCCATATGCCATTATTGTTATTTTTAAAATATGATCATTATTTTTATCATTACTACTCCTTATACCTATCATTTTACTCTAGTCTTCCAACACTAAAATAAAACATTTTGGGCACCAATTTCTCTTCATCTACTATCCTGTCCCAGTTTTATTTCATAGCAAAACTAATCAAAACCATTTTTTTAAATTGTCTTTACTCTCATATCTTTATTTTCAATAATTTTAATTTCAATGATGTTGTCTCAATTTACTATGATCTCTGTTTTACTAAATTATATGACACTTTTCTGCCCTCATCTCAGAGACTCTCAAGAGAATCTGATGCAGTTAGATCTTTCTCCTTCCTCTTTCCTTCCTCTCTTCCTTTGTATTTTTCTTCTCCCTCCTCCTTGCCCTCTTCTTTTTTGACAATATTACTCTATTCTCTCTTTGTCAGTTCTATATAAAATGTAACTTTTTGACCCCCTAATTCAAGTTGCCCCAGTCATTCTCCAACATTACAATATTATTTCCCCCTTATACTTATGACATCAGAAATTATCTTAATTCTCTCTCTCTATTTTCAGTTCAGATCTACTTGATAATAAATCTCATGAAAATAAAAGCCCTTCTATCACTGTGATTTTTGTGTTTCCCACACCTTGGACAATGCCTAATATATCATAGGTACAACTTTGTTAAAAGAAGTTGACAAATTAACTAATATATAAACAAGTATCTGATACAAAGGGATGCTTAATAAACAGCCTTTGGGTTGGCTCCATAGCACAGTGATTAAGTAAGTGCTTTGTAGAGGAGATCAAAGCCCGGATGACTATGGCTCACATCCCATCCCTGGTGACTTGAAAAACATGCTGGGATGCTGGGCACATGTGTGTGCATGCTCAGGTTTCTGACAGGATGGAGAAAAGGAGGAAGGAGGTTTGCAGTGCGATCAGTCCCCACTGGGAGAGGATGCTTTCTTTCTCTCTCACTTTCTGTCTGGTTCAAACATGCAGGCTCTGGCATGATGAATAAATAAATAAAAGATAGCTTTTTATACTAATTTAGGTGCATCTGAAGAAAAGTTAGCTATGAGGTGTTAAATGACCCTCTGAGTGATACAATTGGATTCCCAAGCATAACTTCCCCAATAACCATAAACCAACATTCTTTCTACTCTGAACGTCCATCGTTTTGTGGTTTTTATTTTTTTTAGGCATTATGGAAATGCCTTCCTATTTGTGTTGCCAACTCTTTCACAACAATTTTAAACAATTTTGTAGTGAATGAGTTAGTCTAACTACAGAACCGTAAGTGTCGTGATATTGATCAGCTCCTCCACATATAATGTGGAACTCTGACCCCCGAAATAATATTATAGCATTACCCTAACAATGTCTTAAAAGTCAGTCGAGAAAATAATGTGTTCAATCATTTTTATGAAAAAGAAGTAAAACTGTTTTAAGAGACTGAATTGACCAATTGCTTTAATTAGCCAATCAACTAAGAAAGAACTGACCATTAGATGGCCTGAAACGTACTTTCATATAGAGCACTATAATTTACAAATCACTTTTATATACATTATTTCATTTAATTTATAATGTTATGATAAAGTTATAGCTAGCCAAAGCTTAAATTATCACTAGCAATGAGCTAAATTGTCATATACTCTAATTTCTTTCATTCCAAAATAATGATGGTGATAATGACACATTACTGAGTTGAATTACCTTGTCCCTTAGTAGAAAAATTAACATATTCTTAAAATGAACTTTAAAGTTTGACTAGCCAATGTTCTTATGTCTTAGTAATATTGCAATACATGTCAATCATTCTAGACACATGATATTTTATCCTATTTGTGGGTGGATTTTAAAATTACATTCACAGAGTATTATTTAAATTAAATATGGGAAGAAAAATGTAAATTGGATCATTTAAAATATGAAGATACAGAAACATATTAGCAGTTGTCATCTATGTATTATCTTCTATTTGAAGACATGGCAAACGCACAGAACTTATACCATATTCTGCAAACTCTGATACAAAACTTGACATGTGCTAAAATGTCAAATCTACCAATGTCAGTTACTAGCACCTTCTTTGGAAGTATATTCTTTTTTTAATCACTTTATTTCCAGATACTATTTTGGAGGCTTTATAAAGTTTTCATAACCAAGAAAAACTCTATTAATTTTTCCAGTAATTTCTTATGTAGTTTTATGGAATAAAACTGTAGCTGGAAGATGGCAAATAGAGGTTTTGTCATATTTTTAATACAATTGCTTATCCATAAAAGAGGAAGCTTTAGCTCTAGCTGGCAGTTAGAATTGGGAGAACCATGGAGTCCTCCCATAATACTAAAAAGCTAAGGCCAGTCAGCACTACAAGGCTGACTGTCACTCTTACTGTGATAGGTATATGTAACTTTCCCAGTAAGAACTCAAAGGGAGAATAGGTCCAGAGTCAGACTCTATATGTTTGATAGTTTTTCTGATTTATATTTTTAGAGGGATAAGAGGTTGACTGGAGTACATTGTACATTTTATATTTTTAAGCAAATTCCAAATAAATTATTTGTTGAATCATAGATGTTAGGGTATCAAGAGGCATCCCCCCAAAATCTGTTCTACTTCATTATTTTCCCCCAGGTGAAACATTATAATCCCCACTATACAGATGAAGTAGTGAAACTTTGAGAGCCTAAGTGCTTTGGAAAAAAAAAATCAAAAGTTAATTTATTTTATTTTTATTCTAAATTTTACTTATTCATTCATTTATTTTTAATTTGACAGACACACACACACACAAAGAGACAGAGAGAGAGAGAGAGAGAGAGAAAGAGAGGGCAAATGAGAAAGAAAGCCACCAGGTCCGGGACTCAAACTGTAGTCAGCCATGTGGGTGTGTCCAGTGCCTTAACCACCATGCCACCTGCTGGTCCCCACGAAGATTAATTTAACTAGATGCAGGCACCTCTGTTAAAGCACTTAGTACACAATTGCCTCTTCAGATCTTACTTGATGATCTCCCCCAAAAGTCACTAAGCACCAAAAAATTGCATGTAAAGAGGCCACATGCATATTTGTCACACCTTGTTTATTTACTTTTTTAGAGAGAGAGATATTTTTCCTATAGGGTACATACGCTTGCCAGAGACAGAGAGAGACAGAAAGTGAGAAATCACTCCCCAGGAGGGATGGCCGCACTTCAACCCCTTATCCTCCAGTCTCTTGTCGGAATTTTAGGTATGCATGCACACATGCCTGGCTTGAGTTTTAAGCTGCTGGGTCCAGGTCTCAAACCACAGTTGACTACGTGGGAGTTCAGTAACATAGCCATTATGCCATCTGCCTGTCCTATTTGTCACATCTTAATCACAGGCTCCTGAACCCATGTGACACATAGAAAAGTTTAATTACTGCTATAGAATAAAAAGTAATAAACAGTAATAGTTCTAGCATTTACTATTAAATATTATTTGTGCCTGGACATGAAAAGGTATTTATTTTAGTAGGAAATTATGAATGATGCATCTTATTTGCATTCAGTAGAGTCATGAAATCAGATAATTATTAGAGCAACATGGGATCATGCTGTGTATTTAAAAAGGAAGGAAAGATGGTCTGTATGGTGGTATAGCAGTAAAATGCAGTTTTCAGTGCAGCAGGCCCGCATACATTAGAAAGGTTACCTACGGTTGTCTTCTGGAGACCTCCCTGAGCATGCCAGGACACATATGCCCAGATCTAGGGCTGATTAAATCTGAGCTGATTGAAGTGTCAGGACCCTATCAGAGGTACTATAGCTTTCTTCCTGTCTTACTCAAGGAATAAATAAACACCTTTTTGAAAAAGAGGGAAAAACTAAATTTTACTTTTTAGTTCTTTAGAATATTGAGTATGAATATTGATAGAAAGTTAAGTATCAAGACCTTTTATATTTTTAATGAAGCCCAAATGAAGCTTTCTTTCTCAGAGTTGTTGATAGCCATTATGAATGGAATGTAACAAAACATCCTTTTTGAAATCTTTTCAAGAAATGTTATTTTTCCCTTTCTTTCCAAGTCTGAGTATGCAATACAATTCACGGTGAAAATTAACTCCAAAAGCATCACACTTTCCTACCATCATCATTTTTTTTTTTTTTTTTGGAGAGGTTTTCGCTATAGGGCGCGTGCGCTCACCAGACAGAGAGAGACAGAAAGACAGAAAGCGAGAAATCACCCCCCAGGGGGGATGGTCATGCCACAATCCCTTCTCCTCCATTCTCCTCTCAGGATCTTGGGCACGCACGCACACGCGCCCGGCGTGAGTTTTAAGCCACCGGGTCCGGGACGCGAACCGTGGTCGACTACGTGAGAGTACAGAGACATAGCCATTACGCTAACTGCTGGTTCCCCCATCATCATTATGAAGGTGCTCAGTCCTCAACCTCTTTCACGTGGGAAATTGTTTAGGTCTTTTTGACAGATTTAGAAACAGAGAGTCACTAACTCCATCTATAACCTCAAAGACCCATCTGTCAGTTGCAGACTGACAGGTCTGCATTTTGTTTTGTTTTGCTTTGCTTTATCCTGAGGGCACTAATGGCTGCTTATAATTGGGACATAAAGATAATCAAAGAGGAGACACAAAAAGCATTTTATATTAGAGAATAGCATCAGATTGCCTGAAGCATCATTTATTTTTCATTGCCCACTAACATGGATAAGTTTACATATGTTTCTTTCAGATACACCTGTCAGCTGATACCAGACCAAATTGATATTATTTAGTATTCACATGGTCACTTATTCTCCCAGAGAAGAATGGAAACAACACATTAAAGAACTGACTCATAGAAAATATCTATTTTTTTAACATACACTTACGACTAGAGTATAAAATATCTCTTGAGTTTTGATTATTTATTTATTAGATCAATTGCAGTGATTTTATCTTTCAGCAGCCCCATCAGCAAACTGGAAATTTATCTCATTCACAAATTCATTGTTCTGACAGATATATATTCATTCTTAAAATATAAGAGAAGAGAGAAGAGAAGAAGGAGGAAAGGAAAGAGATGTGTCATTTTCTGAAACACTTTATTCTGATACACAGATGATCAGCTTATTCTTAGGTCTCTATTGTATAATTGGAAAAGAGTTTCCTATTTCATTCCATTTTGTAATGTAAGAAGTCTTGGCTTCAGTTCTAGCTGGTGCCATACAACTACTAAGAATAAAAATTTAAGTAGCTTTTAGTCTGAAGATAACACAGAAATTTTACATAAATCTCTCTGCAATTGATGAAAATAACTAACAATTGGCTTTCTTTTTGAAAAATCTTAGGAAACATTGAAAATTAATAATATAGGCTTCACACTTGATTTTATATTGGTTGGTAGTTTATTTTGTGTCTTAATTTAAATAAACATGCAAGCATGTGGGTTTATCTATCTGTATTACTAAATCAATATTACAGATTTTTTGTAATAAATGATCTAACGGTACATTCCTGTGATTGAAGGATACACTAAAGCTTAACTAAAGAAAGCTCTTTTCAGGAGCCAGCAGTTGGTGTAATGGCTAGGTTGCTGGACTCCCATGTAGTCAACTACAGTTCAAGTCCCGGACCTGGTGGCTTAAACTCACGCTGGGCACATGTGCGTGCATGCAGAAATTCCAAGAGGAGAATGGAGAAGGGATTGTAGTGTGGCCATCCCCCCTGGGGGGTGATTTTTCACTTTCTGTCTCTGTCTTTCTCTGTCTTTTTGGTGAGCACACACACCCTATAGCAAAAACCTCTCAAAAAAAAAAAAAAAAAAAAAAAAAAAGGAAAGCTCTTTTTTAATTTTAACAGCATAAATGGTATAAGAACATATTTATATATACATATATATATATAGAGAGAGAGATGTACACACACACACACACACACACACACACACACACACACAGATATTTCTCTTTTTTGGTCTTACTTTGAGATTGCTTATTTGAGGCCAAAGTAAGGCAAACCAACTAAATGAGATTAATTTATTTTTAAATTTCTTGGTTTCTCCTATCAAGTATCTTTTCTGGTTAGGCCATAGTATCTCCAACAGTCTGTTGGCCCCAATTCCTACTTTTAAAGCAAAACAATTTCATACTTGTCCTTTATATAAGTTACCATGGCTTTGTAATTAGAAACTCTGGCTGTATCTGACTAGTCCAAGGATCAAATTCTGATGTTAAAGCTGAGATGAAGGAGGCAATAGCTTATGACGAATCCTACCTAGTACAAAAATTATGCCTAGGAAAGGTGCTATGAACCACATAGTGACTACTATTTAACCATGTCTTTCCTCTCTGGGCATTGGAATGTGAGACATACAAGGAGACAAAGATAGTAAACTGACTTAAAGACTGAAAGACATTTGGAGTGTTATCAGTTTGGATGCTTTCTGACTGCAGTTAATAGAATACTCTGTTCTAAATTGGATTGAGTAACAAAGAAATTAAATTTCTTTCATAAGAAATCCAGAAGTAAGTGTGGTTTAGAAGTTGCATGTTTTTGTTTTGTTTTGTTTTTGTTGATGATAGAACACATACACATGAGACAGAGAGACAGAAAAACAGAGAGAGAGAGAGAGAGAGAAAGAGAGAGACAGGGAGAGAAAGAGGGACTGACTATAGCGCTTGGTCATGCTGACAACCCGGCTCACCAGGACATTGAGCACACTTGCACTTGCCCAGCACATTTCCGGATGCCTAGGTTGGGGATTCAGACTGTGATTAGCATGTGGCTTCCAGCTCCACAGCCAAGTATGCTACTGGTTGCACCACAGAGACTAGGCCTGGCAGCTACAATAGAAAGTTCTAGCTCCACTTCTTAGTGAATTGCTGTCTATTGTTGGCTTTGTTCTCATACTGGAAATAAAATTGTTGCTACAGTAGTACAACTAAAATCCAGGACCAATATCATCTGTAAAAAGAAGATGGACCACTTCTTTTCTAGCTATCATATCTTCAGTATGATAAACTTTCCAGACTCTGTCTGGAAGACTTTCCCTTTTGCCTCATTGGTAAGTGATCAATCAAATACCTCTCATATCCAATATTCAGCTAAAGGAATAAAATTAACCTAATTTATACAATTTAAAACACTCATTTGTGAAAAATTGCAGTCAGCAGAATAAATTGCAACAAGTAAGTAAATAATAAAAATAGAAATAGAAAGAACATAGACTAGCAGGAAAGAACTAAGCTGAGTCAGGATAATGGCAAACAGCCATTTTATCTTGAAAATCTATCAGAGATTCCTGAAGCCTTGCTAAGGGTATATAAATTATTCTATTTTCTGAGCCTACTTCCCTGGGTATCTTTGCAACATAACTTCTAAGCTGAATGAAATTTAGTATGTTCCTACCAACTTCTAAAGACTAGCATAGCATCTTAGTTGTTAGGCTATATCCCACATTCCAGACCTGTTATGACTTTTTAACTCTATATCACAAACTACTTTTCCAAGTCTTATTCTCCTAGAGGCCTCACTCTTTAATATTTAGGGTAAAATTATAATTCATTAAGATAGCCCTTTTCCAGGTTCCTTCTGTCCTTGGTTTGATCAGAACTTAGTACAGGTGTTTGCTTTAGATCTCCCGACTGTGATGTTCTAGAAAATTCATTTTTCTCAATTCTTCCCTTTCCCATTTTCTTACTCCTTAGTTACTTTCCTAGTTTGCTATTTTTTCTTCACTCAGTTCAGTCATTGTTGCGAGGGAGATCAATCCTGCTACTGTTGGTCATTCACATTCTTCTGGCAACTGCCACTAATGGCATGATCACCACAGGAGATCCCAGAAGGTAGCCTCCTGCTGTGATGACACTTCTGCTAACTCAGTAAACACAGCCCTTTTTCAGGTTAGAATTTTTTTAAATGTTAGTTTTCTATTGCAGTGTAACAAATTATCACAAAGTTAACAACTTAACACAAATTTAGTTTCTCAGAGTTTCTGTGGATCAGTAATAAAACACAATTCTCTAGGTCTTTCTGCTCAGAGCCTCACAACGCTGTAATTAAGACTCCAGTCTGGGGGTTTGTTCTCATCAGAGGCTCAGTGTATTCTTACAAACTCACATGATTGTTAGTAGAATTAATTTCCAAGCAGTTGTAGAACTCATGGAATCTCCTTCTGCAAGAGTAGTAGAAAATATTTCTCTGACTTCAGGAAGGTCCATTTAAAAGGTTTGCATGATTATGTAAGTTGTGTCCAGAAAAATCTCTCATTTCAGTATTTAGACATAACTGATTGGGGACCTTAATCATGGAAACGATAACCTATTATATTCATGGTCTTACCCACATTTTATGGGAGGTGGTTATAAAAGGCTTGTACATCAGAAAGTGGGAATTTTGAAAGTCATCTTAAAATTCTGCCTACCACAAAAGACATCCTGCACTTTGACCTCATTTTCAGTCTTTAGACAGTTGAAACAAAAAGATGAATGAGATCTGTTAAGAGAGTTTGAGAGTTTGCTCTAATTTGGAATACAAATATATGGGAAGATTACATAAAGGCAATAAGATTAGCATTATAACAAAAAATGATGGGAAACTATAGGTCAACAGAGAAAAGCATTCTAAGCCAGTTTGGCGGAAGAGGAAGAAATAAGGCAGATACCTTTAAAAGGTGACAATGTCTCTAAAATTTGAGGGTCTTAGAGATAAATAAAAATTGGTCAATTTAAATGAGAGAAAAAGGATAGTACATGTAGAGGAAGAAGAAAAAAAGTGATAATTGTCAAAAGCCTAAAAGTATATGTATCATCTCACAAAATATTGGCAATTTCTCATTTTGCTAACATTTAAGGTTGGAGGGAGAGAATGCAAGCAGTTAAAATATACAGAGGCATTATATTAAAGGTATTGAATGCCACTCTGTAATTTACAAGATATTAGTCCATTATAAATGAGAAACTGGATTTTTGGGGAAATGATTAATATATTAGTACCATTTATCATATTATCTTCATGATCACATGAAAGACAGCTTCAAGAAAGGAATGTGGATGACATGTTCATAGGATATTGACGTTGTCCAGGTCTGAAATAATGGGAAAATGAGATAGAATAACAATATTAGAAATGGGAAAAGGAAGAATTGTGACAGTTTGAGAGGGTAGAGTTAATCAATTACATCTGGTAATTGATTAAACAGTAGTGGTAAAAATGAGGGAAGAATTCAGACAAATTCCTAGCCTCATCTTGGCAACTAAAAGTAGAACATATGAAGGATTTATAGGTCTAGGATTGGAAAAGAAACAATTTATACAGCTTGGGAAAGTTAATTTTGAGATTCTTATGGAATACAAAATACAGATTTCAATAGACTGTGAACTAAAGCAAATGCATAGCTCTAAAGCACAAGAGAGAATTCAAACATCTAGGCTTTAGAGTCAGCAGTATATAGATATCAGGTAACCCACATTAAAGTGCCCCAGAATATATGAATAGCAGGTAAGAAAATATTATGTGGCAATAGTTGAAGCATAGCCAAGCAGAAAAAAGAAAAAAAAAAAAAAGAAGAATCTTCAAAGCTATTAAAAAAAAATAAAATAAAATAATGTAACAACAAGAGGGGGTAAGACAGACTAGAGTTACACCAATGGTGTCACATTAAAACTGATATAGGGCCTGGCAGGTGGCCTGGCGGTAAAGGGCACTGAACTCTCACATGGCTAATCGTCGTTCGAGTCCTGGACCTGGTGGCTTACTTTCTCACTTTCCCTCTCTCTTTCTGTCTCGCTTGCTATCTCTCTCTCTCTCTCTCTCTCTCTCTCTCTCTCTCTCTCTCTCTCTCTCATGCTCTGTCCCTCTCTGATCAAATTAAAAAACAAGTAAGTAAAAAATAAAAGTTAAATAAAAAAAGACTAATATAAAATAAGACGAGACGTTTCTTGGATTTAGATATAGCAAATAGAGCATCACTGAGTAACTTCTCCAAAGAAATTAAATAGAGTGATTGAGAGAGAGTTCATTTGACATTATCTGAGGTACAAGAGGTGATAAAGAGTGGGACTATTCCTCAAGATGCCCACTTGAGAAGAAAAGGTGTTTATGGGAAAATCTAGATGAGGCACTAATCTATGGAAATGTAAAGCTTGGAGTACTTTTAGATGATATGTAATGGACCCACAGAAAAAGGCATTAAAATAAAGGAATCATAACAAAATAATTCATGGAAAGAAATCATGAAGAGAAAATGAAAAATCAAAAACACTGGTAATAAGGGGTTTGAACTTAAGCAGGAAATGCATCTTACTGAGACTGATGAGAAGGAGAATGGTAGAAATATACCTGTTTGGGAAATGAGGTCTTGTTGTGGTCAAAATCAGATTACTACAATGTGTGTGTGTGTTGTTTGTTTGACCAAAATAAAATATTAGGTCAAAGGGTTTATTGAGAAGGCTTTTCAAAACAAGTTTCTGAGAGGAATGTGTGAAGCTTTAAGGAAAAACAAACAAACAGAAAATGTGGATAAGTATCAAGGACCCAGGTGTAGATCACATTTAGCATCTTGTAATTCTGAACAGAGCAAGCAAACATGGTGAGTGACTAGACCAAAGGAAGAGATCAAGTAGCACTAAGGATTCATTTGAGGTTAAAAAGTTTAACTTGTCAGCATGATTGTGTGTTTCTTTCCAGTTACATTCAGCCATGTTGGTACAGAAATAAAACAGGCAGACTTGGAACTCACCTGGGGCATTAAGTTCCATTGTCTTATTACCATTTATACTCTTAGCACTTCAACAAAACATTTAAGTTGCCACCAACGATGCTGCTCATATTTAAACACACCCTCTTTTAATAACTGGACATAAAATGATCACATTGATTACTACCTCCTTTCCAATAATCAATGTTATTAGTTCTTTCTCTTAAGTATATCAAGAATGTATCTGTATCTTTCCAATTCTGAAGCTGACACACTATTTCAACTGTCTAGTAAAGTAGATTGTTGTCTCTCTTGTAGTCTAATATAGTAGTCTCCTAGTAACTCTATATTCCATTTTCTTGCTCTTGCCTTAATTATGAAATACTTTAACATTTAGAAAATTGGCATGAGTAATAGCATTTACTTTGTTATATACAATGGAGAACTCTTAAAGTAAAATGAGATTGAAATAAATCTAAAATCTTTTCCACTTCTATTTTTATAAATCTCACTCCTATTCTTCTCTTCCAATATGTGAGTACTATCCCAAATTCAGTTTCTGTAACTTCCATGCATATTTTATAATAAATTTATTATATATTTACTACAAATAAATATATGAATATATGAAAATATATATGAAATATATATTTACTACAAGTAAAATATATAAATATATGAAAATAGTTTTGTATATTTTTAAATAATCTAAATTGTATTATGCTTCATGTCTATATAAGGTTTTATCAAAACTAATTTAATTTACAATAGAATTTAAGCACAAGAGCTACCCAAGCATAAATTTAACAAAATACATAAAATATAGGCATACATTGAAAAAGAATGTAGAGTTATAAGACGTTCATGGATTGAAATTTTCAATATTGTTGAATGTCAGTTCTGTCCAACTTGAAGTACAGATTCAACACAATACATTTCAAAATTACAGGGTGGATTTTTTAAATACAAATTTATGGTGCCAGTAGGTGACGGAATGGTGAAGGCTCTGTACTTCAACATGGCAGCTTGAAAATCACATCAGCACAGGTGTGTGCATTCCCAAAATCCCAGGAGGAGAATGGTGGAGAGGCGATTGCATGGCCATCCCTCCTGGGGGCTGACGTCTCACTTTCCCTCTCAGCGTCTCTCTCCAGTCTGTGCACAAGCCCCAACCTTTAAAATAAAATATCTCTTTTTCTCTCTCTCAAGCACATGTACCCCATGAAACTAACAACAACAGCAAAAAAGATATTGCTAAGAGTAAGCAAAGACACAGGCAGTAATGTATCAACCTGCAGTGCTAGAAACCACATTTGACTGTAGGTTCAACCTGAAACACACTGAGCACATATGCCAAGGTCCTTGAAAAGCTGGAGGCCTAGAGGAGGGGGCTTATAGAGTGATGAGACCCTAACCAGGCTGCCTCTTTCTCTCTCTCTCATGTAACTCTCTCATGCTTTTTCTCATCAAAAAAAAAAATAAAATATGATTAAAAAGAGAAAAGATATTAAGGAAGTAAATGCATGTCACATATTGAGGAAAATAAATATCATACAGATATCTTCAAATAAACATATCAAGATTAATTTAAAAACTTAATTCTGTAAATAAAGGACAAATAATTCAATTAAAATGGGTGTACACTGAATAGACATGCCAGAAAAAAATTGTGTAAGAAAGGTTAAGAAGCATATAAAAGATGTCCAATGACATCAGTAATTAGAAAAATAAAATTATAATTATGGTGATATTATAAACCTTTAAGTGTAGCTAAAATGAAAAAGACTAACAGCACCATGAATTGGCAAGAAAGTGGAAGTATTGGCATTTTTTTAACTTTTTATTGGAAGGAATCCAGCATAATCATCTTAGAAAGCAATCTGGGATTTTCTAAGTCTAACATATAGCTACCATCAAACAGAAAAACCATTCCTTGGTATTCAGAGTAGCTTTATTCCTAACAGCCAAACATTGAAAACAACCTAAGTGTCCATGAAGAGATGAATATGTTCTTACAGAGTACTTATTCAGTAATAAAAAGGAAAGAACTACTGAATCACTGAACAATATAAATGATTTTTAAAATCATTTTGATGAATCAAAGAAGTCAGATCCCAAAGAGTAAACACTCACATTTCCAAGTGATACAAATTCTAAGACAATTAAAACTCATAAATAGTAATGGAAAGTAGATTAGTACTTACTATGTAATAAGTTGGAGAGAACTATAGTTTACAAGGGTGTACAAAAGCAGCTTTCAAGAATAATACAAATATTCCATATCTTTATTTTACAGTTTAAATGGGCTCAGTTTCTTAAAAGTTAAACAAAATAATATTGTTATTAAAAAATTGAAATAAGGGACCAGCAGTTGCTGTAATAGCTATGTCGCTGGACTCCCATGTAGTCAACCACGGTTCAAGTCTTGGACCCGGTGGCTTAAACTTATGCCAGGTGTGTGTGCATGCATGCCCAAGATCCTGAGAGAAGAATGGAGGAGAAGGGATTGTGTCATGGCCATCTCCCCCAGAAGGTGATTTCTCGCTTGCTGTCTCTCCGTCTCTCTCTCTCTCTCTTTCTAGTGAGCACATGTGCCCTATAGCAAAAAAAAAAAAAAAAAAAAAAAAAAAAAAGAAAGAAAGAAAGAAAGAGCAATGGAATTACAAGTATACATTTTCACTAATTTAGCCAGTTAAAGAACTTTTAAATAGTAATAAAACTTTCAAAATTTGAATCAGGAGAAGGGGAATTAGGAGCTAGTGTGAACAAGGAACCTTGTATTGCACATGTTTAAATTAACAAATTAATAAATAAATATATCTTTTAAAGCTATAGAAGGAACCACCCAAGGATTTCAAGACTCAAATGGTTGCAACAATGTTGCTCCTGAGAATCAAGATTGTTATGTCTGGGGCGGCAGGTGGCATGGTGGTTAGGTGTGCTGGACTCCCATATGGATGATCATGGTTTGAGTCCCAGACCTGGTGGCTTGCTTTCTCATTTTCCCTCTCTCTTTTGCTTCTTCTCTCTCTCTCTCTTTCTCTCTCACTATGTCTCTTTCTGATCAAATCAAAATAAACAAATAAGTAAATAAAGTTAAACAGAATAATTCTTAAAAAAATAAATTGTTATGTCAATGGAGGAATACATCATACTTACATTATGGCTACTTTTTAATAGGCTTTTCATTGGCATGCAACTTTTTTCTTCATGCAAATCTACTATATGATTTTTAAAAGGCATTTCTCTCCCAACTGATGGTTAGATCTTCCGGATATAATGCATGCCTGTTTTAGCTATTTTATTAAAGAAAGCGCTGGGCATTTGAGCACATCCTTTGTGCCTTGTTTTGTTAGGAGTGTTAATCCTGGCTGCACAGAGGACTAAACAACAACTCCCAAATAAACTTCATCATGTTTCCCAAGAGGGCTTGTAGGGTATTTTTATGCAAATAGGATTTCATGTGTCCTTCTCTCAGTAACCTTGTGTTTACTAATAAGAGCTATATCCCTTTCCTTTCCCAAGTTACAAAATTAGAGCCCCATTCAATATAGTAAACCATGGAAATTTCCAGGTGTCAAAGGCAAAAAAGCAGGGGAGGTGGTATAAGTCCGAGGCAAAATAATCATTTAGTCTACATATCCACAATTAGAGTTGAGACAGGATTTCAACCTAGTCCCAGGATCAATGAATTTTAAAATAGAAAAGAATACCTGTTTAATCTGTCTAATCTGATTAACTGTTTAAACTATGTTCTCACTGTCCTAATTAAAGTTTTTCAGTTATTAAACCTTATTAAACATGAGAAATTGTTCATGTCTCAATGTATATGCTATCTAAATTTTCACACTAGACTCAAGCTTCAGGTGCTAAAAATCAGATGGGTTTAATTCTTCTTCTTTATTATTATTATTTTTTTAATATGCCAAAGAGCACATGTGCTTCCTGGAGAGAGAGAGAGAGAAAGTGAGAAACATTCTCCCCCATAGGGTATGGTCATGACACAATCCCTTCTCCTCCATGTCCCCCTCCTTTCAAAATTTTGAGCAATCACACACATGAAGCCAGAGTGACTCTCAAGCTGCCAGATCCATACACAGTGGGCCATGTGGGATCCAGGCACCTTAGCTACCATGTCAGAGGCAGGCCCAAATTTAATTTG
Source organism: Tupaia tana (assembly GCA_026018925.1). Taxonomy (NCBI): domain Eukaryota; kingdom Metazoa; phylum Chordata; class Mammalia; order Scandentia; family Tupaiidae; genus Tupaia; species Tupaia tana. The sequence goes on along the minus strand of JAKSZU010000004.1, from coordinate 48,894,730 downwards.
TGTACTGAGTTTTATAAATAATTTAATTTTGTAATATTTAACATGTTAGAACTTTTACAATATTTAACATGTAAAAGCCTCTGAAATCTTCCCAAAACTCCTAATAATATGTCAAGTATGCCAAAACGGGTGTCTGGACCTACAAGATAGAAAATAAAAGTCTAAATTTTTGTTTTTGGGTTTTTTTGGGGAGAGGTTTTCATTATAGGGTGTGTGCACTCGCCAGAAAGAGAGAGACAGAGAGACAGAAAGCGAGAAATCACCCCCCGGGGGGATGGCCACGCTGCAATCCCTTCTCCATTTTCCTCTTGGGATCTGGGGCACACACGCACATGCACCTGGCGTGAGTTTAAGCCACCGAGTCCGGGACTTGAACCACGGTGGACTACATGGGAGTCCAGTGACATAGCCATTGTGCTAACTGCTGGTCCCAGTTTGTTTGTTTTTTTTCTTTTTTGCTATAATAAATTTTTAAAAACTAAAATAAATTAATTTTAACACAAAAAATTAGTAATTATGCATTGAAAAGAAACCATTTCTGGGCTCTTTCCTAAATTCTAATAGAAATGCTAATAAACAAACTGATCAGATTATAAATTCACATTACAAAGAAAAATTCTTATGTATAGGCACTAATATCTATGCATAAATTCCAACTGAAGGATCACTTATGTTTAAGAATAAACAGATTAAAAGTCATATAATTTTCAGATTTGATTATTGATATCTTCTAAAATTATGTCAATTAAAACCTCAGAAATAGGGACCAGCAGATAGCAAAATGATTATGTTGCTGGACTCTCACATAGTTGACCACAGTTGGAGTACCGGACCCAGCAATTTAAAACACACTGGGCACATGTGTGTGCATACCCGAAATCCCAAGAGCAAAATGGAAGAGAAGGAATTGTGGAATGTCCATCTCTTCTGGAGGATGAATTCTTGCTTTGTCTCTGTCTCTGCCTCTTCAGCGAGCACATAGGCTCCATAGTAAAATATCTCTTTTAAAATAAAGAAAAAACTCAGAAATAAATTCATATTTGTGTTCTGAGTCCATGGTGTTACCTATGAAGAGTCTAGTCTGCTAGTATTAGATATTTTTTTCAAAATTAATACATATCTTCCATGAGAGAGAGAGAGGCACACAGAGAAATCAAAACAGAAACAGAGAGACAGGCACTCCCAACACAGTCTTCATGCTGTAATCAACCATGTCTCAGTTCGCCAGATCATGGGTATGTGCTTATGTCGGCATGTTCAGGCAGGTCCCAGACACAAACCCAGGAATTTTCCCATGTGGGTCCAGCTACACCATTGCTTCACCATGATATTTAGATTTACTGCTCAAATAAATAAATAAATAAATAAAAGATTTCAGCTATATCAATCTCTTTTTAATTAAAAATTATATTTAATTAGTTTCTTTTAAAATCTTTGACCCTTAAGTGTGAGCCACAGGCCTAGCACAAAGGTCTGACACAGCCAATGTCTTACAAATTACCAAATGAATAAACAGAATGGAGCACATTATTTTTTAAATTGGGAGTTCTTCATGGCTAAATTAGTCTCTAAAATAATTAAAGAAGTGTCAGTAGTTACATTTATTTCTTATAGAATTTAAAACAACACAAAAGTACAACCTTAAAAAAAAAATCCCTACTTGTCTTAAACACCTAGTGGAACAAAAGTTTCTACTTTTCTTTGAAATATGAGAATACTGAATCAACCTGTTAATCTACACAAATTACCTTTTTATCCTTCCTGTTAAATGAATACAGTAATAATATTGATAATAAAAATATTGCTAAGCAGCTATATTGTGTCTATACCCACAAGTAGTCAGATAATTTGAATGTACATAAGTGACTATTTTACTTTGCATTTACAATGATCAGCTTTTTATAAATAGCCTCTAGAAGACATTTAATATAGCAAGGGTCAGGAAAGGGGAAGGTGTTACATTTTCAGTTTATGAATTGCTAATCCCTTTTATGGGAGAATCAGCATAATTTTTATCAGAAGTTTTAAGGGAATTAAATCATAAGGAGAAAGGTTTTCATTATCTTCTTTTCAATATCCAAAATGAAGAAATAATTTATAAATTTTATGACCGAAACATTGACCACATTTTAAAAAATCTTTCTGAAAGGTGAATCAGTTGACTGATAAAAAAATTAGTTTCTCCATATGGAATATATTTTAAATTAGGGCTTAAATTTATCTACTGCACAGTTTTTACATAGAAATGCAAATTTATAGATTTCTTAACTCATGTTGAATTAATGTATCTCTAGAATATGGTATTTTACTCTCTGGTTTTATCTAAATAAGTCAATTTTATGTAAATTTCATCTTGTTTTGATATTAATAGTAGAATGAAAATATTGCATCTCGAGAATCAACAAACTGCCAAAATAATCATCATTGAAGAGAAATTTGACAAAAATTACAATAAAAAAGTTTACATGTTAGGTAAAATGGCATTGTGGTTTAAATGTACCTTTAGTTTTGTAACCACAGAGTCTAAAGTAGGAAGTGGAGATGCTTATAAATTCATCCACCAAATATGTAAATATCATTGAAAAATATGTATGTATTTAGTCACATTCCATGAGAGCCTTCAGATTTATTATACATGAACAATAGAAATTTTGTCATAGTTCCAAAAGGGAGATTGTGATTCACTGAGACAATATGTAATAAAGACTAAGACAAAAGAATCATTGAACCAGAGTCTAAAAACTAATAGCTCAATCCTCCTCTGAAAGTTTGGTCAGAGATAGATTTAGGTGTATGCTTTATATTAAGTATAGTCTGTCCCTGGGTATCCTACCTATAGACCTGTCTGTTTTTTCAGTTTTTTCTTTAATTTTGGGAACAATCCATAATGGATGTCGAAATCAGTAGCAAGAGCAAGTTATGGGCAACAGAACTTTGGAAATGTGAGCATTTCCAAAATTTGGGATTAGTTATTGTGTAAGACAGACCAAAAGACAGACTCATAACCTATTGTTTCTTTTGTGGACTTGAAGCTATATGCGTACTACATGTTAAGCCCTTGATATCAATATTTGCATTAAAATACTTCATTTGCCATTATAAATAAATTATATTATGTTAAGTTTTAATTAATTAGAAAGATTCTGTAGAGTTGATAGAATTAAATAGGAAAAAAATGACCAATAGACCAGAAAATGGACAAGAACTAATATGTAGTCTTTAGCAAGTAATTACTATTTCCTGATATACATTTCTTTTTTTTTCCTTGACTTATTATAATTTAAATTATGAAGACACAAATTGTAAAGACAGAATGTTTGATAAAAGAAGGCTAGGAGGGCCAACTGGTGGTGTGGTGTTTAAGGCAGCTGGATTTCACACAGCCAACTATGTTTTTTGAGTCCTGGACCTGGCAGCTTGAAAAACACACCAGACAAATATATGTGCATGCCCAATGGGAGAATGCAGCGTAAGAGATTTCAGTATGGCCATTCCCCTGAGGGATGTTTCTCTTTCTCTCTCTCTCTCTCTTTCAGTGATCACATGCACCATATAGAAAATTTAAAATAAATAAATAATGGTTGAGAAATGTCCATCATAAACTATCAATAGTTACTCTCAGGTTAACTCAACTGTACCATAACAGTAAATGAGCTAGACCCAAGTAGTCCTGAAGGCAGAAATTTGTATGAGAAAGTTGTTCACTTTTAATATGTGTTACTATTTTCATACTGCCACCCTTTCTATAGATGAAAACTATGATCCCATGCAGAGTTTTCTATCACTGCCTGGTTGGGAAGGAAAAATAAAGACGTACGAACACATACACACACACACACACACACACACACACAAAGAATAAACAATGACAACCAAAAAAATCCCATTGCAGCTTTCATTCACAGAACCCCTAAGAAGCTTCACCAAGTCTTGCTGGAAGTAGTCTGCTTAGTCTTAATAGCTTTAGAATGAATGGTCTTTAAAGACCATGGAAAGGGGTATCCTTCCAGTGGACAGAAATATATATGTTCATGTGTTTCTACTTTGCCTGAAAAGTAAGATGACCATACTTGATTGGATGTTGAATCTTACAAGGAGCAAGATTTGAAGATCAGTGACAAGAATCAGTGGGGCATAGAAACCAGACCTCTTAGAACAAGTCTGGAACTTGATCACTTGCTTACTAATGACATTTTTCTACCCCTACCTTCACTCCCATAGAAGATACTCTTGGTAATTTGGTGACCCTACAATTCCTCTGTGGATATTTTCAATCTCCTCATTCAACCAGATAACCAGTTGTTTAATAGACATATCATTAAACAACCACACAAAGAACACAATGAACGGACTAAATATTGGATTTTCTTTCAACATTGACTAAGTTATTTTCATTGCCAAGCTTTTGATTTGCTAGAATAAAAACTGATTTTAAGCTCTTTACCTATCAAAACCACTTCCAAGTATTTGGTATTGAACTAATTATTCTAGAAGGCAGAAAATTGCCCTCACTGAAATTGTTCCTCAGAGTTCCTTAGACTACTCTGAATTTCAATTTGTTTCTGTATTGGGTTGAATTGTGTCCCCTCGAAAAATAATAACCACCTGGGACCTCAGAATACAGCACTAGTTTGAAATAAAGATATAATTAAAATGAGTTTATATTGGATTAGAGTAGACTCTAAATCCATTATGACCAGAGATTTTATAAGATAGGGAAAATTTTTACCCAGAAGTACAGGCACATGAAGAGATAGAGGCAGAGATTGGAGTAATGCATCTACAGTCAAGAAATGTCAAGCATTGGCCAGCAACACCGGAAACTAAGAAAACATAAATCAATTAGATTCTCCTCTGGAAACTTTAGAAAGATCACAGTCCTTCCAAGAACTGGATTTCAGGTTTCTACTCTCTAGAATTGAAAGAATAGGTTTTGTCCAGATAATGGAACTTTGTTAGGGCAGCCCAAAGAAACTCATTCAGGATTCTTTTATGTCATATCTCTGCTATCACCCATATCTATGGATCAACTGAATCATAGAAACACTCTTCTCCAAGCAAAGCAATTCCTTCATAGGGATGAGACACAAAAATGGTTTGGTTCTTAAGGATTTATCGCAGTAGATGGGTTATCTCTTACTGAGCAAGGATAGATCTAATATATTTTCAATTTGGGTTAGTGTCATAGATTAAAGAGGAATACATTAGGGCATGTTCTCTTTGGTGAAAATTACAAAAATAGCATGAAATACATGTTCTTTAATGTATATTATACTTTATTATATATAAAATGAGAAGAAAATTGATTTATTTGCTTTTCAGAGATGATTTGATGAGCCTGGATTTTAAATTATAGTCTTTTCTAATGAGAAAGCTTTCCTTATACTCAGCTGTATTCCACTGAAATTGTCAAGTTTTGATATAGAATGAGGACTGAGCAGGACAAATAAGTTATAAGACAATGACAAAGAAACACATAAAACTACAAAAAAGTAAGTTTTAGAATAATAAAAAACAACTTCAAGGAAGTTTCTGAAATAAACAGTATTCAAAGCAGAATATAGGATGTATTTTACACAAGAAAATATAGGCATTTAATAAATGTGAGTACGTTTTCATTATTAGTTTTCTCTTGCTATCATTAATGTTATTAATTTATGAATCACTACAAACTTAGAAAATGGATGGTAATTGTAATGCTTAATTAAACTAGAAAAAGTGCTACCATAGTAAATGAATAAGTAAAACTTCCAAGGTCCATTTTATGAAAACATCAGCAGTTTCATGTTATTAAAATCCATGGTAGTAGGAATTTTCTTAATAGATAAATCTTCTTACATCAAATATGGTATTAATGTAATAGTTTATGTAACCATAGCTTCAGTAGCCAAAATAAGTATTTTGGTACCTTATTACATATTTGTCCTAGGTTATACAAAATCTGAAGCACACCAAAAATTATTTGATTAAAATATTTTAGAAGAAAAAAAAAGATAATTGGAATTTAATCAGTATTCAAGGACTTCTACTTTTTTTAATTAAACTATTTTTTAAAAAAATACATTTCAAGGAAAACTAGATTACAGGTTTATTTATAATTCAAGATCTCATCCCCCAAAGATACAATTATATTGTAGCAAATTACTTATTATAAAAATATTTCATACCTAATGAGTACTTCTTATATGCAGGGCACCTCTCTAAGTTTTGTTCATGTATGCGTGAGCTCACTTATGCTCACAGTTCAATGAAAGAATTATCCTTATCTTACCAAAGGAAACTCTGGCTAAGGGAGGTTAAAATAACCTTACAAGGTTATAAGAAATTGGAATAACATAATTTAATATTAACTGGTTAAAACCAGGTAGAATATAAGGTTTTATCATGAAACTCATAATCTATCATGTCACATGTCATTTCTCCAGGTGAGTTCTGCCTTTACATTAGAAGATAGTTCATATCAAAGAAAGAACTTAATGGGGACCAGCAGTTAGTACTGGCTATGTCGCTGGACTCCTATGTAGTTGAGCACGGTTCGAGTCCCGGACCCAGCGGCTTAAACTCACGCTGCACGTGTGTGCATGCGTGCCCAAGATTCCGGGAGGAGAATGGAGGAGAAGAGATTGCGGCGTGGCCATCCCCCCTCGGGGGTGATTTCTAACTTTCTGTCTCTCTGTCTCTCTCTGTCTTTCTGGCGAGTGCACATGCCCTACAACTAAAAACCTCTCCAAAAAAAAAAAAAAATAAAGAACTTCATGAACACAGAAGAGATATTTAAACAAAGATAGTCATATGTGTGTGTGTTTGATTCATATGCATAGACACATATCTATAGACACACACAATCTATATTCATATAGCCATATCTATATTTATATAGCCATATACTGTGTAGTTTTATATGCATGTGTGTGTAAAGACCCTAGTCTGTAGGTTAGTGCACAAGGATGGTTCAACAAGTTGGGAACCAGCAGTTAGCATAATGGCTATGTCGCTGGACTCCCACGTAGTCGACCGCGGTTCGCGTCTCGGACCCGGTGGCTTACAACTCACGCTGGGCACGTGTGCGTGCGTGCCCAAGATCCCAAGAGGAGAACAGAGGAGAAGGGATTGCGGCGTGACCATCCCCCCTGGGGGGTGATTTCTCGCTTTCTGTCTCTATGTCTCTCTCTGTCTGGCGAGTGCACACGCCCTATAGCGAAAAAAAAAAAAAAAAAACTCTCCAAAAAAAAAAAAAAAAAAGTTCATGAAGAAATGTGATTAAAATATAAGTTCATTTTGGTGCAAAATAATTTGAAATCCATGCAGTTTTTCAATAATATGGATTTTCCATGAACTTTTTGAAGACCCATACATTTTTGATTTATCAATAGTTGAATATAGGTACTACTTTAGTAAAAATATTTATTGAATTCCTACTACAATCTATGTATTGAGCTTAGGACTAAGGATTCAAGAATTACAGATATTGACTCGTGGAGAAGTCATGTATATGAGTGCCATGAATAAATGCAAAAGGTACTTTGAACATACAAAAGGCAATTTTAGGAGAGTCTTGCAAGAAGTGATATATATGGAGGTGGAAAAAATTACTTAGCCAATGAAAAGTTGTTCTGAGCAAGACTCCATTATGTGCAAGAATGTTGGGACAAAAGAAAAGAAATGCAGATTTAGCTAATTGTGAAAAGTCCAATACACCTCAATTAGGAAGAGTGAAAACATTCTGGTGAAAGGAGAGTTCAGGTCAGAGAAGGTCAGAGAAGATCAAAGAACTGGTGAGATCTAATAAGCATTTTTAAATTTTATCCTGAATATAATCAGCCAATAAAGGGAATGTAGCAAACTTCTGCCATTATAAAGAGTACACAGATAAAGAGTAGTTGCCACTTACATCATGGTCTACTTCAATAACAAGTCATATCAACTCTGACACCAGAATACATCTCGAAGCTCTTTGCTTCTTTGGGTTTCCATTGCTACTACCCTAATCTGATTTTCCATCCATCTTTTCTCAACTGTATTACAACAATTATCAGTCAACTGCTCTGCTATGAAGTTGGGGAAGGACTCTCGACTTCTAATCTAAACTTGAGACCCAAAACTCATTTCAATAAATAAGTCAGAGTTTATGTTCTCCCTGCTTAATACCTGCAATGACTGCCCAATGCTAATTAAGCACCAATTCCTTTCCAAGGCCTTCATGACCCTTCATGCATTGGTTTCTATTTTACTCTCTGATCTTACCTATTGTCATGCAGTCCTTTGTAATTTCTGTTTCCCATCTGTTTTCTTTATAGATACACCCCAATACGGACATTGTAAAGATATGCACACAAAGGGAGGAATAGATCAAAGTACATTTTTCATCAAACAATACAAGATTTGTAAAATTGTTGCTTTGTCTAGCTAGATCATCTCTCAGACTTCTCAGAACTTGTCAAGAAGTATCTAGATTTCAAAATTAGGAGTATTTCAGACAATTTCAAAAGAAAGCCAAGGACACATCTGATTTTTCTCAAGAGGGTAAAACCAAGTTTAATACCTAAAGTTTATAATTACCTCAGAGTTTTATTTTCTCTTTTATATGTCGATATATGCATGGAGAGAAACTGGCTTTATTTTTGTTTTTTTAAGTGAGAATTAAGAGCCTTAATTCCTTAGTGAATGAGATATGAATACTGAGGCATTCTTTCCATTGCCCTTGTTAATTATGAGGCTTTGCTTCTAGGACTTTTTAAGTGCTCTGTCAGACAATAGATGAATTACTAATGTCCTTGAATGTCTCTCTCTCTATAGAGAATGTTGTGACTTGGGTGTGGTTCCTGGGTTGATTAGTAAGTAGCATATTCTGTAAATAGCAAGCTAGCACTGTCTGCCTGGGCTTTTTTGACTGCTCATTGGCTACAGGAAATTAACTCTACCCTAATTTCCTATGTGATTCAATGGAGTGAAAATAAAGGGAACTCAGGCTAATTTGACCTTTAAAAACACTCCTATATTCTAAAACTTCATACGGAATAAATTTCGGAAAAGGTACGGTGCTTTTTAGAATCAGGACTATGCATGTTTGCTGGTTTTAGTGAAAGAAATCTTAGATTTTTTTTTTTTTTTGGTGAGAGATATTTTTGCTATAGGGTATGTGTGCTCGCCAAGGAGGACAGAAAATGAGAAACCACCCCCGGGGGAAATGGCCCTGCCACAATCCTTTTTCCTCCATTCTCCTCTCGGGATTTTGGGTATGCTTGCACATGTGAGTTTGAAGTTGCCTGGTTCAGGACTTGAACCACAATCAACTATGTGGGAATCTGGCAACATAAGCATTATGCCATTTACTAGTCCCGAAAAGCTTAGATATTTTGCAGTTGTTAGTTTGAACCACAGGAATAGCCACAAATGTAAGGAATATATTTATACAGATCTTACAAAGCTTAGAACTGGAAAGACTATCTATTCAAAAGTAATTATGACTGAGTCATAGAAATTGGTACCCAATTTTAACTTATACTTATCATGTGACTCTTTACAGCATTATTTCTAATTATTCTTCATCTTTACTTAGTCACCAGATTCTCTACTTCCAAACAGACTGTTTGTAGCTCTCATATTATTTCACTTGAGCATTACATTCTCAGTCTGTGAATTTGACATATACACACATCAAATGCAAAGGATTGCTTTAATAGGTATGTAAAAATGTCTAAACCAGGGGATACATTTTTAAAGGAAATGTTGATAGCACTGATAAATTAATTTTACTGGCAATAAGGTTGCAATGGAAATACAAAGAAACAAACAAACCAAAAAATGTTCAGACTGTCCAAATGAAATCCATAGACCTCTCAGGCACAGCTGAAACTTTAAAGTAGGAAACACCAGAATGTCACTTACATTTCTGAGTAATACATCTGAATCACTGAATGCAGAAGAAACTACATGTCTGAAAGGAAAAACTGGGCTATTCATCCATTTAGTTAGAAAGCAATAATAACACATATATCCTAATTCTAAGATGAAGACATTGTAACAACCATGTATTTTCTTTCTATTAAAATGTATTACTTTTTAAATGCAGCTCTGTCAGATTGTTTAATCTAGCAAAATTTTTAAAATAATTATCAGTATATTGTCATCATTGCAGTGGCAAGCTAACTGCCTTTTCTGGTGATGGCAAATAAATATTTGAGAAACACTAATTCATGAGCATAAATAGTGAATGGAACAGAGAGTTGGTTTTTCTGACCTTTGTTCATTCATTCTAAAAGATTTTGAAAGATGTATTCCAAGATTATACGAGGTGGGGATCGAAGATAAAACGTTGGTCCTAGCCCTTAATAGAGATCCTACCCAACCATCATCCATAACTCCACAGTTCATACTCCATAGGTATATCTGTATTTTGACTCTGCTCCTTGACACTGATTAGGTAAGTGTTGTGCTCTCAATGCAAGCTGCGATAATCAAATTCTCTCATCAGCACATTTGGGAAGGGAATTCAGAGGCATTTTCTATATATATATAGCTGGAATTATAATGTGTAAACTCATGTGCTCCAGGGTGACCATATTGTATTTAGCTATGTGGACAGAAACATGAACAGCTGGTCCACAAAAGCAAGAATGCTGAAGTAAGACCAAGATGAAGAAACACAATGAGTGAGAACCACCCCCTCTCAACCTCTGTTAGATTTTCACTCTGTTTTCCCTGATGCCTTACTATAATTCAGCCCCTGGGTTCCATTTAACATTTTAAAATCCTTATATTGAAGTCTTTTTCTTAATCTGTATTATATTTTTTTTTCTCTTTTTATAATTACAATCGAAGAACTCTTCACTAATACAAAGAGATTTTAGTCTAGTGTAAAGCTGGAAAAATAAAACCATAATTTCGATACAAATGCTAAGTGGTAAAGAAGCATATTATAAACTAAACTAGAAAAGTTCTTCAATAAAAGCATTAGAAGCAGGGCCAAAGGTGTTAACGATGGATAAAAGGATTTCTGGAGTGAAATTTGTTGTACACGTGATACTTGGCCCACATACTAAAATATGCCGCACAAAAAGGAACCAGGCACAAGAAAATATATGCAGGACCCAAGAATGTATTAATATATGGTTACCCTACACCAGATTTGAGGTTCTCTCTGTATCGTTAGGAGGTATTTCTAGGGAAAGGCTTTTGGCTAGCAATTTTCCTGCATCAGAGGGGCTATTTTGGACTAGGGTAAAATGAGGGGGAGCACAGTGAGCTCCTCCCACCCTCTCACACATTCCTGTTTGCCAAGGTATCCACCCAGTTACTAGAATATTGGCCGTTAATTCAGTTATCTCTATTTCTTTGAGATGCTGCAGATATACAAAGCTGTTAGGTCAGCATAGGTGTTATCAATAGAAAATAAAATGTCTACCAACTTCATTAAGATAAAATTTGCCATTGATAGGAAGTAAGTAAAATCTCTTGTTTTAAATAATATGGGCCAACCTCTGTAAGGAATGTGATTTCTCTAACAGTTCTCTACTTAAGAATTCACTTATTTCAGTTGGCTGTGGATTTACTGTGCCCTCAGGCATTCTAATTAGTTGATCATTGTGAACAAACTTCTTATTTCAATTTTCCTCCAGAACCTATAAAAAGGATTTGAGTTAGGTGTCTTCAGGTCTATTGGTAGTCAAAGTTATCTGTTTTAAGTACTTGGATATCATCATCAAAAGGTACTACAACTTCCCATTTTCATTCCTCAAAAGCATAGTACCACAGGAATTTTAAAAACAAAGTGAGATGACTTCTGTAACTTTACCATATTTCACTATGTTTTTGTCCCTTCTGGTATGGAAACACTAAATTTGTCTGGTATAAAACACAACCTGAAAAAAATGTAAGATCTATTATTACAAATATTACTAGCTCAAAAATATTATATCTAAACATTTCTTAGAAATTACTTTTAGTATCCTAATTTTGCCAAAAATATAATGAACACCTAGCGAGGTTAAGAGATTCTTATAATAATCTACATATTTTCTGGCCTGCCATAAATTACAACTTATGCCAGACTTCTATAATATCCCCAGATTTCTGTAATAACTTTCTTAAAATTTGCATTTTTCAAAAATCTCTCACTCCACTAAAAAGCATTACTATATAATAATTAGCATAAATTACAGTTAATACTTTACTAGCCAGTAGATTGTATTAGGTTGTCAGGAAAGTCATAATGCATTTTTGCATAGAAAAATATAGAAAATACATCATGACTTTCCAAATGACCTATTAGAACTTTAAAAAAAAATTCCTACTGGGGCTAACAGGTGGTTAGGGCCCTGGATTCCCAACTGCGGTTTGGTTTCCACACCTGGTGGCTTGCTTTCTCACTTTCTGTCTCTCTCTTCGGTGACTACAACAAGTTAAAAGTAATAATAATAAATAAAACGAAATATATCTTTAAAACATATATTTTTACGATTATATGGTATCCAGAAGCATAATTAATCCTTTTTAACTGGATACAGCTTCTTCAGAAGTCCCTAGTAGCCTCAATCACCTCCAAAATAAAATTGAACCACTTTCCGAAGGCTTAAATTAGGTTACTCTCTAATTAACAACTGATTTTCACCTGTCTTCAGTATTTCCTACAGTCAAATTGACCACCTTTCCATACCTTACTACATCTCCCAGCATAACAGTACTTTTCTGAACCAAATAACTATATATTTGCTTTAAGTCCCTTCATCCAAGGTTCTGTTAGCATCTTTCAGCTCTCCCCAATTTATATTTGATTTACTGGTTCAGGAAAGCTAACTCATGCAAATGCTATCTGAACACCATTGATACATCAGCCCCGTTCTCTGTTCAGCACCCTACATTTTTAAATATGAACCACACTGAATCATAGACAGCCTTTAACTTTGAATATTTTTTCCCCTAGCAACAGTAGGGGATTTTATTATTCTGGTCGCATATGATCAAGACTAATGGCAGGACTACAAAGCTTGTGAAGCATAGTTTTCACCCAAGACAAATATAAAGAACAGTACAATAATAGACATTATGATTTTAATGTCATTAGCATCATTACCCAAACTCTAATCAACTAAAGTAAAGAATATGTTGACCAATATGTTTGTTGTTTTTGTAATTGCTCAGTCATGTTTACTCACTTACAATGTTGTGTATAGTATATTTGTGTGTATTAACTAAGTATGTGGCACATGTAAAAAAAGTGATGTTGTATGTTTACATCCCCCAAATTCTAAATTATCAGACAGCCATGTTGGGTATTAATTCCTTAACTGTCTACAGCTCCTTTGGCAATTTTAGAAATAGTAGCTGTTTTGGCCATGAAATGAGTTAAAATGCAACAAAGAACACTAATCTCACAGTCAGGCCCACTACTGCACACAAAGGTATGTCTGTGTGTGCACATATATGTTTGCAATCTTGCGGTCATCCTACCACTAGTTCTAAAAATTCTACCAATAAAATGAAGGCTCCAAGAAAGCAGATGTCATAATCTTGCTTTGGGATAACATATAGACTTGTATATAATCTTATAGGGATCCATAATGCTACATGTCCACGCTGGTTTTGTATTCCTTTCCTTAATATATCAATGGTTTTTTTTTTTTGTTTTTGTTTTTGTGTTTTTTTTGGGAGAGGTTTTTTGCTATAGGGCGCGTGCACTCGCCAGACAGACAGAGAGAGACATAGAGACAGAAAGCGAGAAATCACCCCCCAGGGGGGATGGTCACGCCGCAATCCCTTCTCCTCCGTTCTCCTCTCGGGATCTTGGGCACGCACGCACACGCGCCCGGCGTGAGTTGTAAGCCACCGGGTCCGAGACCCGAACCGCGGTCGACTACGTGGGAGTCCAGCGACATAGCCATTACGCTAACTGCTGGTTCCCAATATATCAATGTTTTTCAAAGCCATTTCCTGCTGTTACAAAAAGAACTATGATTGTAAAATGTCCTTTTCCTTCTCCCTACATGGATCATCTTTAAACTAATCACCTACACTTTTTTTGTTTGGAAAAACTTGAAATTTCTTATATTCAGTCTCATTGAATTACAAACAAGTCCATTTTCCTTCAGCATTTAGATTTTATTAGTTTTCAAAAGAATTAAATTAACACGATGAATAATAAAAGAGTCAATGAGATGTTTTTATGAACTATGCATTTAAATCTAAGGAAACTGTGGTCGAAGAGCTGACAGACTGAAGACAGGAATTGTTAATGGACATGTAGTACAGGACAAATTGCATTCTCTACAGAAATTTGTAGCAAATAATCTCTGAAGACTTTTTTTTATCAGGGCAAATCATGAGGAAAAAAATTATAAAAACAAACAAAAAAAGTCTACATTATTCTTAAATGAAGTAACCAAATAATATTTTTTAAAGTAAAACTATAGTCAAAGTGAAATACAATACATAAAAATATACTTTGTTAATGGGTGGTTTGAAAGAACCTCATGTACTTCACTTGCCCTTGAATCCCAGCACCTCATTTTTAACTGTACTTAGTTTACATTTTACTTCCAGAGATTAATCTTCTCTTTGCTAAATTCATTGGAAATCATGAGCACTAACTATGTAAATGATGCTAGGAAATGTATCCCCCAAGTATGAAATAAAGCTCTAACTAGATAATGCTAATAAATATTAATATATGGAGATAGCAAAGGAATATTAAATGATTAAGCTGCCCAAAATAAGAATAATAATATACTGAAACTCCTCCAGGCAGTCATTCAGTATTTTAAGGCTCTACAAATATTAACAAAAGCAGAGCCCGCAGAGAATTGTACGTCCTAAAGCTTTATGACTTGGATCACCACAAGAAGAGGCATGGGCAGGGGCTACAACTAACAGGTGCAAGATGGACTCAGTGGGTTAGAGCTGGTAATTAATTGCAATAGGTATAGTCTGCCTTTTCAACTTCAAATAATCAGGTTTTCCTTTATGGAAATGATCACTTTCCAGTCTTTTTATGGAGAGCAATGGAGGGAATATTTTTAGGCTTTGGAAGTTTCCACAGAATTTGTTTCTACCCTAACCACATTACTCGTATTTTTCCTAGATAATTAGATTATAAATCCTGTAGTAAAGGGAATGGGCTGAGCAGAATGTAGATACCTCAACCATCCAAAGCATTCGTGGAGTGTGCCAAGAAATGTTCCATGGATGTCTTATGTCTTCACAGGTTCATGAAAACAAGATGAAACGAGGAGCAAGTTCCTTAATTCCCTAGTGCAAGTCGGCATTATAGAACCAGCCTTATATTTACTTTTTATTGGTTCCAGTATTTGAAAAATATCATGCCCAAGATATAACAAATAACATCAATTCAAGAGCACATTCTCTCTACTGCTCAGCACTGGGATTGTTTCCAATATACTCCAATATTGCTGTCAAGTGACCTGACTGATGACTGGGTCAGTGAATCTTCTAGAAAAGAACTTGTACCAGCCATAATTTTTTTTTCCATATTAAAGAAGATAAAAAGAGTTTTAAATGATGGCAACCTTCCTTAGATGCCAGATTGATGGTCAGGTTTCTTATGACATACTCCCCCTCCGACCATACCACCAGGAGGGAAACATACGTAATTATACTTCTTAAAGTTTACATTTGTTTCTTCCATGATGGAGACAAAGAGAGAGGTACATCACCCCAACAGGGTCTTTATCCTACAACCCACCTCCAGTTTCAGTCAGCCCTGGATTATGAGGATTACAGGTACCCAACGTAATGAGGGAGGTTTTTCGTAGTTGAACTTGGAACCTTTCCACTTGGGACTGCCTCAGAAAGCATCCCATTTTACCACTGAACCACCATTTGGTCTCTAAAGTTACACTTTCCTATACATGATGGTAGTATAAAATCCGAGCACTAGTATGAGATGATTTTGCATTTCTGAGATATTTGAGAGGAATGAATGTCTACCAGCCACTTAACAGCTACCCAGGGGCTTGTGCTGGAAATGAGGAAACTGAGCTGGAGATACTAAAAGTCAGTATTCTTAATCACAGAACTACTGCTGCAGTTTAAACGGCACTTTTTGCTCATAGGGATTATGCAAACCAATAATAAGAAAATGACCTGGAAACAATTGAGTAGCCATAGCATGATTGTTACCCTGCTTGCAAAAATCAGAGAAACACAAAAAAGGGAAAAAGGAATTATTAGAAGAAGCAGTACAAAGCAAACACCACAAAGAGTCTATAGATGTGATTTCAAGTAATACAGTCAGTTTCTATACAGTGCATAGCTTTCACCCTCAATAAAAAGCCAATTATTAATCCTGCAATTACCCGGTCTTATCACAGCTACCCACACATGCTGACTATGGTGAGAGTTCTAGATGATATTCTTTTCATTAGTGTAGCCAAAGGGAAATTTAATTAGCGATACATCTCTTAAATGGACAAGGGAAAATATACGAATTAACAAATTAATCCTAACACTTAATTACATTACAAATGTTTACCATTCCGTATAGAAAATATTGACACACTACCTAACCCCTTTTGTATCTGTCCTCTCTTACATAACTGAAAACACTATTTTGGGAGATGAGAAAAGGTGGGATTTCCTTCCTGCTAACTTTTGAACTGAGTGAACAGGAAGAAATAATTAACCTAGTTCATTCTGGACCCTATCAGTTCCCGACCACATTCCGTAAATGCAGGCATTTGGAAGAAAATAAACTGATCCACAGGTAATAGAAACCAAAATACGTACTGACAAGGAGATAGGAAACTGTGACTAAATGAATCCAGGTAAACCTAAAATAGAGTAATGGAAAGAACCCCTGGTCGAGTATTTGAAGAGACAGTCATGCTTGCATCACAAACGTGTTTGCCAAGCCAGCAACGAAAATTCCATATGCCATAAATACTGAAATTTCTGCTTGTGTGACTCCTTCTCTGTTTCTTTCCTTCCTTTCTTTCTCCCTGAACTGCATGCATGCAGAGGTAAGATAATGTGTATGTTTTGGGGATAGATTTTTCTGCTGTCTACAAATAAGGCCCAGTTATATGGCTAAGAACACCACTTATGCCTTGACTTGTGTGTGCCGTAATTTTACTATTATTGTTTTGACATTTAAGAAGCAGATGCATGCTTTTCACTTTAGAAGGTAGACATCTGTTCTTCAGCATTCTCTCCAGAAGCTGGAGTTTTCTAGCAGGAGTATGTTAAATCAAAGAAGCTCTTTACCACCTCGCCCCTATTCATGTCTCTCAATCCAAAATATTTTAAGAAACAGAAAAGAGAAACTTATGAATAAGCTTACAAGCATGAAGACTCTGCTGACATTGATTAAATAAGTCTATACAGTGTTCACTACAAAGTAATCTATGCTAATGCAATTTACTAGGAAGAAGGAAGAAGGAAGTTGAGCTCTGAGCTGTGATATATAGAGAGTTGCCTGAGGAGCCAGGTAGCCCAGCACTTCAGAAAAATTGCATAATTCCCATGAAAAATAAATTCTGTCTGTTTTTATTAAGAAAAATCTAACCTAAAATGCATATAATCATTTGTGTCTGGTTCTGGCATGTTGAACGCTATGGTTAGAGGGGGGAAATAGTCACAAAAATGTGCATAGAAGGAATTCTTTTCCTGTGTTTTGTTTCAGCCTTTATTTGGGAGTGGATTCTGTTTTAATTTTACTCTGAAAATAGAGATTGCCAACTCCTTCAAAGACTAGTTTGAAAAATATGAAATTGCAAAACCCTCAGAACATATCTAGTTCATCTGGAATTTGTAAATATATTAACTTACTATTCTCCAGGGGGAAAATGGTATGTTTTAGATGAATTTGGGATGTAAATTCTAAACAGGTGGACAGAGCAGCAGGAGAGCGGTATCAGGCTTCCCACAGGGGGCCCGCACCATATAGTTGTAGAAAATGAATCACGGGGATTGGTGGTAAAGGAAATCAGATTTACAGGACTGAGTATTTATATATGAAAGGGGCATGAATGCTCAGTAAATTATAGATCAGGGATTCAAAGCCATGCATCTACAGTGTACAATCATGCAGACTCACTGCGGGCCACTAACTGTCCTTTGCGAGGACAATGCACATCTATTTAAGTTAATTTTTAAAATCGTGTGCTAGAATCTAAATGTTCACATGGTGAAAAACATTTCTTCCTTTATACACACTGCACATGTGCCTGGGAGTAAAGTTGCTTTTTAATTACAAACAACATTTGTGAGCTTCGTGCTGGTGATAGCATTTGTGACATTGGCAGGGATACAGTTCAAATGGAGAGGTGATGAACTTTATATGCCTCCTAGTTAAATGATACAGAAGAAAGCAAGTAAACTCCTGGTCATTTTTGGACAAGGTACAAACTGTCCTGAGAATAAGTAACGGATGTTGTTTTGGTGGCAAAATCCCAGTGGGGACATAGGTATTTTTGTGGAATTTGTATTTGCTGTGGGCATTCCAAGAAATGGTAGGCCTTTTGTGTTTTTGTATTTTCACAGTTGACAATTTGAAGGAATCTTGAGGACTGGAATTTAAAAATGTGTTTCAACATTGTCCAAAACATTAGAACTTCAGTTTTTAAATGGCCTTGATTTACAAGGCTACTTTAATCTTGGTGAGTTCATTTGTTCTCCTGGATATAAATGAGGAAAGATCCTCAGCACCTCAGCAACATTTGCCTAGCCTTGTCACAGTCATGGTGATCGTCCCTGGTGTTTTGCTCTGCATGACAAGGACTACAATGATAATAATGTAATTAAGATTTACTGAGCATTTACTACTTACAAGACACTGGATTAAGTGTTTTACATTCATTATCTCACTTAATCCTCACTCTAACCCTGAGAGTTAGGTACCATTATTATCCCTTTACAGAAATGGATGACAAACTGCAGATTGAAGAGGTTAATTAATTTGTCTAAGATTATTCATTCTAATCATTGGAAGAGCCAGACTTGAAGTTAGACCCCTCTGACTCAAAGCTATATAAGATTTCTTCATGTGAAGTGTATGGTCTAGTCTCTGAACTGTTCATTTTAATTTTCACTAGCTTCAGTCACAGAGTATTAACTGGAAAAAGCCATCTCTAAAAAGAAAAAAAAAAAAAAAGTAAAAATCCCATGTTGGACTTGCCTTCATGGATTTTGGAAAAGATACTTCCTGTGTTCTTCCTTTAGTATAGTTGCCTTGACCCCAGTAGAAGACGAAGTGTCCACTCATTCCTCCACCACATATGCTTAAAATGATAATACTTAATGTTTATGGCACACAGATTTAATAGGCAGAACCATACCATTTATTAGAAATGGACTCATTCCTTAGCCCCTAGGTGTTGCTTCCAGTTTCTTTTTACTGGAACCTCTCCTTTGGGCAACCCAATGAGGGTTGAAGATGGCCATGCAGACATTCTACTCCTGGTGACTCTCATTTTGTCAACTATGACTCATTCGCCATTGTATCACCAAAGTCTAGGCCCACAAGTCCTTCCCAACAGAACAGCACTTGATCAGATCAGGTACCCATATAGGCAGCCCACATTTATCATAGATGTTTGGAGTCAGAGTTAGACCAGAGGGTCACATCTAAGTTCATTTGGAACTCTGTAGAAGACCTCCACCTATAGGTTGGATGAAAGAGAGCAAGAAATTCTATCTCATCACTGGGATGAAGGAGAGGACAGAACTTCAAACATAGCCTTTACAACTATTGTATCTTTATAAGAATTTTCTTTGATCCACTAACTTGAAGTCTCAAAGTGGCTGAGGAAAATCAAAATCCGAAGACCACAGTCTAGAGAATTTACACTGTGATGATTTGGCAAACACTTCAACATATTTTAACTCAGTGACTGGTTAAAAAAAAAGCTAATTTTTAAATATTCCATTATATCTACATTATTATCCATATTTATATTTTTTAAATTTAACTTTGTACCAATTTATTATTTTCAAACAATTGTTCTTTAAATTTATTCATATATTCTATTGCTTATATACCATAAATAGTTTAGAGTCTCCTGTACTGTTCATATAAGTTGTTCACAATTTTTAAATAATATATATACAACTCAATCCATAAATCTTTAACCAAATCACTAATTAAAAATGAAAAATATGTCTTTGGAAGTATAATTACTGAGTTAACATGCACAAAATTTAGGATTTTCATTGGATATTTTCAAATACCCTTTCTAATAAATGGTATGGTTCTGCCTATTAAATCTGTGTGCCATAAACATTAAGTATTATCATTTTAAGCATATGTGGTATTTTACTAGATTAACTAAAAAACAGAGGCACCATTATGTTTATATTTAACACTTTTGCCTTCCTCTATACAATTTAAGATTTACAAGATTCAAGTTAAACACATAAACAGCATTAAAAAAAAAGAAAACATGATGAATAGCATTAAAAAATTGCTCGTTTGAACATTATTCTAATTTTAGATTATTTTAAGTGATTAAAAATAATAAGTACTTATTATTTAGATAAAATAATTTATAGTTATTTCTTACTTAACATAGAAAGGGAAAATCTTCATGCAAACATAAAAAACTCCTATTCTTTTTATTAAGAAAATCTTTTTTCTTTAGCTTGTCATTGTCCATTATATTTCCTTTCTGTATTTTTCTTGAAGTATGTAGAATCATTCTCCCACTGCTTTTAATGTGTTAGAATTTCCATTCTTTCTGAATGGCTTATAAATCAGTCATAAAATATGTGATCCTGGAGTAAATCTGGCATATACACTTAGCCCAGAGGCTTTATTTTTTCAATTTTTTAAATGAAATGGTTTGGCTTCTATGAACCTATAAAGGGGCAATATCTAACTCTACATGTGTTATAATCTTTTCCTAAAAGGTTCTGTTTCACAGAAAGGAAAGAGGAATATTCAGGGATGGTTCAAGATAACTGCTTATGGAAAGCTGGTACAAGTGTGCCCTTTCGAAGATTCCTGTGGTAATAGCTCTGTGAATATATATCGATGTACATGTAATAATAACTTTAGAGTTTATTTGACTTTCACTTAGGCAACAATTTTTTTAAAGTATGGAGAATGTATTCAAGAGAGAACAGGCAGGATATAAGCTATTTATTTAAATATTATAACTATGGAATTTTTTTATAGCAAAGCAGGGAGTTTAATAAAGAGAGGAAAGAAAAAACAGAGCTCCTAAGTAGGGAAGGGTGTCAAAAAATGCGTTGCCCAGGAAGAACTGAGGCAGGGGTTTTTATCTGGGTCAGGAAGGGCTTTGTCCAGACTTGTTCTAGGCGGGGCTTGTGCATGTTTTCCGCTCCTGGTGGGGAGGGGTGCATGCTCGATGGGTCCAATTATTCTCCTAATTGTGGAGTGGGTTTGAAGGCCAGGAGATTATTTGTCTAGAAGGTTACTATTATCTTATCCTCTTTCTGTGGAACCTGGAAAGGTTTGTTTTAGGTCTAGGTCATACTGCCTCGGTCAGTCGCTGAGCCGCTGCTGCCAGCCCTCTCTCCTGCCAAGCGGAGCCGCTTTGCCTCCAACTCAAAACATAGTGATTTTGAGATTCCATTTCGGGTCTCTACTGTAACTATATTTTTAGGGTCCCTGTCTCCTACCTCATACCTGTACAGTCTGGAAACATTCCCGCCAGCAGGAACTTTCCTGTTGTCCACACTCGCCCGCCATCACCAACGGACTTTCCTGCCCTTCAGCATTTGGCGCACCCGCCAAAGTTGAACAGAAACAGCGAACTTCATTGGCCAGACAAGGACCCATGGCGAGCACCTATTGGACAACGGCCCTTTAAGAAGGAGCAGCATCCACCCTGGGTGTGACTCCCTCGGCCTCTCATCAGGCCGAGGCTGAGGGACCTCACCCGAGAGCACAGAATAAACTATGCTGGTTTTATTAAACCCCAAAGCCTGACTCTGGTATTTTCGCCTTTGCCGCCTCTAACTTCGCCACCGCTCCCAAATCAAACCTACCAATACCCTTCTCTGCAGATGAATCCGTAACTGCCATGAGAGAGCACAAGGGTGGAAGACTGAAGACCCTTCTGACTTCTTCCCACTGAAATTGGGCGATGATGGGGATGGGGGCAGGCAGCCATTAGGATTCTCTAGCAGGTCTGGGCTAGAAGTCGTGATGGATGTTCACTGTAGACTTCGTCCTGACCACCACTTGTAGCTTGATGGATTCTAAATGAGAAGAGCAGTTCACTGTAATAATGATGTAATAGACAAAGAAATTTAGCAATTGCTATCACATATAACTCTTAAAGTTAACATCCAGAATTGTGACTGACATCATATTAGTACAATCAGCTTTAGAACAGTTATCAACAAATCTTTATTAATTTTTTCAGCTTAGACTCTTCCAATGTGACTGAAACCTTCAACAACATGCTGTAGACTTGTAGTTCTGTCCCCTTTTTCATTCTTTACCTTAGCCATTTGTCTGAAGACAAAGATTTTACCATACACAATTCTTACTATATTAAAAGCTTTTCTTTTTACTACTGTAACCTTTCTTTTATGGCTCCTTTTTTTTTTTTTTTCCTTACTGTTGTCTTCCCTTGTTTCTTTTTGAGCATACTTTTAGAAACAACCTTAACCTCTGTTTTAGGCAGAAATTAATTTTAAAAAACTTTAATTCTTATTTATCACTTTAAGAGGTTACCTGAGCTTGCCCAGTGAGATTCCCAGATATCCAAGAGGAGCCATTGGGATCTCAGGCCCCATTAATCCTCAATTTCAGAGCCGAGCATGGACTCAGCATTCCCGAACTCCCTTTGGAGCTCGGGTATTCCCATTTCTAGTGACCAACTCCATATTGGAGACAAGACCCCAGTGGGGGACATGAGGATGCCAGTCTTGGCCATTGTCCAGTGCCCAGGCTGTCCACAATGGAAATTTTTTGTCTTTATGGTCTACATATTTGTAATTAAAGCTCTCTGAATATAGCTAACAAGCAAGAAGGTAACATAGCAGAAGTGGTAAAATATTGCTGAAAAGAAACGATATACATAACCATTCACAGATCTGGTCAATACCTATAGAGAAGTCTTTACATAGTGCCGGGTTCCTTGGGTGGGACAAAAGGGAGAGAAGGTTTTATTATTGTCGTTATTTTACACATCTTAAGCCTTAGAAAAAACTCTGAGGTACATTTAATTTTATCACTCTAACATATAGTGACACTATATGAATAAATAAACACTAAGAAAAACTTCCTTATGGCATACATTCCATTATTTTTTATTAAAATACTTTTAAGTATTAGCATATAAATATTAAAAAACCATTACGAAGAATTAAAATATACATTTTGCGTTCTTTTTGTTTTTCACATATATAGTGTCCAAAATTAAGAGAAATTTTATAGCATTTTCACATACCTGATAGTCAGAAGTTAGTAATAGAAAAGAAAAACTGCAGTATTTGAAGAAATTCAGGTTTATATCTTCTATACCTTACATTTCAAAGAGGACACAGAGGGGACTGTAATTAGTAATCATTCCCTAAGGGAACTCACTTTTTCTATGAAATATTTAGTATACTGCAAGAAAATCACCAAAGGGATCCTTGAAACAGTTCATTGGCTTCACAGAGATTATATTTCACTTGCACAGACTGCCAGTTTAGTTTACCAAGGGTATGCTCCCAAATATATCTGTTTTTATATTTCTGCTATAAAAACAATAAAGTCTGACCTATTAAAAGTACAGAAAATGAAAAGGAAGTCCTTGATGGAGGATAATATCACCTAAAGGCAGAAGAAAAGAAGTTGCCTCGTATAATAAAATATTGCCCAGCTCTTTGTATCTCAGAGGACAGATAAGATATTTCACATCCTTTTCCAGATGGTTTTCAAATTGTTCTCATTCATAGTGAATCAACCATTTCAGAATCACAGGATTTTATTCCCTGACCAAAAATTATTCATCACCAAAATCCAGTATTCAACTTTATAATGTAATGCACTATACGTAAATTATTTTTGAGAATCATATGAAAATAATTCTGATTTAAATTTAATTCATTGCTTTGATGATCTATAAAACTTTTGACAAATAAAAAAACTTCAAGAGCATACCATTCCTATCAAATATGTTGTTACCCCATTTTTTCATAACAGAAATACTCAGGTCTACAGTATAAAAAACGGTTCAAATTGTGCTTCATTTAGTTTTGCTATGGAAGATCTGATATTGAGATTCTTTGGTCTGTAAAGATGACTAAAACCTGTGGATCTCAAATAAAATCATATTCAGCGACTTTCAAAGTCAGTTATATCAATTATACTTGCTTCCTGTCACTCTGTCTGAAGGTTTAAGAAAGACAAAGGAATTAATCTTCATAACTTCTATTTAATATTATAGAAAGCCCTGTACATACACCATCTTATTTAAAGAAACAAAAATGCAGCATAGAAGGAGGTGGGGACCATGGACATTTAGGCTCCTTCTTCATCAAACTTACTTGTGCCTGAGTGTGCTTAAGCCCCATGGTATATATGCTACTTCCATGTGATGATGGAGTATTGCTCTGCATGCCCAGCACTGTGGCTTGGTAGGTCATGTAATAACCAGTTCATAAGGGGCAGCTCAGGTCACCTGGGGGCCCAGGCTTAAACATTCAGTCTCTGTACACATGCTGGAACTGTACTAGGAGGGTTTGTATCCAGGCTTCCCCATTTCTGTCTCCATCACCATCTTTGAGGTCCTTAAGAGCCAGGCTGGGGCTTTACTGCATCCCCAGGCCCCAGTCCAGTGCCTGGCGCAGAGCAGGTGCATCGAGAACATGCGTGGAGAAGGTGGGCAAGCCTGTGGAAGAAAGATGATGCCGGGGAAGCCTCTGCCTCCAGTGGCTGCCATTCATGCTCTGTTGCCTTCCATGCTTTCTGCCTGAGAATCCTGACTTCCTTGGTTGGTTTCTTCTGTAAGTTGGTGCCCTGGCCAAGGAGAGATTGAGCTGAAGTGAGTTTTATCTCTCAATATGGATTAGGCTAGACCTCAAAATGTCTGAAAACTTTTGTAAATCACAGTCAACCAATAAATGCTTATAAATAAGTAAAAGAGCCAAAAACGTGGGGGGTGGGGGGAACTTCAGACTCTAGCAAAGCCCAGTAGCACATTAAGACTGTTTCTCAAAAGGAGAGTAGTTACACTCGGAAGTCAACAGGTCTCTGCTCAAATATCTCAAAGCCTGCACTGCAGGACACCCACAGGGGCTTTCCAAAGGCTCTGATCAGCACCCTTAGCTCCACTGGCACAAGCACCATTGATATGCTGGGCCGCAGAGCAGCCTGTGTCTGCCGCACTTCCTTTTCCCCTGGTGGCTCCACTCAAAATTAGCAGCTAGTTGGGTCACTTAGTAAATGGGCCAGATTAATACACCACATGAGGACTATATTGCTCCCAAAATCCAGAAAGGCCCACTAGATTATATCCTTTCTCCCTTTTCTTTTTGGTACCTATAATCATATTTGTAAGAAGTCGGTTCATCTCTTTGTTTAAGAAGAGGAAACTGGCCCAGCTGTACTAGCATGGGCTGGCTGCTGCTTCTCAGTAGGCTGAGGGCATGCGGGAGGCCTAGGTTCTATTCCTGGCTTGCCGTAAAAAGCTTGGCACAGTGGTGACATGCACCTGGAATCCCAGTACTTGGAAAGTTGAGGCAGAAGACTTATAACACAGCAAGACCCTAAAACACCATGCCATACACACATATACACATGCAAAGAGGAAACTGAATTTTAGATGGGTTAAGTACCTGGCCCTGGGTCAAATAGATAGGAAAAATCAATTCTAAAGTTTAAACACAAGATATAGTTTGCTATTTTGAAAGCTTGTGTCACTTCAATTATATCATACACTTTCCCCCTTGTACCCTCTGACTTTAAGAAAAAACAGTTATGACAGTACTTTGGAAATTATGACAATACTTTGAGAAGTAATTAATAAATATCAGTTTCACACACTATACATATATCTCATCACACTAGACACTATACTTGTAGCAAATACAACCATAAGTATAATCATTCACTAATTTGACATTTTGATTGATAATTTGCCATGCATTAGGCCCATGCTTGGTATTGTGAATATTAACACTAAGAGACACCATACTTTCTAGCCTCAAGAAGCTGAATCTTGTACAAAGAGACATATTCAAATTAAAATTATACCTTATATAGGTTAGTATTAAAATAAAATTTTGGATCCATCATCAATGGGAAGAGAAAAAAAGAAGGTGGAGTTGGTGGTGATATGTGTGTTTATTGAGGCAGAGGATAGTCTACATTAAAAGACAGAGAAATATGTAAAAGTTGCTAGCATTACAAGTAGTGGCTCAGTATTATGGAAGTATAAAGTACCTGGAAAAAAAGACCAAAATGAATTAAACAGACCAGCAAGGACCCAGGTTATAAAAGACTATATATTCAATACTGATAAGAAGCCTTGATATATTTTGGATGTGGAATTGGGAATAGAACATTAGGATTAGGATACTGAAAGTAAAATACTTATGGCAATGTGAACGTTCACACTGAAGGCATATGATCTAATTTAGGCAGACCCCCCCGCCCCCCCCCCCCCCCCCCACCGTGGTACTTAAAAGACATGGCTGGGAAATCCTTTGAACCTCCTCTAATGGTGAAGCGAGGTCTGTATATCCCCCTCTGAATCTGAGAAGAGGAGCTAAGAATTGATAGGTTAATGTAATTATCCAAGCAAGATCACTGTCTGAGCATTATCTAGGGTAGTAGCCTTAGATATAGAAAGGAGATAGTCTGCCATGGGGGAACAGTGATAATGCAAAGTCCCATAGTACTGAAGCCACATGGGAAGGTCTCAGGTTCACGTCCCAAGGTCTCCATGTACACACTGGGCCCTTGGATTTAGCAAGACAATATTCCAACAACCATAGTATTCCCATATACTTGTATCATAAATTTATAAAATGAAATTTAAGAAATACCATTTATGATAGCATCAAAATCATAAAATGTTTAGGAATTAGTTTAACAAAATACAGGACATATATTTTAACTTAAATAGAATAAACTACTCATACATCTGGTATCATAGGTTAGGTTTGCTGGGAAGTAAAGGTGGGACTGTAAAAAATGTGCTGGGGAGTGATGTGATCTAAATGTGCTCCTCGAAATTTATGTTTTTGAAATTGAATTCCAATTGCAACAGTGTTGGGAAGTGGTTAGGTCATGAGGGCTCAACCTTCCTGAGTGAATTAATTCCATGGTAAACAGTGCTTATGACTCTCTCTTGTTCTTCCACTTTCCACCATGTAAGGGCACAGTAAACAGGCCCATATCAGACGTCAGCACTTTCATTTTAGACTCCCCAGCTTCCAGAACTGTGAGAAATAGATTTCTGTTCTTTCCAAGTTACCAATGTGTGCTCTTCTGCTATAGCAGCTTAAAAACATTCTAAGACAAAAAGAGTTATCCCTAAAGAAAAAGAAGAAAGTATGATTGGTCAGGACCTCTTATGCTGTCATTCAGTTCTGAAGGTGTCTTCCAGTCAAATAAGGAGCTCCTGAGCAAAGATTACCGCACAAAATGGACCCTACATTGGGCGTAAATGTCTAGGCTCTTCAACCAAGAATTTCCCCTGTCATTAGCTGGAGGTCTGCTAAAGAACAATATGAATTGCCTCTACCTTGATTTGCTATAGGTTTGGGGCTTCTCTCAATGAAAGAGTAAAATAAAATAAATGCTGAGGTATATTCCAAAGGAGGTAACCTCTTCAGCTTTTCAGTTATTCACAGTTCTCACAGCTAGGCAATGAGTTCTTTCTTGAGGGTAAATCAGAGGAGAACATGTCTACATCTAACAATATGAATGAATCTGAAGTTCATTATCTGAATAAAATAAACTAGATGTAAAGAGTACATACTGTATGATTCCTTTCACATAAAATGTAAAATCAGGCATATCTATATGCTTAGAAATCAGAATAATGTTTGCCTTTAGAAAGGTGGGGATTGACTGGAACAGGTTATAACAGATTTTTAAAGTAATGAAAACTTACCATACTGTGATTGTGATGCTGGATACATCAGTAAGTTTATCATACACCCTCCAATTGTACAGTTAAGAGCTGCACATTTTACTTCACTTTTAAAAATCACTGTATATAACCACCGCTCCTCCTTCTTACTATAAATACAAAAGCTACAAGCACCTGAGCCTATACATAGCAATCAAAATTCTCTACTCATTTACAACTGATAATTAACTTTTAGAATAACTAGTTTTAAGCACAGACAATTGAATATTGCCTGGCATTTAACCTAGAAGAATGCATGCATGCATATATGTGTTTGTATGTGTGTGTACCTGTGTGTGTAGTTTCTAGGTGTGCATTCTTGTACAATTTTATGTATATAGGTAGACCTAGGTCTACATCACTAATGAATTACACATTTTAAATTAATTCAAATATAATGGGGAAAATATAGAACACTTACTTTGAAGTTTTCATCAGTACAAAGTGAGATGGTCACAAATATGTATGCATGCATTCAAATAAATAACTCCACATCTAAGTTATCTTACAATATAATAAAAAGTTCATAAAAATATACTAAAATGTTTTTAAGTTAAAATTAAAATACTAAAATTAAATATATAAATATTTGAAATATAATAAAATATTTATATTAAAATATAAATTTTTAATGTAAAATATATATGTTTAGTGTTCTTGTAAAAGCACAGCCGAAGGTATATTTCTCCCAGCTCCTAGTCTGCTCCTCATCGGAAAGTACCATTGTAGATACAGACTTAGTTCTTCTACTCCAGTACTCCCAACCTGGATTTTCTCTTCTACCTTTATTCTAATGCCATCTTTATATTAAATAGTTATTTAATGTCATGTTATGTTAAATACATTGAAAAATAGTACAAGGCTAAGTCAGAAACTTGTGATTATATTTTTCTTTCTTTTATTATTAGTAATTTCTCCTATTGTTAAAAATTGCACTATTTTTTTGTCTGTCAGTCCACTTATTTCTACAGTCCACTTATTTCTTTATCCTATTACTTCCAGTAACTATCAGGTTAAAATTTTTATATATTCAGATATGTCATATAATTTATCATTTCAATTTGTTTGCAGAACTTTTATTCTTGAAATCTCAAATTTTCCTGCTCCCATATGAATTCATTATTCTTTTCATCTACCACAGAGCAGTTGTCCTGGAATTTCTTTTTTCAGTCTTCTTTTGTCTTTCTTTTGTATTGAGTTCCCTGTTTTTGTTTATCTCATGTCTGGTTCTTTCTTGCTTAACTTTCCCAAACTGGTAGATTTCTGAAGAAGTGTACAAATATGGTAATTTGTTTTTTTAGAAATTGCATGTCTGATAATATGTTAATTATAACTTCACACTTTAATGATCAGTTTTCACAATGCAGAATTCTGTGATGAAACTGTTTCCCTAAGAATTTTGAAATCATTATTCTTTTTGTCTTCTGCCAATACTTGTTGAAAGTCTCCTGACTTTGTATGGAAACCTTGTATGAGAATTGTCTTATTTTTCTTCTCTCTTTAAGCTTTGGAGGCTTTTCCCTTTATCCTTTTTATTATAAAAATTTAATGATGGTTATTCATTTTAATCATTATCATTTTAACTCATTTATTGCAGTACCCATTTGAAAATTTTCTCCCATCTCTCTTTTTCTTTTTTCTCTCTACAATTCATAATACGTTTGAGCTCCTAGATCAAGAGTCAAGTAATTTTAAAAACATAGTTTTTTTCTTATTGTCCCCCTCTGAGTTTTTATATATTACTCTCAGCAAGATTTTCTTAACTTTTACTTTTTTTTTTATATTTCCCCTTAAGTTAATGCTGAATATTTTATTACACCGAGATTCAACAGAAGAAATCTGATAGGAACATCCATGTGTTTTGATCTGTAACTCTATTAAGAGTTATCTGTTCTTATGTACCTTCTTTCTCTCCTGCTATAAGGAAGAGTTCTCTGTGTTCTCATTTAAGGCAGACACTACTACTTCATGTATCTATTCTTTTTTTTCACGCATGTTTGTTTTTAACTCATTTGTTCATTTATTTAACAAATGTTTATTGTACATCTGTTAAATGCCTATCACCTACTTTATCCTAGGTGGGACAAAAGTGACAAAACATATCTCTACCTTCAGGGAACTTTATTTGAGAGACAGAGAAGTCAATAAACAAAAATAATACTAATTGGGAGGCCAGCAGATGGTGTAGCAGTTATGTCACTGGAATCCCACATAACCATGTGTTCAAGTCCCAGACCCGGTGGCTTGAAAATCATGCCAGGTGCATATGTGTGCATGCCCAAGATCCTGGGAGAATGGAGGAGAGGGGATTGTTGCATGGTCATCGTCTCTGGGGTGGATTTCTCACTTTCTCTTTCACTATCTCTCTCTCCAGCAAGCACATCTGCGCTAAAGAAAACATCTCTAAAAAACACTAATTGGGGCCATCAGGTGGTGTGGTGGTTAAGGCATTGGACTCCCACATGGCCAATTGTGACCTGAGTCCCTGACCTGGCAGCTTGCTTTCTCTCTCTCTCTCTTTCTCTCTCTGTCTCTCTCCAGTGAGCACATATGCCCTATAACAAATTTAAAATAATAATAATAGTAAATTAAATTAAGCAAATAATTCTATAAAAAATAAAAATTATATTCAATGGTAAATTAGAACATTACAATTCTAGTGCCTTGTACTTTTTGAAGATTTTTCTCCTGAAACCAGTTCCATAAACTCATCATCGGTCTCATATCTATTAACTTTTATTAAGCAAATACAAATTTTATAATATATTGTAACTTAAAACATAAATCTCATACTCTTATGTCCCCCTTATTTATTACCACATTTTTCTGCTCCCTTTTAGAGCAAAGTTCTTAGAATTCATGATCTCTTCACTGTTATCACTTTGCTCACTTCTCCTCCATCACTCTACAGAAATGCTATTTTCTCTTTTGCCAAAACTAATGGGCAGTTCTTAAACCTACTGATACCTCGACTCAGCATTAGAAATAATTTATCACTTTTTCTTTTTTTTTGGAGAGGTTTTTGCTATAGGATGCGTGCGATCACTTTTTCCTTTTTAAAACAGTTGGCTTCAGTACACTTTCGGAAATGATCTTTGTTTCTTCCTATCTCATCCTCAGTCACTTCTTTGTCTCATTTGCTGAGTAATCCAAGTACTGGAATGACTGATGACTGAGTCCTCACCCCACTTTTCTTGCCTCGAAAATTCATTCATTTCCATATTTAAGAGGTATCTGTGTGATGATGAACTCCAAATCCTTTTAACCAGCTGCCTATTTTTGACACCTTCACCAGAATAATTAACACTAATAATATCTAACAGTAACTGAATACTTTTTGTAAACCAGGAAGTATTCTACGAACAGTTAAGATTATGAATTAAAACATTTATTTCCCTGAAATCTTTTTACACATGATGATGTGAAAACACTGGGTGCTTAATTCAGTTCTTAATACTATATGTCTCATGAGTTATTTGGCCAAATTTACCCTAAACGGTCTGGCTGTACCTGCCTGTGCTCTTCCTAACACACTATTTCTTCCAGCTGGTGAACGGCTGGCATTGCAGACTCAACACAGAAAGATATTCAATTTAAATCAGATGTGTTTCTAGTGGGAAACAATGCAATATGTATGTGTGTTAATATATAAATGTACATCCCATATTTGAAGATTACATAGCTATATGCTCAGTATAAAAATGAGGAAGCAGTTAGCTGGTTTCTAAGATAGTAAACAAATGTACACTCTTCCCAAATAATATTTTGCCTGTTTGTTGTTTTCATTTAGCTTAAAAGGTGATCACAATGCATACTAATGTTAAGGAAATAGAAGAGAAGAAAAACCTACAGCCAATAGGAGAGGGGAGGACATATTTACAAAAATTTAGGTAAAAGACTGTTATATATGTGAAAAACTGATTATCAAGTATAGATTAACTATTTCTTTCAGCTGTTGACGAATGAAGTAGAAGACCACAACAGTAGGTGAGAAATATTTCTACAGAATAAACGAACATGTTTCTTGCTTCACCTGACATTCGCTATTGAGTTCATAAAATGTGGAATGATATCACAACTGAAATGGTCATCGACTATATCAATAACTGAAAGCAGCACAAATTGAGTACAAACAACATGAAAAGAGAGTCCCCAGTTCACTTGGTCAATAAAGATCACAGCTTTCTAGATCATGCTTGAATTGCTGTTATTAATCACACTACCCACTTACAGCAGACGATATTGTGCAGTTGATGATTGATAATCATCTTGGACATAATGTCAGGTCTTCCATGAACCAGGAAGACTCAGGCCACACAGTTGAGATCTCACAGATTGCCAGAATCCACAATCCAATACATGCTCAAATCAGTTATTTTTTTATTGTTATTATTGAATACATTGGGAGAAAACAACTGAAGAACAATTCTGTAGATTTCTCAGGTCATTTTTGAGACTCAGGTAAATTTATGACACATTGATCATGGACATAAAAGTTATTAGAAGCAGTTGTTCTATAATAAAAATTGAGTGCACATAATGTGGTTATAGCACAAACATCTGCCACTCATGCAGACATCATTCTGTAAATCCATCTAACTAACTCTATTTTCCTTTCTGATTGTATCAGGGTAGCTTGCGGCATGACAGTGATTTGAGTGACAGGCATCCACCCTGGCGCGGGGTGATGCATACTTAAGTTTTGTTTATGGGAATCGTCTCTTCCTGAAAAATGTAAATTTTTAAATTGGTTTTTATTGAAAAGAAGCATATAAGGAAGCAATGTTGTTGCCTTCACTCCTTAAAAAGTCAAAGTTATTATAGTCTCCAGCTTTCATAAAAATTTTACTAACTTTTTAAATTGACTTTTTGGTTTGGTAATGAAAAAGAACATGAATAATTTAAACATTCCAGACAGGTTTTCTTTAAAAAAATATATTAGAACCAAACAGTACAATGGAAAAGACAATGTTTAAGAAAAAAAGCATAGCATTCAGTACATTTAAAAGAGGTTAACGTCCTCACATCTACCTCTGCAGAAACAGCCAAAGTCATTTTTAAATTTTAAAGTTATATTGTTGGCAGGCTTATTATGTTTCATAGAGACCTATCATAAAATATCAGCTATGGAATATTTATAGAGAAATTTAGCATGTTAGATTTGGAAAAGACTTTTGAGGCTTTGATCCTGGAAACAAGGTGGAGATATCCCACAATGATATTCCTGTCAGAGGGTCCTACAGTGGTTACACAAACACTAGATAGGAAATTCGTAACTTATAAGGCAATAGTCTGCATTAGAAAATCTTCTGTTGTAGAAAATATTTCAAATATTAAACCAAAATCTACCTTGTCTTCTCTTTCACTTTGCCCTTCAAAGTGGACAGCACAACAAAGATCCTTCAAATTTGTATAATGATGGGGACCAGCAGTTAGCGTAATGGCTATGTTACTGGATTTCCACGTAGTCTACTGTGGTTCGAGTCCCAGTCCCGGTGGCTTAAAACTCACGCTGGGCGCATATGCGTGCATGCCCAAGATCCTGAGAGGAGAATGGAGGAGAAGGGATTGCGGCGTGGCCATCCCCCCGGGGGGGTGATTTCTCGCTTTCTGTCTCTCTGTCTCTCTCTGTCTGTCTGGCTAGCACACGCGCTGTATAGCAAAAACCTCTCCAAAAAAAAAAAAAGTAGTCTATAGTTCTGATATCTCTGAAATATCAGAAACAGAGTATAGAAGATAAATGCATTTTTTAAATGAAAGTGGACCAAGGGAACAGTTGAGTTTGTTAGCAATCTGTGTTTTAGAGAGCAGACCCATGCTCTCATCATCAGGGATTGTTTCCAGCTCTACGACTTTCAATATCATCTCTACGTTCCTCATTCCTAACTTTACATGTGCAACACAGATCTCTCCCCTGAGGTTCAAACCTTATTCAAAACGCAATACTGGGCATAACAACATTGCTCAATGTCCATCCTCATGAGCCTGGCAGTACTAGCACCACTTTCCATCTCCTTTAAACCTTCACATACTGAGGACAAAAGCAGGGAGAGGAAGCCAAAGAATCTCAGATGAATATATTCAAAATGAAACCTGAGAGACAGCAACTTACATGGTGGTTAGGACAGCTGGATTACACATGGCCTACAGCGTGGTTTGAGTCCTAGACCCTAGTGGCTTGAGAAACCTGCTTGGCGGGTGTATGTGCATGCCTAAAATCCTGAAAGGAGAGAGAAATGAAGAAGAGATTTCAGTGTAACTATTTTCTATTGGGACGTTTTCTCACTTTCTCTCTCCCTTTCTTTCTTTTTCTCTACTGTGAGTGCACACACCCTCAGGTAAATTAAAATAAACCAAAAAGAAAAAAAAAAAGTAAAACTTGACTTCCAACTTCTCCAGAAATCTGTAATAAAAAAAAGAAAATGAAAGACTTATATGATCTGAAGAGATTCTCTATTGTTTCCTACCTCATTTAATGATACCTCCATTGTATACAGCTGATGTTAATAAACCTTGGCATCTTCCTTTCTCCTTTTCCCCCTCAGATCCAACACTCAATTCACCATCAAGTCTCTTTGGCTGTGTACAAAATATACACAACTTATAATATTTTCTTATTTTTTTTTTCTATCCTTATTCTTCTACTTACTCATGGGGTCTCCTTCAAAAACCTGTTATCAGTCAGGACATGGACATGAAAGAAATGGCATTCCCAAACTGGGTATTGAAGCAAACACATGGAAAAGTCTTAAGAAAAGCCATAAGTAATGGGACTGCATACCAGGGATAATGGCATTGGCAGGACTTTACCACTCTAAGCCCGAAAGTTAAGAGACCAGTTAAATGGTGAGGACTAGCTGAAAAGAATTTTGACCTTCCATGGCAGGATAAAACCAACTTATGGAGAGCTGTAAAAGAAAAACAAATCTCTTAGCTCACACTCATGCTTCCCTTTGATCTCCTGCTGCTATCTCCATTGGCTAGACTCAACAGGAAGTTGGAGAGCAAGGGTGACTCTAGATACGGTCAATCCCAGTCTTCTAAAGCACATGTGAGGTGGAGAAGGGTGGACACAGGATGAAGAATTTGGTTCCCTGAACTGGTTTCCTCATTCCATCTTGTTTCACTGAAGCCAATTCATCATACTTAACGCTACTTCCTTGGACCAACCTTCCATAAGAGCCCTGTTAACAATAGCCAACACGAGACCCACTATTTTTACTCTTTGTCTTATTATCCAAATGTCACTCTTTCCCTTCATGATCATGTGTAACAATCTGAAATCATTGTGCAGATGGAAAAATTTATAGGTCGATAGATGGGTAAATTTTTAATGGACATTTTAATGTTCTGTTTTCTCCATTAAACATGACTCCAAGCTCCATCAGGACAGAGATCTCTCTGGATTATTCACTACAATATCTAAGTATCTAATACAGAGGCTTATTTAATATCTGTTGAAAGAATAATAAAGAAATGTTTGACTTATTTTAGATAATGAGATCTACTACTAAGAAATTTGAAATAATTAGGAAAGTGTATTTTTTATTAGTCTCAGAAGAGATGTAACTCACACTCACAAAGGACTATTTCCCATTGATTAGGATACAACAAAAAACTCGAGTGTAATACAGTTATTGAAAATGCTTGAAATCTAGATATCTTTTTTGTTTGCTCCAAATCAAGTATCCTTTGCTCTGCCATCATGGAAATGCATCTGTTTTTTATATCTTAACTGTTCAAAGACCTCAGTTGATTATCTGATACATAATTAAAATTTTTCTTTTATGATTACTGACTATATCAATCTAGGGGAAGTGATCTTTCATATTATGTGTTACTTATCTGACACTTTACATGAATTAGTTCATCTGGTTTTCACACTGGTAAATATAATTATCCTCATTGTGCAAATAATTGATGGTGAAACTCAGAGAAGAAAAATAATTGTCTCAAAATTTCAAAGTTTATGTGTGTTAAAACTAGGAATCATTCCAGTAAATTTAAAATACTTACATTATAAAATATCTGTTAGATCCTGACAAATAGTAAAAAAAAAAACAAAACAAAACAAAAAAAACACAATTTATAAAAAAAAATGTAAATTAAGCAAACAAAAAACATCAAGAAAACACCTATATATATGGACTCACCACTCAGGTGATAATTCTTTTGCTATTTATAATTTATTAATAGTTACATATCCATACAAAATATATTTAAAATTTTTTTTCTGTTTTAAAATTTTATATAATGAAATCATGCTGTATATTCTACTGCGTGACTTTCTTCTCTACCTCAGTACCATATTTTGGAGATCTGCTAACGTTAATGTCAATACTGGTTAAGTCATTAACATTCACTGTTAGCATAGTATTCCATTTCATAATGTTCCACAACATATTTATTCTACTGTTGATAAGCACTTGGGTTGTTTTTACCTTGGGGCTATGAAAAACCATACCACTGTAAATGATCTCTTTAGAAAAACATGGAAGATTTTCTCAGGGTATTGTCTGTGAATAAAATGTCTAGATCCTAGAGTATTTACATGTTAAACGACTCTTAGTAATGCTAAGTAGTTTTTTATTTTTTCACAATTATTCTAATTTTCATTTATTCTCCCAGTGGTAGAGCAGTATGGTAAATGGAATAATGGTCCTTTTAAAATATCCTTGAGGCCAACAGGTGATATGATGGTTAAGGGCACTGGACTCCCATAAGGCCAACTGCGGTTCAAGTTCCAGACTTGGTGGCTTGCTTTCTCGTTTTCTTTCTCTCGCTCTTGCTCTGGTTCTCGCTCTTACTCTGTCTCTTGCTGGTCAAATTTAAAAAGAGAGAGAGAGAAAGAAAGAAACAAACAAACAAACAAAGTTAAATAAAATAATTCTTTTAAAAACATGCCCCATATTCTCATCCTTAGAACCTATGAATATGCCACCTCACATGGCAAAAAGAACTTGCAAATGTAAATTAAAGACCTTGGGATGAGAAGACAATTATGAGTTATCCAGGTATGTCTAATAAACAAGAACTCTTAAAAGTAAAAGAGGGAGGCAGAAGTACGTGTTATTGTGAATAAATGTGAGATGGATTTAACACACTTTTGCTTTTTATTGAACATGGTACAGGGGCCACGATCCAAGGAATTCAGATAGTGTCTAGAAGCTGGAAAAGGCAAGGAAATTGATTCTCCCTAAAGCCTCCAGAAGGGATAGAGCCCTGTAACACTGATTTTAAGTCAGTGAGACCAATTTGGAACTTAGAACTCAGAATTTTAAAGTAATAAATTTGTGCTATTTTAAGTTCATGGTAGTATATTACCACAACAACAGCAGAAAACTAACATGATGAGTGAGCATTTCTTTCGTATAATAAACTCACTAACACAGGTTTTCTAGTCTTAGGCTATTTCCTGAGTATAAAATAACATTTTGTGATAGTATTTTGCCTATATTATATTCTTTTTATAACAATACCTTCAAACACTATATTTAAGCATTTTTTTGTTTTTGTTTATATTCCTTCTTCCCCCCTCTATGATATAGGTTCCACAGGGTAAGAAATCTCAGGTTTACTGTTCAATGCTGAATCTCTGATACTTAGTGGGTCCTCAATTCCTATTTTTTAAAGAATTATTTTATTTAACTTTACTTATTCATTTTAATTTGACCAGAGAGGGCCAGAGTGAGAGAGAGAGCAAAAGCCACCAGGTCTGGCACTTGAACCACAGTTGGCCATGTGGGAGTTCAGTGCCTTTGACCACCACACTACCTGTTGGCCCCAGTAACTATTTATTGATAAGTTAATGAATAAATTGGAGCCTGGTTCCCATGGACACTTTTAAGTTTTGTCTGTAAGTTGTATATTTGCAACAAGACACAAGTGTATGTTTCCCATTAGAGACAATTTACATTTTTTTCCTGCCAGGAGACGACAGGCATTACCAGTTTGAGATCATGTTAACATATGTTCAGTCACTCTCAGGAGATTCTTGGTATTTCAGATTATATGAACATAAGCTGTAAATCTATAAGGTCCTGCTCATTGTTATAACTTTTAGGTACTTCTGCTGCTCAACATCAAGTTTCAAGTCATTCATCTTTTGAGTCAGATGTAGGGGAAAGAATGGATATTTCCTGTTCATCAGAATATTGTAGGTGATGGTATGTTATTTAGGATAATGCATTTTATGGTAAAATTTTCCTTGCAGTCACCCTACTATGATTATGCCCAGAGCCTTGTCTCCTGCCTTTTATGTCCCTCAAGCTCATGAGAAACAAAATGTGAGAGTTCATCAAGTTTAGAAAATGTCCTCAAGACACACCAGTTGTAGTGTTCAACACACTGCACTGGGTTCCAGCCTTCTTTAATCTCAAGTCTAAGTGTTTCCATATTCTTTTCAGTTAATCAAATACTTTTAAGGGAATGTTTTCTCCATTTTTATGGAATGAGCAATGACAGAAATAGAAATACCCAGTCCTCAGTCAAATACCTCACAACCTCTACCTATCTGAGAAACATTGAACAATACTATATGACTAGACTATGCATAGAGGTAATTACACAGCCACCAATTAAAGTTGATTACCAAGGACCAGCAGGTGGCATAGTCATGAAGGCACTGGACTTCCACACAGCTGACGGTGCTTCTAGTCCCATACCCGGAGGCTTGAAACACACCAGGCATGTGTGTGTGTAAGCCCAAAATCTTGAAAGGAGAATGGAGGAAAAGGAATTGCAGCATGGCCATCCCCGGTGGGGTGATTTCTCACTTTCTCTTTTTCTGCCTCTCTCTGTCTCTCCAGTGAGCACACATGCCCTATAGCAAAAATCTCTCTTAAAAAAAAATAAAGTTGCTTACCAAATATTTCAAATCAACTAAGCTTATTGAATTTTTCAGCAATAAAAAATCCTGCTATGTTCCTGTATAATCTGCTAAACCCATTTTTAAAGCTATACTCTTACTTTCCTACTTTTCTATGTCACTGGAATATGCATTTCCTTAAGAAAGGAAATTTTTATATTCTGTTCATTGTTATATCTCCAGTACCTGAAATTGTAATTAGTACATAGTAAGTACTCTAGTAGCATTTAAACAAATTATGTAAATTAATGAATAAATGAATGCATAATCCTCTTTGTGGTTTAATTAGAGGCTGATTTTCCTTGTCGGCCCAGTCTTAGTGGTACAGGCAGTAAAAAAATGGGCATGATGCTGGAGCCACATGGGTTTTTATCTTTGGTCAATCTGAATAGGCAGGGTGACCCAAGGGAATACCCATGATCCTGGAAGGCTAGGAGACTGTAAGGTGATAGCTTCTCTAGAATAAGTTCTGTGCTATCACAAAAAATGGTATGTTCAAGTCCTCAATGAGCTTAAATTCTAGTGAAGAAAAGTAACTCACTAAGACATAAAAACAATAAGACCTATACTATGTAATTGGCTATGTGATTATAGTAAAATTTTTGCTAATTCATTTACTTATCCATTAATTTATTCCTTGTCAAAGCATTATGATAGCAAGCCAAAAATCTTTATAATACTGGGCAAGTTTCTTGCCTTTTTTTTTTGGTCCTCTATATTTGTCCACTTTGAATGGGGTCTCATTATTTCTCATGGCTGAGTAATATTCCATTACATATATATAAGTATACACATCCTACGTATATATGTCTTATCAATTGTGAATAATGCTGCAATAAATTTGGATGTGCAGTGTCTTTCTGAATGTTTTTCTATCCTTTAGGTAATACCAAGGAATGGTATTAGTGGTTCACATGGTAGTTCCATTTGTAGGTTTTTGAAGAAATTTCAGAGTTTTCCACAGAGGCTGTCTTAAATTCACATTCCCACCATTCGTGCAGGAGGATTTCCTTTTCACCGTAGCACTGCAAGCACTTGCTATTCTTCCTTTTTCTTTACCTTAGCCATTCTGACTGGGGTTAAATGTTATCTCATTTTGGTTTTAATTTCTATTTCCCTTCTGATCACAGACTTTAAACATTTTTTCGTAGCCCTTTGGCTACTTATAAGTCTTCCTTATTCAGTTCATTTATCCATTTTAATTGGATTATTCTTTTTTTTTTTTTTTTTTTTTTTTTTTTTTTAAATGGGTGAGCTGCTTGAGTTCTCTAAATATTCTGGTTACCAATCCATTGTCTGAGGACTAATGTGCAAACATTTTCTCCCACTTTGAGGGTTGACTTTTCAAAAGAAACAATCATGTCTATTTTTATTTATTTATTTGGAAGTTTGAATTGATATCTTTATTATTGATAAATTGTTTTTTCAACATTCTAATTTTTTGCATCTACAACAGAAGCTTTATTCAGTTCATTAAGAAAACATGGGCAAAGTAAATTTCAGTTGCAAATTCAGATACAAGCTTCAACCTACAAAGTTGTATATAACAAAAATACAGCAATATGCATAACGATAACTTACAGATAAAAACTAATGATAATCTACAATTTTACAAAATATTTGTAAACCTTTTGCACACTTGTCAGTTCTTTTAGGTTCTTTTGATAAAAAACAAGTTAACGGACAAACACTATCGCAAGCTATTTACAGACAATATATTTTTTTAAAGTTTTGACTTGTTTTTCTTTCGCAAACATAAGTTTATCATTTATAGTCTTCAAATATTATTGTTCTTTAACATTCATCATTTGATAAGACATTCATGAAATGATCTGCACACTGGTTTAACAAATACTTTTAAGTAGATATGACTGCCCTAATTTTTTTTCTTGCAATTACATTTTTTTTAATAGATTTTTTTGTTATAAGGTTCATGTGCTCACCAGAGAGACAAAGAGTCAGAAAGTGAGAAATCACTTCCCAGGGAAGATGGCCATGTCACAATTCCTTCTCCTCCATTCTCCTCCTGGGATTTTGGGCACACACGCACACATGCCTGGCATGAGTTTTAAGTCACCAGGTCCGAGACTTGAACTTTAGTCAATGACGTTGGAGTCCATTGATGTAACCATTATGCCATCTGCTGGCCCCTCACAATTGTATTTTCTAAACTTTTGTTTCATCTGGTAAACAAGTTCAATAATATTATCAGCAGTTTTGAGGTAGAAATTTAATATTAAAATATTCATAAATTACCTGGCACCAACCTATGTATAGCTGCACTATAAAAGTTCATTGTTTTCCATGTTTTCATATTGAGGGCCATGTTGAAAAATGGATTGAAACTTCTAGAATGAAATTCATGCCTTTATTTATGTATTTATTTTTTTCACATTAAGAACACTCAGATTTTAAAGATCTAACAAATCTTTTTCTTTCTTTTTGCAAGTGAAGGTTTTAAAGAGTCTCTTCAGATTTCTCTAATATCAAAACTTCATTTTAGATATTCACTGTAAGTGAATCAGGATTGAATACATTAAATTTAATTTGAGGTACACCAAACATTTAAAGTTAACATAAAATATTAAAGACAAAGGAGGTCTCCAAAATATATGCTAAAACTCCAACTTAATATTAAATATAAAGAAACTTGGCAAATAGCCACTCTTCTGAACATTATGCCAGTGGAATCAATATATTCATTCAAAGGTAAGACTAATCTAGGATCTCTACTGATTTCTAACTCTAGGTATTATTAAGGAGTACTGCATTAACTTCTAATTTTAATAACTGATAAGCTTTAGTTATCTTTTTTCTTGCACTGAAAGGAGCAAATCTGTACTTTTCTCACTGGATGGCTTCCAACTGAGCGAGAAAGAGGTGAAGAGAAAGGAAAAAAGGATGACATTAGCCATATCACACACTCTAGGGGATTTTAATATAACTAGGAGTATTATATTTCTCCTGAATGAAAGCATCCAAGAAGCGTGATGTTATTTCTTCAAAGAAGGTCTCTATTTTGCCTTCAACTGCCACAGCTGAGGAATTATTCTTGTAATTCCTCATAAATGGTTATGTATCCTGACCAGAGCATACATAAAAATTCGTATTTTTCCCAAATGTAGACCTGTAACTTGTTTGGAATATTACATTTTCATTAGAAAGCCTTTTGATGAACATGAATCAGTTGTCTGGTTAAACATATCAGCAATCAACAATACATTTCTAAATTTCCAACCCATATGTACATTTTTATAAGTAATGAAAAAAATTGCTGCTACAAAAAATGGTCTCTTCTTGATTCTCAGAGAACATATGAGTCATTTGTTCTCACATACAAAGTCTCATTTATTCTTACAAATAAAAGAAGTAAACTTATCATGATTCAAAAGCATGAATAAAACCAAATTCTGATATATTTGGCTTTGCTCTACATAATTTGGGGGATGGAGATTACTTCTCTGACACATAAGCAGTAACTGGAATGATGTGTAGGATTTTAACAGGTTAAACCTGGAAAGGAAGAAGTTCAATAAATCTTATATAATCTATGACAGCAAAGCTTTCTGTGCAGTTGATAGCTAAATAAAATGCATTTTTTTCTGCTTCCACGAAAAACTAGAGTAATCTAGTTGAATTTTTCAATATACATATATATGCAAAAATCTGAATTAAGATTTGGAAAATTACAGTCTGGTTCTGGCTATCTTACTAGCTCAGAAGGTTATATTTTTATGAAACTAGTATTACTTTTCTGGATCTTATAAAATTCTGCAGCTTTCAATACACACTGCAACTCTTGACAGTGTCTCTCTTTTTTCTTAATATTTTACTGCTGAAATTCATTCAGATTTGTGCATATTTGTTGCATAATATTCCATTGTGTGAATATCCCACAGTTGATATATCTACTCTCCTGGCAAAGAACTCACAGATTTCTTCCAAGTTTTGGTTACTGTGAACAGCCCATATATGAACAAACTTGTACATGTAGAGTTTCTCTCGAGTAATAGCAGATGCTTTTAGTGCCATCCTCAGATTCTAAGGGATGTTTTTGTGTTGCTTTCTGTTGTTGCTGCTGCTAAAAGGATTATACTTGCAAACTTCCTTGGAGGATTGCTCTTGTGAAATTGGTACAGTCTTATCTTGAGTTCATCTCACCTCCCACCCCTAACTCTCCTCACCTGAGTCAGCTGGGAGCCCACAGAAGTATACAAAACCCTGTTGCTATGCCTCAAGGCAAGGCAGACTGCAAAGGGGTCACCTAAAATCACATCCTTGCTTAGCTTTGAAGCTTTTCAAATTCTGCTTCCTAATTCCCTTGTAAGGTTCTCCTGAATACTCTGCCTTAATAAATTATTGCTCAAGAATTCCAGCCTCAGGCTCTGCTCCTAGGAAATTTGACCCCCAAAAATGTATCTACCTGCACTTACAGGGTACATGAAAGTACAGTTTTATAAGACTGCTTTTCAAAGTGATTGTATTAATTTACTTTTCCACCGGTAATACTTGAATCTATGTACTCTCATTGTCTTCATCACTTAATAATGTTATATTTAACTTTTTCCTCAATATAATAAAGACACAGTAGGATCTCACTGTGGTCTTCAATATTTTTTTCATAATCTATTATTATGGCTTGGATAATGATTTGTCTCCCAAAGTTTCATGTTCTTGGAATTGGAGCCCCAGTGTGATGTTATTGGGAGGTGGTGAAGCCTAGTAGGTAGTGATTGGGTCATTGAGACACCGGCCTCTTGAATGAATTAATTTTGTCTCATGAGAGACTGAATGAGTTATAGCTCTCATGAGAACAGGTTAGTTCTAAAGAAAGTGGTTTGTTATGAAACAGAGATCTGTCTCTAGCTCTCCCTCTGTCTACATGTACCCACTGCTTTCTCTGTTTCTGTTTGCCATGTTGGCTTGATGCCAGTCATATGCCTTTTGATTTTCTTATCACTGGAATCAGGAGTCAAATAACCTGCTCTTTACAAGTCATTGAGTCTTAGGTATTTCTGTAAGCAACACAATAATGGACTAAGACATTAGTAATAAAGCTATTTCTTCATATGTATTTGACACATTTGTTTTCATAACATGCCAGTTTACATTTATTTTTTCCCATTTGTGTTAATTC
This sequence comes from Tupaia tana, assembly GCA_026018925.1. NCBI lineage: Eukaryota > Metazoa > Chordata > Mammalia > Scandentia > Tupaiidae > Tupaia > Tupaia tana. The sequence continues at coordinate 48,850,674 of JAKSZU010000004.1, read as the reverse complement.
TTTGAGCTTCTTTAATCAAATCATTGAGGCTCTTCATACATTATTGATATGAATCATTTACTATTTGTTGGCATTGCCAATATTTCCAAGCTTTAACTTATTAGTTGTACTTTCTTTAGTATTTTTGATAATTTTTTTAAATTTAACTTTCCAAAATTTAACATTTCCTCTGCAGACAGGGTTTTTTTGTTTGTTTGTTTGTTTTTTCCTTAAGAGAGCTTTGCCTACCTCAAGGTCTAGATTTTAACATGTACTGTATTATTTTTATTCAGCTCTGGATAGTTTTTAATTCCCATTAGGATTTCTTCTTCAATTCTTTAATGCTTTATTTATCGGAGTGTAATTATTTAGTTTCTAATTATTCAAAAATTTTTCATAGACTTTTTGTTGTTTACTTTTAGTCATTTTGTGATCAGTGAATATGATCTACATATACTTAATTATTTGAAATTTTTTGAGGCTTGCTTTTAGTCTTTTACACAATTAATATTTGTAAATAATACACATGGCTCTGAAAAAAATGTTGTATGAAGAAATGATTTTTATATCTATCAGATCAAGCTTATTAATATTTTTGTACTGAATTTTTTTTACTCTTTCATCTGTGTTTTGTATCCTTGTGTGGAATTTTTCTATTAGTATGGTAATTTTTCTAATGTTTTATTGTAGTCCTATTCATTTGTGCCTCATATATTCCAATACTATTTTATTAGTTGCATACATGTCTAGAATTTATCTTCCTAGTGAATTGAACTTCTGTCTTGGATAAACCTTCGATAAACCTTCCTGATAAACCTTAAGTCCACTTGCCACATAGTGGCTGGAGTAGTCCTTTAAATGTAAGTCAAATGTCATTTATCTGCTGAAAAATGTACCATTTTCTTGACTCAGAATAAAAATTAAGACCTTACTATAGGTGTCCCCTGCTTATTTGGACAAATGACTGCCTCCTGTAACTTCTTGTTGACCATTTCACCCTGCTCATTCTGAGGCAGTTGCAGTAGTTTCTTTGCTTTCAGGCCAAACAAATACTTAGTTTAAGGCCTGTGGTTTCCAATTTCCTGTGTCTGTATGGCTTATCCACCACACACTGCATGACTTTCTCATTTCCTCTACTCATCCTCCTTTATTGGAGAATCCTTATAAAAATGCCACTCCCCAACAGACACACCATCTCATGCCTGTCTTTGCCCAGACTGTAGTTTTTTTAAGGAACTTTCAGCATCATTTTTTTTCCTACTGATTCCATTTATGGTGTTTTGTTTTAGAATATACGTGCACTCACTAGAGAAAGACCAAGAGAGAGCACAAGAAAGTGCTCTCCATGGGAGATGGTCGGGCTGCAATTCTTCTCTCTGACTCCCTCTTTTTAGGATGTTGGGGATACGTGCACATATGCCCAGTGTGTTTTTCTACATACCAGGTCCAGAACTCAAACCCCTGGTCAAGCTTGTGGGATCCAGCCACCTTAACCACTACACCACCTGCTGACCCTCCATTAATTATTTCATTCACTAATACATGATACAGACTGAATCAATCATTTATTTTCCCCCAAACATCCACTCATCCCCTCTACTTCTTACTTTTGGTGAGAGATCTCTTTTCAAAACTGGTATATCCCAAGAATCACAGAATCAAGAGTATATGATCTAGTGTTGAGTTCGCCTCTGGAAGAAAATAAGATGAATAGAGAACATAGGAAACACCAAAGGATTTATAGTCTTCAAGACATCAGAAAACAAAATGGACATAGATTCAGAAAATATGAGGAATCAAGAACCCCATGTGGAGATATTTCGGAATATTGACTGCAGCAGTCATGAAAACATTTTACTCAAATCTCCAGCTAATTTCAATAGAGAACCAGTTAGGAGGAGTACAGTTAGTGGACAGCACCCACCTGCCACTCCATGGGATTGCACCACCATTGATGAGCCAAGACACAGTGTCTCCAGGCTGTGTCCATACTATGACTGACCACAGTAGGGGTACTAGAGCTGAGCTGTTTCTACCCAATGTAGCTGAATTCTAATGAGAAATTTCTGTTCTAAGGATACCCCTCAGGCCAGTCAAGATTTTCTCAACTCTCATTGTGAGTTGAGGCTACTTGTTCCCAAGTTCTTCCTTTATTTTCTTTACAGATACCAAGCCCACATTACAGTTTGAAGCCTCTCTATCTATTCCTATCTTTTCTCTCCAACATGTTTTACAGCCATTACACACACAAATACACACACACACATACACAAATCTCTTTCACTTTTAATTTCATCTTAGTACCTTACTAGACAACTCAAATTGACAGTATAGACTATCATTAAAAGGGGTATTAAAACTTAATACACCAAGAGTTTAAGGTCGTCTTCAAATTTGTTTAATTATTCTTTTATTGAACAAATATCTGAGAACCCACTATGCACCATTACAGCTATCATTCTAATTGTATTAACAACCACCATGATGTTATATGTATATTTTTTTAAAATTTCTGATAGGGCCCATGCACTCACCAGACAGAAACAGATGCAGATGAAGAAAGAAACAAAGGAAAAGTGAGAAACAACCCTCCCAGGGGATACGACAATACCACATTCTCTTTTCCTCCATTCTCCTATGCATAAAGGCCTAGTGTGTTTTTCAAGTTGCCAGGTCCAGGAGTTGAATCACACAGTTGGCTACATGGGATCTAGTTGCCTTAACTCCTACACTATCAGCTGATCCCATGATGTTATAATTTTAAGATTAGATTAAAACATTTTATTTCACTGCTCACATTATTGTCTTTAAAATTTAGAGAAAACATTTGTTTTTCCCTTGTCTGGGTCATGATTATAATTTATCAGAATGTTACCTTATCTCTTGTGAAATAAAATAACTTTCTTTTTAAATCACTAGGTTTCATTGACTAGTCAAGTTTATCAGATAATAATAGGCCATAAAAAATAAAGAGAATCAAGTACCTAATTGCCCAATTAAAGAGCAAAACAGTAATGAAGTCAAAGTAGAAGACTATATTTCTGAAATGCTTGAATTCTCCCAGTAATTGGAATCTGAATAAAAATACAAATCATGTATCAGACTATTATCAGTAGTTTAGAATAGATTCATTAATAAAATAAATTTTGCCTTCCTTTTATGCAATAGATTGGCCCTGGAAAGTTGTATGTAAATTGAATTTGCCTAATCAAATCATGTACTTATGCTTTTTATTAAGGGAAATTATGAATCTCCTACCAAAGAATTGTCCAGAGTTTCATACTGGCTTTGCTTAAATCCAGGTGAATTCTCTAGGTGGCATATTTCAATATAGTGAACATAACAAATAATGGGAGAGAAAATATTTAATAATTAAATTCAAAAGCCATACCTTGGAGGTTAGAATCCTACAAATTGAAGGGGGAAATGCCTCTAGTTCAACTCAAATCCTGTATTTATATAATATAATTGGCTATTTCTTTAAATCAATGCTTTCTTTTTTAAATATCTTAGCTCCTTTGTCATTTATCTTTCCTTCCAAGCACCCAGGAAACCAAAAAGAGGCAAATTTTCTTTCTATAATACATATTAATAATTCCTTCTTTCTCTAGAATTGTTTTTGCAAATACATAGTCACATATACAAAAATAAATATATTCTTACCTTAAATAATACTATGATGTTTCAGCTTATAAAAATTCTAAATTAAAGTTTATATAAAATTGACCTTTAAAAGTGTCAAAGATGACAAAAGTAAGATGAGAGTTAGCTAATGCTACAAAAGGAATGTGATTTCCACATATCAAATTCTATTATCTTGTAATCATCTCAAATCCTTTCATCATCAGGATAAATCTGTACATTCAGTTACCCAATTCAGTCAAATAATTTGTTTTTATGAAATTCATTATTATTTTAGTAGTACTGAACATACTATGACAATTAGATCTATTCAGTTAATAAAAATATGTATATACTGATTTCGTAAAAACAGGTTTTGAATCAGGATGAGGATAAAAATTAGAAAAATGTGGCCCTACTTAGAGTTTAGGAATACAAGCTGAAAGCCAACCACGACCAGATAGTGATTTTTTGAAATTTCAGTTTTATAGAGTGTTTCTCAAATGGCTCTTTTGATTTTGCAAACATATTGCTTCAAAAAGATAGCTATTTCCCTAGAGTTCACTTAAGCATCTGCATGCATGGTTTTGATGGGTCATATATCAGATGTCTACTGATTTTTCAGTTAGCTTCACCAGGACACTGTAGTTAAGAGGTTATACTGGTTTCCCATTCAAAGGCAGAGCTAATGCAGAACACAGGGTGAAATTATCTTTGAATTCACAGTGCTGTTATCCTTTTTAGCATGAAATATCTTATGCTATAGACTTTGAAGATATAGCAGCTGAATCCACATGCTTACAGTTTTCAAATGAAATAAAGTGTGAAATTGTACAATATCACATTACCCTCACCTAGGCATTAAAGGTGAAGTTGAGAATGCATTAAAAAGAAATAATAATTAATGCAAATTATTTAACTAAACTCAGCAGTCACTGGATGCCTAGTAGCAATCTGATGGCAGAAACCTGAATTTAATTTCATAATCATTTTAGAGATTGTTCCTCATAATCCACTCCTGACTATTGAAATTATATTAAACATCATTTTGATTCTTTTTTGCATAGTTAATATTAAATTTTAATGTATTATTTTTACACATACTGTTAGAGGAAAACATCATTTCAAATTGGTATTAAGAGTTTGAGCTGTAATATCACAGAGCAATTATCTAATTAATATATTCACATTCCACTGACAGAAGGACATTTTATTACTTCTTTTTAAAATAGAATACAATGGTTGGCTTCTCCTTATTTTATTTGACAATAAAAGGAATTTTCAAGGGAGACAAAGGAGTTTTTGTAAAAAATGTAGTGTTAAAACAGGTCAGCTACTCCAAAAGAGCAATTCAGTAAAGATACACTTAAGGGACCAGTAGTTAGCGTAATGGCTATGTCGTTGGACTCCCATGTAGTTGACCGAGGTTCACATCCTGGACCCGGTGGCTTAAAACTCACGCCAGGGGCGTGTGTGTGCGTGCCCAAGATCCCGAGAGGAAAATGGAGGAGAAGGGATTGAAGTGTGGCCATCCCCCCTGGGGGGTGATTTCTCGCTTTCTGTCTCTCTGTCTCTCTCTGTCTGGCGAGTGCACGCGCCCAATGGCAAAAACCTCTCCAAAAAAAATAAATAAATAAATAAAATGAATGTATATAGACTTATTTGCAAATAAAACTTATGATCACTGGAGCGCTCTCAGGGGTAGCCAACTATTGGTCCTATATAGTGTCTAGAAGGATCTTCTCTTGTCTCTATCCATACCTTTTTATCGCTGCTTCCTTCTTCTCAGGTAGCTTGGGACTCAAAAACCTTTACTTATCATTCTTATCTGTTCTTCTTAAAGCCTATAGTTTTCCACTTTCAGTTCATTTCTCTCACTACATGTGAAAGTCTTAGCATTCTGGTCTGTGTAAAAATGAAAAAGACACTAATTACCCTCTAAGATTTTAATATCAAGAAGAACAAAAATGTTAACAAGTTAGTTTGTATAGTGATTGCTGTGATTCAGATGTCTCCAAGTCAAGAAGAGCAACATTCAAATTGTAACACATCATAAATTCTTGCAGTTGGAGTTTCCGTGTGATTGAACAAGGGCGTGAGCACATTGTGTATAAGGGAGGAATAAGAGGAATTATGATCATAAGAGCAGTCGGCTGCATTGGGAGAAGACTCCAATTGTTCATCTGTCTAGATTCATGCTTGTGACATATAAATATATGATGGCCTTTCTCTCTGACTCTTAGCTGATCCATGTGACCTATTTTTTTTCTTTTTTAATTGTCGAAGGGCTCATACATTCACTAGAGAAAGACAGAGAAAAAAGGAAGGAAAAATCATGCTCCAAGGGCTTATAGTCACATCACAATCCCTTCTGTTTCTCCATCCTGTCAGGATCAGGGGCATGGAAACACATGTGCCTGGTGTATTTTTCAAGCCACTGGAGCCAAGATTTGAATCATGCAGTTGGCCATGTGTAAATAGGTTCTCTTAACCAACAACCCACTCATAGCTTGGCCCAGATGTGACTTATTTTGACCAATAATATCGTGAGCCCAGGTCTCAAACAGTCTATGGATTTCTATCTTTCCTCTATAGATTTTGAAAGATACACAGAAGATAGCTTTGTTGCTTTAGTCTTCCAAGATGAGTCCAGACTATATTAGCTAAAATCAAGCTCATTCCCCAACATCTGAATGAGCTGTCAAGACCTAAAATTTGTCTACCTATGTCCACCTAATTGTTTAGAGAGCCCGCATGGTCTTTGTGTTTCAAGTGCAGGCCACAGCAGCTTGAAAAACACACCAGGCATATGTGTGCATGCACAAAATGCCAATAGTATGGAGTAGTGAAAAAGAGGGCATTGTGGTAGGACCATATGCCCATTGAGGAGTGTTTCTCCCCCCTCACTGTCTCTTGGGCTGTCTCTGGCAAACACATGTCTGTCCATTAAAAGAAAGAAGGACATGGGACCAGCAGATGGTGTAATGGCTATGTCGCTGGACTCCCATGTAGTTCATGGACTCCACTGCAGTTCGAGTCCTGGACCTGGTGGCTTAAACTAACATTGGGCGCATGTGCGAACGTGCCCAAAATCTTGAGAGGAGAATGGAGAAGGGATTGTGGTGTGCCCATCCTTGCTTTCTGTCTCTCTGTCTCTGTCTTTCTGGCGAGTACACACGCCCTATAGCAAAAACCTCTCCAAAAATAAAGAAGGACATTATTTACATGAGCCCAGTGAAAATGATCTCCTGCACTATTTCAGTAGAGGCTTATTTTCTTAAGATATTGATATTCAGTATTATTTTTTACTTAGCACTTTTGTAGAAATAGATATTTGATACATTACCTTTAAAATTTTGTTTTAAATATTTTAAGTACACATAAAAATACTGGCAATACTAAAGGTAAAAACAGTATAGAAGGTTCTGGATTAGTGTCCAGAGACCTCCTTAAGGAAGCTAAGACTGAAGGTGGATCACAGCATCAAAACTCAGCTAGGAGTGCTATGTCTCTCGCCATCCCTGCTATTTCTGTCTTCCCTACCCATGGAAGAAATCAAACTCAAAAATAAATGAGAAAACATCCCAAATATATTTAAAGTCTTTATTCTGTAACTTGGCATCCAATTCCCTTTAATTCCTTTAGTACAACAATAACTACAACCTTTCTTTTTTATTATCCTATATTTTTATAATTATACTCTAGATATTTTTCTATAAACAAAGTATAGTATTGCTTGCTATTTTAAAATGTAATATTATGCTAACATTATAATCTGCAAAGGCTTTAGTACTCATCATCACATATTCTCAATGTTTATCATCTTCAAAATTATCGTTCAGGTTCAATAATTTTCACTATTGTATTGCATTACTCTCTATAATACACCACACTTTATTAAAGCATTTTCCTCCCTAGGGACATCATATTATTATAGTCCATTGGGCACCTTTCTGTATTTTGATTAGTTGTGAGAATTTAGTTTTAAATATTATATGCTACTATTCTGGCTGCTGAAGCAATGAAAGTTTCTTATATTACCATGTGTTTTCTTTATGCTTTAAGACTTATCTCACATGGTCAGCTAACAAACACCAAATGTAAAATTAGTTATATTGACATAGTCCATACTTGATGCAAAACTAGCAAAGCTCACATAAACATATATTAGCTTTAATCACCAGGAATGTTAAGAAAATTTTAAATAATATATATTTAACTATTTTATATAGACCAACACAATGTACTGTCACTCCTGAATAATAATTTGCAGTAATTGTTCAAAGTTTAGAAGAGTTAGAATGGAATCCTTAGCAGTTCAATTTTTAAGCATGGCTCTAGATGTGAATTAGAATCTAGAACATTAGTTTTTGTGAGATTGCTTAATTCCCAATATGGAGAAGGCAGTACAGAGACATGCCATGTGCAACAGAGGCCTCTCAAATGGATAGCCATGAAGTAAAAGTAAACAACACATCTCATTATTCAGAATACATCTTAGTGATTCCAGCTGAGGCTTGCTTATCCTAAATTGATACAAATACATCATTTTTTACCAAGTAATGTATGTGTACTGAAGAAAACCCTGATTTCAATAAGCTTAGAAACATTAAAGGCAAAGTATTCAGATAAAATATTTGACCTCTACTTTTGGTGATGTCTGTGCTGCAAAATGTTAATCTTATCTCAGTACAAAAGTACTTATGTTGAATATATGTGCACTCCATTTCATTCACCATTAAGTGGAGTTTAATTTTCAAACATCTAAAAATCCTCACATCTAGACAGACACATATTAAAGAGTCATGTAGACCACCTTTTATATATCAAGATAATACTATTAGAAAGAATTGAGACTTGTAATTATTTTTTAACAGCCCAAAGACTGACATAATTTGACAGTCTGTATTTTTAACTGTAACACAATTCTTATTTCCATTGTTATAACATAATTTACAGAATTTAAGAGTCTAGGAGAACTGTGGAAAGAGTTTACATCAGCTGTGATTGATGTGGCACATGTCCTACTGCTATTTTCTTAAGTCTGCCCACTCATTTCTAGCTGCCTTTCATGTGTATCTCTAAAAATGTGAAGTAATTAAGAATTTCTTCAGAAAACATTTTTAAATAACGTAATCGATTGATTTTTAATGGTTTATGAACATTTAGATTTCACACTGTTTGAATAATGTTTGTGTCACCTTTCTGTACCCTATCTGAACACAAGTTTAGGCTGTCAATGTTCTTTTATTTCAATTTTGCCTTTGTTTCACAGTATTACAAATTTTAAAGAATTGTTTAATTTTATTCATTATTATTATTGTTTTTAATTTGACCAGAGAGAGAAAGGGAAAGTGAGAAAGAAAGTCGCCAGGATCAGAACTCGAACCATAGTCAGCTATGTGGGAGTCTAGCACCTTAACCACCGTGCCACCTAGTATCATAATTTTAAAGCCATCCCTTCTCCTTCCATTCATCTAGCTATTATGTAATATTTTAATAAGAGTTTTCTTAATTTTATCTTGAGTTCTGACTTCTCTATAGTTTATATTAAGATAATTTTATGTAAACATCATTTTAGATGAGGTAGGAGACAGAGACACTAAGAATATAGTTAGCGTGTAAGTTTAAAATGGAAAAAGTTTTACGATGGAGACAACCTAAAATTAAGGCTTTTCCTGAGGCCTCACCACATTCTAAGAAGAAGATAAGATAATGGTTCTTATAGCCTAAAGCTTTTAAACAAAGAATCTCCTGACCTTCTTATACACTCCAAAAGTAGGGTAAAAATGAACAAAAGCATCCAGATTGTGATCCTCACGGTGGAAGACGGGGAATGCATGTGCAAGCCTCACCTAGAACAAACCCCACCAAGCCCTCCTGACCAAGACAAAACCCCCTACCCCAGCTCCTCTTTGGGAACCCACTTTCCAAGACTCACTTCCTACTTGGAGCTCTGTTCCTCCTTCCCTCTCTTATAAAACTCCACTTGCTATCTCCTCTCTGTGTCTGCAGCTCTAATTCTTCATGAGCTGTGGACAAAAACCTGTTTTCTACTGTGGGTGCTGGACCTGATCACCCTTGCGCCCCTGTTCCCTGTGTCATAGATACATGTCACCTATATATTTCAATGTAATGAAGTATATTCATGTCGAGTAAATTCACTTTACAAGTTGTAGTGATGTATAGTGATTGAATGTATAAAAGAAATTAAAATAATTTTAAAAATATATATGTCTGAGTCATCACTCTAAGTAATAGAGCAATAAGTCAGGCCAAAAGTCCTCAATTTGCAGTTTTTACATATTTTTGAGCAATATTGTCCACTCGAAATCTAAACATAGGTCTGGATGGTAGTGTAACAGTAAAACATGATGTTTGAGAAGCTGGCTCCCGTGGGAGACTTCTCTGATACAGTGGGCAGGTGCGTGGTTGAGGCTGGAGGGGATAACAGTGTCAGGCCATTGTTGAGGATTTTCTCTTTCTCTCTCTTTCTCTCTCTCTCATAAAATAAATAAATTTTAAAAATGTTTAAACTTATAGCTATGTTTGGAATTCTTTCATAATTGATGTTAATGTTCATTAACAAAACACAATTGAAGGGTTATAAATGTGATGAATTATTTCTCTTTATATTTTAACTCAAATCTATTTTCCTAAATTTATAAAAAAATTCCTGCTATTTGAAGTTATTTCAGTTATTTCTTGATATGCAACAAACTACTTCAAAACTTTATGGTCTAATATGACCTCACGTTATTATTTGGCATAATTCTTTGGGGTAGCTGAGAAATTGTATTCCAATCTCAACTAGGCTCACAGATGAAGCCACATTCAATTTCTCGATCAACCCTTACCAAACTCAGCAGGGCTGACTGAGAAAACTCTTCTCTCTCGCAGTTGGTCCTTCATTCTTAGAGAGGCTCTACTGTTTTCAGATCATGACAATTTCAGAGTTTCAAATGGGCTAGGCTAGCTATATAATTTGTGAGGTCCAGTGAAAATAAAAATGTGGATTGCCTTGTTCAAAACTTCAGAATTTAAAGGGAGAGACAACAGGGACTAAAACCAGGGGCAGACTCTTCCAAGTATGAGTGCCTGTCACATTGCTGTGAATACATGCTCAAGGAGCCATCACAGAGAAGAGCAACCATGGATGCTGCAAAATATTTTGGATTCCTGGCCCTTAAATCACAAACTTCATGTATGTCTGGCACATTCTATGAGTCAACGCAAGACCCAAAACCAGCACGGATTCAATGGAGTGGACCAAGATGAGAAAAATCTGTGATCTTGCAATTTTGCAATCTACCACAAAAGACATTTCAACGGTGTCCCTTCTTTTTAAAATTTATTATTATTAGTTTTAATTTGTTATAGGATATGTGTGCTCCCCAGAGAGAGAACAAGAGAAAGCAAGCTGCAAGATTCAGGACTCAAACCACAGCCAGCCATGTGAGAGTCCAGCGCCTTAACCACCACACCACCTGCTGGTCTCCCTGCCCTTTCGTACATCATCTAGTCACCCTTAACATTTCTCCATTTCAGAAAATATAATCAACCTTTTAAAACTTAAAATTATTCAGTAAAATCAAATGTACTCTGCCAATTCCAACACTACTTCTTCAATCATCGATCTTGACTACCTGTGAGAAAATAACGAAAACCAGTTCATGGACAAAATTATAGAAATATCTCTAGAATAAAAAAAACAAACAAACATATATTTGGAAGGAGAAAGAGATTGTAAGACATCATTGGGTTATTTTTTCAGACTATATAGAGATGGTTGCCAGATAAATTACTGTGAAAAATGTATTTGGTGGATATGTATGAAGCTATTCAATTTCAGTAAAATGGACCATGTAATGCCCTGATTCAGTAAAAGCCTCTGTAAAGCAAGGAACACTGTAGAGCTCAAATGAGAATTGTTCCCCAAGTATGAGAAATAGACCAAGCTGTCAACACACATTTCTGACCTGGGGTTAAAGGGGACTTACTTGTTTTATAGAGAATAAAGAAAGACTTTGTGAACCAAAAATCTTTTAAATATAAGGAACAAAGAAAAAAATCAGGTGCTGCTATTTTCACGGTGGGCCACCTATATCCTTAGAGCAGCAATGCTAAGGTCACTCTGCTAAAGTGAGTAATAAAAGACTATTTTAGAGCCAGCCTGTGGCCTAGTGGTCAAGGGGCCTGAATCTCACATAGCCTACTGCTCAATTAGAGTTACAGACCTGAGAGCTTGAGAAACACACCAGGTACATATGCATATGTGCCCAAAGGAGGGAGAAATGAAGGAGAAAGGATTATATCATAGCCAGTCCTCACAAGGATCACTTCCTCACTTCCTCTCTCTTTATTTCTCTTTCTCTCTGTCTTTCTCCGGCAAGCACATACACCTTCTGGGAGACATAAATAAATAAATAAATAAATAAATAAATAACTGCTTTATAATTTTGAAAGATTCAATTCATTTTCCCACCAACACTTGCATGTTTTGGTATTTTTTAAATACTGTCTTTCTAATTTTATTAATTTCTTTGAAATGCAACCTTATTTCAGAGTAAATGAATCCTAATTTTTGCCATTAATTGTAATTTTTTAGTGACCTTTATTATGGCTTCTCTATGTCCTTAATGTAAGCTCCCTTTTGCCTTTCTTTTCTGATGGATAAAAACACATAGAGAGTTGTTGTTTTCAACACTTAGGAATATTGTCTTCATTGTATTTGGACATGATCAAATAATTTGTTTTCTAGAAAGGAAATGAGCATAGTATGTTTTATTATTATCTGTAAGAATTTGGGAGACTTAGTTGGACCTATTACTGGAAACATCAAAAAGTTTAGTTACTGAAAACTGCAGGCTGCCTGGTATCTTCCAAAAGGAGTCCCAGGTTTTTGTTGTTGCTGCAGTTTTTCCACTTGAGAAAGACACAATGAAAGAGCGAAGGAGAGCAGGGATGTCTACTTCCAACTGCAGGGTAATTGAGGGATTCATTCATTCTGCTGAGAGTGCACCAAAAAGGAGAAAACCCATTACTAGATGGGGGCAAAGAACCCAGGGAGAGGCCAGATTGCCAGAAGTGATGATCTCACAGCACTGAAAGCAGGAGTGAGACAGGCCCCCTGCAGCTCAGGACAGAAGGACTCCTTCCCAGCCCTGTACTGATTGGAAATGAAGCTGAGGACATTTAACAGACTGGGCTTTGTGGGAATTTTCAGCTTTCCAGATGCTGTTTAATACTGCCAGGTTGCAATATGTTAATTAAACTTCCTATAACATGGTTCTCATAGGCGAGATCTGCTAATGTCCTGCAAAGTGTATGTGTCCAGAAGTGGGGATAAGGTTCTGCCAAGTGATAGGGGAAGCCCAAACACCAGAACCCAGGCTTTTTGAAAAAGGGAACTAAAAAAATAAAGATTAACTGGTTTCTTTCAAATAAAAGAATAAACCTAGTCTCCAAAAAGCATCTTTAATTGATACCTTGGAACAGAATTTAATTAGACCCCAAGTCTTCTGCCAGGGACACCAGTGAAGAGAGTAAATGAGTGCTTCCCTCTGCAGGGTTACTCTTCCCTGCTGTCCAGCCTCCATCCCCTAATACGATGATGTTTGTCAGGAGAAGGTTCACACTAGCACTGAGGGAAAGCAGACAACCCAGAAAACTTCTTGTAAGAAGTTTTCTTCTTTGTAAAGGAACATAAAAATGATTTCTTTATATGTCTGCAGATAGGACATGATGATGATAGATGATAGATAGCTAATAAATGGGCTGGTTTTGTAATTAGATAGTTTTGGGGTAAATAATTTAATGAACATAACATGAATTAGGGCAGTGTGTCAGAGGTGATATAGAAAAGGGGAAGAAAGAGAAGAGACGAAATTGAAAATAAAAGACATAAAATGTCCTGTACACATAACACACACACACGCACACACACACACCCATCCATGTATCTTTACCCTATAGATAAAACTGTCTAAAAAAAAAAGATTTTTTTAATGGTTTTTGCCATAGGGTGTGTTTACTCACCAGAGAGAGACAGTGTGAGAGAAAGTAACAGTCCCTTTTCTTCCATCCTCCTCTTGAGATTTTGGGTACACACATATGCCTGACATGATTTTCAAGTCCCAGAAGTCTGGAATTCTAACCACGGTCAACCATGTGGGTGTCCAGTGAGTGTCATAACCACTACATCACCTACTGGCAACAAAATAATAAATGTTTAAAGTATAAAATGTTTAAAGTTCTGTTTGAGAGTACATAGCTTTTCATTTTCATAACACATTTATTTACTTTTGAGTAAATATGTAGGATCAATTCTTTACAACAATTGAATAATCACAGAGAAAAACAAATTCTTCTCAAGTGTGTGTATACCTTGTTTTTATTCTCTCCCCTCGTATGTAGTGTTCGGCCAAAAATGTAATCTGACTCTTGGCTCCAATAAAAAAAAGAAAATTAGTTTGATGTGAGGAGCGCCAAAATATTGTCCTTTGACTGGCAAAGCTCCCAACGAGATCAATCAGAGCTTTTCTCCTGACCTAAGGAGAGTGCAGTTGTGTCCCAATGCAGGAGAAAATGTGCGCAAACACAGTAGCTATTTGGTCATCATTGATTGCTCAAACACAGTGAGGAGTTTTTGAGCCCGTTTAACTCCCACTGAGATGGTGACCTGAGGTGCAGTCTGCAGAGCTGTAAGAAGAGAGGCTTGCTTGTGGAGTGAGGGGAAGCCTGGGTCCTTTTTGCTTCAGTACTTCCATAGATGCACTGTGAGTTCACATGCATTCTGTCCATCGTATCACAAAGATTAAATTCAGATACTTGGCTGGATGTGTGATAATGGAGTAGAGAAGGGCTGGATTGAAGGGAGGCACAGAAAGAAGGGGGACAATGAGAATTTGACCAATAAGAAATTATAAAGGGAGATGGAAAGTAGCTTTCCTGTGAATATTTTTTCAATAGAATCCCTGATTACTACAATCAATACAATAGAGAAACTACAACATAACCTAGTAAATTATACTATTATTCCCTAAAGCATTTTTAATATTCTCAAGGAATGATTTGGATTTCTTCCTATAATATGCTATTAGAAAACAAATATATGTATTAGAAAACAAATGTTCCTAATGTGATATCTGAATCATTGCTTGAGTCATTTCATTTCAGTCATGTAAAAGCACCTCCAGGAACAACTAGGTTATAAAGTATTCGAGGAGGGGAACCTTGATTTCTATTTATATTCTTTCTAATTAATTAATTTGCTTGTATTGTTGATAATTATAGCTTATTTACTATATATTACATAAATGTTTATTTATCCTCTGACTTTTTTGTTGATATTTTCCTCTAAGATTTAATCATTGACAAAAAATGCATTCTGGATTTTACATTTTGAGTTTCCTAAGAAGTTTAAGTGGTTTATGGAATCATTTTTTTATTGTGGTAAAACTACCACTTAATATGAGATCTATCCTCTTAGCAAATGGTTAGGTGGTCAGTACAGTATTGTTATTTATAGCTCCCATATTTTACAGTACCTCTGTAGAACTTCCTCATCTTGCATAACTGAATTTCTATACCAGTTGATTAACAATGCCCTATTTCTCCCTCCCTCTAGCCACAGCACCATTTGATTTCCTGATTCTATGAGTTGCACTAGTTTAGATTCCTCCTGTAAGTGGAATCATTCAGTATGTGTCATTGTGTGACTGGCTTATTTCAATTATCACAATGTTCTCAAAGTCCATCCACGTCATGGTATATTGTAGGATTTCCTTATCTTTTAAAGCTCAGTTCTTGACAGAGGTTTGATTAATGATAGAAAACAGTAAAGACAGCAGCTGTTGATTACTAAGTGGTCAGAAACACAACAGAAAGATTAATGCAAGAACAAGGAATATGCTCTGGAAGCTTTAGCAGCACAAATATTAAAATTGGAAATTTTAAAAGTCTAGCTTTAGGAGCAGAGGATGGAGATGTCAGAAAATATGTGAGTTCTCCTGACTTTGGGGCTAGTTCTTCAATCAATATGGACTTTAGTCTAGTGGTTCATCCTACCCCTAGTATATGGTTTTAAAGTTTGCTATTTTTGAAACTTGAAGCAAATTAAGATGCAAAGAACAAAAATAAGATTTACTGACTGAAAAATCTAATTCTGGAATTATTTTGTTCTCTGTATTTTCATATGCTTCCAGTCTTGACGGACACTTACCATTGATGTGATTATGGTTCAGAAAATCCACACTGAAAATTGAATCTGAAAGCCTCAGTTTGAGTTTTGAATTTGTTTACTTAGTGGCAATAGGATCTTGGAGACTTAGAATTGCAATGAAGGGTCTTTAAATAACTTCTGTATTGATATGTATTTTTCCATAGATTTTAAACACCTAACTATTGATACATGAAAACATGAGTATACATCTCAAAAGTAAATATTGGTGAGTCCAGATATGCTGCAGCAGGGAGACACAATGCCCTGTGAGAATTACCTACATCAGGTGGTTCTAGGTGTATATCCAGAGATCTCCCTGAGTACACTGGTCATGCATGTGCTCATGATCTAGAGCGGGCTGAAGCTAAGGGTGGATCACGGCTTCAAGACTGAGCTGGAGGCTTTGTCTTTCTTGTTCTCTCTTTCTCTCTCTCTCTTTCTCTTATTCATGGAAGAAACATATCAGTAAACTTTTTTAAAATGGTAAATATTGAGCAAAAAGAAGCCAGACATATAGAATACACACTATACGTATGGTATACTATAATACATAGGAAATTAAGAACAGGCAAAACTCATCTATGGTGTAAAAGCTCAAAGATTGTTGCAGAGTAGGGTGGAGAGCATGAAGGCAGAGGTAAGAATAGACTTAAAAAGGGGATGAGTACATCCCCTAGTGGATAAGTCTGGCATCTTGACCTCAGGGTATTCACAGAGGTATGTATTAAAAATCATTACGCAATGCTTAAGGTCTGTTCATTTTACCTTATGGAAATTATATCTCTTTAAAATAATATAGAAAAACTTAGAAAAGAGAATGAGAAAAAATATACAAAAGCTGAGGGTAATTTGAAGTAAGATCCACATTCTCAAGAAGGGAAGAAAGAACAAGACATCAAAAATACACTTGCAGGTTTTTTGCCTCTTTGTATTCCTCTCCCTGTGGAAAATGGAGAACTACAAACTAGACTCCAGAGATTCAAGAGATAGAATAACTTTTTTGAATTAGGATTTCTTCCTTGACAGTGGTCAATCAAGTCCTTCCCCATGGTTTTCATTACTCTCTCAAAAATCCCAAATTGCTTTATAAGGCATTTTCGGAGTTCATAAAATAAATACCTATTTTTCTTAAAATTCTTATCTGAATTTATAAGAGTATAACATGTAAAAAAAATTCAAATTCTAATCAAAGTCCTTGAAATATGCTGTTGTATGCTGCCCTATTTACTGTACAATGTCATTCTCTATTGGTTTGTTGTGTAAATCCAGAAGACCTCAATTTACCTTCCCAATACACACATATACACAGTGTTACCAGAAAATACCTTACTGGCGAAAGGGCATCCCAACTGCATGTACTTGGAAAGACATAGTTCTGCAGTAGAATATAATTATTCACTAATAATTACAGAAAATTGATCTGAGACATCCAGTTCATCTTTTTGCCATTTCAAAATTTTTCTCTCCATTAAGACACTCCTATGGTAATACAAACAAGCAATATTGCATTTGCTTAGTTCACATTTTAATATGACATTTATATTCCATTTTCTATTTCACTAGCTGTCATGTATATTCCTATTGTTTTCATATTCCTCCTTTTGCCAATAGTGTTTTCTTAATAAGGTTTTCCTTATAAAGTCAATTCTAAAATGTTTTGAAGTTCTATGTAATCAATTTTCCACAGTTCTGTAATGCTTGCTTCATAACATTCTATGGCTGGTTTTATTGCCTTTGTTTTCATTTATAAAACTATTATCGGAATTGCAACTACAAATGCAAGTGTAGAGTTTTCCATATCACGGAAAAGATTTAAATTTAGAATTTTTACAGAGTATTTTGAAAAACATGACAATACAAACAGAGTGTTAAAGAATGATGACTTTATGACAAAGTATTTTGAAAAACAAACTTACAAATGGTTTATTGAATGACCTGAGTGATCATGTTTCTGGTTAATGACCTTCAGTATCATCACAGCATGCTGGAAACAGTCAATAAATCTAAGTGTCTAGTGATATTCTTAAATTGTCCAAAAAATTTAAGGAGAAACCAATCAATAAATCACTCTAGTATTTGGTATTTTTAATGGTTTAATTATTATTAAAAGACAACAAATATTAGACATAGTATATGTATTAAATTGTTGAAACCCTTAATTAATTGCCTGACTGTTCATTATTGAGTACTTTGGCATAAACACACACACACACACACACACACACGTACACACATACACACAAAAAATGATTACAAAAGACAAGAAAAGTCTGGAATCTATTATGTTGCAGGAGAAGCAAATTACAGGTATAACTATTTCCAGAAATTTTTAATATCTATAACTATCTATCTAGGTACAAGTTTCCAAACTGTTGGTTTTCAATCTTATCAGACTTAATATCTGTTTTATGTAAGATATGTTTTGTAATTCTGCTTTCATTCTCCTGATTTTAAATCCATAAGTAATATGACCTAGTATACATGACTAAAATAAATATATATATAAGACATATAGAAATATATATGTATACACTCATATATATATATACACACACACACACACAGAGACATATATATCATGTTTTAACAATAAAATAAAGGAGAACACTAAAAATTTCTTTGTAACACATTCTCTACATTCAACACATAAATCTTCAGACATGTCTGTGCTAGTAACTTTAAAGAAATTGGTAGATATTTGTTTCTGTAGAGTACTTAATGCTACAGATACAAATGTAAATTGAGTTATCTTGTAGTGTTGCCTCAAAACCAGAGAAATAGAGTACCATAGATGATGTCATTTTGGGATATAGTGAACAGCTCTTGGTAAAGTTCTTAACGAAGAACACTCTTCAATTTGTATGGTAGTTGCACAAATGGAAAAAATAATGTGTACTAAAACCCATCACAAAAATATTGATTTTATTAGATTTGGTTATTTATAAACAAGTTTTTACCCACATGGAGCCTCATTGGAGCATTAGAAAGTCAGCAGAACAGTACCTTCCGGCTTCCCATTCAAATTCAGACCATCATCATTTGTGTCAATTGCCCACTAAATGACAGCAATTCCTCTCCGCTGTCTTGACAACCAAATGCCTCAACACACTTCCCAGAGGACCCCTAGGTTCTTATCTGTCTGTCTGAAAACTGCTCTAAGTAAATCATACTGTATATATTTGCTACCAGAGTCAAAGAATGGCTCTAAACAATTACAAAAACAGAGTTAAATCATTGTAAAAGAGATTCCCTTTACCTTCCTGTTTCTCTTGCTTTTAGCCTAATAGCCTTGTGTGTAATGGAGAAAAACAAACTTTCACACTCATATTCTACTTTCTTTGACTTCACAGAAGTGAGTGCTTGCTATCACTAGGTGAAAATGTCATGCCTCAGACAATCATGGTTTGCATCTTCATGTCTTTTCCGAGTGCAGCTAGTCATGTAAGTGGCTTATAAATTTAATGTAACTGCAAAGCACAAAAATAGAGAAACTAACTGTGCGACTTCAATAAGAGCTAAAACTCAAAGAGATTGCAGCATTTTGTGCTAGACAGTACTTTGGGCAATGTTCTGGATATGAACACATTTCATTCTCACAACTTTCTGAGAAAGGAGTTATTACCAGTCCCGTTTTATAGGTAAGGAAACTGAGGTACAACCTAATGTCAAATGGCTGAAAAGTGTTACAACACGATTGAAAACCTGGCAGTGTAGTAATCTAGCAGCCTGGTGCTGAGTCCATGGGCTTAACTGCTTTTGTGATATGCTTTCTAGGCAAGAAAAGGAGTGAGGAGTGAAAGAGGTAGGTGTGAACTGGTTGTTTGTGTAAAACCTTTAAGGTTGTGTTGTTATTTTTTCTTATAAATATCAGATGTCCCCCATTCACAGTGGCTTTCCCCTTAAATTACTGCTATTGTTCTAAAATAGTATCTGGAGCTCCTAACACGTAGATCTTATGGAAATTACTCTCATTTTGCTGGACCTGAGAATGGCTTTGATTTTAACTTATAGAGTTTAAACTTCAGATTGGGCATTAGCACATTGTATTTCCACTCATAAATCTTGACCTCCACTTATTTAGCTTTAATTTTGCATTGCACAATGGACATGTTTACATGTTTATTCCCCTGATGCACTTTGGCACAGTGAATTCATAGGTATTAAAGAAGTCCAGAAATAACATGGATTGGAAATTATAGTAGTCCAGGTCATAAGTTCTGAGTTCAGATAATGTGTGTGCTTAGTAAGCACTTTATCTTTGTGCCTAGTGCAGTGCCTGAATCCTAACAGGTATTCAGTAATATTATTATTTTCTAAGAATTATTTTATTTATTCATTCTTTTTTTTTTTTTTAATTTGACCAGAGAGAGAGGGAAAGTGAGAAGGCAAGCTATCAGGTCCAGGACTCGAACTGTGGTCAACCATGTGGGAGTGTCCAGCACCTTAACCATCACACCACCTGCTGGTCTTCGAGTAATATTATTATTAAAGGAAAGAATTTATAAATTAATCACATGGAAGATTTGATAAAACATGGCCAGTTCATGACCTAGTATCTAAGGGAGCTAGCTCATGATCTGAATCTTGGCCCTGGCAGCTTGTAAAACATGCAGGGCCTGTGTGTGTGTGTGTGTGTGTGTGTGTGTATGCACTCAAAATCCTGACAGGACAAAGAAATAGAAGAGAAAGGATTGTGCATGACCATGTCCCATCAGGTGGTACTATCTCCCTCTCCTTCTCTCTCTCTGAAAAGTACATATGCTTTCTGAAAATATTTTAGAAATAAAAGATTGAATGAAACAATTTGGCTTGTCCCTCAGTGCTGTACACTACTTAGTAGCACAGCCATGAATGAACAGGGACAGACAGCAGCTGTCCTCATCTAGGCCACTGCAGCTGAACAGCACTGAGGGACTACCCAAAGTCTCTGTGCTTTCAGCTCTTCTACCTTCTTAGGGTTTTTTGTACTTTATTTTGCTATCTTTACAAGTATAGGGACAAAGGGACAGATAGTAATTGTGGTAACTGAGGACAAAGTAATTTTCTCTTACTAGGGGTGAAGTTAATGAATTTTAAAGTAAGTAATAATGATCAAAATATAGAATAAAATGGGAAGCAAGTACTAGGAGGAGGCTTTTTTTTTTTTTTTTTTTTTTTTTTTTTTTTTTTTAGAAAGAGATGTTTTGCTATAGGGTATGTGCGTTCTTCAGAGAGAGAGAGAGAGACAGAAAGCAAGAAATAATCCCTGGGAGAGATGCCATGCCATGCCACAATTCCTTCTCCTCCATTCTCCTCTTGAGATTTTGGGTGTGCACGCACAGAAGTCCAGCATGAATTTCAAGCTGCCATATCTGAGACTTGAATCGCGGTCAACCACCTGGAAGTCCAGTGATGTAACCATTACACTGTCTTCTGGTCCCATGGTGGTTTTAAAAATAAAATGGCAGTAACTTCAATAGTGATGGGCAATGATTATTTGCATGAATCCTGGGATGTGAAAATCTGGATATAAGGATCTATATCCACTTTGGGAATCATAAATATCTGCACTGAACTTTAAGAATTACCGGGGAATTAAATATGAGTATCACTAAACATGTGATGTCCTAACCTGAACATGGTTGCAAGGATTCAAAGCTGTGGGGCTTTTGAAATAGTAGTTTTCTCAAACTTAAAATGTTTCTATATTTTACAAGTTGTTGATAAAATTAGTGGATAACTAACTGGTGGGATGATTATTAGCTTTTGAATGTTGATAATAAAAATCATATTTAAATGCTTAATTACTTGTTAGCCTGAAAAAGCAAGATTTCAGTTAATATTTCATCATCATTCACAGTTATTTTTCTTCCTATTTAGAAACAAGATGATAATATATCTACCTTTAAAGAAAAATAAATACATTAAATTATAAGTAGCTGACTCAACTGACATGATCTATTTGGATACACTACTTCTTATCTTTCAGTACAGACTTATTTTCTGGATTACTTTAGGTGGAAATAGTATTGCTGTACATATGTTGGTAGGTATTTGTTCCCAGGTTATTTTTCTCCCTTAGTTTCTAATTGTTCTAACTATGAAAATTGTCATGAAACTTTATGACACTATTGCTCTCTCCATTTATTTAAATTCTGTAATAGGAGTATAGAATAAAAAGTTTATTTCTAACACTGTATGTTCTAATTTATAAAATAGCTTGATTCAGTAACAGCACCAACTATTATAATAAAAATAAATGTTGTGCAACATATACCCAGCATATTGAGTACATTTCCAATGAGGTATTTAAAGTAACAATTTCTTGTAATCCTAGCTGCTTGGGAAGTTGAGTCAGGAGTTTGAGGCCTACTTAGACAACATGATGAATTCTGTCTCTAGAAAATAAATAAATAAATGATATAAAATTGGTTTCAATTTACTCCTCCCAACACTATTTATCTAGGCACTTTCTCTTCTAGGTCAACTTATTCCCACTCTCTATCATTTTGTTTCTAAACTGATTAACATTGTGTGATTCTCTGCCAGACATAATCCAATTCATCATGCCTATAGTTCCTTGATTTACACACAGCATCACTGTTCTATGGAAGTAACCTCTTTATGCTGCTGAGGCCTTTTTTCATTATATTGAATCACCACTTACTACATATTTATAATGGAAATCGAACTATCCCATAAGCATGTTGCACCTATTTAATATGTTATATTTCCCATGAGAGAAAATGAGAGAGAGAAATAGAGAGAGAGATATGTACAGCGGTAGAGAGAGACAAGCACTCCCAACACTATCTTCTCTCCACAATCTCCCCGCAGCTTCAGCCAGGCCAGATCATGGGCAAGCACCTGGCACCTGTGCACCCAGCATGTACAGGGAGACCTTGCGACAAAAGAAGCCGGGACCCTCCCACATGAATTTAACACCATGAAGTATTGCATTACCACTGTGCTACCATGGCTGGCTCCAATACTGCATTTTAAACATATTTTCCTACTACAATACAGCTTAGCATTTTGAGAACAAATTTCTCCAAATTGAAAATTTGGAGAAATATATATATATATATATATATATATATATATATACACTTATAAAAGACAAAATTTGAGCTAAGTATTCAAAATAATTTCCTTAATGTGTATAATTATTATATGACAACCTGAATAGAAAGCGTTTAACAGTATATAAAATATTTATTGTACCATTAAACTGGCATGCATTAGGAAAGATTTACCCTTGGTTACAATGATATGTATAATGATATGTGAGATGATGGTACTTCATGGCATATATTTTTGTTGGAAACCATAAAGACATGAAAAAAAAAATCTAAGCTTAAAATATGTACATGAAACAGTAAAATTATATATATATATATATATATATATATATATATATATATATTTATAAAGAAAAATTCCTCAGAAAACATGAAACAAGCTTAGAGGGCCAATATTTTAAACCCTCTTACAATGTATGTACAGACCAAAAAACATTTTTCTATAAAATCCCAAGTAGTCTTTCTTCCAGTTCCAGTTGTTATTAGGTTTGTTTTTTTTTTAAAAAAAGGGAAATCCAAATTTTACCAGGAAAACAAAACAAAACTTCAACTATAAAGATCAATAGAAAGTCCACCCAGGTAAAAAAAAATCCCTAAATTAATTCTCTGAAAGTAGTTATTGGAAGCAAAAATGAACATAGAAATAAAATAAACATAGAAATAAACCTAATATTCCTATAGAAAAAAATAAAACCAAAAATAGATTCTGGTGTAGTCTTAGAATGACATATAAGAGAAGAGATCAGAACATCTAAAATCTTAGAAAGACAGTACTATCAATTTTTTACAATGAAAAAAGTTTTTAAATAATGTGTATGATTTTTTAGATATTAGCAAGATTTTTTAAATATAAGAAGAGAGAAAAATAATAGAAACATGTCATTTTAGTATTATAGACTGTCACTAGATCACAGCTCTTACTTTTATCAGACTAAAAACTACAACATAAAACATTTATTTAGATCTGTGTCCCAGCAGGCAGACTCGGACAGAATGTTAACTATAGTCATGTTGTTGATACTGACTAAAATTCTCTCATATCTGCCTTGTCATATTGTAAACCATTTTCC
Source organism: Tupaia tana (assembly GCA_026018925.1). NCBI lineage: Eukaryota > Metazoa > Chordata > Mammalia > Scandentia > Tupaiidae > Tupaia > Tupaia tana. Next base: position 48,826,720 of record JAKSZU010000004.1, on the reverse strand, counting down.
CTTTATTGGAGTTCTCTGAAAGCACTCGCATCTGCTCTTCTTCTAATTTGTTTAGTTCCTTACTTCCAAAAGGGTACCCTAATCCAAAAAAGCCCACTTAAATGTCTTCCAGTATCATAATATTGTAGATTGGATAGGTGTTGCTTCTGCTGTTGAAATGCTTCCCATCCCTCATCACATTCCTTAAACACTGCAGACATATTTTCTATTAGTTGACAGTATATTTTCTTATAGCAATTCTGTATTAACCAATCCTTGCCCATATAATAAATTATTTTATGAATATATGGAAAATAAAATGATTTATTGTGTGCTGAGTAGAAGATACTTGGTTGATACATACTTCAGTCTCCTAATATTAAATACAATTCCTTTTTTGGGACCAGCAGTTACCATAATGGCTATGTCGCTGGACTCCCACGTAGTCGACAGTGGTTCGAGTCCCGAACACGGTGGCTTAAAATCACACCGGGCGCGTGTGCGTGCATGCCCAAGATCCCGAGAAGAAAGTGGAGAAGGGATTGCAGCGTGGCCATCCCCCCTGGGGGGTGATTTCTCACTTTCTGTCTCTCTGTCTCCTTCTGTCTTTCTGGCAAGCGCATGCGCCCTATAGCATAAACCTCTCCAAAAAAAAAAAATTTAATTAAATTAAAAAAAAATAAAAAAATATAATTCCTTTTTTTCTTTTTTCAGTTTGCTATATGGCATGTGTGATTGTTAGAGAGAGACAGAGAAAGAGACAGAGAGAAAGTGAGAAATCACTGCCCCATCCCCCAGAGGAGATGGCCACACCACAATCCTGTCTCCTCTATTCTCTACTCGGAACTTTCAACACGCATGCACACATATTCAGCATGATTTTTAAGCCTCCCGCCCACCCCACCCCCAAGTCTGGGACTCAAACTGCATTGTTGGTAAAGTGTGATCCAGCATCTTAACCTCCACACCACTTACAGGCCCTCCTTGTCTATTTCTAAGTAATTTGGGGAAACTGAAAACTGTGGCTACCCATATAAAAATTGCGTCTGACCAGAAAAGTAAAAACACTTTTTCTCATTCTCCCAAAATGACAGCATTCTGGTCTTCAAATACTGAGAATGAAACAAAATGTAAAGCCCAAACTGTGAAATCAATACAGAAGGAACATCCTAGGTTTGACATTCTGTCTGGAAAATCAGAGTGAGGTCTCCTTTGTTTCTGCATTTTCAACTTTTGGGGGCTTTTTTTTTTTTTAGAGATTTTTGGTATAGGGCTCATGTGATTGCAGAGAGACAGAGAGACATAGAGAGACAGAAAGTGCGAAATCACACACGCACCTCCCCCCAGGGGTTGTCCATGCTGCAATCCCTTTTCCTACATTCTCCTCTCATGATTTTAGGCACGCACACACAACACACACAAACACACACACACACATTGGTGTGAGTCAGTCACCGGGTCCAGGACTTGAACTGCAGCTGACGATGTGGGAGTCCAACAATTTAACTATTATGCCATATGCTGGTCCCTTGCATTTTCAGCTTTAGAACTGAGAACTGATGGGGTGGGACCAGCAGATGGTGAAGCAGTTATGTTGCTGGTCTCCCACATGGGAAACCACATCACGCATGTTTGTGTGTGCCTGACCAAGATCCCAGAAGGAGAATAGAAAGGAAAGAACTGTGGTGTGGCCATCCCCCTCCCCGGGGGTGAATTTTTACTTTCTCTCTCACCATCTCTGTCTCTCTCTCTTCAATGAACACATATTCCCTAAGGCAAAAACCTCTAAATAATAATAAAAGAAGAACAGATGGTATAAAGCAACAGAATGATTTAAACATGGAGCAGGAGACACACCACCTCAATGTCTTTAAAAGAGCTACTTAACTTCTTTGTGTCTCAGGTGACTGTTTATTCATAAAAGGGTAAAACTAAAAATAGCCCTTTTATAGTGTTGGAGAAAACAATTAATTAATACATGTTACATTTTCTTTATATTTAGTGTCTACCGTATAATAAGTGCTAAGTAAACATTTACTATCATAAAGACTTTGATAATAACTCTCCAACACAAAAATAAATGATGCAATTTCAGAAGGCATTCTAACATGACAAATGTGAATATATATACACACAGAGTTCATGAAAAAAACTGTAATTAAAGTGTGAGTTTATTTGGGGGCAAAAAAAAAAAATTGAAATCCATGCAAAGAACTTTCGGAAGCCTCCTTGTGTGTATAAGGCCTTTGTAAAAGATTTCTTTCAAGATTACATGACATGAAGCACATTTGTGTACTTTTTTCCCAATGTAACAAATATACCCTACTATTTTCCTCTTTCACACTCTAGACTGGATAATCTGAGGACATATCACTTCAAGTTTATCAAACAGGGGTCATCACTGGGAGAGCCTTGATGGGGTATATCAATGAAGATGGCCCCATTCAGCCGAGGCCAGAGCTCCAATGTCCAGCACTGATTTCCCCAGGGAGGACTTACTGGATATGAAGCTTCACTGAAATTCACACCCAATAGCAAAGTGCAGGGAGGGTCACCATTAACCACAATGTGTTCAATTCTTCAGGTGAGCTCTTTATAGTGACAGCTATATTTAACCCACATGGTCCTCATGCATCCACCAGGGATTTATTATCAGTTGAAACTAGAACCAGGGAACTCTTGGAGATAGCCTAATAACTGAAGAAATTTCATATTTCTTTGTGTTGTTTGCTTATACAGACACAGCTGGGAAAAGATTGCTCACCAGAATCAAGATGCAATATCTGATCGCCAAGATACATTTAAAGGTGTGCTTATTCTATTGGAGAAAAGAATAGAATAGAATAAACACTATGTCATTGCTCAGAAGACCAATCTTAAAAAAGTTAAAATGGAATAAGAAAGACAATTTTTTTGCAATTAATTCTTCGGTAGAATATTTAAATGCAATTTTTTCAAAATCAGCTACTTTGTTTCAATAGGAAAAGTTATTATTTTAGTAAAAATGTTGTTTATAGTTTTATAGGCTTTTGATTATTGTTTATTGTTGGGTGGTTACTGTATTTGTTGGTCAAGTACATTTGGTTCTCTGATAAATATATCACATCACATACATATTCTTATTTAATGTTTATAATAAATAAATAGCATTGTATTTTCCCAATTTACAGCAGAGAAACTGAAGACCTCTAACTAACGTCTGACCTGAGTAGGACAAGCAGTGAAACAGGAATTTGAACCAAATTCTGTTCCACTCCAGAATCGGTGTTCTTTACAATAAACTAGGCACTTATCTTACCTGACATGACTATTTTTAGTGAATTATGGGATTTTCTTTTCTAACTGGTTGTTTTGACAGCGTTGTAAATAAGGCTGTTTTTTCAGCTTCCCCTTAAGTAGCTTAGCCATTATACTTTTGATTTTTCTGCTTCCATTATATTGGAGCATTACATAGAAAAATACATCATGACTTTGCCGACAACCTAATAACTCTGTTACAGCTTCTGGATTAAGAGAATGCTATTGCTTAATCAAAGATATCAATTAAATCATAGTGCTAGAGGGGCCAGGCTGTGGTATAGCAGTAAAAGGCAAGGCTCTGTGAGGCAATGTCATGTAGAAAAGTTTCAGAAAAATGAACAAATAGAAAGTCCAAAGACCTCCCCAAGTATCTTGGACATGCCTGTGCCCATGATCCAGAGCCAGCTGAGGACTGGGGATGAATTGTGGCATCGGAACACTGTTGGGGGAAGCTGAATATTTCTCTTCTCTCTCTGTCTTTCTTCTTGCTCTCTCTCCCTCTCTCTCAGAAAATAAATAAACTTAAAAAAATAAATTTTGATACCGGAAATTTGTTTGGCCAGAATTTGTGGCTAGCGAATACAAGCAATAGCATTAAGATATCTTCCATGGTACTTTCAGGTATTTTGGAACATTTCTTCCAACCCTATTCCAAGAAAACTATGTTTTTATAGCTTTGGAGAAATATTAGCAAAGTATCCCAGTGACTATTAAGAATCACTTCAAGTGTTCCTGTTCCCAAACAGCTGCCTCTTATCAAAGGAGGAACACCTGCACACAATATGCACCTTCAAAATGCCATAATGTATGCACCAAGACTTCATTTCCACTGGTATATTTTGAGATTCTTAATACACAAGTAACAAGAAAAATACAGTATCCAGTTTTCATCATACCAAATTGAGTTTTTGAGAAGTTTCTTAAATACTGAAAACACTGATGTTGTTTTTATGAAGCCATTGGTTTAAGCACTATTGATAAAGAATTATGCAATCTAAAATATTCCCACAATCTAGGTCTCCCTAGGCAATATTTGGAGCTAAGGTCCAAAATGACATCTACAGAACCATGAAGCTCACTCATAGAGCAAGAATCATCAGTTTTCAAGTTTCTGGATGAATGGAAAGTATAATTACTTTGGAAATAGGAGGGAGACTATTTCAGAGTAATAAAATGAATCCCGTCTTTAATTAATTAATTAAAATTAATCCTGTCTCTGAATCTATGAGAGCAGGGACCTCATCTCATTAATCATTCTACCCCTAGTACCTATTGTTATGTATGAATGATGTGGGTGCTTAAAATATATTGGGAAAAGGAATGAGTGAAATATGAAATGAATAACTTGATGGTAGCCACAGGCAGAAAACACTGTATGATTCCAAAATAAGATGAGAGACTATATTAGAAACTGAGAAGAAAGATGAGTAGAATGTGCAATAAATAACTTTTCCAATTTGCCTATGACTGTCTCTGATGCGATACAAACCTAAATGAAGGTATTAATGAAAGGGTTCTCTAAAATACTTGTCCCCTGTGTTTAAGCCCCAGTAAAATTTACTTCCTACCAAATTATGGTTTTTCTCTTCTGTCTTCTTGTTGATCATTTTTCCATTCTTCCTAATGTCTCACTGAGGGCAGAATACATACTGCCATCTTCCTAGGTGTCTCAGCCCTAGCAATCTAATATTAACTTTAAAAAAGAAAAGAATGGAACTTTATAAAAGTTATGAGACAAGGAATATCAGTCATCTTAGGAGCTCTTCCCTATATATACATTTAAATTCCTTAATCAATAAATTCAAGTCACCAGTTGTCATTAAGAAGTCTTATTCTGGGGGAAAAAATTGATGGGTTAAGTAATTCATCAACTTCTCCACATGAATGCCCTAGAACTCTACCTCAATTATTCATTGTGTCAATTTACTACACACTCTTAGATAAGTGGTATTCACTCACAATAGCATAGTGAAACCCCATATAGTTTTTCTTCATGCAAATTAAGTATCTAAAACTAAAGGAAACTTCAGGACACCCAACCTACAAGTTGTTAACACAACTTAGTGATAGGATTGGACCAAAATATTCTCTTTAATAGTTAATATATGGAGAAACAGAAATGTCAAAACCAAAAGGACAGTTTCAATGAAGCCTAGAAATGTGACTAGAACTTTATTCAGCACTAACAAATCTAATATTTAAAATTCATTTCAAAATAGCTTTACAATTTAATTTTGCAATAAATAAGCTTTTATCTTGAGGATTAAAAATATATAAAAATCTATTTCTCAACTGTAAAAGCTGACTAATAAATTTGGAAATTAGGTTAGCATACAAGTTCTATTAACACAAGGCAGAAAGTATGAAGGGGGGGTCTTGAAAAATTCTTGTAATATGTGTTTTATAAAAACATGAATGAATTTAATTTTTTGCACCATGAACTTTTTGAAGCCCCATTGAACATTTCAGAGAAGAAATATCAAATGTTATAAGAGTAAAAGGAAAAAAAGCTTTTATCTAGTTGGGCAAATCGTAAGGTGTTTTAGAATGATGATTAAATGTTGAAATCAGAGATACAGGAAACAGGAGAGTCTTCATCCTGGTACCAATACTCTGTATGCGTAGTTATAAAAGTAGATAGTAGATAAACATGTTTGATACAATATACACAATTTTCTATAATAATTATTATGAACCATGTACTATCCTAATAACCACACCTATGCAATTTAATTCCTCCAGTATCAACATGAAGTTAAGTTGTTCAGATATTTTACTGTTTCAAGGACAGAGAAGGGCTGGACCTGGGTAGCCTGTTTTCATAAAGTCTGTTCTTAGGTACTGTGCACATTTCTCTCACTTCTTATTGACTGTCTAACGGGGCAATGGTTTAAAAGGTAATGGTAACTCACAGAAACACAGATGTCAGTAGAAGGACCTGCTTTGGGTAGAGAAGATGATGAGTTCCTATTTCTATATTTCAAATGATAAATTCTGATATGATATGATACTCATGGAATTAATTTAAAGATTTGGAGAAAATTGCAATTTTGGTTTGGAACTTAGCTTCATACACTTGAGTTTGGAGTAAATAAGATCACTACAGTATGGGTAAAAATCGAGAGAGGAAGAAAAAATAAACTCTCTTTATTTAAATGAGAAAAAGGTATCAGAGAAATAAAACGAGTAACTTGTTTCATGGGTCAGGTTTTTGCAAGGCTTTTGCCACTCTGCAATCAATTTCTCATCTGTCCAATACTCACTGCAGGACACATTGTGTCTGACACTGCAGAAGACATTTGAAAGTATTTGAACATTAAAGTGAAAAAAAAAAAAAAGACTGACACTCTGTATGCATACAGTATGCCATGGGTTTTACTAGCTTTGCCTCACTGAGTAGGCATAGTCATTGAGCCTTTTAGAAATGAAGAAACTAACACACCCAATAGATGGGGAAACTACAAGGCAGCTCCGTATTTGTCTAATTCAGACCAATTTAACTTTTTTTAACTGTGTATCAGAGACATCTGCCTTTGATTCATTGAATTGCTTTTAGAATAGTATCATTTTTGTCATTGTGGTTGTAATGGTTGAAGGAGTGGGGAGGATTTATTTAACATGATGTAATGAGCTGCCATTCCTACAGTTATATTTATTCTGCCATGAAACAAACTTTATGTGGGGAAAAAATAAGCCCAACTTGGTGACTAGAGCTTAAGTTTGAAGTAATTATCACCTCACTTAAACAAAATGAACCAAGTAGTTGCAATATATGTAGTTGTTGAGGAGATAGTTTTAAAACAGTTGTCCCTCAGTATTCTCCAGAAATTAGATTCAGGAAAACCCCTCCACCACATATGAAAACCTTTTCAAATCTCTAATAGAAAATGGCATAATATTTGCACATAAACCCTGCCCAACTTCCTGTATGCCTTAAATCATTCCTAGCTTACTTATAATACCTAATATAGTGCAAGTGCTATATAAATAGATTTTATACTGTATGTTATGAAATAATGGCAAGGCAAAAAGTCTATAGATGTCCAGGAGCTGGACAGTGGCCTAGTGTAAAATGCGAGTCTCTGTGAAAGGTGAACCAACAAGAGAAGGTGCAGAGGTAGCCTCCAGAGACCTCCCTGAGAATGGTGGGTACCTGTGACCCCATGATCAGGGGTTAGTAGGGCCTAGGTCAGATCACGGCATCAAGATCCTGTTGCAAGTTTTTTCTCGCACTCCTGTCTCTCCCTTGTTCATGGAAGTAGTACGTAAGTAAACGTAAAAGAAGAAGCTTGTACATGATCAGCAAAGGTACAACCGTCGTAGATGTAACTACATAGTACACATCAGCAAAAATGGAACTTTTTGATTCACAGATACAGATACATACTGTGTCCCTGAGGGTGGTTGTCCTAGGCAAGCATCATCTGTCTATCAAAAGATAGGAAGCAGTCAAGACAAAAACACTAACAAATGGGCGTACATTTTTTTGGTCTTGATGGCAGGACAAAAGGTCCTTAAGGTCTTATTGTTTTGTTTTTCATTTTACTGTGTCTGAAGAATTTCCTTTTTGTCATTTGGGGCTTTGGAATTTATTCTACACAAAAATTACCTGATTTGGACCTTGAAGAAGCACATTTAAATCTTCTCTTCAGGGTTATCAGTGAAATCAAGAAGTATGTTAATCCAGGTGCATAAAACCCTCTAGCTTCTCTCCAAATCTTAAACAGGACATGAGGAACAGATCATGTGTTTTCAGAGGAATGGGTGGGGAAATGGAATTTCCTCTTTTATAAGATAAAAAGGAGGCCTATATGTTTAGTATGTTTGGGTTTGATCTTGATCCTTCTGATCTAGAGTTGTCATTTGTTGTTATATAGGAAAGTTGTGCACCAGCTTCAAGGAAAGCATCACTTCTGAATTATGACTGCACTCCCCACCAGCAGCCACATAAAAGAACCTTCTACGTTAGTAACTATTCAATGTGACAGGGAGAGTTGGAAGGGGAATGTGATATAATGTCACAACATAAAGGATAGAAGAGAGATACATAACACAAGATAGCACTTGATTCTCTATTCATGAGAGTTCTCACGCGGAGACCAGGTTGAAGAAATAATAGCAATGTAAAAGGTTATATCCAAAATATACTCAATTCTGACTTTTATCTAGCCATTCACCCTTCTACACTGCACTTAGTCTTTAAAGCCTTTTTTTGTTGCTGTTCTTTTTTTTAGTTTTTATGTTCAATCATATGTATTTTAGAAATCCAGCTTAAAGAAAAGAGAAACTAGAATTGGAGCTTTCTATTTACTAACCATTATTTGGATGTTACTGCATTATAAAATATATTAGTAGTCCTCATTCAAATTTAAATTGATTTTGATATGTCATTCTGATGTTTTCAACACTATTGACCCATTGTAATTTACAGATAATGTTGATATTGTATGATTGTGTAACACCAGAAGGCAAAGGGTATTATATAATTTATTTTTAAAATAAAAACATCATTTTCTATGACGTGGACTCTGTCTATATGGAGACTAATCTCTCTATTTACATAACAGTGAAAACCAATAGAATTTGAAAGTATCAGTTATGCAGTATATTTGCAACAGATATGTCATTCATGTGAGCTGCTCTATCAAACTTGGTTGACATGATAGATTAAATGCTACAAAAAACAGTATTTTTGAAAAGCCCTAGCCATATTGTTTAAATATTCATTGTGTAATTGTGCATTTCAATTTTAAAACATACTTACCTTTGCTTGCATTTTAAACTTTTTTTTGTTTGTTTAATTTGTACTATAGAGCACACGTGTTTGCCAGAGACAGAGGCAGAGAGAGGGAAATTGAGAAAGCAATTCTTAAAGGGAATGGCCACACCACAATCCCTTCTCCTCCAATCACCTTCAGGATTTTAGACATGCACCTACATGTGCCCTAGTGTTTGTCAAGCCACCAGGTCTGGACTCAGCCGAGGTCATATGGGATCCAGTAGTTTTAACTACCACACCACCTCTGATCCCAGCATTTTATATCTTTAAAACAAAAACATTGTACTACTATTATGAAAATAGGAAGAAAGAAAAATTAATTTGCATGTTTTTATTACTTGAAGATATAAATTTTTGTATTGTTTAAATGAATGCAAAACATACCATTTTTTCTGAACATACGCTTCACTTTTTTGTTTCTATAGTTTATGTCATAGATAATTTGAAAATATTCTATCAGATTGCATAAAATGCAGAGAAGAATAACTAAATATGAATTTCAAATAAATGGTTTAATAAAACATTTGTTAAAGTAAGTAGAAGTTCTGATTCTTTTTTTTTTTTTTTTTTTTTTTTTTAAGGGCTAGTAGGCATATATGCTTGTCAGAGAGACAGAGAGAGAGAGGGGGAAGAAGAGAGAGAAAGCAGCCTCTGATGAAGGCATGGTAATGTCACAACCACTTCTCCACTTCTCCCTCCTGTCATGATTTGGGGCAAACAAGCCCACATGCCTGTTCTGTTTTTAAGCTACTGGGGCTTGGATGTGAACAACAATCAGCCCTGATGAATCCAGTACCACTAATCACTAGGTGACAGGGCCAGTCATCAGATTCTTATTTCCATTAGTTAGGAATTTTATGTTTGCAAGTTATAGAAATATAATCAAACATAGTCAAACATCAAAAAGGGAGTGGAATTTATTGAATTCGTAAATTTCTGAAGACATAAAGCTTACCTTCAGGTACGTTTGTATCCAATGGCTCAAAAAAGTCCTCCAGATTCCGTTTTCTGTAGTCCGGCCTCTCATCTTTTGCTGTTGGCTTTTCCTCATGTTCAGGTAGATCCTACCTTCCTGGTGGCCTTGGCAGTGCTCAGCCTCCACCCTGCTACCTAAGTACTCAAGGTAGAGGAAATTATCTCTTGTCCAATAGTTTCCAAAAACAACATTGGGTAAATTTTAGTGTCCAGGTATGAATCTGGTGGTTACTCTTAGATCTTAACAGTGAGGACAATCCTGCATGAATATGTGTATTAAGAGAGAGGAAGGGTGAGATCTTGAAAGAAAAATATAAGCATCATTTACACAACACATATCTACTACATGATCTCACATAAGATACATCCAACTTTTTCACTTATTTCAACAGTGGAATTTCACCAGCATTACAGTTTTGAAAAAAAAAAAAAATCTAAACTATTTCTAATGGTCACCTACAGTTTTTTTTTATAGCTAACATTTTAGCCTTTAATATTTTAATTTTATCTGATATAAAGGTATAGTTCTGAAAAAAACTTGCAACAGTATAATTTTAAAAATACTTATTTCATTGCAAATGGTAACTCTACATGAAAAATCACTTTAATTCTATAAATAATTCTATCAGTTAGACCTAATAAATGAAGTTGCTGCTAACAAAGTGATGACAATATGCTCGAGTTGTTTTTTCAAGGAAGAGGACTTATTATTTGTTAATTAAAACCTCCGCAGTAGCTTGTTCATTCTCTTATGAATAGCTCAAATATGCAAGATACCTGGTTGGTCAGAATTAGATATGCAATCTATGATCACCGTGCAGAATGAAAGCTGATTGGCCCACACAGAGATCAATCCTTTGATCTTTGTCTCATTATGTAAAAACCCAAATCAACCGCTTACCAGGCAAAGATGTGCAAGAGTTACATTAAGTATCCCAGATTCCCTGACATGGGATCCTTCCCTACCAGGCCACAGCAGAACTCAAATAAGCCCGAACTGATGACTCAGCCAGAGGAGCCATGCACATCTCAGCTTCCTGAGGAAGGAACCAGAAGAGCAGGCCAAAGAATCCTTAGAAGCTGATAAGGTTTAAATCAGCACCTTCTTTATCCATTTTCCAGCACCCTCCTCTGACTCTTTTGGCACACCGATGTAGAGCAGTGACATCATTTCTCAGGAAATGGAGCCAGGGCCAGATATTTTCTGAAGAATTAGTATGATCATTATTGTTTTTGTTATTATAAATCTGGGTTGTTCTTATTTTTAAAAATTTCTCTCTGAAGATAATGCATTTAACTAAAAACAAATCTGAATTTAGTCCCATCAGAATTTAAACCTCAATATCTAGATCCCAGATTTATGTAAGATAATTCAAATGCATCTTTATCTTTCACTGTTTCACACTCTAGAAATCAGATTCCAAGAGTATGTGAGGTATCAAGTTCTAATGGACATGTCTCCCCCCTCTGTCATACAGCCTTGATTTTTCCCTAGATTAAGATTGTTTCTAGCCCTTGACCTATGTGATTGAAAGATACCTTTTATATTTCTTATCCCATATAATATATATATGTGTATATATATATATATATATATATATATATATATATATTTCATTTCAGACAATGTCATAATACAAGTGACTGATAGAGTGCACTTACTGTATTTACTTCTATGTAATTAAAATATTGGAGAAGAGTTTTGCATCAGAACTTTTCCAGTGAATGATATCTGTCACTACATTTACTTCAGAGCCTCACTTGTTAAATATTTTTAGTAATGAGCATTATGACTGGAATTCACAGACTAAGCCTGTCTTTTTGAAATACACATGTTCTTTTATAGGCCTTGATGTTAAAATTATTTTCTATCTATTAGTCTATGAAAATAGTGGGGTTCAAATTTTCAGAGGATTGACTCACAAATGTGGCCACTAAGTAGCCTGATTTGACCTCTAGAAATGTGGATAAAGAAAGCTAGTCTAAAGAATATTAGGTCAATTTTATTTTATTTATATACTTTAATAAGTGTTATTTTGAGGTAGGAAGAAACAATGGGGGTAGAAGAAGTAAGAACATAAATAAGGGAGGAAGAAATGAAAAGAGAAATTGCTTATATAGTCCCTGTAAACCTTTAAGAGTATGATTCTGTATGCTATGTAAATCCTCCTGAAAATACAAAATTCGAGATCAGTATAGACTGTCCCTAACCTAAAACCATGTTTGTGATAGTCAATAAGATATGAAACATGTCCTTAAACACAGTAGATATTAAATTCGGCTGAGAAATTTCTAAAATAAATTTATTGTTATTTTTCTCTTTCAAGAAAAAATTAGAAAAGTAAAACCCCATAAAGGAAAGAGAAAAGAAGTGACTATTTTACTTAAAAATATTTGGCAAGTCATTTTATTCATAGTATTTAGGAGGACTCTTTACATGAGCACCAAAACCTGTGAAAATAATATATATTATACAACTGAAAACATTACAGACATCCTGAAAAAAAGCAAAAGTGAAATATATTGCTATTTCAATCACAAAATGTTAAATGTAAGGTTTACAATTATGTAACTTATATGGATCGTTATAAACATACAATTCTAGACATATATAAGAACAGTATAAAATACTGTAATTAAAACATCCATTAAAACACATGTGGACTTTAAAGTCTCACTGAAATTCCACCATTAACTTTTAAAGGGTCTTTAAGCTGCCAGTTCAGCTGTTTAAATAATAGGAAGACTTGTAATGGGAACATATTAGGTCATTGTATTAGAAAAGCCTACATTTTATACCTCTTTAATGTTAGTCTTTCTGGGATATTCCCTACGTATTTTATTAATAGCAGAGCCCTTGCCTGAGTGTTATCTAAACTACAGAAAGTCTTTTTTTTTTTTTTTTCATTTTACTTATTCATTCATTTTTTTTTTTTCTTTTTCTTTTTTTGGAGAGGTTTTTGCTATAGGGCACGTGCGCTCGCCAGACAGACAGAGAGAGACAGAGAGATAGAAAGCAGGAAATCACCCCCCAGGGGGGATGGCCACGCCGCAATCCCTTCTCCTCCATTCTCCTCTCGGGATCTTGGGCACGCACGCACACGTGCCCGGCGTGAGTTTAAGCCGCCGGGTCCGGGACTCGAACCACGGTCGACTACGTGGGAGTCCAGCGACATAGCCATTACGCTAACTGCTGGTCCCGCCCCATTCATTTTTTTTTAATTTGACCACAGAAAGTCTTTTTTAGAATGCATGCAATGCATGTGGTTGGGTAGGCAGCATTGATGAAAGCATTTGAAATATTCATAAGTGAATAATAAGTGAAACCTCAAGTACTTATGACCATTGCTGAGCAGAATCCTAGAAGATTTAGTTAGGTTATTTTGAAAGTACTTTCACTTAGAAGGTCAGTTCTCAAAACTATGGTAGAAAACATTGAGGAATAGCCATATTGGCTACAGATGGTGGTTAGTCAAAATAGATATTGTATATAACACAGCACAAAGTAAGTGTGGATGAAAAGTCCCCACAGTGGTTCTATACTGAACTTTATTTACAGTTATGGAACACTTCCTCCATTGTAACTCTGTTTGGCCTCCTGAATATCCATGTTAATTCCAGGACTCATACCTTCAAACTAATGACTCTTATCTGCTAAAATGTCCTCTCTGTTGTTTGTTGCCTACCCATGTCATTCATTATTCAAAGAGTCAACTAAAAGATCCCTCTCTCCAGACTATCCCATTCAAAAGTTCTCCTAACCATTTTCTGCCATTGACTTTTTTTCCTTTTCTTTTTCTGCCCTCTTCCTTCTAGTATTGTGCTGTTAGATTTAGGAGTGGTTAAATCCATTCTGTTTTTAGGAATTATACTCTTACTATATATACTTTCCTCTTGGCTACCTCTTAAAAAAGTAAAATGTTGAGTTTGAGTTTGACTTTTTTACTCTGTCAGTTAACAACAGTTTTCCCAGACTTCCATATGTACACTCAGCATAGCAATACCCTTACTCTAAATAAGGAGTAACACAAATGGGAAGGAAAATCTTATCTATTAAACCTTACTAAAATAAAGACTATTTCATGCATTTTAGAAGTATCTCAGTGAAAATCTGCAACCATCTACACTCCTCCACTCCTCCTGAACTCATGTTATGTGGGAGAGAAACCACTAGCCTAAGGCAGAAAGTCTAGGCCCTGACCCTTCTCTGTCACTTACTGGCTTCTCAAACATGAGCACCTCATTCTACCCACTTTAAACTTTGATACTGAAATTAACAGGAGAAAATAATGGCCAGAGATCACACCTGGCAATATATGTGAAAACTATCTCTATATTTCAAGTGCTATTCAAATACCAGGTATTAGAATCTCTCTTAAATGTGCAGAAAAGAGCGCCTTCAATTTTTCACACCATTAACTTTTTAAAATGTAAATTAGAGCCACTAGAAATGTGTCCCTATTGCAAGGTTACAGTCACTTTTTCATGTTTTCTTACATGAGTGAAAAAAGGGTTGAGATACAGAAAGGAAGACTGGAATTGTGCACATCTTCCATTATTATGTGGCCACATCTTGGCCATGTTTTGTCAGTATGGCTTTTTCTTTATGGTGGTCCATATCCTTATATATCTTCCATGAAGTTTTTAAAGCTGCAGAGAATCATGCTCTTACTCTGTGCCAGGGACAAAATATAATGTTTTCTATATGTTTCAAAGAAGAAAGGACAAATTCCTCCTGAGAATGAAACTTTTAATAAAACACTATAGAAAGGGCTTTAATATTCTGGGAGGGGAAAACAAAAACCAAAGCTGAAGTGCCCTGCATGGTAAAGGTTTCAGGGGATTAGAGACTAGAGAAATAGCTAAAGTGAAACTGAAAAAAGAAGAGCCAGGAATCCAATTATGTTTTGGTCAACACAAAAGACAAGTCAGTGACAAGTTTCTGGGAGAAGAAATGGCTGAGGAACTGTTGAAAATGGTATAATTAGCATATTTATTGAAACACCTACTTATCTTTGAAATGAAGTAAAATTTGCCTCCCCTTCCAACCTACACACATACACATATATATAGACTCATACATACACACACGATGGTAGTGGTACTATGGAAAGGGATGTAAGAATTAAGACAGCATTGAATTTATGATAATGGGGTATGCAAAAGGAGACTAGGATAGGTGGGGACCAGCAAGATCAGAAATGGAAGAGGCTGGAATACATGTGTATTCTAAGGAAGCCTTAGAAACTGTATTGGAATCTATTGGGTTGTCAGAAAAGTCATGACATATTTTTCATATTTTTCTAGTATCTAGAACTCACAAATAATGTGATATTGGGGAAGTCTTTTACCCTTTTAGAGATACTGCTTCATCATAAGTAGTTGAAGGAGGTAAGGTCTACCTTGAAAGATTATTGTGTAGACTATATATATATATATATATATATATATATATATATATATATATAACCAATGATGGACTATATGGATATAGTCAATGTACTTCAGTATCCCCTAATTCTTCTGTCTTCTATGAGTTAAATACGTGTAAAAACTCCATCCCTCTCTCTTACACTGTCTCTGTAACAATGAAGAGTATTTATAGGAATAAAAATTAAGGGCACTGCTGTATAGAACCAGACATAAGAACAAAACTGGCAATCTGGACTGTGCTATCCTCCTTTTCTGTGTGTGTGCAAGATTTCTTTGCCCTACGTGGCTAAGATTTCACTTTATAGGTGACCTGGGTATAACTAAACCTATCAAGTCTTGTGGCAGCATTAGAGGAAGATGATGAATATCTCTCCATCTTCTTAGAAGTTCCTAAGATTCTGCTTTCCAATTTTTGCAAGATAGGAGATGAATTTGACACAGGTCAGTTTATGGTTCAGCAGGACTGCAGCTATTTTGAAATTAAGAAAGGCCTCTAACAAAAACGATCTGATCAAATCCCGAGTCATAGGGAGATCTGTCCAAGGAATTGTCAGATTAGAAAGCAGGAATGGGTATTGGAAGGAAATAGGATAATTATTCAGGAAAAAGCAATGGACTCCATAGTGAGGAATGATTTGCACATGCTTATATCTTGTGGTTATAAATATCAAAAATATGTTGTATTTTTTTAGACAGTTTTATGTACTCGCTGGCTGTCTCCCTATAACTGGTTACAAAATAAACTTCCTGCTTCTCTAGACTCTGCCTCTTGTTTCGTGAACCACAAGAAGAACCAGACAGACTGCTTAGCTGGTTGGTAACAGTTTGATAAATTCGCTTGCATTAAGGTGATATTAAATGGTAATAATCTAATGTGGAAACTTCTCTGAGGAATGTGAGTACACTAAAAAATATTAATAGATAACATTCATGGAGCATTTCTTATGTAACTATTCTAAACACCTGTTATGTGTAATAATATCTAACCTCATGGCATCCGTAAGGCAAAGTTATTTTTAATAATCCCAGTGGAAAGTAAAAATAACAACTAAACTTAAAAAGATGAACTAATTTAGGTAGGTAACATTTAAATAAGTAACTTGTCAGCATTAAATATTTGAACCAATATTTAACATAACTTCCAATATTTAATAAATATTAAACATTGTCTCATGCTTTATCAGTTGTGCTCCACTAGGATCAAATTCACTCCAAACTCTGTGCTACGTAATCACCAATTCCCTACAAGTGTCTTGCATTTCACGTGCCAGTTTTTCCTGCTTGCATTACTTTTCCTCCTTGGAGAGTATAGCTAACTCCTATTGATTTTTTTTTTTTTTTTTTTTTTTGGAGAGGTTTTTGCTATAGGGCGCGTGCGCTCGCCAGACAGACAGAGACAGACAGAGAGACAGAAAGCAGGAAATCACCCCCCCAGGGGGGATGGCCACGCCGCAATCCCTTCTCCTCCATTCTCCTCTCGGGATCTTGGGCACGCAAGCACACGCGCCCGGCGTGAGTTTAAGCCACCGGGTCCGGGACTCGAACCGTGGTCGACTACGTGGGAGTCCAGCGACATAGCCATTACGCTAACTGCTGGTCTCACTCCTATTGATCTTTAGAAGCACTTGTCAATTCTTCTGGGAAGCCTTCTTCTAGTCATTTTTATCTTTCATTCCATTCTCCAGGGATTGAGGCTTTCATTGTGCCCCCACAATCAAATATTGAGTCATCATGACACATTTTTGCATAGAAAAAATATGTCATGACTTTTCCAATAACTCAATATAAAATGTTAATATTGTATTTTTGTTGTCTATTAATACTGAAATAAGGAAGATCTGATTTGGTTAGAAGAATTCCAAAATACAAATTGTTTAGAAAAAGTCCATTTTTCTATTGTTTACTGTTTGGTTTGGTGTCCAGTATTTCATTCCTGTTCCATTTCCAGTTTGACAGAAAATCCAGACACCATGAGAACTGCCTGAGAGTTGTGGTTTTGTTTTGGTTTCATAATGAAACATTATAATAAAATCTTCTTAATGGCATGATGAAGCCTACAGGAACTGTAAAAACACTCAGCTCCCCAAGGCTTTTTTTTTTTTTTTTTTTTTTTTTTTTTTTTTTTTTTTTTAATGTTAAATTGCTGGGTTTTGAGATAAAAGCTTTAAAAGCTTCAAAATGATTTGGGGCACTTCCTGCTTTTTAGAACTACAAAGACAATATTCCAACCTGAGCAGCGTTTTCCTGCATTAAGGAAACCTCAGCGGAATCTCCACAGAAGTGAGCTGTGGTTTGTGAGAGACACCACACCTGACCCCTTGCTCTTTCACAGAAATCATGTGATGATTTCAAGGAATAGCCCATCCCTTCTTCCCAGTCTCACTTCTTCCTGTGTAAGGTAGAGACAGAGCCCAAAGGAGCAATGTACTTCCATCTACACACTTCCTATATCCTCTACATTTCTATCTTAGAAATAGGTTTTAAAGCTAAGTGTTTGAAATGTGAAAAAGAGACATCGATTTTTTAGCTTAACCACTGTCTTTTCAGTATCTTCCTATTAAACCTTCTTAATGTTTTGTATATAAGTAGTAACTAGATAGAGTTGAGCATGTATTAAATGTCTTTAATTTTTTTTCAATTCACAGACATTATTCCACAGATATTTAAATTGGCTATCTCATATACATATATATTCTGTGGCATATCTGTTTATATGCAGAATGCATAGGAAACTATGACAAGCTAGAAAGCTACTGACAAACACTTCCTGAAAAAACTGCCATAAAATTAAAAAGAAAAAAATATTTTTAATATGTTTACCTTTATTCTTTCTTTTTTCTTCTTTTCTTCATAAGTAACTCAAAGCAAGGGTTTATAGGGATATTTCTGTTTTAAAAAGTTTTATAGAGTAAACTCGAATATTAAATGGAACGTAAAGTTATAGCTAAAAGCATCGTGACACAAGCATACCCCTGAGAAACCATCATCACAATCCAAGTGGTAAATCCATGAATTAATGTCATCACCTCCGAAATTTCTTAATGTGCTTTGTTGTCTCTCTCTCTCTCCTGTTCTTCCCAGTCTCCCATGCCATCAGATTGGCTTTTAGTCACTAGAGATAGATCTTGCATTTTCTGAAGTTTTATGTAAGTGCAATCACACAGAATGTACATATTCTTTATTATATCTGCATTCATTTACTAGGTTTATTCATTCTGAAATCCATTCATGTAACTGCATTCAACGGCAGTTCATTTTCTTTTACTACTGAGCAGAATTCCATTGTAGGAATATTCCAAAATGTGTTTTCCCTTTTGCCTAGTGAAGGACATCTGGGTTATACTGAGTTTTTGGATACTACAAAGTTTCTTTTTTTTTTTTTTTTTTTTTTTTTTTTTTTTTTTAAATCCCATCCTTTTGGTTGTGGGTTTTTGTTTTCTCCAAATAAATCTGATCTTTAAAGTTCATTTTAATGCCGAAATTCTTTGACGAACACTCCACATTGCCAGTGTACTTTTTCGGACTCCCCCTTGACAGCCTGCTTCTCTTGCCCTTAATCTCTCAAGTTCTCATTCAGCACTGGATACCATTTGGTGAAAGATGGGGTGGGGTTACAGGGAAATGTGCCTGGGAACAGGGGGCTTGTACCTAACCCCTCCAGCAATGAAAAAAATTCATCTGCTTGTAACTTGTCACAGGCACAAGCCTGCAGTTCTTTTCCTGTATTTTAATGAGTGGGAACTCTGCAAAGAAGCCCTCAGGTCCGGAGGGTAGCGCCCCGCCCTGCAGCACTGCTCTGCTGCCGGAGGAACAGATACTACAAAGTTTCTAAGAACATTCTTAAACGTGCTTTTATAGGGATAAGTGCTTTGACACCTCTTGAACAAACATCTAGGTATGGTATGGTTACATCATATGTTTAATTTTTTTTTTTTTTTTTTTTTTTTTTTAGGAACTGAACAAACTGCTTCCCAAATTGGTTGCATAATTTTACATCTTGACCAACATATAGTAAGAGAATTTCATTTACTTCATATCATGGCTAACTCTTGGGATGACTGGTCTTTTCTATTTTAAAGAGTAATAGGTTCGTACAGGTATCTCCTTGGTGGTTATATTTTTCTTCTAATTATTTTGAAATAACTTGAAATCTTCATGCAATTGTAAGAAATAATACAGAGATATCCCATGAACCATTTTTCTAGTTTTCCTAAATACTAGCATCTTGCAAAATAATAGAATATCACAATGATTATGCTGACATTGATAGTCAGGATACAGGACAGTTCCAGCAGTACAAAGAAGGATTACTCCTGATGCCCTTTTATACCATATGTACCTCCATTTTATTGTTTCTTTCTGTTCATTCAGTTTCTTGTTCTTCTCCATTTCTTTTCTTAGCTTCATGTAGATAATTTGAACATATTTTAGGATTATAGCTTGATTTATTTATAGTGTATGGGAATATACCAATTTATAAATAGTTCTCTTAGTGGTTGCTTTAGGTATTACAATACACATACATAATTTAGTAGGCTACCGTATGCCAGTGTTTTAGCACTCTGAGTGAAGTGTAGAAATATTAGTCCACTTCATCTCTTTTACCTGCCCAAATTTTGAAAAATAATCTTTTCAAGTATTTCCTTTGCATATATGGAGCACCACATCAAATACGACATAACTTCAAAAAGTTTATGAAAAAAATGGAATAAAAGTAATTTTGGCACAAAAAAATTTTGAAATTCTTGCAGGTTTTTTTCCCCATGAGGCACTTTCCATGCATTCTTGAAGACGCCTCATAGTGTTATAATTTTTGCTTCAACTAGTAATTTTAAGAGACTCAAGAAAAGGAGTACAGTCTATTATTTACCCTATGTTTACCCATTCTGATGTTCATATTTTCCTTTCAGATGTTCCAACTTTCTTCTCTTATCATTCTTTTCTGTTTAGAGAAAATTTTATACCTGTTCTGTAAGCATAAAAATGCCAAAGCAACCTGTGGTGCAGTGGTTAAGGCAGCTGGAACCCACGTGGCCAACGTACAATTTGAATCCCAGATCCTATGGGGCTTGAGACATGCCAAGTGCATGTATATGCCTGCCCAGAATCTTGAGAGAAGAATAGAGGACAAGGGATCAATCCTTGTGATTGGGGTGATTTCTCACTTTCCTTCCCTCTCTCTTTGTCTCTGTCTCTGGTGAGTGCATGTGCCCTATAGCAAACTGAAAAAAAAAAAAAAAAGGAAGAGAAAAAGAATGAATCTGATAACTCATATTTCTTAACTTTAGTTTGTCTGAGAAGGTCTTTATTTCCTATATATTCCTGAAGGATATTTTTGCATTATATAGAATTTTTAGTTGACATGTAATTTCTTTCAGTACTTAAATAATAATATTTTGCTATTTCTTCTGGTCTCCATTATTTTAGATTGAAATCTACAGTAATTCAAATTGATGTTCTCCTATAATTTATATGTCATTTCTTTATGGTGGCTTTATAAATATATATTTGCTCTCCATTCATACAAATTTAATTATGATGTATATTGACATGTTTTTATTTGTTTATCTTATTTGGAATTTGCTCACTTTTTTAAAATGTAAATTTAGGTCTTTCCCCACGTTTGGGACATTTTCCTCTATTATTGCTTCAGATAATTTTTTCAGATACTTCAAGTACTATTCTCTTCTTCAGCAATGATGTGAATGTTAACTCTTTAGTTACTGTCTGACAAATCATTTTCTTCAGTCTACTTTCTTTCTATTATTTCAACTGGGTAAACTCTTTTATTTTTTATCTTTTATTTTTATTTATAATTTTTTTGGAGAGGTTTTTTCTTTAGGGTGCAAGCTCTCACCAGAAAGACAGAGACAGAAATCACCCCCTCAGGGTATGGTCACACTGCAATCCCTTCTCCTCCATTCTCCTCTCAGGATCTTGGGCACGCACGCACACACATCTGGTGTGAGTTTAAGCCATCGGGTCTGGGACTTGAACCACAGTTGACTACATGGGAGATGGGAGTCCAGTGACATAGCCATTATGTCAACTGCTGGCCCCTCAACTAGGTAAGTTTTTTTTTTTTGTTTTGTTTTTTTTTTTTTTTTTTTTTTTCTCAGTCTGAAAACAGCCACTGTTTATTTACTGACCAGATTACAAAAACAATCATGGTGGATACCTTAGTTCATCCTTTTAATAAGTCTGTTGATCTGGTCTTCCCTGTTGCCAGCATCTCCACCTTCTACAAAATGGGTGGTCTTTTTCTTCATTCCACCCCGTGGAGAAGATAATTCGAAGGGCCAAAGGAAATTATTTGCTTCTTTGAAGCATTTTCCAACAGTATAGATTTCATGAATCAGATCCTCCATGCAGATGATGCCGAATTTACCAAGAGATCGCGCAAAGAGTTATCTGTCAAAGCAATTCGCTTCTTATTGAATTTGCCATAACCACGTTTGTAGATCAGTTCATTTACTGACTTCAGGTTTGGGTACCCCCATGCAATATATGGTTCCACAATTCTCAGCATGTTAATTGAGGCCTTGTTAAGCATAACAAAGGTGCCATTGAAGATCTGGCGAAGACGAAGAAGCTGCAACACCTTTCGAACCTTTGGGCTCACTCCATTGATACCTCTGATCCTGATGACAAATGCCACTTTGGGTTCTGCAGGTACATAGAAGTTGCCAGCTTTTCTTGCCATCCTGGCCATGTGAATCTCAGTTCTGTACATCTGTCTATATTCCTTATGATAGTGCTTAGCTTTTTCATAGATAAGCTTCCTCCTTGCCTTTCAAAGCATCTTTTGAGCAAACTTCTTTCTCAGGCGCTTGATCTTCAACTCTGCAAAATTAATTCGCTTTTTCTTAAGGGTTTCTGGCACAGCAGGAACCTTTTTCTTGGTGGCTTCCGCAGCAGCAGGAGCCTTTTCCTTGGTTTCTGCCGCAGCAGGAACCTTCTTTTCCTTCTCTTGAATGCCCTTCATGTTCCAGCCTGAAAAGAGGACTTAACTAGGTAAATTCTTGAGGTCTGTCCACAAATTCACTGATTCTATCCCATCGTCTCCATTTATTTTCATTTACTAATTTACTTATTTATTTATTTATTCAAATTGTACTGTAGGGTACGTGCACTCACCAGAGAAATACTAAAAGACAGAAAGAGAGAGAAAGTCAGTCAGAAGTGCTTCCTGGGGCGATGGCCATACCACAATACCTTTTCCTCCATTCTCCTGTGGAAATTTTGGGTACACGCACACACACACAAACACACACACACACACACACACACACACACACACACACACACACATGCCTGGCATGTTTTTTAAGCTGCCTGGTCCAGGATCCAAACTGAACAGCTAGCTGACCAGGTGGGATCCACTGTCTTACCACTATGCTACCAGATGGCCTGCTTTTCTAATACTCATCCCATTCAGAGACATTTTTCTGATATTAGATCTTTTATTTCTATAATTTCCATCTGGTTCTTTTGTAACTTCCATTTCTTTGCTGATATTTGTTAATTTTTAAAGAATTATTTTATTTAATTTTATTTATTGTTATTATTGTTATTTAATAATAATGGAGAGACACAGAAAGTGAGAGAGAGAGGAAAACTGAGAAAGCAAGCTGCCTGGTCTGGATCTCTAACCACAATTGGTCATGTGGGAGTCCAGTGTCCCAACCACCATACCACCTACTGCCCTCATTTAAAATTTGTTTTAATGAAGTCTTAAATTTCATGCTGAAGCTCTTTTCCCTCCTTTTTTAGGTTCATGTTCTCACCAGAGAGAAGGAAAGTGAGAA
This sequence comes from Tupaia tana, assembly GCA_026018925.1. Lineage (NCBI taxonomy): Eukaryota > Metazoa > Chordata > Mammalia > Scandentia > Tupaiidae > Tupaia > Tupaia tana. Next base: position 48,803,446 of record JAKSZU010000004.1, on the reverse strand, counting down.
AAAATCTACCCCTTGGATGTGTGGCCATATCACAATCCCTTCTCCTCCATTCTCCCTCCTAGGATTTGGGGCACACACACACATGCGCCTGGTGTGATTTTCACATGTAGGTTTCTAGAGCCTTAACCACCATGCCACTTGCTGGCTCCATGCTGAAGCTTTTTTTTTTTTTTCTTATGACTACTTTAAAATTCTTGTCAATATTAACATTTGATTCATCTCGTTATTGGCATCTGTTGAAATTTTCTCATGTCGAGTTTTTCTGAGTTCTCTCTGTGAGAAGTGATTTTTTTTAAAATTGTATTCTAGAACTTCATGACATTATAGTTCAAGATTTATAAGACTCTCAATCCTATTTAACCTTTTTCAACAGGCAGTCTCCAGTTGAGGTGCAACACCAAGGCCATGTGGACGTGTCTGCTTACCATCCCACTGTGGCTTACTGGCATTCCTGCAAATATGAGGCACTGACTCAGGCTGCCTCACTGCTGATGGCTGAGATAGTGCTTCAACTTCTACTTGATATACTGATATCTTTCCATCAAAAGAGGGCACCTTCTCACAACACTTCATTATCTTTGAGTGGTGATATAAGATCAGCACACTGCTAGAATATGCTGTCACCCAGCAGATGGAAAGTGAAGGACTTATACCCACAATGCTTGCACACACTTTATTGCTGTAGTTCCTGGTTAGGTGGTAGATCAGCTCTATGCTTGACCTCAGTAATACCAGGAGAAGAGAAGTAGAAGAAGAAAAGTGTTAACTAGACCTGTCTCTGCCACTTCTTTCCTCCTGTTGAGATGGATGTTAGTCAACCCACTAGCCAGCCCTGTAAGCCATGCTGTGTGTTAGAAAGCTACGTTCAGAAACAGAAGTGTGACTAAGCCTACATCAAACCACCTTGTTCAGTCTCATTTCTGCCTGTTGAATATGGATCTTAACTGGGTCTCAGGGAGACCAGGATCAGGAGAAAGTGAAATGTACATTAGCACTTTCTTGCACTTCCTTGTTTAGCTTATTAATATGACACAGGGTAAAGATTTGCCTACTATAATAATGGGGAGAAAGATGTAAATTCTGGTAGTGACAAGTCTTGCTTCTACTGTCTTATTAAGTCTTATTGCTGCTGGGTGAGAAGTAGAGTCGCAGTCGGTCACTAACACTACTGTAGTGAGGGAATGTGTGTGCCACTTGGATCTGCCAGGCAGATGATGGAAAATCAGCTCCCTGGTCCATCTGCCAATGCCAGAATTGATTTGAGTGGGTAGGAGATTGGGATTGAAGATCGACTCAACTCCCTTTTGATGCTTGAAGTCTGGCATTTTGAAAACCATTGTATTTTGCCCAGTTTTTAGTTAATTCTGACAGGAGAGTAAACCTGGTCTCTGTTATTTTTATCTTGTTTGGAAACAGGTGTCAGAAAAAAAATCTTTCAAATGTATTTTTAAACCTTTTGAAAATATGGATTTGAGTTGAGTTAAATTGGTCATAGTAGCCATCATTACAGACATGCCATCAAATAAAATATACAGGACTATATAAAATCAAATTCCAGAATCAGAAAAAAAATCATGTTATCCTTTTATAACTGTATATTTTAACACATGTAGGCCAGCCCAGTGTGATGCTTGAGATATCTGGATCCCACATGGCCAACTGCATGTTTGGAGTCCCAGAGCTGGCAACTTCAAAAGAGCAACAAGTTCATGCACATGGGAACTCAAAATCCTGTAAGGAGGGAGAGACTGAGGAAAAGGGACTGCAACATAACCGTTCCCCATGAGAGGTGCTTTCCCACCTTCTCTCTCTCTCTCTCTCTCTCTTTGTCTCTGTCTCTGTCTTTCTCTCTCTGGTGAGCACATGTGCCCACTGTAAAAAATTTCAAAAAGAAAAAAAGAGGAAGAAATTGTTAAGATGTGAAGTGCTGAGACCGGCAGATGATGTAATGGTTACATTGCTGGACTCCCACATAGTCGACCACAGTTCAGTCCTGGACCAAGCAGCTTAGAACTCAATGCAGAGTGCATCGTGTGTGCATGTGCAAGATCCAGAGAGGAGAATGGAAGAGAGGGGACTGCAGTGTGACATTCCTCCCAGGGGGTGATTTCTCCCTGCCTGTCTGTTTCTGTCTCTCCAGTGAGTGCACACACCCTATAGCAAATACCTTTCTTAAAAAAAAAAAAAAAAAAAAGATGTGGTATGTTTCTCAGTAAGGTCCAATCAATGTGAAATTGATGTCTCATATCTAGGGTCTAGTAAGCATTTTAATGCAAAAAATATGATAACATGGGCAAAAAGAGATACTTATTCAAATAATTAAGTGGAATTATCACTAATACACATTTGTGAATAAAATTTATAGTTAAAGCTAATAATATTTCAAGAATATAAATTTCTTGATTTAGATGATTGCATTATGGTGTGTAAGATGTTAATTAGGGTAAGCTATGTGAAGAGAACATAGAAGATTTTTAAACTATTTTAACAATTGCTTTTGGAGTCTAAATTCATCTCAAAGTAAAAGTAATTTTTTAAAATTGCTCCTTACATTCTTATTATCAAAGTCAAGGACTTGAAATCAGTCATTTTCATTCTTAATTCCACTCCCTTGCTCAATTAATCACCAAAGCTTTTCATTTTTAACTCTGCACTATCTTTTGTTTCCTACAACACACTCTTTGCTCGCATTCTCATTATTTCTGGTTTGGATAATTGCAACAGCCTCTACATTAGGCTTCCTATTTCTATGCCTGCAAAGAAATAAACTAGCTTAAATGGGTCTGTCAGTGATTTGGCTAAAACTAATTCACCTCATCACCTGATAGCCAGTTAATTCTTTTGAACCACAATGTCCTCAACTGTAAAATGTGAATAATGAATGCTGAAATGTTTACAGAGTGTCAGTAAGACAAAATTTTATTTTTTTACAAATATAAATTTTACATATATGTATGTGTGTGTATGAATCTGTAAAGTACTTGCATTTTTAAATGATAATGCATTAGGGCCAGCATGTGGCATGGAGGTTAAGGTGCTAGATCCCATATAGTCGATTCCAGTTTGAATCCTGGGCTTGGCCACTTGAAAATCATACTGAGCATGTGTATCCAAAATCCTGGGAGGAAAATGGAGGAGAATGGATAGCAGCAGGGACGTCCCCCTGAAGGGTGATTTCTCACTTTTCCCCTCTTTCACCCTCTGTCTCTCTCTAGAGAGCACGTGAACCCTATAGCAAGAACTAAAATATATTGATAATACATCATCATCAACAATTGTTTCCAAGATTATTTTACTCATGTTTAAGGTTCACAGACTTTCTACAAAGAAACAGTCTCCAGAAGTGACCCTGAAACCCAAAGCACAATGACATTCCTCAAACCAAAACCGTCTTGGGGTTTGCTATGGCCTCTTATTTTGACTTTGTTCAATTTCAGCCATGTAATATAGCTATATAGAGGGAAAGCTGTTAATTTTCATTTTGTCAACTTCAGTAACTTTTTAAAGCTGTAGAGCTCTAGAGCTGTGTACAAATTAACCCCAAGTAAAATAAGTCACCCTTAAAAGATTGAATTGCCTTCTTGGGTGCATGTAATAACATCCATTGATTAATGCACCTGTGAAGACATGGTAAAACTAAAGTAATAGGGTTTTGAAAAGAAATAAATTATTTTGCACATTCAATTGCAAGAAACAATGGGAAATGCTCTCAAAATTATTAATAACTTTTAAAACTATCATCACCTATACAATTTTGTAACATTTTAATATTGTTTATGAGAATAAACACATATATTAGCATGGTTTTACACCCTTTAAAAATTAATAGTATTTTTGCAGAAGATTTTTGTTTTACAAGTGTCTGACTCAACTCAACCTGCCCAGATCTTCAACTCTTCACTTTTATCAGCTTCATAAGGATCAAACTATCTAACATCTTTTAATGATTATCTATTTAATGATGAATTGAAATAAGATATCATAAAGTTTCAATTATGGACTGAATCTATTCTTAAAACAGCATAGATATTTGAACAGGATTTAAAAACCATATCAAGGTACATATTTTAGTAGATTTTTTTTTGTTTGCAACAAAAGTAATCCCCAGACAACATTATATGTCAGCTGGGTAGAGGGGAAAAGGTTAATGAATAATTTCAAATTATAGCCAGAGCCTCAACATTGTAATGGTTTTCATGCTGTGTGGTTATTTCTTGCTGGACTCACTTAACTGGCATGGTCCACATATTCACACAGCTTCATTCAGTAAAGAAACCCTATACTGAGACCCTAAGCCTTAATAAATTGCCAAGGGATGAGGTTCAAGATGACTGGGATCTCTGTATATTTAAATATTCAGAAACCAAACCTAATAAATATAGAGGGTAAGACAGAAATTTAAGTGAAAGTAGAGGTTCCTGTTTGCATCCCAGGTAGTGTGCCAGTTCACTGTGATGTTAAATAAGAACCTTGGCTTTAAATATTGACAGATGAATGATCTGACTCTTGAGGAAGAGTTATTATCTGGTAAGGGCTATGTGTTATACAAGCAATTCTGTTTTAGTTCTGGGGCACTTGGCATAAGGCCTCTCCACTATTATCTGCAGCTTGAGGATGCACAGCTGGAATGGCGATGGATTTGTTATTTGTAAAACATCCATGAATTTCACCACAGGCCTTCTACCAACGTCGAAGCATCTGTGAATCAAACTGTTCCCCAGCTGTTCTTCTGCTACCTGCAGGTTCTTGTAGTCTAAAGTCCCTATTAATACTGCTGGTTACACTACACCCCTGTTGGGTCTGAACAAAATCTTTCATCTTATACTACATTTTAATGCATGCAATTTCCCAAAGATAAATCCCTTAAGATTCTTTTAAAAAAATCATGTCTTTTTAGACTTACAGCCAGAGTTTCTGGGCAACTACCCACATTTTCATTTGAACCCTCCTTCCTAAGTTAATGAAAAAGGGCCACCCTTTCAGGCAAGTACCACCTCAGTGCTTTCCCATACATAGAATAGAGAAATTTCCTATGAAAGCAAGATTCAAATCTGAAATCGAATTAATAACAAAAAAAGCCAGACTGAAGTTGTTTTAGGTCTTATCTTCAAAAGCACAATTGCTTTTGGACCCCTTAACAAATAGCTCTTCTTATGAAGGCTCTGGAAATTTTAATTTCTTTAACAGTGACACACATATTGTAGGTTTTAATTAAAGGCTTTGAATGATAATAATTTGTATCACACTACTGTACTTTAAAAACAAATTGCATTTATGAATCATGTGGTAAAGAGTATTTAACAGCTCTACTTCAGGAAATGGAAAAATGTAGACTTTCATATTAAAAGCAAAACAATAGTATGTAGTGTTCACATTTGCAAAGCACATTTATTTTAACTGAAACACCACTCAATAATTATGTAGCTAAATAATTATTAGATTTGCAAACTATAAAGTTTGCAAATGTTAATAGCAGACATCCAATGGTTTGCTTTAAAATTCAGATATGATTATTTGAATGATTATATTTGGTTTTATGGATCCAAAATTTCACTAAGATGATGGTAACTGGTGTAATCCATGAACTCTTTCAGCAGAAGCTTGTTATTTCTTCCACATTAGAAGCTATAGAGTTTCTTGACACCAAATTAAGAGATTTTTCCCTAGTACCCAATGTTCGCTCTTCTCTGGGTTCATATTTCTTTGAATCTAAAGAATAATGAGTCATACGAGTATAGTCACATGATTATAGTGTGCAATAGCTTAAATTTGATGTTACATTACACATTTAGAAAGGAATATCTCTAGAGTTTCACATCTGCATAAATTCCTATATTCCACTTAGATTTTGATATGTAGGTGAAATTTTAAATATTAAGTTTTAATTATAAATTTAGACACTATATTTGTATTCAAAAACAAACATAAATATCATGCTTTTTAAAATAAAATTCTTATGTGTAGACCAATTTCATATTTTTAGAAACAATGTATTTGGTTCTGTACTTGGAGAAATAAAATAAGTCAAATACATTCTACCTGCTTGTACTTAAAACAATTATAGGTTTATAAGAGGAAGAATAATTGATGATATATATGTTGTGTACATAGGTGATAAAGATGGCAGGTTAAGTTGTTCTGTGGAGTACACTCATTGGTCTGTGATTTGGTTACCTGCACTAAGCAATCACCACTCTCCCAGGTATTATTCTTCTCTGTATCATTTCTTTATACCTCCTTCCCAAGCCTAGTCTCCACTGACATACTTTCTGGACAATTTCTTCTTCCACCTACTCATAGTCGCAGAGAGCATCCCTGTAATTCATGACCCTGGCCACACTCATCAATGTTGTGACTTGTGACTGACACATGATTTATTTTGTTTTGTTTTTAGGGAGAAATTTATGCTATAGCCATGTGACCTCACGGGAAAGACAAAGACAGAGACAGAGAAACAGAAAGTGAGAAATCACCCTCAATCAACCCCACCACCCCCTACCCTTCTCACCCCCACCAGGCAGGGAGGATGGCTATGCTGCAATACCTTCTCTTCCATTCTCCTCTCAGGATCCTGGGCATGCACACACATGTGCCCAGAATGAGTTTCAAGCCACCAGGTCTGGGATTTGAACCATGGTCTATTATGTGGGAGTCCAGTGACATAACCATTACGCCATCTCCTGGTCCTGATATGTGGTCTTATCATAGGTCTTCCCTCTGCTTAAAATGCTTTCTTTTAATATACTATTTCTTTATGCCCATGATCACTTTTTATGATGTTAATATATCAGAAAAGCCTTTCCTAACTATCCAGTATATATTAGCCATTTCCAACTATTTTCTGTATGAAGTAGGAATCACATTTGTCTTTGATTGAGTGTTCCTTGATTAAGTAGCTTAAATGGGTTACAACTTTATTTTTCTCATCTATAAAGCATATTTAGGCAATTGATAGAATTAATGTAGAACTCTTATCCTGTTTTTTTTTTTTTTCACATGATCACGGTGTGGCTACTCCATTATCAGCTACCATTTCTACTTTCCAGGCAGGAAGAAGAAGCAAACGGTAAAGAAGGCATGCACTAGTATAAATAATGCAAAATACTTCCAGAAATTCCAGGGGTCTTTCTACACGTCAGAATTCTGTCATAAGGTCACCCTTAGCCTCAAGTGACACTTAAAAATGAAGTCATTTGGGATGTTGAACAATAGTGATATTCTATTAACAATAAAGAATGGGTAATGAATGGGCAACCAGTGGCTTCTGTCAAACTTTCAAACATATTTTTTGTCTCATTTTCTTTGCTCTTCTTATAGTCATAATTAATTTTAAAGGTATTTAATGGCTTAGGCTTAACTCTTAATAAAAGGTGAGCTCTAGAAGAAAAGCCCCATCTGTCTTACTCACCTCTGCATCCCTACAATCTAGAAAACTTTCCGACCGATCATATATGCTTTGTATTTTCTTAATAAATGAATATTGAATTCCTTGAAGTTCAATTAAATAGTAACTCTGACTTAGATAATTCAAACTTATAAAATAAATACTTTCTGTCTTAGATTATCACAGAAAATGTCTTTACTTTTTTCAGTTAATGTCAGTCGATGATTACTTAAATTGCTGTTCCTAAGAATTACTATATAAGATCCAGGATTTCAAAGATTTCACCAATCATCACAGTGGCTTGATTTGAAAGAATTCTAATACAATGATTCTTTTTACAGACCTAATTCTTATCACTCCACCAACTCCTAGTCCCTTGTCCCACTCCACCAAAAAAAGAATTACCAGAAGCAACATAATTTGAACAAATACTATGTGTTAAAATCTCTGCCAGATATTACATATATAAACATTTTAGAGACTGAGAAAGTGATTTGTTTAGCCAAGTTCTATACTGCTATAAATGAATGAAGGAGTATTATTGTTGGCTTTGTTACATCTCATAACTTAATTTCTGAATTCATAAATAGCAATCTGTTATATGTAAATCAAGACAACAGGGCTCTTTATTTCGCTCTAAAACAAAACACTTATGTATATACACCTACTAAATATAGCATGCACATAAAGAGATTAGTTGAAAGGTGTTCAAAGACTTTTAAAAAGACTCTACCGTAGTATAACTGGGGAATTTAGCAGCTCTTCTATAATATGAACACCTGTAGACAGAATGGGAATGTCTCTGGACTTTATAGCACCTATCATCAAATTCGTCTTTGCTTGAAGTTTGCTGGCTAAGAAATTATTATTTTTATATTCCTGGTCTTTGATATTGTTGACAGCAAAGGAAAAGCTATCAGTCGTTTGGCTCTTTTTCAGTCCGTTTGCCTTGGGTGAGCTGCCAATACCATTTACCCAATTCGCGCCGCTTGGAAGGAAAGTTTCATCGTAATGATAGTGTCGTTTCTATTGGTTTGCAGGGAATCTTTGATAGCTTCTTTACAGAAAAAAAAAAATCATAGAAAAATGACATAAACCTTGTAATAGTCTTATTACTATACAATAATTGGTGGAGAATATTATTTTAATATTATTAATACTGTTAATACAATCTTGGGGCTGGCAAGTGGCATGATGGTTAAGGGTGCTGGTCTCCCACATGGCCGACTGTGGTTCAAGTACTGGTCCTGGTGGCTTGCTTTCTCACTTTCTCTCTCTCTCTGTCTCTCTCTTGTCAATTAAAAACATAGTAATAATAACAACAAATAAAGTTAAATAAAATCTTAATAGTATTCCAGTGAGAGGACTGGGAAACTGAGAGTGATCATTTGGCTAAGCTACCCAGAATCACATAATTGGCTTCAAAGTGCTGTTAAAACTACAACCCAAGTTTCTTGACTCTTAAGCTTATCCTTAGCTCATTCTCTTTCACTAGGGCGCCGAATAGATGGGCAACTGAAAAGGATCATTACTTCTTTCAGGGCACTAGGGTATCATTTAAAAACCTAGGAAGAAACAACTTGCCAAGCTTTACACTAACTCCCTGAAAGAGTTAAAAGGATGAATAGCTTACAACCACAAAGTATTTTATAGACCTTGGCTCACTCTAGACTCAAACTCATCTTTGCACTTCAAAATAAATTTGACTTTAATTGAATATGTTTGTTTTTGCTTACTTGGAATATCAGGCAAGTCATTGAAGTCTTGTGTTCTCCACTCACTCACCTATTTATCTGTATGAATTTTTTAGATATAATCACATGGAAATACAAGCAATCCCTAATGAACTGCAATCCCAGAATTTCAAGTTTTTCTGCCTTAATTATATTATGCAACTTTTAGTGAAGACTAAGGAGTTTTTTAAATATTCAAAACTCCTCTGTAAATGTGAAAACAGTAATGCCTGATACAGGGTAATGTAACTAATAAAGATTTAATAAATAATATTATATACTTACAATTTTAAATAAAAATGAATATCTCAATTTTAGTACAAAATAGCTCAGTTACAATCATTTAGATTCTTGAAGATAAATATTGTTTGGTGCTGATATAAGTTTTGTTCTTGTGCTGTTGATATTCTGAAAAAGTTTATCTTTTTTACATATGATGCAATCAAATATAATATAAAGTATCTTGGCATTATTTCTAGAAAGCTGAGAAAAAAAATCATAATGGCAACATTACTAAGGATACAGTTATTGAGGGGACCAGCAGATAGCATAATGGCTGCATTGCTGGACTCTTATGTAGTTGACTGTGGTTCGAGTCCTGGACCCAGCAGCTTAAACTCAGGCTGAGCGTGTGGGCGTGTGTGCTCAAAATCTTGAGAGGAGAATGGAAGAGAAAGGATTGTGACATGGCCATCTCCCCTGGGAGGTGATTTCTTGCTTTCTGTCTCTCTTTCTCTCTCTGTCACTCTGGGGAGCACACACACCTTATAGCAGAAATTTCTCTCTCTAAAAAAAAAAAAAATACAATCATTACCTAGAGTTTCAAAATACATTTTTTTCCAAGTTGTATTTTTGTGGATTTGAGGACTATGGAGAAGAAAATAAAAAAGAATGTGAGAGGAAAAAAAGGAAAAAGTAAATGAAAGTAAGAGAGGGCAGACAGGAGAGCAGCAGTGACCACACTCTGCAATGCTGGATTCATATGGTTAAAGTTCTGAAGTCACATCCTGAGGATTAGGCATGAAGACTCTCTGGGGATTGCTCTCTCTCTCTCTCTCTCTTTCTCTCTCTCTCTCTCTTTCATGCAAAATAAATAAATAAACCAATTTAAAGAGCTAGAAGGACAGAAAGAGAAAGAAGGAGGAGGAGAAGGAAAAGGAGATGATCAGGGAGAGCACAGTGATTTCTCCCACATTTCGTTCTGGCTAAAAGAAGGAAGAATAAACAAATTATTATTATGTATTCTTAAAGAAATTATTTCCAAGAAACTCAGCATATAACCCATATGACACTTAAGTACTGTTAGGTGAGAGCTCAGTCCCTATTCTCTCTCCCTCACTCAGTCACGTAATCTCCAATCTTTCTCTCGATTTTCTCCTTTCTACTCTTTCAACATTTTCATTTCCTCTTTTTCTAACCAAAATGCAATCTATTCACCTGAAGCACAATATTATGCTGACTTAAATCTTTTTGCTTTTTTCTCTTTTAGGAAATTCCACTACACAGTTGAAAATCCAAATTACAGTAAGAAATACACAAGGCATTAGTGATTCAGATTTTGATCACTAATACATAGCAGGCTTTTCTTTAAAGCTAATCTGTTGAGGAATAGTGGGATGTTTAGTAGAACTAGTAGCAATGAGGACATCTTATGCTACAACATGTGCAGTCAAATTGGCTCTGAAATTTATAGATGACATTGGAAATATTTCTGTATCATTAAAAGGGTTGTAGTATTTTAAGAATATTCAAAGTTTTTTATCATTGCATTTGAAGTATGAAAGAACATTAAAGGATTATTGGTATATCTAACTTTGAGATTCTAATTTTTGCTTTTAAAATGCCTTCAGCGTTGTAACACTCTTATCTGTCTATTATTTTCCTACAAAACATTTCTGTAATATCTACTTAATATTAAGTATTCAGTGAGTTTATTATTATAATACATTTATGGTCTATTCTTAAGTTAACTTCAGAGCTGCTTCTTTCTACTAAATTCAGATTTGCTATAATTTGTAGGAATTCATTCAAATATTCAAAATGTTATATGTCCAGACAAATAAAATTAGTACTTTATTTGATATCTAAAAATTGTATTTTAAATGTCTATATAACATTGTGGTTGCATTTTCCAAATGCATTTCACCCTTTACGTGTAGACCACAACTGAAACATAATTGTTTTGATTTGTTTTTATGATGCAAAGATAAGTAGAAGGAAGAATTGACACTCCATCTGTTGGACCTTCCACTTTGAATTTGGGAATTAACTGAAGTTGCTTCAAAGATTTTTCTCTTGACATAGTGTTCTTCAAGTTATGCATTTAGTTTGCAAACATTGAGGGGAACTGTCCTTAAATATTCAACCACCTGAATAAATTAGGACAAAATATACTTGAAGAGAGATGATTTGATAATATTCCTTTTGGGATGATGTTCTTATCAATTTACATGCAAGAGTAAACCTATATCATTTAAACTAATTTTCAAAATGCTTGACAAAGAATAGCATTATCTTCTGCTCAAAAGTTTCTTTTCTAAAAGCATTCACACTATTCATGAAAAGAAGTTGCTGGATTTTTAAATTCCTTTTAAGGGATTTTGGTCCTTATAAAGAATCAGACTCTGTTTTGCATATATTGTTAGACAAAAAACATGAATATTAAGCCATTATTTTTACATTAGCAAGTTTTCCCAAGGTGAGATTTTATCATTTTTAGACATTTTGTTTTGTATGTTACTCCCTTTTTGTCTAATCACCTCTAAAATTATGAACACTACAAGAATAATACATGTTGAATAACAAAACAGCTTGAAATATTTATAACTAAGAAAACAACTGTTAAATGTTCATAAACAAAGTTGTTTGGAGACTCCTTTATTAATTTTTAATTTATTTTCAGTCAATTCCTTATTACTTCCAAATTCCTGTAGGGGATTCTGTTAATTAGTCATGTGTAAAATATTCATTAAAACCAGCTTTCTATTTTCTTCTTTTATTACAAATTTACATTTCTAATCTTATAACCAAAATAAATGCCATTGGGTAGAGAAACCACATTAATTTTGATCAGCCACTTAAAATAGAAGCTCAGGCAACAAAAGACATACTAATATAAACTAGACTAATTCTAAGGTCCTATCTTGATAGATCCTCATTTTAAAATAGCAGATCAGTACCTAGTTCATGTTTGAAAACACTATTTAAAACACAGTATGGGGACCAGCAGTTTTCATAATGGTTCTGTCGCTGGACTCCCATGTAATTGAAGACAGTTCGAATCCCGGACCCAGTGGCTTAAACTCACGCCGGGCGTGTGTGCATGCATGCATGCCTAAGAGCCTGAGAGGAGAATGGAGGAGAAAGGATTGTGGCATGGCCATCCCCTCTGGGGGATGATTTCTTGCTTTCTGTCTATCTCTCTCTCTCTGTCTTTCTGGCAAGTGCGCAAGTCCTATAGCAAAAAGCCTCTCAAAAACGAACAAACGAACAAACAAAGAAACACAATATGTATGAAATCTGGTACATGATCTAAAATGAATACTGACTTTGCACTTTTATACATTTGTACATTATTATACTATGGAATATTACTCAGTTATAAGAAACAAGGAGACTCTGTCATTTAATTCAAAGTGGATAAATACAGAAGACTTATAAATGAAGTGAACCAGACTTCAAAAGACACACACTGTATATCCCCACTCAGAATGTACTGCATATTTGCACTCTATGGCAGATACTGAGAGATCTGAAGATATGGAATTAGAGGGGATACGTGAAGATACCAGGACTGTAAGAGAGCAGAATAGGTGAAAAGGTGGATGGGAGAAGCAAAGAGAAGAAACTTTTAACAGACAAAAGAATGTGAAGTTCTCTGTAGAAAAAGATTGGTGTTGTCAGGGCTGGTATGGTGTTAAGGCATTGGACTCCCACATGGCAGATCTCAGTTTAAGTCCTGGACCTGGAAACTTGCTTTCCCTCTCTCTTTCTCCTCTCTCTCTCTCTCTCTCTCTCTCTCTCTCTCTCTCTCTATATATATATATATATATATATATATATATGTGTGTGTGTGTGTGTGTGTGTGTGTGTGTGTGTGTGTGTATACATATATATTCTCTCTCTGGTCAAATTGAAAAATAATTAAATAAAATTAAATAAATAATTCTTCTAAAAATGATGGATATGGTAATATTCTTGATTTGATTGTCATGTACTACATGCATACTTTGAAAAAGCATATTTTGTGTTATGAATATGTGCAATAATGAAGAAAAAACTAGAAAAAACAACATTTTAGAAACAACATATCATTTAGTTAAGGATTCAGTTTAATCAATGATGACAATGTTGGCATTAAATTTAAATCACTGGTTTACACAAGTTTTGCTTAACTAGTGAAATTTACATTTTACTTTTCAAATGAGTTTATTTAGTTTTCATTTATTACTCTAATAATTTTAAGTGTCTGTATTTACTATGGAATATGCTATTCAGATTCCACATTACAAATAACAAAGTAATATAAAAGATGGGACATTCATGTGCATCTTGAATTCTGTATCAGATATTGACTTTTCCTCTAACATATGGATATGTTAGTAAAATAGTCATGTAATATCTTTAAAAGAAATAGATGTCAACCTTGTGAGAAAATTTTTCGATACCGGGTATGTTATTGCAGTGGTAAAATTCTTGGTCCAGTTGAAAACTTGTTTTTTGGTTTGTTTTTGGTTTTGTTTTCTGTTTTTTTGAGAGGTTTTTGCTATAGGGCACGTGCACGCGCCAGAAAGGCAGAGAGACAGAAAGCAAGAAATCACCCACCAGGAGGCATGGCCATGCCGCAATCCCTTCTCCATTATCCTCTCAGGATCTCAGACACATACGCACACACACCCTGCATGAGTTTAAGCCACCAAGGCCGGGGCTCGAACCGTGGTCGACTACATGAGAGTCTAGCAACGAAGCCATTACACTATCTCCTTCCTGTTCTCATAAACTTGTTTGTTTTTAAATACATCTTGTACTGCTCTTCTGAAACACTCCAAATGACTGAAATATACTGCATCTTTTCTGAAAGTCTATGTCCAAATTTTAAATCCTTAGTCACAAAATTAAAATATATGTAATACATCTGCCCAATTGGACATATCGTTTAAATAACATAGCATTATTTATGGGGAAAAGTTCCAAAGTATTTTGTGGAAGACAAAGGTATTAACAATCATATAGAACTGTTGTTTGTTTTAATGGGGGCAGAAAGACATCAAAATTACTATGAAATTAAAACCATGTCCAATAACAATGCATTTGTGTCATAACAACATGAATAAAAGGTCTCAGAGTTCTAACTCTGTCCTCTAAGACTGAGCCAAATGGAGGCAAAGATTTAAGTAGCACATATTTATTCAACAAAAAAAATAAACAAACAATAAAACTACTAATTAGGATGTTTAAGATTGCACTGATCAACATTTTAAATTGTTTCTTTAGTAAACAGAAGGTCTAGTAGAATTCTGAACTTTTGGAAAAATAAAATGGCAATATTGAAACAGATCTCTAAAAGATAGATACAACTTTTTTTTTTTTTTTTCAGAAAATACTTTTGCTATAGGGTGCATGTGCTTGCCAGAGAAACAGAGAAAAACAGAGAGACAGAAAACAAAAAATCACACACCCCCCCCCCCCCCCCCCCCCCCACGGAGATGGCCATACCATAATCCCTTCTCCTCCATTTTCCTTTCGGTATCTTGGGCATGTACATACAAACTTGATGTGCTTCAAGCCTCCTGGTCCACGACATAACCATTATGCCATCTGCTGGTCTCAATAAAACACATTTTAAGAAATAGTTAAGCGTGGTAACCTATGACCAGTCATTACAGTCTACTTGGCAGGCTAATTTTAATGATCCCTTGGCAGGCTAATTTTAATGATCCCTCATCACTTTGGTTGGGTTATTCTGAAAATTTATTAATACTTAACCTGATTATTATCCAGCCTGCATAAATTTTTTCCACTTGTTGACCAAAGGAATATCAAAAAAGTAATTCCATACTAATTTATACTTATAAACCAATTTACCAGTTAGTATTGTACAAAAAAAGTTAAATTAACATGTTGCTGTGATTTGTGTCCCCCTCCAAAAAAAATTTATGCTTTGAGATTTGACAATAATGGGATTAAGAGGAAGAAAGCTTGATCCAACTATGGTCTTGAAAGAGGCCTTTGGAAGGAGATTGGTGATTAGATGATTAGGTGGGGTGCCATGATTGTGTCCTGTGGGTTTATAAGAAGAGGAAATGAACCAGGACCTTATATGAATGAACACATGTTCAGGTATGAAACACAGAGACATGAGTTCCTATTCTTTCATGACATGATTCCCTGCATGACTTCAGTATCCCACCAGTAGAAAAAGTCTTACCAAATGTGTCCCCTGGACCTTAGACCTTCCAACTGTGGGCCAAATATAGATTTATTCTCTTAAATCACCCAGACTCAGCTATTTTCTATTATTAGCAATAAAATGGACTAGATGCTTTACTGATAAAGGATACATGCTCACCTTCAAGAGATTTCAGATTATTTGTAAGCTAAATAATGTGATTGAATGTATAAAAGAAAATGAAATGAAAAATGAAAAAAGAAAAAAATAGGATAATAATAATCTGGGAAAAAAATGAAAAGCTATTAGATGATGATGATGGGGATTTTAATGTCTTTGTATGGACTGAAATGCATGGTATTCCTTCTGGAGAAAGAAATGTAATACACCGTAAAGTTATATGTGTGTCTATGTAATATAAAAAAGATTATGATAATAATAAATTAATTAAAAATTTAAAAAATCAGTAGTTTTCAAATTATCTACAGTGATATTTCACAGCTCCATGTTTTATTTTTCTTTTTGACCTTCAGTAACATAATTCTTCAAGACTAGGATTCCTGAACTTATTTAAAACCCTTTATGAAATCTTAGAGTCTACTTTTCCTCTTGAATTAAAATTCCCATGGATCATATATTTTCTCTGTTTTCCAGCTTGGAAATTCTTTTCAGATCATAGCAGTGGGAAGTGATTTTAAAAGCATAAAATTCAATCCTTTCTCTCACAGGTGAAGACCCTGTGGTCAAATAGAGGTACAATCAGTGAACACAGGGCCAGTTAGATCTGGAGTTCTTCCACATACCTATTTTTCATGAAAAGAATTGAAAACAAACTGCTAATGCGATATTAAATCCAAAAGGAAAGTTGTAGGCTTGTTTCCTCATTTGCCCTGTACACACTGCACATGTGCCCATTATTCTAGGAAGTCTTGGGGAGATCTTGGCATGAAACCCTGTGGGAGTTACTTTTTTTCTCTCTATTTCTCTCTTTTATGAAAAAAATAAACTCATAAAATACTTCTACAAAACTAGGGACAGCAGAGACATGGTGGTTAAGACGCTAGACACTCTCACATGGCCAACCATGGTTCGAGTCCTGGACCTGGTGGCTTGCTTTCTCACTTTCCCCTCTCTCTCTCTCTCTCTCTGTTTTTCTCTCTGGTCAAATTAAAATAAATGAACTAATAAACAAAAATAAATAAATAAATAAATAAATAAATAAATAAATTTTAAAAACTTCTACGAAATTACCTCCATTTGTATTTTGTCATGTTGTTAGAAATCAGTAGATTTATCTCGAAAAACTTCTAGATGATTGAGTTTGGATAAAGTGTTAACACTCAAAATGCAATGATAATTTCAATCTCATACTATTTTTTTAAGATTATTTCTGAAGTTTTGTATGTAAATTACACTGTCAAATAAAGCTCTGTAGAAATATAGTGTATTGCTTACTGATGGTAGTGATTCATCTTTTTTGGCCAGTCTAACCAGATACATTTTCATCCAATTTTAATACATTCTTTGGTAGTTAAACCACCTTGCTTAGAGCAAATAAAAATGTCTATATTTATCAGATAATTTGATCTCCTTTTCATTTTTTATTTAAATTGCCAAAAGGTACATGTCCTCACCAGAGAGCGAGAGAGAGACAGCAGGGCAGGCAGAGGGAGAAAACAGCCCAAAAGGGGCATGGTTACAATGTAGTAATTTCTCCTCCATTTTTCCATCCTTTGGGGATTTGTAGTGTGCCAGCACAAGAGCACAGCATGTTTTTGAAGCTGCCAGAACTGGGATTTGAACTGTGGATGGCCATGTAGAATCTAGCTTCCTTAATCACGAGGCTATGGGGCTGGCCCAGAGAATTGAATCTAAATGAAATTCGGTTGATATAGAGTAATGAATTTGTATAGAAGATAATGCATCCCAGTAAAGTGGAGCATATGTTGAAATAAGTCAGAAATTTCAAGCTCTAGATCTTATACTTGGTTTATCTTGGTCTGAAAATGTATAGGTTGGATTATATGTTCCCCAAGTTCCTATCCAATCTGAAGTCCCATATTTATGGTTAAATCAAAAATCAACATTGTTTTCTAAATCATTAATAATATAACAATTTTAATAGTTTATTGTACTTTTATGAGTCAAATATTATTTCATATCCATTAACTCAAGTTATTTTCAACCCTCCTCAATCTCCACTCGAAAATATGCAGTGAGGGAAGCAGGACAAAAATTACTATCTGCAGTTTACAGATAAAAACATTAATGCTAAATGTTTACATGGCGTATCATGCATAAAAGCATAAAATGCTCAACTGGTACTGGAGTCCAAATTTTTTTTATCTCAAGATTATTATTAAACATTCTCTTACAAATGAAAGACCTTATTGGTCACAGAGCACACTGATTTTTATCAAAAATAAAATTTCCCATGAATTAAGTGATAGATTAAAACATACAGAAATTCGAACCACAGGTGGTATTGTGGTTAAGGTGCAAGACTCCCACATGTTGGACCAAAGCTCAAGTCCCAGACCTGATGACTTGAAAATCATGCCAAGTGCATATGCCTGGGTGACCAAACTCCCAGGAGGAGAATAGATGAGAAGTCACTGTGGCGTCGCCAACACCCCTGGGGGGAGGGGGGGAGATTTCTCACTTTCCCTCTAACTATCTCTTTTGTCTCTCTCTAGCAAGTGCACGTGTCTTATTGCAAAAACCTAAAAAGAAAAAGAAAAAATTCAAAGATCAAATGCTGTAGTCCACACATTGATATGTAGAAAAAAGAACATTAGCTCCGTTTTTTCTTCATTAATTATTTTTAGCAAATGATAGAAAAATGATTATTAATTCTAGTTTTCAGATACTAGGCACTTCTTATAAGGATATATTTCCAACAGTATATGAGAACTGAAAAAAATACATGTAATCATTATGATGTTTCAAATTATTAATTTTTTCTAGGTTCAAAGATGAGTAAATAAATCATAATCTGTACGTAAAACCTCTAGAGATGATTAGAATAAAATTTAATCATATTCACATTTTAAGGCCAATTAATTCATTTAATAAAAATGTACTCACTTTATTAATACGAATTATTTTGGATATCTTATGATTTTTTTATTTCAAAAAAAATAAACATTTCTTGAGATTGTTTTAAGACATTATGTAAATAAATATTTTAGAATGATAATCTCTAGCTCTAGTCCTGAATTTCTATTATGTAATGTTACTAGCTTTGATGAAGTTCATAAAATTTGAAGTACAGAGACGACATATATTATTTATATATCAAAGGCACTTCAATGTTAACTCTTGAACATTTCCTACTACTGAGTTCCCAGTGAAAAATTATACATTGGAATGAACTGCAGATAGCTGAAAGTGTATTACAAATTAAGGCACAGTGCTATTACTTCTTTCAGTAAGCTCAGTTTAGAAAGAAACTTCATGACAATTTGTAGATTTTTCTCTCTTTTGGCTGAATGACAGCAAGTAACAGTGTATGACTGCCACAAGGTTATTAGCATACACGCCAAGGACAGACTTAAAATTTGCTAAAAAATAAATACATTTTCTCATGCAACTTCAAATCTTATTCCCAGGTGGACTCTACTCCTTATTTTAGGAAGCTGAAATTGCCTTGTAATTCAGAACATAGTGAACATTTCTACCACATTTTAATATATATTTTTATAAGACTTATGGAAATAACATATTATGATAATAGCTTTTAAGAGCATTGTGATTTTTAAAAATCATGAAGTGAACTGAAAAGAAGGAAGGAAAAGAAGAAAAGGAAGAAAAGAGATAGAGAAAGGATTTATGGGAGGGGAAGGGATTGAAGAAGAGAGGATAAAGAAAAAATAAAAACTCAATGCACTAATAAACAAACTTGCTTTCCATTGCTTTGTATTCCATCATATTGCAGAGCTTGTCGGTTGGCAGAAGAAGTAATTCACAGATTTTGCAGATTCTAGTAATAATCACAGGAATGAATTCTGGACTTCCTAAGAACTCACTGAGAAGATGAAACTTGGCGGAATCCATGTGGAACTTCATTTCATCTGTTTTCATTTTATACTGTCTATCATGTATGTTTGATGACTAAATGGAAAAAAATGAAATTCTACCATATGAATTTCTATTAAATATCATTTTAGCTATCAGTTGTCACACCTGCTATTTGATGCATTTCAGTGAATTGACACAATTACGTATTTTTGCGACCTATATTATTCTCTGAGCCCTTCTTTTTTGCAATAAATCTAATTTACTAAAAATTATTCAAACACCTTAACACATATCAAATATTTGTTTCCAATATATTTAAATATTCTTCAGTCTGAATCTAGAAGATATTGGCTAGTGCACCTATCTTTAATGCTAAGATGAGTCACTGTTTTCCATGACATTGTCATGACAGCTCTGAAGGCTTTCTTTAGGAACGCGTGGGTCAGTCAGTATGTGCACTTAGATTTTCTCACAATTTCAGGAAGTTTTGAGGCTTCCCAATATTTCTTTCCAAGCCCCTCCCAATCTCTGAAACCCTATCAAACTCAACGGTTACCTCCAAAATTATATCATTTACACTCATATATCTATTTCATTTTTATTGCCATTACCCCCAATAGATATGAACAGTTATAGATAACACCATGCACATTTCATCCCTCAAAATATATAGTATGATGCAGAAGCAGATTTTAAGAGAAGAAATAAAGATGCAATGAACTGCTTCTTATTAAAATGACATCTCATTACCTGTATGGACACACATATACACACACAGGATGTTTATTACATTTTATGAAGATGGTTCATCAACCAACCTTTTGAACTGGGTAGAATTTTATCTAAATATGATATTCTCAGTGTGATAATGAACAAAACATCTATGCATATTTCAATTTTTATATATTACAATTTCTTTAGTCATAGTCTTAAATAATTTTTTTGTTACCCTCTGAATTTGCTTAAATATTTCCTAGGTTAAATACTTTACTAAAACTTCTTAAGATGAGTTTTCTGGACTCCTTTTTATAGCCTTAGGAAGTGTGAATTTGCCAGAGAGAGATAAAGAAACAGAGACAATTAGAGGGAAAGTGAGAAATCACCCACCCCAGGGGAATGGCCACACCACAATCCCTACTCCTCCACTCTCCTCTTGAGATCT
Source organism: Tupaia tana (assembly GCA_026018925.1). Classification (NCBI taxonomy): domain Eukaryota; kingdom Metazoa; phylum Chordata; class Mammalia; order Scandentia; family Tupaiidae; genus Tupaia; species Tupaia tana. Next base: position 48,782,759 of record JAKSZU010000004.1, on the reverse strand, counting down.
TGGGCACACATGCACAGACACCTGGTGTGAATTTCAATCCACCAGACCCAGGACTCAAGCCATGGTTAGCCATGTAGAAGTCTAGTGATGTAACTACTACACCATCTGCTGACCCCAAGACTCCTATATTTTTATACTTCCATGAAATCTTAGACTTCTTTTTTTGCTGGATAATTTGATAAAAAAATTAATAACGACAATTCTTTCTGCTAACAAAAATATCCTCTTTTGTATTTTTCCTGCCAGATTTTTTCAATATTATAGCACAGCTTTCTTTTGTTAAAAAATGAAAAAGATGGTGTCATCTATTTCTCAATATCCACTTGTTAAAACCATATTTAAATGCATATTATTTATGAGCACCATGCTGAGTAATGGAGTTATCTTTTTTAACAGTTAATATCTGCTTCCTTACTTTATACAATAATGCTCAGTCTAAATTAATTGAATCGACAGAGTACCACCCAAATTTCCTCTGACAGTTTTTTTTTTTTTTTTTTAATGTAAATGTACTTTTCCCAAGTCAATAGAAAATAAGTAGTTCTTATCAACCACAGAGAATTACCTAACTGTGTAAGACTGGGCGTATAAGAATTAGTCCCACCCTCACAATCTTTGAGTTTAGAATAAATCCTGGAAATAGTGCTCATTTTACCAGGGAATATAGAAGGTGACATTTCAATAGTTAGCATGGTTAGACTTTTGGTAGTGATAGAAAAAAAAAAAAAAAAATAGACTGATCTAATCATTCCAGTATTCCAAATTACATCATAGATAGTGTCTCAAAATGAAAATATACTTTAAAGATCTCTTCTGTAAAGTTTATATTCTATGCTGTGACAAAGTATTTGGGGATTGAAAATGACAGATGGGAGGTACATTAGCAAAATGAGTAGTCACTTTTTCTCACCAGATGAAGCACTTTTACCACAGCAATTTATCATGAAGTAGATGGTGATTTAAGAGAAAACATTTAAACTATGGTATATATTGCAAAGGAATTTAGCAAATCTGAAATTACCACTAAAAAACTGGTATGCAGAAGCTCATTAACCTATGTGCTCTGGTAAGCATTTCTATCACTCATTTTCATATTTTAAAATTAAACTGCATCACCGAAAATATGATGAAGTCAAAATATATGACTCTCAGAATTCCTCAGATAAAAGAGAGAGAGGAATCTTACCCCTAATTCAGTTAAACAACACTTGAATTTTTCACTTTGCTGTTATTCACATTCACATTTTGGGAGGATTACTTGGCTGATTTTGTGGCAGTACTGTCTCTTCCACTGCCTAAATTTACATTAACTGATTAAAATTTCCATTCAAATAATTAATAAATAAATAAATGTCTGTGGGAGTTGGATGGTGGTGCAGCAGTAACACAATACTCTGAGAGGCTGACCCATGTGGGAAGGTTCTCGGCTGGCATCCAGAGACCTTCTGGAATACAACGGTCAAGTGTGTGTTCATAATCCCAAATTTGCTGAGACTGGGGAGAACTGCTTTGGTCAGGGAAAACTGTCGGTCCCTCAGTCTTCACTCGTCTCATGACACATGAGGAACCTCTTCTACTGGGCTCTGAGGAGGTATAAATGAGAAAGACACAGCCCAGGATCTCAGCGCACCAATTTTTGAGGAAATAGTTAATGTACTTTTTGCAGACAGACATGCTGTAATAAAATTAAGTTCAATCTATATTGAGAGAAGTAGGAATGAAGTGGCCTTATCTGTGAGAATTTCTTAAGAGAACACTGGCCAGAACAGGGTTTCTGTAGATGAGACGGCAGCTGGACAAAAAAGGGTCTTCAATACAGAATCTAGTTTTGTCTCTGCCCAAGTGAAAAGTGTAAATTGGGAACCAGCAGTTAGCGTAATGGCTACGTCGCTGGACTCCCACATAGTCGACCGTGGTTCGCGTCCCGGACCCGGTGGCTTAAAACTCACGCCGGGTGCGTGTGCGTGCGTGCCCCAGATCCCGAGAGGAGAATGGAGGAGAAGGGATTGCAGCGTGGCCATCCCCCCTGGGGGGGGGTGATTTCTCGCTTTCTGTCTCTATGTCTCTCTCTGTCTGGCGAGAGCACGCGCCCTATAGCGAAAAACCTCTCCAAAAAAAAAAAAAAAAAAGCGTAAATTAAATGAGCCAGGAGAAATGTATGTACTTCTTTCTTCCTTCTTGCAGCATACTAGAAATGAGCACAAAAAAATTATACCAAATAGAGTTATAGGAAATCTGTAAGCTGAAGGGGTCCTGGAAAAGTTCAGGGGAAACCTAAAACTGTTGGACATTGAAGTTTTTAGCCTGTGTGTGTTACTGTGAGAGAAGATGATGGTTGGCGCTGCCATAGCTTCGCTACCACTCTAAAAAGAAATTGGGAGGATAAATTTGAGGAGGTTACACTAATGAACACAGTTCAAGCTTACTCAGAATTACATTTTGCATCTATAAGCAAAATGATCCAGCTTTACTGCAATAGCTGACCAAGAAAATCCAAATATGTGACTACACTAGTCTCACCTCACACTGGCAATATTAAAGCCAGCCAAAGAGGTGAAGGGGAATTAGAGCAGGCAGGTCAAAGAGATAACCTGGCCCCTACTGATCAGTTTGGTGCTAAAAATTCAACCTAAGTGATTCACTCCATGTGTTTTGATAATCAGGATTTAAAAAGCTTTTCAAGGGCTCAGTTAGCTAATGTAATAATGTATATATCCTACATTATCCCGTAGTATGTGAACGCAATGGATCAGGTGGAGAGAAGAGAGGTTGATATGTGGGAGAAGGCTAGAGGCAGGAGACCTAGTAAAGTGTACAAATGAAAGGAATGACAGAAGTGGAAGTTAGAACAGACTAAATTTGCTGACTTTATCATTTTGTCTAAGTTTTGTTTTAAACACAATTTTTCAGCTAAATTCTATTTTTTCCCATAGGGCAAAATTTATATTGAAAATAATTTTTCTTTCTTTATTAATCAGATCTGTTGTCAACAAGGATCAGTTACAAGTATTTCATATTAGTATTTCCAGATCTATTATGAAATAATGATTGATAATTCCTCCCTTAATGAAAACTACTTGCAAGAATTAAGCTTGATGTACATTATCTCATATAATACTTATCAAACTATGAGGCTGATACAGTCTTTATACTCCTCAACAAGAGAAAGACTCAATTGCCCAAGCTCACAGAACTTGTCAGTAGTAAAATGAAGACACAAACAGAGTTTTCTGAAAGTAAAACCTGTGCTCTGTCTTAATCACTTGATGTGTATGTTGTATTGTATGGCTCCGAGGGAAAAACATTAGCTAGGAAGTATAGGACTTTTTGCCCATAGGATAATTCAGTGTTGAGGGGTCTAGGGAGGTATTGTTAAATTTTCTTACACAGTCATATGAAATGTACTTGCAAAAATGATAACAGTGCTTTTTTTTTTTTTTTAAGGGAAATTTTTGCTATAGGGCACATGAGCTCTCTGGAGACATAGAGAGAAAGTGAGAAATCACCCCTCAGAGGGAGTGGTCATGCTGCAATCCCTTCTTCCCCACCCTCCTCTCCAGATTTTTGACACGTGTACACGCACGCCCAGTGGATGACAGTTTTTTTTAACGCACTAATAGAGTCTACATATTTGCAAGTATTACTTATTCATTTGAAAACTCTCTTATAGCAACTTATTGTTAACATCCTTTTAATTATGCAGCTTTATAAAACATTAGTATTTTAAATTTTATCTTAGGATGGTAATATTAACCACTTCTTGAAATTTTATGGGAACCAATTAGTTAATATTTATAAAGAATATTATAATCCCTAGTTTAAAGATGTTTAACTTTTAAAATATATGAATTTTAATAAAAAGGTCAGATGTCAAATGTATTGAACTGAAAGCAAGTTGTTCTTTATGAGTAATTAATCATGGGACTTATGTTGGCATGAACTAAAAAGCAGTATGGCTCATTGCAATTCAACCTTACTAGAATAATTAAATGAGAGAACCAACTGTCCAAGTAACATCAGCTTGAAGAACACAACAGAAATTAACATAAGCATAAATGTCATAATTGCCATCATTTACTATACACTGGCTACCTGCTAAGTGGACATAGCTATGATAAATGATAAATTCCTTAAGAGTTTAAGAGAGGGGAATTCCATGGGTCAACACAGAGAAAAGATCATTTACATGGTGTAATATTAATAGTTCTGGAATATAAGCCCACTTCCATTTATAGAAAGCAGTATTTATATTGGGTATAGTATTTTATTAATTAATGTATTACAAAATATTTAATGCATAGGAAAGACCATGTTTAAGTATATACAAATTGAAAAGGGGCCACTATATGTATTGTCTATTCCTCCTGTATGTCTTATTTTTGTCTCTCACCTAGAAGTTACCACTAGCTTGAATTATTTTGTGTATATTTTGTTTATACCCTTAGCTTTTTATGCCTTTAGCCCACATGAATTTTTCCCTAAACAGTAAGTTATCAATAGTTTACTTGTGTTAGAGATTTATAAAAATGGCATCATTCTTTAGATCTTCTAGAACTTGTTTTTTTTTCTCTCTGCTAGTTGTTTCTAAGACTCATTTATTTTATTTTGGTTCCATGTCTTTTTGTTACTGAAAAATATTACATTATGTGAATATATTTAAGATTATTTATTAATTCTTTCTATATTCAGATAAGTAGGTTGTTTCCAATTTTTTTCCTGTTTGTTTTTGGTATTACAAAGAGCTTCTATGAACCTTTTTATATCTGTCTCCCAGGGAGAGTTTCTCAGCTTATATATCTAGAGAGAGAATTGCTGAGTGATAGTATTATTTTGAGTGATAGTATTATTTTTTTTTCCTAAGTAGATATAGCATAATATAAAATTTCACTGATCTACATCCACACCATCACTTGATACAGGCTTTTTATTTGTTGTTAACCTCTGGGAGAACTTTACTGTTGCTATTTTAAAACTCTCTTGAGACTTTGTTTTGAGTTTTATTGAATCTATAGATCAGTTTGTGCAGAAATGACAGCCTTAAACTAAATATGTCTCTCCATTCATTTAAGTTTTATTTAATGACTTATATTAAAATTTCATAATATTCTCCGTGTAGATCTCCCAAATTTTATTACTTGTTCCAAAGTACCTATATTTTTGGTGACAGGGTGAATGGCATTGTTTTTTCCTTGTAGCAAAATGCAGTTAATTTTTATATATTGATACTATAACCATCTACTTTGTCAATCTTTCTTATTTTTCCTAATAATTTACATGCCATATATTATTATGCATATAGTAGCATTTTTGTTTGTTCTTTTCAATCCTAATACATTCTGCTTTATACTCTGTTGGTCAAACTCTTAGTACAGTGTTTCAAAGAAGTGAAAATAAAAGTCAGTTTTGTCTTCTTTTCATTTTAAAGCAAATAGAAGTAATGTTTCCTTTAAGAATGATAGTTTCTGTAGGTATGTGCATTTAACTTTTTAGCAACCTAAAGATGTTTTATTCTGTAACACACATTAAAAAATTAGGATTGAATATTGAGTTTTATCAAACGATTATTTTCTGAATCTTTTGAGGTGATTGGTATTTTTTATCCTTTAGCCATTTAATGTTGCAAGTTCACTTAGAGATTTTCTGAAGTTAATATTTTTCTAAAGTTACATTTTTGGAATACATTCAAACAAGATTTTTCTTAGACATCAGAGGATTTAACAATTATTATCCTTTTTGTACCATCTTAGCTTGATTGTGGCTTCAGCGTCATATGTGCTTGATAGATTAGGTTGGATTCTTTCCCTTCATTCTACAAATGTTTGTTTTAGGCTTATTTAAATGATATCTTTTTTGAAAACTTGATTAAACTCTCCTGTAATATTACCTGGGATGGATGTTTTCTCTGTGGAAAGACTTCATAATACTATGAAAATTATTATAGGACTACCTTAGCTTTATGTTTCTTCAGCCAGTCAAGACAAAGTATTTTTTCTTGAAATGTATCCTTTTGGGCAAATATTAAAAACTAATTTGAATAAAGTGATTTATAATAATACATTTTTTTTCTAGTGAAAAACAATCTTTCTTGGCAACAACAACAAAAAGAGTTAAAACAAACTGCTTACAGAAAGTTCTAATTGCCCTGCATACAACTCATATAATCCTTGTGATAATCCTAGAGGCAATATCTTAACATTATTTCTGTTTTAACGATGAAGAAACTGAGATACAGAAAATATTGCTCAGCTTATAAGTAACACAGTCAGTGCATCTGGAATTTTTTTTAGAGAGATTTTTGCTATAGAGTGTGTTCAGTCACTGGGAAGACAGAAAGAAGCAGGGAGACACAAAGTGAGAAATCACTCCCCGGGGGGATGGCCACACCATGATCCCTTCTCCTCTATTCTCCTCCCGGGATTTTGGGCATGCACACACACACACACAAGCCTGGCGTAAATTTTAAGTTGACTCAAACCACAGTCAACTACATGGAAGTCCAACAACATAACCATTATACCATTTTCTGATCCCCCATTTAAAATTTTGTTCTACTCCAGAGCCAATGTCCACTTGAGTTGTTGGTACTCTGGAAGTAATGAGGTTACATATCTTTTATCTTATATCAGAAAGGCATTGTCTGGGACCAGCAGTTGGTGTAATGGCTATGTCGCTGGACTCCCATATAATTGACCACGGTTGGAGTCCCAGACCCGGTGGCTTAAACTTACGCCGGGCGCGTGTGTGTGTGTGCCCAAGATCCAGAGAGGAGAATGGAGGAGAAGGGATTGCGGAGTGGCCCTCCCCACTGGGGGTGATTTCTCACTTTCTGTCTCTCTGTTTCTCTCTGTCTTTCTGGCGAGCACATGCTCCCTACAGCAAACACCTCTCCAAATAAATAAAAAGAAAGGCATAGTCTAACTGTTTTCCAATATGAAACATTCTGCAGAGGAGGACAGACAGTAGCACAGTAATAATACAGTTGAACTCAGGGGAAGGTCCTGGATTTGTATCTCAAGCTCTCTCTGTATACACCACACATATGAATATGTGCCTATGATGCTAGCTGGTTAAGGTTGGGATAGATTATGGTGTGAGACCCTGCTGGGCATACCTTTCTCTCTTTATCATTCTCTCTTATTGTGTGTGTGTGTGTGTGTGTGTGTGTCTTTTAGAGGAAATAAACTAAAAGAAAAAAACGATTCTGATAAAGGTCTTCAATAGAATCAGATTACTGTCTACTTTCACCATGTAGTTGGAGGGTGAGCAGAAATTCTCGAAATAAGGAGTGCTATATTCATAGAAGTAATCAAGGCTTTGAAGGGATGGAAGCACTGGGCTGGGGAAAATATATGAATAACAGAAATAATGCTATACTCGGAAAGAATTTTCTCTCACAAATGAGGTTTTGTATGTAGTAAATCATTTAACTTTGCCCAAAGAGAAATTTGGCTTTTGCTTTTAGCTCCTGGACTCTTGGAATGTCCTGCCTGATGAAAGTGTCCTTTTGACCTGAAGGTCTTGGAACACATCAAGTAGTTGACATTAACAGTGTGATTTAAGGTGAGGGCTTTGGGTCACACTTAATTGGCTTGACTTCTGGAGGGGCTGGAGAGTGAGTTCAGTCATGTAACAGGTCAAGCATGCCTATGTGACCAAAATCTAATAAAATCTCTGGGCATTAAGAATCGGGTGAACTTCCCCAGTTGGAAATACTCTGTGCATGTGTTCACATTGCTGCCAGGAGGAGTTAATACTGCCCATGTCTCCACGGGGAATGGACAACCAGAAGCTCCTCATCTGTAGCTTTCCTGGACATAGCCTCACATCTCTTGCCTCGGCTGATTTTAATCTGCATCTTTTCATAGCATTAAACTATAACCATGAGTGTAATAGTTTCCAGTGAGCTCTGTCAGTCCTTTTTATTAAATTATCAAACCTGAGAATGGTCTTAGGAACCTCTGAATTCTTCACGTAATGTCAGAAACAGGGAGGTTTGTTCCCCAGCTTTGCATTTAGTAGCGACACGAATTGGTCTTCCTGATGCTTTGTTCGGGAGGTGCCTTGGTCCCTAACAAAACGTTTACAAAGGCAGTCCAATCAAGGAAAATAAAAATAAAATATTCAATTTCTTACAGTGGATACAATTCATGCTTCTATATTTGTGTATCAGTATACACTAATGTTACATATATTATATATATAAAATACGTTTTTGCTTATTTATCTTCCTTTTTAGTCTTCTAACTTCAAAAGGCTGTTACCTGTCTTACTCACTTAAAAGGTCTTTATTCATTTGCTATTCAAAATTGATGGATTTAATGACTGATTTGCTGATTTAATCATTCAATGATGTTTACTGAGTGGTTTTCTATATGCCAGGCACTGTTTTACATACTGTGGGTCCATAATAAATAGTCCAAATAGGTGGAAAAGTTCTACTGTACTCTCCTGGTTCCTACAATCTATCAGAAAAGATATAAAGATAAATAATTAAAGCATAGAGCTAGATGGAGAATTAAAATATATTACATATATTTTAACATAAGCTAAAGATAAATCATTAAAACTCATAGCTTCTCAGATAGTGGGAAATATTGTAGAGGTAAATAGAGGAGGATAAAAGGAAGTGACTATTTTAGGGCTTTGAAAGGCTTCATTTGTAAGGGGACATTTAAGCAGGTACATGAGGTAAAAAGCTCTGTGCCAGCTCTGAGGAGGTGACCCAGATAGAAAAAGCCATAGGAAAACTAGGGAGAAATGTTTTTAGATGAGAGACCTGTAAGTATAAATTTTCCAAAGAGATCTGCACTCGCACCAGTGGGGTTTAATTGGGGTTGGCAATGGAGCAAGAGGAGCTATAGAAGGTGGCATTCGAGAGGGACCACCAAGCACAGGCTATGCAGGGCCCTTTGGATCAGTGGAAGAGCTATGGCTTCAATTCTGCATGAACACAGATTGTCATTCCATGGTTTTGAGCAGAGAAGTATCATGTTAGGACTTACATTTTTAAAGGATCACTGACTGCTGTGTTGAGCATGTACTGTAAAAGTGCCAAAGGTGGGAATAGAAAGGCCAGTTAGCACAGACAGAGCTGGACTTCTGTGTTGGGGAGCTAGAAGTGTAACAGGATGCAAAAACCTGAGGTCCTGGCAGCTGGGAGGCTGGAGAGCGCAAGGGTGGCATGCGCGGCTGCAGGGTGGGAGCCAGCACCATCGCCAGGATGTTTGCCAAGGCCTAGTACAAGCAATGAGAGACTGCCTGAGAACCAGCTGGCCCGGATGTCAAAGCAGTTGGACATATTCAGACCAGTTTGAGGACTTTGCCAGCAATTAAAAAGCAGGAGATCCAGAAGAATGTCTTTGAGGTGGCGCCTCTAGCCACTGGTAAAGGATTTTTGTCTGAAGGCTGGACATGAAGGGACAAACATCATTTGCTGGGTGTTCAGATTATCAAAGTGTGCCTGGCCCTGAAGCACTGGAATGAAGGTCCGATAACTTTGGAGTAACTACAACAACAGATGTTAAAAGGAAGCAGCAAGTTTGCCAGGAATTCAGCCAAGACAGACTGATCAGGGCCATCAAAAAATTAAAGGCACTGAGCACTGGCTTGGACGTTCTCACTGTGGGTGCACTTACCTCAGTTTGTTCCAACTGAGTGCAACATGCCTCACACAGTGGTGATCCAGCTGGCAGAGAAAAATAGCTACCTGACTGTCACGTCAGCAGAATTAAAGCCAATCTTAAATGGAAGACCCAGAGTCACGCAGGTTCTGGAATGCCTGAGTGAGGGAGCTGGCCTGGCTGGAACTGCAGGCCCCAGGGAAGGCTACTGCGGGATGCCACCTCCCACTGACATCTACTCCCAGGAAATCACAGCTGAGAGGACAGAGAAGCCCCTCCCTGATTCTGAGTTGTAAGAGCACAGAGCAGTGGGCTGGGAAAGGCAGGACAACGCTTATTAAAAAATAATAATAATAAAATAAGGAGAGAAAAAATAATTTAAAAAAGACACTGACAGAGAAATCCAATACAGTGACAATGGTGCCTTGGACCAGGGTAGTGACAGAGAAAAATGGAACAATGCTGACCAGATTACAAAGGTGGAACTCACAGAATTCACCCATGGGTGTGAGACAGAGAAGTCAAGGGTGATTTGAAGGACTGGCTCTCAACTCACAGACACGACGAAATCACCTATAAATTAGATGCCGAGGTAGGGATATTTCAATAGGAGAGGGGAAATGGAGAAGTATAGCTTTGGAAAGTGTTTTAGATATTTAAGTGGCAGCTCCAAGTAAATAGTTCTAGGTGCCGAGGTAGAGTTGAAATATTACAAGCGTAAACAATAAAACAAGCTTTGCCAGGCTCCTAACTGTCTTGCTCACAGAGACATCCCTATTACTTTGCACATTGCTTTGCTCTTTGGGAGTCAATAGTCAAGACATGAAGGAGCAAACATTTGATCATGAAGATTTAAAATCCTGCAATGATTTTAGCTCTACGGCAGCTGTGCAGCAGGAGTACTTGAGGATAAGGACAGGAATTTCCTCAGAATGCTAGTCCAGATCTATCTATTTCTGATTCCTAGCTATTTAGTAACATGCTTCCTGTAATGGATTTGATTTTGAACGGTGATATCTGTGCAAATTGGGTCAGAAGCCAGTCAGAAAACAGACCTCCAGGTAAGTAGAGAGTTAACCTCAACAGCACAGTTTAGTGCTAGCCATTAGAATACTAGATCATTCTGTGTATAATAATAACTCCGATTTTTCCATAATTGATATTCAGATGTTTTTCTGACAACAATTGGCCAAGACGTTTGGCTACTTCTTGAGGCCACTCCTGGAAAAAGGAAGTTTGTTTTCCTGTTGCTCGGACAGGAAGAGGTGGATCTACTCCATGAAAATGTAGTATCAGATTGTTAGGACACAAGCTAAAGAGAAGTGGCAAGTTAGTGCATGATGCCTTTTAAATTGTTATATCTATAAAGACAAAGTAATGTGTGTATTCACATGCGTGTGTCAGCATACTGAGTTTGCAGTGCTAAACTAGTCTCTTATTTTGGGTTGCAGGCAAACCCATTTTAAAATACTAATGTTACAAGTGAAACCACAGGCTTTGGAGATGGGATTCAGCTGCTATGCCACTCAGAAGTAGATGACATTGGGCATGTTTTATTCTTACTAAGCCTCATATCTTTATTGAGGTATAATTGACAAAAGTTGCACATGGTCCAGCTATGGTGGTGCCTGTGGTAAGATGCACCACCTACTGTGGGGTATGGGGCTATATGGGAAAGGCGCAGGTTTGGATTCCAGGTCAACCAGAATACACCAGTCACGCCAGTGATCCCAGCTGCTGGGAGGGCCGCACAGGGCTCTCCAAGTGCTGAGACCCTATTGGGATACCTCTCTCTGTCTCTCTCTCAGTCTTTCTCAATAAATAAATAATTTTTATGAAATTTTTATATTTATTTCAGGTATACAACATGACATTTTGATATTGAATTAATAACACATCACTTGGCCAGCAGGTGACATGGAGGGTAAAGCACTGGATCCTACCAGCTCCACAGCTCGATTCGAGTCCCAGACCCAGTAGCTTGTGAATCACACCAGATGCATGTGCATGTGTGCCCAAAATTCCGAGAGGAGGAGGGATGCAGTGTGGCCATCTTCCCTGAGTGATGATTTCTCACTTTCTCTCCTCTCTGTCTCTGGTCAGTGCATGAGCCCTATACAAAACTAAAAAAAATAAAAAGCAAACACATTCATAACATTAAGTAGGTGTGTTTTGTTTGCGTATGGTAAGAACACTTAAGGTCTACTCTTAGGTAATTTCAAATATACAATATAGTATTATTTACTATGTTCACTATGCTGTATATTAGGTCTCAAAATGTATTTATCCTGTAAAACTGAAATGTTGGCATTTTTTTATCAGAATCTCCCATTTGCCCCACCCATTCAGTCCCTGGCAACTTCCATTATACTCTCTGTTTCTAGGCGTTCAGTTTTTTTAGATTCTGTAAGTGAGAGCACACAGTATTTGTCTAGAGAGACATGTGGCTTATTTCACTTACTTTAATGTCTTTCAGAGTCATTCATGTCACAAATAGCTGGATCTTCCTCTTATTTACTGCTGAATAATATTCCATTGTGTGTGTATATACCACCTTTTCTTTATGTATTCATCTATCAACAGATACATGAGCTGTTTTCAAATTTAAATCCTCATTTCTAAAATGGCGATGTTGGGCCAGATTTGTGACCTGGAGATATAGAAAGTTGGATCCGACGTGGCTAACTGCACAGTTTGAGTATCAGATATGCATTTTGAGAAACACATCGGGTACATGGGCATATGTGTGCGAAATGCAAAACAAGGGGAACTTGGAGGAGAAGGGATTGTGATGTGATTGTTACTCATGGAGAGTGCTACGCTCCTCTCCTTCTCTCTGTCTCTCTTTGTCTCTCTCTGGTGAGTGTATGTTCCCTTTCCCAAATAAAATAAATCAAAATAAAATTTAAAATGATGTCTTTTTATTTTGTGGAGTTATCTCAAAATGTACAAAAATTTTTACCTACCAAATGTTTTCAAGGAACTGGCACATAACATTTACTATATAGTAAATAGTTATTATTGTTAATACTGTTACACTGTAATTTTGTATATCTGTTTATTTCCAATTATACCATCACTGAAAAAAAACAAGAAATGTTTTTGTAACAGAAACAAAATATATAGCTTTTCAGCAATAAAGTTTGCAGAGTCAGAAAATTAAAACAAGAATATTATTTTAAAAGCTCTCCTACAGATTATCATCTCAAAGAGGCATTATTTGATGATGTAACATTATTTGAAGATAATGGACTTAGAGCATATGAAGTTATTTTATACTCTATCTCTGCACCTTTCTTTTGACCAATGTAAAGTGAAAAAAGAGCTACTTTGGCAGCAGGGAATACTGTGTATGAAAACATTTTCATAATTAACACTGCCATTATTGACACTGTAAGCTAGTGCTTTAAAAAAATAATAAAGGAATGGAAAGTAACTGTAGATACCAGAGACAATGTGAGAGGAGGGTGGAAAATGACAAGGTGATAAATAGGGAATCAAAAAAAGAGAGGGAGAGAGAAAAAACAAGCCACCAGGTCCGGGACTTGAACTGCGATCAGCCATGTGGGAGCCCAGCACCCTTAACCACCACATCACCTGCTGGCCCCCCAAATTTGTTTATTTTTAAATGAAAACATAAAGTTATAATTATAGTACAGGTTTTACTATGTATTTATAATTTTTTGCACTTAAAATTTTCATGCATTTGTTCTCATTTTAGTTCATGAATACAAAAACCCTTTTTTAATTAAAAGAGCAACATTGAAATGAATAAAAAAAAAATACCCATTTTGTCTTTGTATTACCATCACTAATTTTATGTGAATATATAACATTGATGAGTTCTGTCATGGTTTCCAATTTCCTTCTTGATCAATTTTTAAAATCTTTAAAATATATATTTGAATATTATAATTAAAATGGCTGTAAATACCTTAGCACACAAAAGTTGTCAAAATCTAGCTTTGTTTTGCTTTGTTTTGTTTCAAATATGTAAAAAATTGAAACTACTGAGTCAAAAGTAAAAATAGTTTTAAGACAATGGATAAACAGAAATTGCTCTCTTAATCAGTTTGGCTGTTTGTGTGTGTGTTTGTTTGTTGGACTAATTAACTAAATACTGCAGAGAATTTGCAGTAGGAGGCCCCTGGGGCAGAAGTATTCTAAGGCATTGTTGGAGAGATTTTCACAGTAGGCAGCAGTGAGCAGGCATAGGGTAAGACTCAAAATTACATACCTGTAGCTGAACGAGACAAGGATGATTCCCTGAGGGAATTTACTGCCTATGTGGGAAACTCTATTTCTGCATAACTAGCAACACTAACGTAGAATGCGAGAGGCAAAACAAGGAAATAAAGTCAAGGATACATGGAAAAATAAAGAAATTAAATTACACAAACAATCACAAATCACAGAACAGTGCCTCACATTACTAATGTATGCACATGAAGACTTAGATTGTTATTTTATTCCCTGATAGACTATAATATTGAATCTCTTTTATTTATAACTGAAAAAATGTATTCCAAATTTTTCTTTATGTTTTTCCCAAAATTTATTTTTCTATGAATTTGTTTTGTTTCGTTTTGTTTTTACATAGGATGTGTACCCAGGGAGGGACAGAGAGAGAGAGAGAGGGATAAGGAAAGTAAAAAATCTCTCCCCAGTGGGGGTAGCCATGCCACAATCCCCCTTTCTCTTGGGATGCTGGATATTCATTCATGCACATGCACACGCACATGCACCTGGCGTGTTTTTCAAGCTATTAAGACTGGAATTATAACTGCACAGTCAGCCATGTGGGATCCAGCCTCTTTAACCACCATGCCACTGGTTAGTGGTTAATCTTTCTAATATCAATATATTTCTAAGATAATTTCAATTGTTAAAAAAATTATTTTTGGCAAAATAAATTTTTGTTAATAGCAAAAGATTTAGTGTGCTTGATTAATAAAAAGCATTAACGATCACAGTGTTATGTACTTTCACCCTTGTATGAAAATCAACCCATTTCTGTAAACTAACATTATCTAATAACTATTTTTGAGAGGAAAATCAGAGCTGACAATTTTGCTAGTAAAACTATTAGTTCTAAGCATTTCACTCAAGATGTCAACACCTAAAAACCAAAAGACTTTATCAATAAGCCACATTTGCTTCACTCAAAGCCCAGGATTATGTTACAAAGACAACATGTAATAGTTTTAAATGATTAAAGATTCCCATTATCACTTACAGCATGCTGGGTTGCTTTTTCATGTTACTCTGATAAATATTATTTTTTAATTACCATCTTCATAATCTATAAAAGCCACCATGTCAACTCTCTAGAAACATTTCAATAACCTTTGGAGAAAATCTGCATGGATTCTTTGAAATCTTGAAGGTTTGTCACTATTTCTAGTAGACGAAGCAGAGCATTCAGATGATGGCATTATGAGCAGTTAAGTCACTTGTATTCAGCTTGCCACATTGAGGTGCTTTCATGTATCATTTATATTTTAATCAGAGACAGGTTCTTTATTTTGACTTGCAACTTAAAGTACCTATGATAAGCTCAATATGTGGAAAGAATTTGGATAAAGAGGGATATAACATTAAATAATTATCTCATAATAAATGCTGAGAAAATACTTATTTGCTGTAATTTTGTTTTATTGACATATTCAATAAATGTTTAAAAAGTCATATAAAATAAAAATTCCAATTTTGTGTATGTTTGTTGTACTTATATATAAAAAGACATTGTAGTTAAAAAAAGAGTACTGTGGCAGTCTAGGACTATACACACACACACACACACACACACACATATATATATGCATATATATATATATATATATATGCACACACATATATAAAGGCCCATAAACATATACATACATACATACACACATGTGTTTAATCCCCTAAACTGCAATTCTGGGCCATGCAGTTGTTCTGTCTTATCCTAAAGTGTTTGCTTCCTGCCTGAGCTTCTGACTTCCACTGCTGACGTCTGATCATTACCTACTAGAAAACAAAAAGTAAGCTGAGGTCCAGCATTATGGTAGCACAAAGGTAACTGTCCTCTCAGTGCACAAGGACACTTGCAAACTGCCATGGTAGTCATGCCTTTGTCCTGGAGTTCCATACCTCTGTCCTCATCTGTAGCTCTATCAAATCCAAACCACTGGAATAGCCAGTTCTGTCAATTCTGGGAGGCTGCCTTGGCTCTCCAGTCGTCAGAGACAACTAGTTCACTCATCCAACATCTTGGGGCTGTATCTCTTTCTCCTAGCTCTAACTAATTTCAAGAGTTTCGTTTTTACCACTGTGTCACAGGCAGAAGAATAAAGGAAGCAAGGGGTGTGGTTGAATTCAACTATTTTCAGTAGATTTCTACAAAATAAAGACCAAAGCTTATACCTATACCTCAGTAGCCAGAGTTTAGTTTCAGCTCTCCCAGCCGCAAGGTAAACCAGGAAATGCAACCTTCAATTAAAAGGCCAAGTTCACAGCTTCAAGTACAGGGTACCATTACTAAGAAGGATAAAAATAATATTTTTTTAGGAAAGTGAACAGCCATTTCTGTCATATCTTTGTGACAGACTACATTCATTGTATGATGATGGACAATCATTCCTTTGCACTATAATTTTTGATTTATCATTGCTTAATTCTAAAATTAGTGGAACCTGGAACATGTTATGCCAATTTTTAGAGTACAAGGAGCAGGACCGTCTAAAAGTTATTCCAAGTTATACATCAAGAGCAAAGTACCTATCCAGGTAAATTTACAAGCCAGAGTCAGGAGATAAGGCACAGGCCCTGTGATTGTCCCATCACCTACAGACAGGGGATCTGGTTCAGGCCTCTTCTATACATAAAGCATAGCTGTGCCTTCTAATGGAAAGGGTCCCGCTTTCTCTCTCGGTGGATTAAGTGGGAGCTCAATCTTGTCAGTCATGGAAGAAGAAATTATCAATTTCAGTATCAAAAAGTCTTAATTTTAGGACCAGCAGTTAGCGTAATGGCTATGTCGCTGGACTCCCACATAGTCGATGGCAGTTCGAGTCCCGGACCCAGCGGCTTAAACTCACGCAGGGCACATGTGCATGCATGCCCAAAATCCCGAGAGGAGAATGGAGGAGAAGGTATTGCAGCGTGGCCTTCCTCCCTGAGAGGTGATTTCTCGCTTTCTGTCTCTCTGTCTCTCTCTGTCTTTCTGGCTAATGCACATACCCTATAGCAAAAACATCTTCAAAAAAAGAAAAAAAACAGTCTTAGTTTTGATACCAGCTGGTGACAGTTATTTGTTTACTTTTTTAGAGAGAGATTTTTGCTATAGAGCATGTGACAGAAAGAGAGAAAGTGAGAAATAACCCCCTAAGGGGGATGGTCACTCTGCAATCCCTTCTCCTCCATTCTCCTCCTGGGATTTTGGCATACGCACACAAATGCCCAGCATTAGTTTCAAACTTCTGGGTCCAAGACTCGAACTACAGTTGGCCATGTGGGAGCCCAGTGCCTTAACCACTAGGGCACTCACTGGCGCTTGATGACAGTTATTAACTGGGGAAATACCTGTGTGACTTGGACCTTGTGGGAAGTTAACGTTTGGTGGAATTTCTCCTGAAGAAGAAAGCAGGAGGAGACCTTCAAATCCTAGCTCACTCATTGTCCTGGCAACCCAGAGTAAGTCCTAGGCTTGTTTGGTAATATTTCTGCTTGTTACACTAAAGCTTTGAATCTCCAGAGTATCACACAGAACATGCCACGTACCGGACAATCTAATTTTGGCTGGAAACTTAATGAACAAAGAAAGAATACTTATATAATATAAATTATACCTGAAGTAAAACTGAAAAATCCTTTAATACTTGAATCATTTGCCTATTTGTTTAAGTGAGGGGGATAAGCCACCTTTCTACAGATTTGCTAACGCATCAGTGTGTGTTTTCTCTTGAAAGATCAACCTTTTCTATGACTCTCCCAAGAAGATAATAGAGGGAGCTATACTGAAGTAATGCTAAGAGCCTTTGCCTAAAGAATAGCTCATCAGAATGGAAATCTGCTTCATGCTATTCGTTTTAACTTACTACTCTATGTACTTACTTTCACTCTGATTCAAATCACCTTAATAATAAAAGAAAAAACAATAGTCGTTGTAAATTTCTCAAGGAGGTCTAGAAGACACGTGGAAGAGCAAGAAGGCTAGGGATGGACACTTCTGAGTTTCCTCTCCAGATGTAGGTAAGATGAAGCAATGAAATCTTCATGTTTTTTTTTAAATCCATGATCTAATACATGTACCTGCATGTGAGAAAGGGAGAGAGAGCACTTTTGACTAGGTCTGGTTTCACCCTGATCCTCTTCCTCAAGCTCCACAGAATCTTCAGCAACATGTGGCTGGCACATTTTAGGACAGCTACACCAGAGATCCAAGCCCACATTTGGTCACGTGACTCCTAGCACTGCTGCCCAGTAGGCTACAAATTGCACCCCCTAAAGCAGACTAAGCAGTATGTGGGTTTCAGAAGATAAAGAAAATTGACACTGCTTTGGGCATAAGATATCATTGGAAGTCAATGAGGATGTGATTGTAGCTTGACAGATAGGACCTGGGACATGGTTTTTGAGATCATGCAGGAAAATTCAGAAATATGTTACGTTCTATTGTTCCCAGTGCCTTCATGATTAGTCATGTTATAAAGACTGTTGCATTTATTGGATGATAACAATTGCAGATGATTCAGTGCTAGAGTGATCTGACACTCTAGTAACAGATTATTAGGCCAAGAATTAGATAATATACATTAAGAGTTGCATCCAGACAAGTTGTTTTACCACATATTTCTTCAGTGCTAAACAACGCTCAACACAAAAATGAAGTTACAACTTAAAGATTATATAAGAATGGATTCTGTTCTTGACCTGGTATCTCTCCATAATATTTTTGCACACTAGAGTATGAAGTATACTTTAAATTCAGCCATAACTCTGTTAGGATCAAATATTTTCTGATGACAGAGGTATAAAATTAATCCATACTGTTGACAGATTTATAAATCCTTCAGAAAACAAAACAAAAACAAAAAGAACAGGATGAAATTTAGCCATTCTACTGACAAGGACAGTGGGGAAATGGAACAAAATTAGTATATTTACAGGACAACCTCTAAAACCATAATCATATGGTTCCTCTGAAATTTTATGGTAATGGACCACAGAAAAGTGTAAACAAGACATATCACTTAAACACCGTACACATCAGCCTTATCAACCTTAACGGTGAAAGTAAAAACAAAGCATAAAATTAATTTCAGCCTTCAGAAAAAAGATGATATTCAACAGAGGATTCACATTTTTTTTAGTGATGGCATGATTTTAAAGATCTCAAAAGTGCTTTTTTCAAATACAAGTACAATTTTTTTATTCTTAAAAATATGAAGGTGGTGAGGAACATATTTAGAAGATATATTGCTAATGGTAGAAAACTAAGATTATTAAAAATAAAATGAATAATTATAAAAAACAACTCTAGCTAGTAGGGAAAAAGCAGTGCAACTGATAGAAATCAAAAAAAAACTACTCAAGAAAATGCCTAATATGTAGCTCGATTTGCTTATATGAGAATCTTGTTTTTATCATCTAATTTAATTAGACAAAATGGGAGACACACTCTAAAATATAAACTCCACCTCAAGATTAGGGGTTAATTATGTTGATAATGACTTAACAGCAACTTCTGTCAGTTAATAATGAACAGTTAACAACAGCTAAACAATTTCAGAGCAAATTATAATTGTAGTTTAGTATTCTTTTCATTTAAAGCATGTGTTTTTCTAAAGAAAATTACTAGTAAATACATGAATATCTACTAATAAAAAAATCTCCTCCTTCTTCCAATGTCCTAGGTTTGGCAACCACATTTGTCACAAAATAAAATATTAAATATTTTTTTCCATGCCACTATTGTTTATACTGTAAAAATTCACTTCCTATTTTTTTTGTTCATTTATTTCTTTTTTAGAGAAAGAGAGAGAAACAATCACCCCCAACAATGTCTTCATACTATCGTCCACTTTCACCCCAGCTGGCCTCGATTGTAGACATGTACACCTGTGCCCTGCCTGCTCAGGGAGGTCCCAGGATGTGAACCCACTAAGCCTTTACTCAGCCCAAAGTTCACTTTCTATTATTTTAAATTCTTTCTTTCTCTAGAAGTCCATTCACACAAGTACTTTTATAATTATCATGAAATCCTATCAGCACTCTAAGATATTTATAACTTTCTTATGTCAGTAAATAAAATAAATGTGTCTATATAATTTGATAGGACAAAAAATTAATATTACATAGATTTAGAAATGACTTTTTAACATGTGCTATGTTCTTAGAATAAGTAGTAAGTTATGTAGTTTAATTGTAATTCAGAAAGCAATAATTATTTAAGAATTTTGAAAGATACTGGCTTGCAAATATGTTTAAGATATACATGAGTAAAATAATTAAAATCTATGTCACAGGCCCCTGATATAAAAATGTTCATTTACAAGTTACATGTCAATAATATCTGTATGTCATTATGGCTTTTAAGAGTAAATGACTACTTTTAAATTTGTTTAATTATTTTGGTATAGTCAAAATTATGTTTCTAATTTTTTAGAGACAATACTACTTCTATTTATTTATGCTGCAGATGGAGATATAAACAAATCTCAGAACCTGATGTCCATCTTTAAAAAAACATTTTAAAACATAAGATAAGTTTCAAATGATTGTCTGTACTTTATTCAGACTTCCAAATATTTTTCTAATTTTTAAACTGATTTCTCCTCATAAAACACTATTAGAAAACAAGTTACAATAGGAAAATTAAATCTTGTCTGAAATTAAAGATTTGTGACAAAATGAAAAGTACAGAGTGAGAAGGAAAAGCGTATTCACAAAGTGATAGAAGTTAATGATAATCCCTGGAGATCTGAACCAGAGACTCTATCCTCCGTGTGCCTGTTAATAACAATGGATGATAGCGAATAACAAGCCTCTGAAAGAGGTTCTCAGCACATAATTACAATATTTAATTTTCACACACAAAAACTTGAGCAATCATTGGGAATTGTAAGATGATATAATAAACCAGTGATTGAAAAACACAAAGGTAGATGAAAAGTAATGGAAAGTACAATACAGTACAGACATAAAAAAAGCATTTAAATTCATCGTATGTCCTGATGGATTCTGTAACCTCTCAGGATATTATTTCGGACAACTCAATGAAGGAGAGCAATCAACTATGAATAAATCAGTGCTACAACATGTTGAAAGCATAGTTAAAAAGTCTAACAATGTTAAACAAAAGGTGATCTTAACATGGGTTCTGTTTTAGGAGTGCCGCCCTTTTACAAAATGAGGTCAGTTTATATTTTTGTAACAAGGAACACACCCAAACAAAAGAAAATAAATTAATAAAATAATTCACAAATGAGCTAATATAAAAACAATTAGCCTAGAGGCAGGTGCTTTTTCTTTTTTTCTTTTTATTTTTTTTCCTTTAAATCAATGCCTGAATCTTAAAAAGACTGGTTCCAAAGTGTGAGTATAGCATATAAATCTTCATGAACAAGAAACACAGGAGAGAAGATACCATACAAATCAGGAACATTAGCAAACATTAAATAGAATAATGGAAAGATTTGGTGTTTTTTCTGAAGGTCACAAAACAATCACACGATCAGGCTGGGAAGGAACTTAAGTCTCCTCCCTTCCAACCAACAGTCTGAAAATTACCAGATGCTTTTGACTATCTTCACAGAAAAAAATTAGCAGAAAAACTGATTAAATGTTTCTGTTCACAGTTATAGAAACTTGATTTTAAAAATGTTCTTTTAAATACTAACCTGAATTTCATAATTAAAAGTTACAATGATTCATCTAAGTGAGCATTTGCCTAGTTGTTAAGGGAGACAGATACTGCTCATAGCAGTTCAAATCCTGGCCCCAACAGCTTGAAAAACATGCTGGGCAGGGAACCAGCAGTTAGCGTAATGGCTATGTCGCTGGACTCCCACGTAGTCGACCGCTGTTCGCGTCCCGGACCCGGTGGCTTAGAACTCACGCCGGGCGCGTGTGCGTGTGTGCCCAAGATCCCGAGAGGAGAATGGAGGAGAAGGGATTGCGGTGTGACCATCCCCTCTGGGGGGTGATTTCTCGCTTTCTGTCTCTATGTCTCTCTCTGTCTGTCTGGCGAGCGCACGTGCCCTATAGCGAAAAACCTCTCCAAAAAAAACATGCTGGGCATAAGTGCATGCATGCTCCAAATCCTGACAATGTGGAGAAATGGAGGACAATGGATTGAAGCAAGATCATGCCTCATTCAGGAGTGCTTTCCATTTCTATTTCTGTCTGTCTCTGGCAAGTTAACCCAGACTCTGACAAATAAAGTGTCAACGTAGAAATGTGTATTCAAACATTGTAACTTATTTTGAAACAAAATGGTCACAAGTATTAAACAGACAATATAAAAGAGACACAAGCTAGGTTTGAACATTGTAACATCTCTGTATTGACTGGTTAGACCTTAAGTTTAACGTTGAACAAAAACAGAAATAACTCATTTCTCTTACTGTTTAGGATTTACTAATTATTGTACAAATAACTAAGTGTTGCTGGCTTTTTCTTTAAAATGAATAAAAATATCTACTTTTGCTATATCCTCATGCCATATGCATCTAAAAACCTGAAAAACCTGTTAGGTAAACAAGTTTTAGCCAATCTCTAAAAACAAAAATTTGGATTTTTAAAATCAGTTTTACTATGTACTATTCTAGAAACTTATTTGTTTGTTAACTCATTCAGACAAAAGAGATTCCCACATGGCCAACAATGGCTCAAGTCTCAGATCTGGCAACTTGAAACACTCCAGGTGCATGTGCATGCATGCCCAAAATCCCAAGAGGAAAATGGAAGAGCAGGGACTGCAGTGTGGCCATTCCCCACGGGTGGAGGGGGTGATTTCCTGCTTTCTTTCTCTCTGTCTCTCTCTGGCAAGTACAAGCATCCTATAGCAAAAATCTCTCTCTGAAAAATCAAAAAAACAAAAAAAATTATGTCTCTGACCTTTGAGTTCTAAGAAACTAGATTAAGAACCATTAATAGGCAAGTGCACTGTGCAAACTCAGTCCTTACTCACTCATTGAGCACCCTACATTGGGGGATGTTGCCCCACTTGGCTAACACTCTTTCTAGTATATTATGAACAAATTCCTCTTTCCTATTTATTTGTAGGTCAATTCTTCTTCTTTCTACAGCACTTCTGCCAACTGGACATTGTTAAAGTTGATCTTGATTAAAACTGAGCTATGGTGGAAAACTCTATGTGGTAAACTGTAGTCTTACTGAGATAATATGAAGTAATGAGGACTTACCTCAACTACCAACATGGTGACAAATGCTCAGTAAGTTAAGAAAAATCAAATGATGCATGAGTGGTGCTGATATTTGGAGGCATAGACACAGAGCTGAATACTTTGCCTTCAGTTATATTAAGACTCAGATGAGGATATGACACTGTCACCAGGGTCTCAGGAAGGAGGTCGGAAAACACCATGATGTTCCTAGAGCTGGCCTCTGTGGGTACAATAAATTCACTTTTAAACAGTATCTTTATGTCAACTGTGCCCTGACTTCCTAGATTTAGATGTACTTATTGTTAAGGGATGGATGACTGAGAGTCGGAGATATATATTAATGACCTTAGCAACTCTGTGATCTAGTATAACAAGCATTACTTTCCATTTTACAGTAGGTGAACAGTGGATAACCACAACAAGATTAAATAAGTCATTCAAGATAAAAACTAGACTAAACCAAGTCTTCAGGAGTGAGCACTTTCCACAGCAAACTCCAACCTGTTCAAGAACTTTTTAAGAAAATCCTGTTTATTTGACACTTATAGACAGACCTAAAATAGAACTAATTATGGATTTGATAAGATCTCATGTTGTAAGATAAGTGTTTGCACTGGTGTAACCCATTAAAGTGGCAATCAACTGGCAGCTGAAACTTAACTTTTCCATGTGTAATGACTAAGCCAAAATTTAAGTAATTTTTGTATCTTCCAAAGTTTAACATGATCCAACAGTAGTCAAGGGAAAATTGTGGATAAAGTTCAATATTCTTTTGCAAACAATTCTTTAAGGTACGTGTTAATTTCCACTGTTAATTTTAAAGTTTGGAGGTTGACGATGCTTCTTTTTAAGCATTGAAAAGACAATGAATCCAGAGTTTTACAGAGATTTTTTATATCCATTCCTTTAGAAAATATAAAATCTTTAAATAATACATTGTTATTGTTAAGTGATTTTGATTTTTCATAGGGCAACTATTAAAATTATAAGCATTATTAAATACTTTACACTCACCTGCATGCCATCATTTTCTTGATAAGATATATAAATAAATGTTTACCTTTTGTTAAAACTATTTCTTTGCTTAATTTTATTTGTTACCATTATTTATTTTTTACTTTTACCAAAAAGACAGAGAGAGAGAGAGAGAGAGAAGGAGAAAGTGAGAAAGCAAGCCACTAGGTCTGGAACTCAAACCACGGTCAGTCATGTGGGAGTCCAACACCTTAACCACCATACCACCTGCTGGCCCCAATGTTTACCTTTTAATAAGAACATATGTGCACAAGGAAAGAATGAAATTTTTTTTTAAATTGAAATTTTAATTCACTTTTGCTTTTTTTTTTTTAATCTGCAATGGGGTATGTGTACTAGCTGCAGAGAGACAGAGAAAGTGGGAGAGAGAAAAAGAAATTGAAAAAGCACCCCCAAGGCATGGCTATGCCACAATCCCTTTTCCTCCATTTTCCTCTTGGGCTTTTTTGGTACACCCTCACACATGTCCAGTGTGTTTTCCAAGCCTCCACTCCAGGACTGGAAGTGTGCAGTCAGCCATGTGAGATCCAGCAGTCCTGACCACCGTGCTATGGACTGATCCCACTTTTGCTAATTTTTAAGCAACGTTCCTCATTTGCTTCATCTATGCTAGTATCTCTCTCAGGAACTTTTCGCCCACATTAAATTAAGCCAGAGATGGCATTAAAAAGTGCTGTGGAGAACCAGGGAAATTACTTATACATAAACACTTCTGCCTTTGTGCCTTCGTGTCATTGTGACTGGTTTTAGTTATTGCCCACTAGTCTGTCAGCTCCTTGGGGCCCAGAGGCATGGCTGTTTAACTTCGTGAGGGTGCTCCTTTACAAAGCAGGTTCCAGTAGATGTTAAACACATACACACACGAAAAGAAATATGGCAAAAGTGTACCTTAACCGTGCAAAGATAATTGGCTTGTGTTGATAGGATAAACATCAGTCATTTCTTTTAAGCAACTCTATCTAAACTTGCATAAAACACAGTGTATTTAACTTTCAAATAATAAAATGCACCGATTTTAAGACACAGTTTAATATGTTTTAACAAATGCATGCACTTAGGCAAACATATCTGGATCAAAATACAGAAAATTCCTATTATCCCCACATTTTCCTTCGTGTTTTTCTACAGTCAATCCCTCACCTATCCCAGCCTCAAGCAGCCTTGATCTGCTTTCTGTCATTATAGATTAGTTTTGCCTGCCAGGTATTTTTAATTTTTTAAGCTAGAATCGTTTCTAGGTTCAAATCTGGATGATCTATTTCTAAATCATTACTCATAGGTTAACATTCAAAAAGAATACTATAGATGATGTATCAAGTGTCCTGGGGTGGAGGTTGAGTAGGGGTGGGTTTTAGTTGAAATTTAATTCAACATGGAGAACAGTAGTTTTGTACTTTCATAGTTCTTTAATGCTTGAAACTTGGCTCTTTTCTTTTTATTTACTTTTCTTTAATTATTTTTACCCTGTCAACTTAGGTGTAATTCTATCACATGAGCAAGATAGAATGTACTTTTATTTTACACCTTGGAACTCTGAGTCCTAGCAAAGTGAAGGCCAAGTCCTGGCAATGCCCCATTGCATAGACCCAGGTCTCCTGACTATTCTTTGAACCATTGTTCTTTAGAAAGATTTATTGGTGAATAAAAAAAGACTGTATCCTGGAATTTAGGTGCAGGGAGGACCCCTGAAGCCTACTGAGTTCTGGAAGCTCTCAGGAGGGACATCCCCTGGGCCTCTGAAGGACAGTGGCTGGTGAAGGGTTCCACCAGCTTTACGGGTCACACTCGAGGCTGTGCCTCTGGGCAAAGCGATCCTGCCTAAGGCCTGCAATAGCGCTGGGTGCTGGCGGTCCCGGGACAGAGAAAGAAGACTACTGAGGATAGGGGCTGGAGGCCGGATGTGGCCAGCACACTGAGGGCTTGACACACTCACTCACACAAAAGAGGCCGGAAAGTGTCCAGAGGGGAGGAAGCCGGTGCGTCACGGGGACGGAGCTGAGACCCTGTCGCGCCCGCCCAGCCGCGTCCAGGGTACACAGCCCCGCAACCCCAGCCTTGCTCCCCCGCCACCGCAGCCACCGCGGACGCCGCCAATGAACGTCTTCCCGCTCCTAGGTGAGTGCGCAGCGACCCTGGTCACCGATGGGCGGCAGGGGCCTCCTCACTGGTAGGGAACGGGATTTTTCTGTCTTTTTTTTCTTTTTTTTTTTTTTACAAAGTGGCGCTCACATGGCAAGTGTATTTGGCTAGGTCTCCAAGGAAAATTGACGCGGTACGTCTCAGGACGTTTTTCTCCTTGGCCTTTCATCCTGGAGCTGGATATTCAGAGGCCAGCACCGTTACCTTTTTATTCCTGTTGACAAAGTCCCCAAAGTGCCCAAAGCCTCAGACTTTGACCTTTCTTCAGATCTCCCCCCAAGAAACTTGGGAAATCTAAACCATTAACACTTGTGAGAGGCTTCCTGACATTTTAAGGGGATTGCCAGCCCAGACTTTGGGTTCATTTAAAATACCATTTTGATGATGCTGTGCGGAAAGATAATAAATCATGTCTCCAAAGGCAAATTAATTCTGGTTTAGACAGTATATCCAGTCCTATGTGAGGCTGGGATTTAGAATTGGATGTTTAAGAATCTCTTGGTATTAGATAAGGACAATTTATCTCAGATGACTGTTTTCAGAACAATGACTTCATGATTCATAACTGTTCATTCTCCAGTCTTCTCTTGAGAAAGAGAAGGCCTGGAACAACAGTAAAAAAGGGACCTCCCGTGCTTTTCCTTATATTTTCCTGGCAGTCTACAAAATAATTATTTTCAACAACTCTGAAATAAGTCTTGTTATGTGTTTTGTTTCATTTTTGTTGGTCATATTTGTGCAAAATTCTGTTTCTGGAAGATCAGACTTTGACCAACATGTTGAATATTATTTTAATTTCCCCTAGTGGAAGAAAATGTGAAAGAAGTGTTATTATGAAGGTGGCAGAATTAAAAACAATCACCAATACCTAGGGGGAAAAAAGCAATTGCATTTGCTCTCCTAAGATGTTGATATCATTTTTAAATAACATAGATTTGGATTTGAAAAGACCCAAACAACCAATTTACCTTGATTTCTGCACAGATTACTCCCAAAGGCGGGAAATTGCTTTACAATCATGCAGTTACCTTTAAAAGTATGTGACCTCAGAATGATGGGTGATACTGAAGTACCACAGAATACTGATTAGGGAATGGAGTTTTTATTATAAAGCTGAGTTGTTTATTACATGTTACCTTTGTTGAAATCTACTTGATAAAGGATAAAACTGAAAGAAAAAAAAAAACCTTAATTGTTTGCTTACTTGCTTTTGTACTATTATTCTGCTAAATGCTCCCTTGGAAAATTTTCATAGCCATTTATCTAAGTGGAAGGGAAGAGGATTTGTATTTATTGTACTCTAACTCAACAGTAAGGGAGGTTTTTGCTTTTTCTTTCTGAAAAGGTGTCTTTCTCTGTTTTGTTTAGTGGTTTTCTCCACTTTGTTGAATTGTTTCTGTACTCAAAATTGCACCAAGACGCCTTGTCTTCCAAATGCAAAATGTGAAATACGTAATGGAGTTGAAGCTTGCTATTGCAACATGGGATTTTCAGGAAATGGTGTCACAATTTGTGAAGGTAAAGAATCGTTTTTTTTACTTTTGGAGACTTTTAAGATTAAATTCCAGTGTGATTGCTTTACTGTTGTCCAGAAATTAACTTGTTTTACACTATATTGTGTGCTTTCATGCTGTTGATAAAAAAAGCTTAAAAAAAAACTAAACAGTACGTTTGAACTGCCCATGTTGAAATTTGATTTCTGACTTTAGTAACCCCATGTATATCGTGTTTTTGGTGTGAATAGTAAAGATGGCCCTTGAACTTAAGCTGACCATATGTAAAGAGCAGAGTCAACAGCTTTGGGAACAAAGGCACATGTAGTCCAAGCTGCAGGGGTATATGGTACCCTCAGATTCCTTCTTTAGTACTTGACTACATAAGGTTGAGGGTGATATTAAGAGGTTCAAGGTTTTCTTGTGAGTGTAAGAAATAGAAAAAGAAGAAGAAAGAGGAAAGAATTTTGAAAGTCATTGTTTTCTGAAAAAGACTCTGGTAGAATCTGGACAGTTGCATAGCGGTAAATTGCTACAGTCTTCAAAGCTGACACACTTGAGAAGGTCCCAGTTTTGCTCCCAGAATCCTCCCTTAGTAAATCTGGACATGCCGGTGCCTATAGTCCAGGGTTGGCTGAAGCTGGAGGCTTCATGACATCAAAACATACTTTGGGGATGTTGTCTTTCTCTCTGTGTGTCTCTATGCCTCTTTTTCTTACTCATGGACGAAATAAATAAATTTTTTAAAGAAAGTGTATTCTGTTCATGGAATTTTAGTTTAAGTCCAGAGAATGAAGGCTAGTAGAGGTGAGCCCAATAACTTGATAAACAGAACAACCTCTGATAATCAAATCTGAGTGATTTCTGGTCTGTTGTCACCACTGTCACCTCCATGCCTTCTCTTTCCTCAACTTATTCAGACTTTGTATTCTCTCTTCTATTTTTAGTAGAAGCCAGTTTTAACTGAATTGATAAAACAATATGCTATGTAGGAAAGATAGAAAAAAAGAAGTTCCAAGTCATATAAATTAGTTTTAAAAATATAATTAAATGGCAAGTTCAAATTAGAGTTGTGTGGTATCATACTCCTAAATATATTTAGAATAACATGGGCTTTTTTTCTAATTAAGTCAGGATATTGTACATTGTTAATATTGCATGTGTTTGCTTATAGCATAAATGAGTTGCATCTCGTGATTCAATTTGATAGGCCCTTAAAAAAGATTAAATATGCAGTATATAGTGAGACCAAACCTCATCATAATTAGTTTAATGTTTAAAAAATGTACAGCAAAGCTACAGTTTGCTTAATAGTGCATTAGATCATATGTTTCTGCTTGTACATACAGCCAGAATTTGCAATGTACTATTCTACAAGCACCACAAAATTCTTTCCATAAATGATCTTAGATTTTTATTGTGTAGTTAATTGAATAGCATTATGGCAAGTTGATAGTTGAGTGACCTTCAAAATATTGTATCAACTGTATTAGTGTGCGTTCTTGCTAATCATTACAAATTCTAGCATAGTACTAGAGTAGCAGCATTGCATTTTTGTTATTTAGATACTTCCCAACTGTCATAATTACCATCATTAACATCAATAACGTTTCACAAATTGGACCTTCATCAACCAACCAGCTTATTGTCATGTTTTTAATGATTTATTTTAAAAACACATCTTCCATTATCCAATGTAGTTGT
This sequence comes from Tupaia tana, assembly GCA_026018925.1. Lineage (NCBI taxonomy): Eukaryota > Metazoa > Chordata > Mammalia > Scandentia > Tupaiidae > Tupaia > Tupaia tana. The sequence goes on along the minus strand of JAKSZU010000004.1, from coordinate 48,753,374 downwards.
TTTTTCCCCTGCTGTCCAAGTCAATAGCCAGCAAAATAACTGAAAATATGTTTCATTGGTATAAAAATGACTTCAAAACCTTCTGGGCTACATTTTTTTCCACACAGAACATAATTTTCTATGGAATTTTTTTTTATTTTAATTTTATGCTAAACTGAAATCCCCTTCCTACTTAAAGAAAGTTATATACTCATTTGTTTTAATATTTATTATCCGAGCTTTGTAATGTCCTTTTAAAACTGTTCAAACTGTGTTTTTTCATCATTTTATCCTTTTTATTAATTCACTGATGTATTTTTGACATTTTTTCAGTAAGTATACATAATAAGCTCTTTAGAATTAAACTTAAAGCCGTGTATTCTTAACTGCTGAATTGCCGAGAACATATTTTGAGTTTGAAAACTCTTTTTTTTTTTCATTTCCAAAGAGATTCTTCACTTCTATGCATCTCTAATGTTGGTGTTAGGTCACTAAGAAGTGACTGAACAGGAGTTTAGCCAGAGAGGATGCCAACATCCTGAGGGATAGGTGTTGTATTCTTTTTAGCATCATTACTTTCATCATTGTCATGTTTTCACTGTCACCGTTATCACCATCATTATAAAATTTGGTTCTCTCAGAGGTCCAAGATAATACAGGAATGGCTCGACCTAACTAAATGTACTGTAACAGTTGATTTTAAATGAGTCATTTAGAATTTAGGTTACATAGCCCCCTATAAATAATTCCTAATAGTAGTACATTTATTTCATTCAATCATATTTTTATTAAACAATTACCTGTTGAACACCTTTATCATTAGAATTCCTAATACTATCATGCACTCACTCAAGATGTTAATCAGCACAGCATTTTATCCATGAAAAAACAGAGGCTTATAGAGTCTCATAAAGGTTAAGTAAACGGCTCTAGCAACACAACAATTAAGTGGTAAAGCCACTTCAAGAAACCACTTCCAAAGGACATTGTTCTTATAATATCTGTAGCTCTAAAAGAAACAAGAATCACACTAATATATTGTTTAAATAAATTCTCTTTGTATACTGGTTTATTTAGTAATATATTCATGATGCAATAATTAATGCAAATGTTATAGAATAATTATTATGATGTAAAAAAAGTCATTAAAATATATCAGTGCATTTTGAGGAACAGACTAAGCATTTTTTTAAATTTAAAATAGCTATTTATTTAATTTTATTCATTCAGTCATTTATTTTAATTTGACCATAGAGAGACACACACAGAGAGAGAGAGAGAGAGAGAGAGAGAGAGAGAGAGAGAGAGATGGAAATTGAGAAAGCAAGCCACCAGGTCCAGGACTTGAACCGTGGTAGGCCATGTGGGAATGTCCAGCGCCTTAACCACCACGCCACCTGCTGGTCCCACTAAGCATTTTTTTTATGATGAAACATCATAAGCACTTTTTTAAAATGACTGAGAAAGGGGCAAAATCATTTACTCATTTTACAATAGTAATTGTAATAATCATCCTTTCCCTTTTGTATATAAAATCTATTAGTTAAGTCCACAACTTGCATTTAAACTGTATAGATATATAACTGCTGTGAAGTTACACACCCAAAGTAGAGTGGAACAAAACTGCCTGCTTCAGATCCCTCTAAGCTATTTTGGACGACAGCTTCTAAATCTTGTCTTTTCTTAAGTCTTCAAATTAGTATCTTTTGAAAACTTATGTTTTGTTTTCAACATGCATTATCAGGTCTCCATATCATTAATCTGAAACTGTTTTCACCCTTTCATGTTTATAATATTTAGTTATTGAAATTTAAAAATGGAATTGGGTGGTAGCTCGCGACAAAATTTTATTTCTTCCTTTTTTTCTTCTTTTTCCTTTCTTCTTTCCAGCTTTCTTTCCTTCCATTCTTCCCTCCTCCCTCCTTTGCTTCTTGCTATATATATACAGGTGTGTGTGTGTGTATGTGTGTGTATATGTATATAATATATGTGCATATATATATATATATATGTATATATAACTAAAAAAAACTCAGATAAGCTTTTATTTTTTTCAGTGAAACCAGTGTGTTTCACATACTCCAGAGGATTCCCCTTCAGTAACTGAATATTACCACAGGTGTACACGTATATGAACTCTCATGTACTTCTAGACAGTCATGCACAACATTTGTTGAATGATGTTCATTGCAGTTTCATGATAAATGTAACTTATTTAAGAAATGATAGTCTAATTTAACACAAAGCTTACATTCCAGGATGCTTGATTTCTGTGAACTTCATTCAAATAAATAAAATACCATTGCCAATTTTAGAAATTCTTTTCCTGAAAGGTGACGCAGTGAGACAAATCCCACTGAGAAAATTAGGTGTAACTTCCTTAAAAATAACTACCTCATAAAATAACCAGTTCCATAATCTGTAGGAAGGGAAAAGCAAAACGGTAAATCATTATAAAAACTTTCTTTAAACTAATATTTTTGTTTTGAAAAACAGAAGGGGAAATGGCTTGTGTCATTTGAGTTTTGCTCATCAGCTCCTTAGTTTTAAAAGCATCAGCTTGTCTGACCTCATTCCTCAATGTCATTTTTGCCAACTAAGTTTCAAGAAATAGTTTTCCAAATCACTCTATTTCATATTTTTTCACAGGATAATTATGAGAATTAATGAGATACAAACTAAGAAATATCTTATGATCTTTAGGAAAGGCTTAATTTGAGCATGTAAGTTTGAATTTCCCAAGTAATCTATAATAAAACATCATGGAAGTTTTTCTTCACAGAGAAACTTCATTTATTTTTAATCATTTCTTACATCAGTATTATGTAGATTATCACATTTTAGAATCAGAAAGCTAATATTAAGTAATAGCACAGGCAATGAAATTGAAATAGAAAAAACTAATACAGAGCTTTTGAGTTCTAACTTCACCAGACAACAAAAAGAAAATTAATTATCTGTTAAGTTAATCTTAAGATTCCTCATAGTACATTTCTTTACTTATGTGTAATGAATATCATCTCAGTAGACAAGAGTTAATGACAGTGTTGATTGCATTGTTTATTTTTTTTTCCAATTGAAGAATACTATATTCTGTTTTTACTTTAATTTAAAACATCCATTTAGGGACCAGAAAGTGGCATAGTGGTTAAGGTATTAGACTCCCATGTGGTTGACTGCAGTTCAAGTCCTGGACCCAGTTGTATGAAACTCAACACTTGGCATATGTGCATGTGGGTGCCTAAAATCCTGAGAGGAGAATGGAGAGGTTGCAATGAAAGGATTATGGCATGACCACCCCCCTGAGGGGAGGGGGGTGATTTCTCACTTTCTGTCTCTCTCTCTCTCTCTCTGGCGAGTGCACGCCCTCTACAGCAAGAATCTCTCAATTAAAATAAAGTTAAGCATCCATTTGCATGGTTGATAGATAAATAGATAGGTAAATATATAGCTATAGATATATGTCATATAATATGTACTTTTGACAGTGCATCAATAGTAATAAAAACTGGATATTGTTTTTCTAGAATTGGTTTTCATTTTGCCTGCAAAGTGAACATGGTATGCAGTACCATCTTGTATTTTCTGTTTTGCCATATCTTTAGAAGCTGCTAAGAAATTTAAATGAAAGGAAAAGCGTGCTTGAACTGTGAAATTTTCACACAGTTTAATTCTCTGTTGCTTTTCAAGAAAAATGCTGGTAGAACAAAGAGCAATGGAATAGTTGAAAAGCACCTCCTATACCACCAAATAAGTCAGAATCCCAATTTCCTGCTTTGTTAAATGTAGTAGCTCTACTCTTTTGTCAATATTTTAAGGCTGTAAAACCTTATTTTGCAAAATGGATGACATTTCCTTTGTTGTGTGGATGCCCTTGTCTTATAGGACATCTGCACACTTGGTAGCCAACTCCTGGTTATTTTAGAAATAAATTTTTTATAAAGCTATTTTCCCATTATATCTCTTCTTCTTATTTCATCTCTTTAATGCTTAAATTAAAAAGTTTTAGATTTACAGCTTAATAACAAAAAAAGAGTAAAATATTGATGTTGATTTTAGTGCTTTCTGTAGGCTAGACACTATTTCAAACACTTTACATGAATGTATAGATTTAATCCTTACAACCCTCTGAAGTAAGGGCCCAATTTATAGATTAAGTAGTTTGCTAAAGAAAACATTTTCAAACAGTTGCCTCACATGGTGCTCATACCACTCCATAAGGTAGGCCTGGAAATAAGGAAACTGTATCCCATAAAGATAAAAATGAATTATTTTGGTTCTATACCCTCTCCCCATCTGCTCTTTTCTCCACTACATTATACATTATCACACTAGTCAATTACTTACCAAAACACAAAAGGAAGTTATAAAGTCTGTGGGAAACATGGAATTAAAATACAACTTTATTTTTGTGCAAAAAAAAATTTTGGAATGTATGCATAGGCTCTTCATAATACATATTTTATTAACTTAAATTCCTGAAAATGTGTACTATGAAAAAACTATCCATGGATTTCATTTGCTTTTACACCAAAATAAACTGGGACTCTACATCCATTTTTCCACAAATATTTGAAGTCTACTCATATCTTAGAAGTAAGTTCAGGGAAGTTAAAACTATTTACAAGTTTTGGGGCCAGCAGTTGGAGTAATGTCTATGTCATTGGACTCCCATGTAGTCGACCGTGGTTCGAGTCCTAGACCCGGTGGCTTAAACTCATGCCAGGCGTATGTGCGTGCGTGCCCAAGATCTCAAGAGGAGAATGGAGGAGAAGAGATTGTGACGAGGCCATCCTCCCTAGAGGGTGATTTCTCGCTTTCTGTCTCTCTGTCTCTCTCTGTCTTTCTGGCAAGCGCACTCGCCCTATAGCAAAAACCTCTACCAAAAAAAAACAAAAACAAAAAAACAACTACTTACAAGTTTTAATATCATGATAAAATCTATACACCAGGTATAGTGTTTAACTCCTATCTATCCATCTCCTTCAGTCCCAATGAAATTGGGATACAATTAGTGAAATCAGAGAAGGGAGCGGGCATTAGAAGTCTGCAATTTAAGCATCTGTCTATGACTTAGCAGTGACACATGTTGTTTTGCAAGGCAGAGACCCACATGGAAAGTTGCCAGTCGCAGCCAGAAACCTCCCTGAGCACACCAGGCCTGTGATCCAGGCTGACTGAGACTGGAGGTGGATCACAGTGTTGAGATCTTATTGGGGATGTTATCTCTGTCTCTTTTACTCACGGAACAAATACATTTAAAAAAAAATGGGTGAATTTTTCAAAGAAGTGACACAGAAGTGAACAGTTTTGTCAGAGAAGGTTGCAGCAAAGATGGATTTTTCCCTTGTAATGATACAGCCTATTCTCCTCCCAGAAATGGAGTGAAATCTAGCTAATTGATTGAGATAGTATTTTCCAAAAGTCATACAGATTTAACTCTGTTCCCCAGTATCATCTGCCCACAAATAAAGCCAAGAAAATACTCTTAAGGGAAACTTGGTCATCTCTCTGGATGGAACTCCTTAAAGTAAAAAGTCAATGTCACCTTTCTGTCTACTCCCCACTTGTGCTCCTTCAAATAATTCCTGAAAATTACCATGCCCCACCCATGTATACATAGAACGCTCAATTGTCTTGCACTAAAGAGGTTGCAACACTTGTCTAACAAAATCTGGGCCAATCTACCTGTGATAATCAACACTGTTCAATAACAGTAAACACGAGGACTATTTAAGAATAACTAGTCATAGGCCAGCAACTGGCATAGTGGTTAAGGCACTGGACTTCCACGTGGTTGATCACAGCTGTAGTCCCAGAACTGGTAGCTTGAAAATCATGCCAGGAACATGAGCACGCACCCAAAGTCGCATAAGAAGAATGGAGGAAAAGGGATTGAGAAGTAGCCATCCCCCCAGGGGTGATTTCTCACTTTCTCTCTCTGTCTCTTCATGTCTCTAGTGAGCACACACACCCTATGGCAAAAACCTAAAAATATAGAAAGAATAGTCATTAACAAAAAGCCAATTATACAAAACCAAAGATGAACAAATAGAACAATTTCCCTGAAAAATGATCCTTTTAGGATAAGAAAAGATGTTGAGGAAAAAAGTTCAATTTCCATGCTCAAAGAAATTCTGGAAAGTTTTGCATCCCAACAACAAAGAGTAGGATAGCCTTCTGTGTACAAAAGTCATTCCATCACTACAAACTTCCTAGTTTCATATATCCTAAAACCTTTGTGTTTCTCAGTGTCCAGCACTTTCTTTCTCCTCTTATTTTTCTCCCTTTGTAGCAAGTGGTATCAGGATAATAAGCTAGTAAAATTGTCCATAATTCAATGTGATGTTTAAAAACCAGTGAAAGACTGAGGCCAAAGACTCTCAGTCCTAGGTTTGGTGTCATGCAAGAAGGTTCATCACATGGAACAGGGAAGCTACATGTGTTTACACATCAGTGGAAGATACTCTGGACTGCATTCACTCAATTTCACCCCTTTGTTATCTTTTACTATATGTGTGCCTAGACCTTTCTCAAATCTCTCCCGTTTTATCTCAAAGAATAAACTAGGCAGTAGTCAATGTGTTTTTTACACTAATTACATGATTAGTCTGTGATTATTCACATTATAATGTCATAAGTATGGGAGTCAAGTTCATATCTGGTAACCAAAAATGGTGCAATGTTGTTGAAGACCCTCTGTTAGAATTGATTGATTTTTTTTTACTCACGTGTAACTTTTGTGTTTGTCATATTGTAATAATCTGCAGTCGCCCCCCTTCTTTGTTTCCCCCAAGTGATTTTCTGAATTCAGGTGAATTCTGAACTTATTTTATTGTGTCTCTCAAATAAGCCTAATATATTTTCCCTTTCAATAAAATATATTTATTTTCTGATCAATATTATCCCCCACATGAGAAGACAATGTATAAATAGGAGGGCCGAAAATAATTTTCAAATAATTTTAGAACTAAGAGACAGAGATGAAAATTATGTATTAGAACAAAACTGGAAGAAGGCCAATCATGGTAGGCCTAATATCCGTCAAACAGAAGTCTTTCTGAAGACCGACTCAGGCAAAATTTAGTAGAAGAAATAATAAAGATATAAGTTCATTTCCCAAAACTTACAAAAGTCATGAGTCTTCAAGTAAAAGAACCTTCTCATAAACCACTTTTCTATAGAATATGTTCATGGCTTTACTTTATCAGTTTATGTTTAAGAAATATCTATTGACATCCTACTATAGAAGAGAAGTATAGGCCCAACCTCTGTGGCACGGCAGTAACTGAGTGCCCAGCAGGTTAGAAGCCATATGGCCAACCATGGGTTTATATCCTCTGGTTGACTGAAAACACTCCTGGCATGCTCACAAGTGCCCAGGATCCTGAAAAGCTGGAGGGCTATAGAAAAAGGATCATGTCTTAAGACAACCCTGTTGAAGGTCTCTTTCTCTTTCTCTCTCTCTTTCTCTCTCTCTTCTTGCTATCGCATGCACGCCCTATCATTTTTTTTTTTAAAAAAAGAGAGTTTTATTTGTTTCATACATTGTCACTTGTATTTGTACATTCAAGTTGTTCTTATCTTCATGTCCTTAAATAATAACAACACACTGATTAAGACAGTGGAGTCGCACCTGGCTGATGACTTGAAAATCATGCTGGGCACGTGTGTGTGTGTGCCCAAAATACTGAGAGAAAAATGGAGGAGAATGGATTGTGGCATGGCCATGCCTCCTGGGGAGTGATTTCTCACTTTCCCTCTCTCTGTTTCTCTTTAGAAAGCACACATGTTCTATAACAAAAACCTAAAATAATAATAGAATATGGGTTGACATATTGGGCTACTTCATTCCTGGATAAAAACTACTCAAACCTTGACAAGAGTGAGAGAATGTGCATTTCTAAAAGGTATTGGGATGCCTGTTACCAGAAAGAGGGAGAATAGATGCAGCCAAAATGTAGATGATCACTGTCAGAAAAGTTTGTGTCAATCATCTGGGTCCCCATTTCTGCATCAATCTACTTTCATTTGACCTCTACTTTATTCTCTTCCCAAGACTAATTCTAGTCTAAAATTGAAGTTCATGTATTGGAAATCCTGTGATATGTATCATCTTTAAAAATAAAGCAACTTTTAGGTCATAGTTTTACCATTATTGATAGGTTCCCATTATTGGATTCCTCACTTATATCCTTATATTCCAACAATAAGAGCCAGCTCTATAAATTGGAACTTTCCTAATAAGCTATGGCCCAGTAACTAGATTCTCTAATAATAAATTCTAATATTTTTTATGCTCTAAAACTGTTGTACATATTCTAGACTTGTTCAACTAGGATTCCAATGATAAGTCTCAAAGAACATCTGGGCCTCTGTTTACCTAAAAGGAGTAAATTGCTCCTCCCAAATTAAAAATTCTTTGGTTCTCTTGATTGCAGTATGTTCATGCATTGATGACAGGGATAGGTTCTGAGAAATGTGTTGTTTGATAAATTTGCTTTGTGAACTTCATAGAGTGTACATACACAAACCTAGGTAGTATTGCCTACCACATACCCAGGACACATGGTATAGCCTATTATAATCTTTTTTTTTTTTTTTTTCCTGTTTTGCCATATGGCACATGCACTTGCCAGAGACAACGAGAGGGAAGGTGAGAAATAACTTCCCAGGCAGGATGGCCATGCCACAATCCTTTCTCCTCCATTCTCCTCCTGGGATTTAGGGCACACATGCACACATGTCCAGTGTATTTCAAGCCACCAGAACTGGTACTCAAACTCAGTCAGGCATGGAAGAACCAGTACCTTAACCACTACACCACCTACGGGCTCTGCCTGGTATAATCTTATGGACCACAGTCATAAATAAAGTCCATCCTTAAGCAAAATGTGATTGTGCAGTGCATGACTACATTTATTTGAACTGTAGTCAGTCTCCAGGGCAATTTCTTATTGGGTAAGTGCCATGAATGTGGACTCAATCTGAAACATGAAAGTACAACAAATGTGGGTTTTGATCTCTTGCCTACAAGCTCAGGGCCTTTTCAACTATAATACACCGTTGTTTTGAAACTGTGATTTCTGGAGTGGATATGACCAACATGGGAGACGATTTCATCTACTTTTTGTACTTCTCTTCCCCATTCATAACGATGACATATCACAATACCTGCTGAATGAGGATGTGATCTCAGAGTTTTCCTAGCATTCTCAGGGAGGTGCAACACATCAGTCGAGGCTGACATGCAAAGGGTGGATTACTCCTTTGAAAAAAATTTCTGAATCAGTTTTCAGAGAGCCCTCCTATAGGACAGTGCTAAAAAGTCAGGTGTTAAAATAATATGATCAGTGGACTAGCCAGATGATATAATGGTTACATCTCTGACTCTCATGTTGTTGACCATGGTTTGAGTCCTGGATCTGGTGGCTTAAAACTCATGCTGGGCATGTGTATGTGTGTACCCAAGAAACCAAGAGGAGAATGGAGGAGAAGGAATTGCAGCATGGTCATCCCCCCTGGGGGCTGTCATTTTTCACTTTCTGTCTCTCTGTCTCTCTCTGTCTCTGGCAAGCACACATGCCCTACAGCAAAAATCCCTCTTAAAAAAGTATGTTCCTGAACTATTAAAAACCAACATAAGACTTGATCTTTATACTTTCTTCCCAATGGGGAAGGTTTATTCAAATAATTATATGTGATTGAGGGTATTCCCTGTGAATAAGATTATGTGAATACTCATTTTAGGGGCAGGAGGTTTGTTATTCACATGATTTTATAATTACTATGTAACTTAAATCTAGAACAAAATGCTACATAATGAGAAAATTATCTTTATGTTGTAATTCTAAAGAAGAGTTTTGATAAATCTTTATGGCTAGGGATGGTCAAAGTAGAATTGACCAGAGGGACAACCCTTTCTGAAAATGGAAGCAGGAGTCAAATTTCTCCATCCTGAGAATGATGAATGTTGCCAAACATCAAAATACCTTTATAAGAGCTCAATACACAGAGCAGGTTGGTCAAACATATGTGAACTTAGAGGAGAGATTGGGCCCTTTTTAATTAATTTATTTATTTTGCGAGGTTTTTGCTATAGGGCGTGTGCGCTTACCAGAAAAATGGAGACAGAGAGACAGAAAGCAAGAAATCACCCTCCAGGGGGGATGGCCATGCAGCAATCCCTTCTCCTCCATTCTCCTCCCAGGATCTTGGGCACGCATGCACACGCGCCCGGCGTGAATTTAAGTCCAGCAACATAGCCATTACGCCAACTGCTGGTCCCGAGATTGAGCACTTTTAATACTGGGAGTACTACAAAATGAAACTCATTTTGTAAGGCAAAATTCACATGTCACTTTCTTTGCAAAGCCCTTTTTCTTTTCTGTCCATTACGAATATTTGTTTTTCATGTTCTTCTAGTAATTTCATTTTTATTTACATTAATACAAGATATTAAAGTTTTGTTGGGATTTAGCTGCTTTTCAATAATGACTGGGGATATTCCAAAAACAGGTTCTTCATATTTTTGCTTGTGTCCTTGGAACCTGCCAAAGTGCCTTAGATCTAATCTATAAAATGCTACAATTCTGATTGGTTAGTGTCTTGTATTTATTGTTCCTTGCCTAGGCTGAATTTATTCATGGTTGACATCATGGTTGTTATTTCCGCTTGCATAAATCAATCTCTGACTCAATTTTACTGTAAAAAAGCTGATATAGCAGGATTAACCTTAAGTATACTTTCATCTTAAATATTTTGCTATAAATAAAGACTATACTTTATACCCCGATGACAAATTTAAGTAAATGTCAAAATTAGTTGTATACCCTTTACACTGGTTTGTTCTATAGTGTCTTCATTTTTCTACCTCTTTTTGAATGATCAACTATGCCAGACTAAATTTTCATCAATTTATGTATTGTTTTTCTGAACTTGTTCCTGAGTTAGGACACAACAGGGCGGCTACAGTCTTGCTACTAATGCCTTGTGATGGTATTATTCTATTGAAGGTTTCCCGGCCCTTCTATTCAGAGAATTCCTTGATCATCTTGACTATGCTATTTCTTTCTGGATATCACATATCAAATAACTTTTTTTCACAAGACTTTGCAAGTATGAAATACCACTAACGGAAATTAAATTTTTACTTCTAATTATATTAGTTCTTTCTTTTAATTACAAAAAGAACTTTAACCTATGCAATCTTCAGAAGGTATACCTTATGTTTATCCTCCCTCCAGTGGACCTTCCTATAAACCAACCTTTATAAAATAGTTGCATGGAGCTGTATTTATGTTTCAGTAACTATTGAAGATGAAGTTTTATCTTTTTTTTTTCTTCGAAGTTTATCCATTTCCCAAAAAAGAGAGATCCAGCAGTCTTGCCAGACTGTTACCTGCCCTCCAGCCTCCAAACTAACCAGGATCAGAAGTGCATGTACAAGTGCCCAGTGTTTCTAGGTCAACTCACCATCCAAACTTGGTGGGCCAGCAAGTAGTACAGTGGTTAAGGCACTGGACTCCCACTTGGTTGACCATAGATTGAATCTCAGACTTGGCAGCTTGTAACTCACACTAGGCAGGTGTGAGTGTGTGCCCAAAAAACAAGGAGGAAAATGGAGAAAAAGGAATTGTGGTATGGTTGCAAAAATCTTAAGAAAAAAAAAAAAAAACGGGGACATTCCATATGCCTCCAGAATCTTAAAACAGTGCCCTGTCTCATGTCTACCATGGCTGGGCCAAAGTTTTATCTTTTTTGTATTAATATGTACAAAGTGAAAAAAATTTCACTTTGTTATGATTTGTTATTAAAATAAATTTCATTTTGTTCATCTCAAACTCTAAATTTCATAAAAATAATATAAGGGATAACATAAATTGGGAAAAATAAATTACTTTGTTTTTAAAACTTTAAATCTTTTTTTTTTTTGGGGGGGGAGAGGTTTTTTGCTATAGGGCACATGCAATTACCAGAAAGACAGAGAGAGACAGAGACAGAAAGTGAGAAATTACCTCCTGGAAATGGCCACTTCTGCAATCCTTTCTCCTCCATTCTCCTCTCAGAATCCTGAGCACGCACACTCAGGCACCCAGTGTGAGTTGAAGCCACCGGGTCCAGGACTCAAACTGTGGTCAACTATATTGGAATCCAGCAACGTAGCCATTATGCCATCTACTGGTCCCCAACTTTAAATCATTTTATAAGACTTTTGATACTCTCAAGATATAAAGAAAATATTATCTTCACTCACAAAAATGCATTTTATTTAAATTTTAAAGACGTATTTTAATCTTCCCAAGTGTATTTTACTACTCACTTTTGGGCTCTGGAAAAGATTCTTTTTATTCTGTTTTTCAGTGCTAAAATCAACTAAAGGATGCTTAGGAGAATATGCAAAAAATTATTTGAGAAACTAAATGTATTATCTCAGAATATTTTCTTCTTCTGCCTGCCTGATAGATGATTTTTGTATCCTTGGCTTTATCAAATATCATATTAGTCCCAAGAATCTGAAGTTACAATAGAGTTGTATAATTTGCTAGTAATCTACATAAGAAAATACCACGGGGGAGTGTATATTGTATAGCATCTGTAGGAATGTATCAAACATTTGGATTGTTAAAAAAAAATACAAAGCATATTTTTCTAGTACAAAAATTGTGATTTTTCTGAATATTAAATCATTAAGGCAAGATTATTGAAATATATTAGTTCCCTTAACTATTTTGGTCCATTGCCATTGAACATAGATGAAAAATGCCAAACTTAAATTACTGTAGTTTCACATGTAGTTGTAAGTAGAATGAGAATGAGGTTATTAGGAAGAAAAAAAATGTGTTCAGCACAATTGGAATATAGGGAAAGAACTGCAACACCTAAATGTAATAGATGATAGTATTTTATATTCAAGTCAAAGAGTTTTCATTAAAAATGTGATTATCTTGAGTGTCATTGGTCAGACGAGCTCAATTCCTGCAAAGTCTCTTTACATGAAATTTACTGCAAGTTAATACAATTTTCCATATTCACATGAATTTTTTCTGCAGTCTTATGTTCAGATACATAATTTATATTGCCAAGAAAGCCAGATTAGGATACAGTTTCATAGATTCTCTTTATAATTGTTTAAAAATTTCCAAATACATTGTTGGAAGACAGAATGTCAGAACTGTTCAAATCCAGTACTTATTTTAAGGAGGAAATTAACACTTTGGTCCTTTATTTGCCATGGAAAGAGATAATGACTTTCTCCGGGAAGATTAGAATCTAACCAAACATTGTAGGCTATATATAGCATACAGAGTCTCGTGCCATTTGTGAAAATGCTATCACGGAGAAAACCCAATGACTGAGTTTCTGCACTGTATTTTTTAGGTACACAGATTTAATTTAGAGATTATGGTTTGAAAATAAAATTTTCTGTATGAGTGTTTATGGCTGATAAGAAATTGATTTTGTGACCTTGGTACACATTAATTGAAATATCTGGCAATGTGTCTTGACTAGGTTAAAGGAGCCATACAGATTTGGAACCATATTATTCCTTTACATTGAACTTGCAAGTTAATCACTTCATTACCATTTTAAGGAAAGAAACTGCTTCTCGCTACTGTGATGGCTAAATAATCTTCCTAGATTGCATAGCAAGTGGGTTTGTATAATTAACATTATAGTTAGTTTGTTCACTATACTGAAGATGGAGCCATTTAAATTTCTTAAGAATGATAATATTTTTATAGATTAAATAATGTTTATTTTTTAATATTTTAAAGGTTATGTTTATAAAATTACAAGTGAAAAACTGTATACTGGTGAGCACATTGAGACAAACTTAGAAGGTTACTAGTTTTTCAAATTAGTTGAAAGTGTTCTCCATGGCTTAAGTGCTACCTTATTTAATCGGTATAGACTCTGTTTACACAGGGGAAAATAGATTTTAGAGGAAAATTAAAACAAATTGTAAAATTTGTAAGATCTGTCAAAGAACCTCAAAATAGATACTTTCCATGATGTTCTTTAGGCTTGACTAGCCAAACCAGTTACCTATACAACAATTTTCCAGATACATGCACATCTCTAATCGTTTCTTTTTTGTGTATGTAGCATCAGAAACAAAATTTGTATATTGCAGATCATAGTCATCCAATGACTTCTGCTGTTGGCCTTCTGCTGAACAAGAAGTCCTGAGTCTTAAAGAACTTTGATATTAAAAATTTAAATAAAGTTGGACTAGCAGGAGGCATGATGGTTAATGTGTAGGATTTCCACATGGCTGACAATGGTTCAAGTCTCAGACCCAGCAGCTTAAAAAACATGGTGCACATATGCCAAAAATCACAGGGGCAGAAGAGAGGAGAAGAGATTACTATGTGGTCATAACTCCTGGGGGATTATTTCTCATTTTCCCTCTCCCTTTGCCAAAAATCTAAAAATAGAAGGAAAAGAAAAGAAAAAGAAAAAGATATAGAAATGAAGTCATATAGGACCAGCAGATGGCATAATGGTGATATTGCTGGACTTCAGCATAGTCAACTGCAGTTTGAATCCTAGACCTGGCAGCTTAAAATTCAGGCTGGGCACATGTCCGCGTGCGCCCAAAATCCTGAGAGGAGAATGAAGGAGAAGGGATTAAGGAGTGGCTAACCCCCCTGGGGAGGGGGGGTGATTTCTTACTTTCTGTTTTTCTGTCTCTGTCTTTCCAGCAAGCACACATGCCCTATAGGAAAAATCTCTCAAAATAAATAAATACAAATGAAGTCATGTTTAACATTAAGAACTAGAATTAGGGGCTGACTTTGAGGCACAGCTGTGTAACATGCTGCTAAAATGAAGCTGATGACCACAGTTTGAATATCAGATCTCCCTGAGCACAAGAGAGAGTGAGTGCCCAACATGCAATGGACTGCAGAACTGTATGAAAGGGATTATGGCACAACTAAAAGGGATTACGGTCATCTCTCCGTCATTGTCAAATGTACACGTACATATTATATCATGAATAAAGATAAACGATTTTCAAAACAACGAGAATTTGGAAAACGTGTTACCTCTGTGCATTTTTTTTTTTTTGTAGAGGTTTTTGCTATAGGGTATGTGCACTCTCCAGAAGGACAGAGACAGAGAGACAGAAAGAAATCACCCCCCCAGGGAAAATGGCCATGTCACAATCCATTCTCTTCCATTCTCCTCTCGGGATCCTAAGCACACAAGCACACGCGCCCGGCGTGAGTTTAAACCACCAGGTCCAGGACTCAAACCACAGTCGACTACATGGGAGTCCAGTGACATAGCCATTACGCTAACTGCTGGTCCCCGCCCCCCATACATTTTTGATAATTCGAGTTAACATGTACTGACAAATAATTTGTTCTGCTGAGACTGAACAAAAAGTGAGGCAATTCTAACACTTGAATGATGATTTCACTTTGTGGCAAATTTTCGATATTTTGAAATGAGCGAGTTATATATTCTATGTGTCAGAAAGGTTCTTATGCCACGTTTCCTGATACCATATGGAGGATAAATTCTGAAGATTATTTCTGGACCTTCATAAACACAGAAACCTATTGAGAATACTAAAAAAAATACAACAAATCTCTGTTGTATATGCAGTGCAGGGAGGCAAGCAGATGCTTGATTATGGTGTTATGTTTGTTCAACTAAAGTTATGTTCATTGCTGCAGTTTCATAATGGAATACCATGTGGAGAAGAATGGTATTTTAAATGTGTTTTGGACTTTGAATTTCAGATTATTAGTAGACAAATATGTCGAAAATTTTCAGTAGAGTCATTAATTGTTGTTTTATAGTCAACAACCTCTTTATACTTCAAAAAAACTCAAATGATTGCTTTCAGAATAAGTAAGTATGGAGTTCATCTGAATTTAAGCAAGACTTTAGGTTGTATTCCACCTAAAATTTGTATTATTATGCTGAAAAAATAAAATCTAGGTCTTATCAATAAACAATAATACAGTTTTATTTGTTGGGGTTTTTATTTGGAGAGGTTTTTGCTATAGGGTGTGTGCGCTTGCCAGACAGACAGAGAAAGAGAGACAGAAAGCGAGAAATCATCCCCCAGGGGGGATGGCCATGCTGCAGTACTTTCTCCTCCATTCTCCTCTCAGGATCTTGGGCAGGCAGGCACACGCGCCAGGCATGAGTTTTAAGCCACCGAATCCGGGACGCAAACCATGGTCGACTACATGGGAGTCCAGCAACATAGTCATTATGCTAACTGCTGGTCCCAATACAGTTTTATTTTTATTTTATTTTATTTTATTTTATTTTTTTAGAGTTTTTTGCTACAGGGTACATGCACTCACTAGAAAGACAGAGAGAGACAGAGAGACAGAAAGAAAAAAATAAACCACCCGGGGGAACAGCCACACCTCAATCCCTCCTCCTCCATTCCCCCTTGAGATCTTGGGCAGGCATGCCCATGCGCCCCACGTGAGTTTAAGCTGCCAAGTCCAGGACTTGAACCACAGTGATTACGTGGTAGTCTAGAAACATAACCATCATGCCATCTGCTGGTCCCAGCAATAGAGTTTTAATAAAAGACTGCAGTGATTCATAAATTGTTATCCAAAGACACACTACAAGTAATGTCTTAATATTTGCAGATTGATCCCTTTATTAATAGAAGAGAAATAGTGCTTCTAATAGTATTTAAATTTTAATGGAAATATGATGGATAGTATAACTTTTTAAAAATTCTGGGAACCAGCAGTTAGCGTAATGGCTATGTCGCTGGACTCCCACGTAGTCGACCGTGGTTCTCGTCTCGGACCCGGTGGCTTACAACTCACGCCGGGCGCGTGTGCATGCGTGCCCAAGATCCCGAGAGGAGAATGGAGGAGAACGGATTGCGGCGTGACCATCCCCCCTGGGGGGTGATTTCTCGCTTTCTGTCTCTATGTCTCTCTCTGTCTGTCTGGTGAGCGCACGCGCCCTATAGCGAAAAACCTCTCAAAAAAAAAAAAACTGAAATATTATAGTATTAAAAACTAGTATATCAAGTACCTTTAATAAATAAAGAAGAGAAAATTAGCTAATTTATTTCCAAATAATTTTCAGAGGATGAAGTATTATGATGTAGATGCATTATGAAAATATAGGCCTAAGCTTTTCAGATTCAGAAACTAAACATGGACAATTTTAGTCAAGCTTGATCAAATCTAATTAATATGGACCAGCACCAGATAGTGGTACATCATTAAAACACTACACTGTACAAGGCAATTCCATGTGGGAAGGTTCCTAGTTCAGGTCCAGAAACCTCCCTGAGAATACTGGTCAAGAGTTTGCTCTTGATGTACAGCTGGTTAAAGACTGGGTGGATATGGGGGTGCTATCTATTGGTCTCTGTCCCTCTTAGTCTCCCTCACCTTCCACTCTCTGTCTCTTTCACTCCTGGGAGAAATAAATAAACTTTTAAAAAATGAATAAAAATACTCCTATGATCAGTGGGAGTTACAGCTTACTGTGGGAGGTAGAACCATGGTAGAAGCAGAGTCTGTGGGAAGCCATCTCTGGGAATGGAATTCTGGTTCTAGTACTGATCAGTTTCTACTCCATGGAATGTAAATAATTTTATCAATGTCAAAATAATTTTTGAAGATTAAAGAACATACTACAAATAAGGCACTAAGTTATGACAATGCTTACTAATGTAAATCCATAAATTACTTCTTATCAAATTGTTTCTGATAGGCTCATTCTCTTTCTACTTTTCCAGACTGTTCTGGAAACCAAAATAAGTAATCAAGGCAGCAAGGGTCTGTGGCTAATGTGAATAACAGTGTGCTCTCCTTCTTTTCCCAGACTCCACAAATAACATCCCACATGTGCACCTCAGTGTACATCTGGAGTAAAAACGTGGTACTTTTGTAAATTTTGTCAGGGGGCAGCTATGCTTGCCTCCCCCATGGGTAATGGACACACCACGATCCCTTTTGTTCCATGTCTCCCCTTTTTTGGGGATTTGTAGTACACACTCAGGCTTGTTTCTCAAGCGTAGGTCCATGACTGGAACCACGTGATCAGCCAGGTTGGATCTAGTCACCTAAACCACCATGCCATGGGTTGACTCTGGAATGAAAACATTTTAATTCCTACTTCTTAACAGCTTACTAATCCTTAGTTTACATTTTAGACTCACTGTATCCAAAGAGGAAAAAAATAGGAAAAAATATCATTTACTTGTTTGTAAGCTTTCTTTCATTTCTTTAAAGAGTGTGTTTCTTTTAATTTTCTTGGTAAAAATCACCTAATCAGCAGAATTCTGCATTCAACGTAGAATCATGTTTACAAAGAACTTACTAGAAAGTAACTTCTCCCATATCATATATGTAAACCAAAGAATTCAGTTATCAAAAAAAAGGTGTTTAGCATTAAAAATATGGTAAATTCAGGGACATTAAGTAGAATAAGAAACATTTAAAAGGTAAGTAATCCAAAATAATTTATGTACCATGATTACTTAACAAAATTGATTAGTATTAATATCTATCACACGTTTTATGTTTGAAGACAATGTTTACATGAAAGCTTGGACAAATATCTACATTACAAAGTTATAAATATGTTAGTTTGGCTTAGCAAATCTAAAATTGAAATTAGCTGCTAAGGCGCCAGCAAGTGCCATAGTGGTTAAGGTACTGGATAACTGGTAAGGCCAAATGCAGTTCAAATCCCAAACACAGAAGCTTGAAGATCATGCCAGGCATGTGCACCTATGTGCCCAAAATCCAGACAGGAGAATAGAGGAGTAAGGATTGGGGCATGGCCATCCCCCCACGGGGTGATTTCTCACTTTTCCTCTCTCTGTCTCAGTGTTTTTCCAGAGAGCAAATGTACCCTATGGCAAAAGCCTTAAAAAAGAAGATTAGATACTTAATAATATAGTAAGATAGAAAAATTATACACAGGCAGATGATCATTACATCTATTTATAAAGTTTATTTTAATTATTATTATTCAATTTAGGCTGGCTAGATACTTTGTCATGAAGCTTATTACAATAGTGTAGAATATATATCATATAGAGGTGTGTATATATGTACTTATTTCTTTTAAACAACATCATTATAGTAAAAATGAAGGCAAAATTATTTTGCAGGATGGGTGAAATAATTGGCACAATTTGGTTTCAAAGACCGTAATTTTTGTCTTACTTTTTAAATGACCTATATAAACTTCATGTAGATCCTCAAACACTGAGAAACACTCACAGATCACCTTATGAAGCAGCACTTATCAGAATTTTTGGCACCTGGTAAAAGTGATGGTACCCATTGACAGTGACTGCCTAGAAGGAGTGATTGGAATTACTCTGTCTTAATTCTGCTTGTCCAAAGCTGTTTGAGCATTCATCACTGTCATATCTTATCCTAAATAAACACAAATTTGAATGGAATTATGTCAAGACATCTTCATTTAATGTACATTTCTGAGTTACAAGTTAACTTACGTAAACTCAAGATGATCAAATATTTACTTATTTCATTTGGACCAATTATAATATTTTTGAAACCTTTCCAATAAATTATACTTACATACATATATGTGTCGATATATATATGGAGAGAGAGAGAGAGACAAAGAGAGAGAGAGAGACCAAGTATGAATCCAATTCATTGAAATCAAAACAGTATCATTTTAAAGTAAATCTCAACCTTGTATTTTTACAACGTCAAAACAGACTTCTTAGCTTTTGATCAGTAGTGGACACTCCATAAGCCTCTTCTCACTTTAAATGTACTATTTTTTTCAATCTGCCATTTGCAATATTACTATCAAAGCGTTAATGATCAATTTAACTCCTATATAAAATATCCTTGAATAAAATGTTTAAACTTTTGATATAAGGACATTTGTTTTTCATTACTTTTTTTTTTCTTTTTGAGAGAGATATTTTTGCTATAGGGCACCTGCACTCACCAGAAAGACAGAGAGACAGACGGTGACAAATCGCCCCATAGGGAGGATAGCCACACCACAATCCATTCTCCTCTCAGGATTTTGGGCATGCATCCACATGTGCCCAGTGTGAGATTTAAGCCACCAGGTCTGGGACTTAAACCATGGTCGACTACATGGGAGTTCAGTGATATAACCATTATGCCATCTACTAGTCCCTGTTTTTCATTGCTTTTATTTTATAATTTGTCAAGAAAATACTATGCTATTTCTTAAATTGCTGTGCTCTTAAGTTTGTTACTTTTAATTTTAATATTTTTGGCAACTTTTATTCCTTTGTCAATAGTTCTAAATTATAGAATGAAGAAAATGCAGTTTTTAAAATAATGCCATTTCAAAAGTGTTTTAATACTCTAACATAAATATAAAAAATTCTATAATTAATTTTAATTATCTTTTTCAATAAGAGGGCAGCAAACTGTAATATAACTGGAAACTTTCTTGGATAATCTATCATTCATTAATTCATGCCTTCACTCATTCAATAAATACCTTTTGAACACCTACATTATATTTGGCACTTCTAGGGTTAAATCTAAAGCAATGAACAATCATATATCACCCGGAAGGACTCTAGAAAAATAAAGAAACATTAAAAATGAAATTACATAAATGAATTCTTAATTATTTGAGTGGCTTGAAAGGCCAAGAATGCCTTTTAAGAAGATGATATGTAAGTCGAGAGTTGACCTGGGAATTAGCTCCATGAAGCATGTGCTTGAGGATACGCATGAGGTGAAGTGCAACATAATTACAGGCACTTATGAAAGCTGTCATGAATGAGAATGAAATGCAGATTCTAGGAACAAAAAGAAGTGGTTGAAGTACAGTAATAAAAGTTCTATAATCCTAGACAGTGTATGTAAAAAGTTGATCAAGAGCAATGTTATTAGGGTCCTGACGTTGTCCATTAAAAAAAAAAAAAAGGATTCTATTTTCACATGTTTGCATTTTTGAAGATTACCTTAGCATTTATAAAGGAAAATAATTAGATACAAGCTCGTGTGGATGTTGGCTCATCAGATAGGATGCTATTTTATTAGTCAAAAAGAGAGACTGTTGGTCAAAGAGATACAAGAAGCCAACTAGGAAAGATACATAAAATGCAGAGATCCTTAGGTTTTTATGATGAATTGGATATTCCAAGTGAGAGAGAAGGAGATGTGAGGAATGGCCATTCGGTTTGTAGTATGAACAGTTCGGTGGATAATGATGCTATTTGATTACAGTAAGGAAAATGTACAGAGGAAGAAATTATTACTCCAGCTGAGGACATGATATGACTGACATGCTATTCTTTCTATATCTAAGTAGAGACAAACTTCAAAAAATGCTGGATAGACAGCTAATTTTTTGGAGGCATTAACAGAATATCAATGGTAACAGAAGCCCTGAAAGCAAACCTGATCACCTATAATGCGCCCACATAGGCAGAGATGATAGAATGAGAATAAAAAGAATCCAAGCCCATGTTCTAAAGCAGTCAGATCTGTAACTTGTAGAAATAGAAAGGGAAACAATTGACATAGAAGTATAGTCTTAAAGATGAGATCATTTGTGCTATCATCAAAGCTAAGTGAATGAGTATTATGAGAGAGAGATCATAGTTTAAAACACTATGGGGAGGACTCACAAAAGTTAAAAACTACCATATAACTTTATTAGTGTAAAGATCAAAGGTGGCATTCGCAAAAACTGTTTTGGTACAGTTTGGTAACTGAGTCCAATCTAGAACAGGCTGAATATCTTCTTTTTTCTTTTTTTTAGAGAGAGATTTTTGCTATAGCACACGTGCACTTGCTAGAGAAACAGAAAGCAATAAATCACCCCACCCGCCATGGGTTATGGCCATGCTGAAATCCCTTCTCCTCCATTCTCCTCTTGGGATCTTGGGCATACCCCAGCATGTGCCTGGCATGAATTTTAAGCCATAGGATCTAGGACTTGAACCACAGTCAACTACGTGGGAGTCCAGTGATGTAACCATTATGTTAACCTGCTGATCCCAGGCTGAATAGCCTTTAAGAAGGGAGGAAATGAAGATAGGTGCTGAACGTCACTAATTCTTTTAAGTAATTTGGCTGTTAAGGTAAGTAGAAAAGCCAAGATGGTAACTGACCAAGTTAAAAGGTTGTTGAGAAAATATCGAATAAAGAAGAGTAGAAGATGAGAGAAAAGGTCTGGAAGAAAGATTAGTTTCAATAAAGACAAATGGAGTGGTATCTAGTGCACAAGAGGAATATCTCTAGACTAAGCAAAGGTTTTGAGCAGAAGATTCTGGCTTGCATGTTGGCAGGAGCACAGGTTTGCATTTGGAGTACTATTACATTCTCTTCCTAATGCCTGAATGATAAGGACAAAAGAGGAAAAGAAATGTGCCTCTCTAGGAAAATGGTAGGAGTCTTGCAATCATGAAAGGAAAGCATGGCAGCAAATAAACTATCCACATAACACCGGTCAGTATTTGCCAGAGCCTAGACAGGATGCTGTGTGATAAAATTCCCATGACACACTTGTGTCTTCTCCCACAGGAAAATTTATGGTATCTCTTAGCAGCATGGTCATAGAATGTTTCTCAGCCTGGCATACGGAGCATTAAATAAGTAGAATCGCCATGGGAATCAACACTATTCTCAGTAATCGTCAGGTGGAAGCACAGTGATTATCGGAAGACCATGCAATGCTGAGCCCTCATGAAAAAGTTTATGTCCTGAAGTCTCTCTATATAAACCAGGTTCAGAAATATGTATGTGTGCCCATGATCAAGGCTGGGTGAGACTGGGGATGGGTTGTGGCATGAAGACTCTATTGTGAGTACCTGCTTTTCTCTCTATTTCTCTCTCTCTCCCATGAAGTTAATTAGTTAAACTTTTTAAGTAGTGGTAATTTTTAAATTCTATCTATTAAAAAATTTCAGATTTCTCACAGATTACTTCTATATACATTTTATTGTTAACTATTTAGGTACATTTTTATATTAATTGTATTAATACCGGTCTATATTATATAACATCCTCAACTAGACGTGCATAAGTTACAAACAAAAATGAAAAACATTTATATTTGTTTCTGTATGTCAATAGATTAATTTGCATATACCATGGGGTACATTTCTTCACTATCTTTTGGAAACAACTGGTATTTCTGAGGTCCTCTTTGACAGGTTCATCACATTAGCCAGTTATTTATGTACTGTGTTACTGTCTACTGTGACCCATGGGAATTGCATTCATTGGGATTTATGTTAGATAGTGATTTAAATGTTGAGGTTTGCAACTACTTTAAACTAATAACATTTGTATTAAAAAAATGTGTTTGGAACTGGAAATTTACTGTTTGAAAAACCACTGACTCTTTTTCCAAAATAATCTGTCTAAATGATATCATTGTGTTGTGGCTTATCTATTTTTATTTCATGGTATTGAGATTAAAGTGCCTTCAAAGCTACAGAACACCTCCCTTATGGTCAGAATTATTTTTAGACTCTTTATCTAATCTTTCTCCAAGATACATTTTTTTTCCCTATCATTGGTAATTTTTGAGGCTTTAATTTAGATTGTTTACAGTTATTTCAAATAGGACACCAGCTGTTCTTAGTTATGATGAGTCAACAAGTTGGAAAATATTTTAATTTGAGCAGAACAAAGTTGTATTTGGATTCTCAACTTTATTTTATTAGTTGCAAAATATGATTTTATACTCTAACTTTTGCAAGTTTCAATAGGAGAAGAAAAAATAATGCATGCTTTTTTTAAAAAATATATCATTGTTGTAGTTTTATTGCCAAAATGACAAAATCAATTAGTCATACTTCTGCTGTACAAAAACTAAGTGTGAATCACATTTTTCATCTATTGCTGAAGTTGCCACTGTTACCTTCTGACATTTAGGAGATTATATATTGGGCCAGGGTGGCATAGCAGTTGAGGTACTAAATTCCAAAATGGCTGACCTTGTATTAAGTTCCAGAACTGGCAGCTGAAGATAACATCAGGCGTGTGTACATATGTGCCCCAAATCCCACAAAAATGGAGGAGAAGGGATTGTGGCATGGATATCCTTCCTGGGGGATGATTTTTCACACTGTTCCTCTGTATCTCTCAGGCGAGCACAAGCACTCTATGACAAAAAAACCTTCAAAAAAAGAGAAGGAGATTATATGCAATATTTGTCTGTAGCTTTCTGTCTTCATTTAGATGGGAAATGAGAGATTATGCAACAGCTATGAACTAATATGAAATTACCATTGGAGGAATCATTCTATACTAGATGTGTAATAACAACTAAAAAACCAAAATTACCACACCATTGTTAAATCGATCAGAGAGAATAAACACTATGCTTTTGTTTGTAAATATTATTACATATTTTTATTTTTATAGAATGATAAATACAGGGACAGCCAGTGGCATGATGGTTAAGGCAGCTAGGTTCTATGTGGTTGACCACACAGTTTCAAATCCTGGATCCAGTGACCCAACAAACACAATGGGCACATGAGCATACATGCCCACATCCAGATAGGAAGGAGAAATAGAGAAGTAAGAATTATGGTATGACCACTTCCCATGGGAGGTGCTTTCTTACTCCTTCCCCCAAGCCCCAGCCTCTTCTGGTGTGTGCACATGTCCTCTGGCAATAAAATAAACAAATAAACAAAATTGAAGAAAAAAAGATAAATTCATCTGTTTTAATTGAGGGCATATAAAAAGTCAAGGAAACAAAGCAAACTGTCACTCAACCCTCATACCCCAAACTTTCTTTTATGTATTTAATTAACATTTTCAGGGTATTTTATTTTGGCATGGATATCTACAAAAGGGTATCACAGATAGGTAAAGAATAGATGATTATAGAGAGATGATAGATAGATACGTAGATAGATAGACATAGACAGATAGATACAGATAGATAGATGATAGTCAGACAGACAATAATAGAAACTTGAAAAGGAAATAAACTTGAAAAGGAAATAAAGGAAATAAAATCGTCTTGGCCTAGGCCATGTGTGTGAACCTGGTGGTGGTGGGGTACTTAAAAACTCATTACTGCATATATATGATTATAAAAATTCAAAAATGTTGGGACCAACAGTTGACATAATGGCTGTGTCACTGGACTCCCACGTAATTGACTGCAGTTCGAGTCCTGGACCCAGTGACTTAAACTCATGCCAGGTATGTGTGTGTGCGTGCCCAAGATCCCAAGAGGAGAATGGAGGAGAAGGGATTGTGGGATGGCCATACCCCCTGGGGGGTGATTTCTCACTTTCTGTCTCTCTGTCTTTCTCCATCTTTCTGGCAAGTGCATATGCCCTATAGCAAAAACCTCTCAAAAAAAAAAAAAAAAAAAAAAAAAAAAAAAAAAAAAAAAAAAAAAAAAAAAAAAAAAAAATCCAAGCTGACAAGTACCAGAAAGTCACCCTGAGGTTGTTGTGGAGAAGATATGGTGGCTGGAAGAAGCAACTAAATAGTCATCTTATATAGAAAGATCCTTGAACCAGGTATTACAGGATTCCCACACCTACAGCCTTGTTTAATTAAGTTCTACAGTTAAAATTAAACATAAACTCACACACAAAAGTAATTCTTCATCAGTGAGAATAAACAGAAAAAAAAAAAGATTTAAGATCCTTTCTTTATAAATGGACTTATTGGATACAGAATATAAAATAAGTACTTGTAAAGCATTAAAGAAGGGGCTGGATGGTAGAAGGGATGAAATGCAACACTCTGCAAAGCCGATGCATTTGGCCACTCTACTGATACTCAGTTTTGCTTATTTTTCCTAACATGTATGTGTTAGTGTGATTATATATATATATATATATATAAATATATATATATGTCTATATATATACATATATATATAGACATATATATATATATGACTTGAGGTTTTTTGTTTCTTTGAGTGTTTTTTTTTTTTTTCATAATCAGCTCCAAGAGGGAAAATAGTGGTGCAATGATGATAAAATATGATGGTCTGTGAAGCAACCCCCACATAGGAAGTTTCTGAGTTCAGATTCAGAGACTTTCCTTAGTACTGAGTATTAAGCAAGGCACAGGCTTGCTCAGTATCCAGAGCTAGCTGGAGCTGGGGTGGATTGTAGAGTATGGACTCCATTTAAGATTCATCATAAGTGGTCCATTTTAAAAATTTACTTTATACATTCAATCATGGTGGTACACTTTTTAGCATTTGTTTATCTGAATATACCTTTACAAAGTGTATCCTATCACTGATATGTAGCCCTTGAGTCTGGACTTCAGGCAGTTGTTTCAGTCTCAACTCTACCTCATGCGGGTCCATCCTTGTATTCTTTCCCAAATGGACCACCAAAAACCATGCCCCCTTGTTTTAGTCTGCTTTTCTGTTGCTACCAATTGAATATCCCTCTAGGTGATAAAGAATTTTACAAATAGAAGTTTATTTAGCTCATTGTTTTAGAGATCCAATGTCAAGGGACCACATCTTTTGAGGGCTTTCTTGCAGTTGGAACTCCCTGCAGAGTTCCCAAGTGGTGCAGGACAACACGTGATGAAAAACTTCAACCATGGGTCTATTTATGTTATTCCCTCTCCTTATGAGGCCACCAGGTTTCAATCATGAGGGACCCACCCTCATGACTATCAAATCCTAATCTACTCCATAGTCAGATTAAACATTTATCCTCTCAATCCTGTAGCAATTCAAGTTCAACACATGACTTGGGGAAGGGGGGCACATTTAAGCCATAACACCCTTAAACAGTCTTTGAGGCTTTGTTTTACACCTTAATATTTACCTTTCTGTTATGTTTCTACCTAGGGATTCCTGTTACTTTCTAGTATGCTCAGTTTTACCTTCTAAGAGTACATTTGTTTGTCATATTTCATCTAGATTTTCTAGGTGTTTAATTGGAGAAAATGTTAAAATCATCTATCTAATCTTCATATTGTTAGAATACAAATTTGAAAGTCATTGTAAATTATCTTATGACCATGAAGAATACTAACCCAAGGAAAAAAGTATCAATCCTATATGTATAACAGAACAAAAATAGAAAACAAAAGAAAAAATGCTGCACTTTCTTTTGTGAGCAATTAAGTGCTTTATTGTTTAAGCCACTTTGAACTGGACTTTTTGCTAGCTACACTGAAAAAGCACCTTACAAGATCTATAATCTACTTCTTTGCTTTGATTTCCCAGCTGTCCTCATCTGTGCCTTGAATGTAAGACCATATTGATGCGAGCTATTGGCCTAGCTTCGTGGAAGAATGTGAGAGCGAGAGTTTGTCAGGACACAATCAAAATACCACACATATTTTAAAATAGAGTGCTTGAAAATATGGGAAATGTAAATGAGATTTTCAAGTTGGAAAGTCATTTTAATGAGCAAGATTAAACTTAAAATCAGTATTCTATAAATCAGGAAACATTTTTAAAAATTTAAAATATATGAATGGAGAAAGTATATAAGACCCAAAGAAGCAAATTTTATCATCATATCTCTCAGAAGATCCTAAAGGTTAAACTCTAACTGAAGTGAAATACACAGAATTACAGAGAAGAATGTGAAATTAGACGTAAGAAGTAAATTGGAGAACAAATTACAATATGCATTGACTGTAAAAGAAAAACAGTAAAATATTCTGTAATTATATCAAAGACATTAAGGAAGATAACATAAAAGAATCTTGGTTGATTAAATTGCATTTAATCTTTGTTTTACATTATTATTTTAAATTAGTTCATAACACAAGACATAGATATTTTAATTCTTAGCAGTTACTTTTCTTTTTTTTTTTTTTTTTTTTTGAGAGAGACTTTTTGCTATAGGACACTCACCAGAGAGACAAAGTGAAAAATCACCCACCAGGGAGGATGGCCATGTCACAATCTCTTTTCCTTCAGTCACCTTTCAGAATTTTCTATAAGCACGTACATGCGCCTGTCATGAGTTTTAAGCCACTGGATTTAGGATTCAAACTGTGGTGGACTACATGGGAGTCCAATGATGTAACCATTCTGCCATCTTCTGGTCTCTCTTAGCAGTTACTTCTATAAAACTAAGAAAAGCCAATAAATGAAGTGGACTTATATTTGCTTCTGTAAGACCATATTCCTAGTCAATTCAAGGCTTTTTTTGATCATTAAAATTACACATTTTGGTGTAAAGAGCATAAAAAGGTCTCCAATATTGCCACAAATACTACACATAACACCAAATAACATTTGCTGAACACCTACTCAACGCAATAGATTTTTTAATTCATGTAAATTATCTTCATTACCCCTATGAGGTTAGATGAATGCTCTTGAACGCATTACCTGAGTAAAAAATTAGTTATAATAAAACTGATATGCCTGAATCAGTTGTGGAATAAATTGATAGTGAGTAACTGGAAATATTATGAAGAGAATGGGCATTTCAAACATCACAGTTTCACCAGTGTTTCTCTGTATTGTCGTCTCCTCTGCCTGAGGGAAACACTTCATGTTAATTCATCTATTTTGCTTTAAAATGTTAAACTTTTGATCTTTTTTTTATCTCTTTCTTTTATATGCTTTTATTAATCTGTTGATCTTCTTTTATTTTGTGCCCTTTGAAGTTCACATTAAAAATACGACTGCTTTTGGGGAAAAGGCATGTTGAGGGGCAAGAGTAGAAATTAAAAGGCTATTGTAAAGAGAGTCTGACGCCTTTGGCAAGAATTCTTAAGGGTGTCACAAATACTAATACAATTCTGGGACATGGGTATTAAACCTGAGACGGAAAAAGAATGCTTGGGGCCCAGGGAAAGGCTGTACTGTACCGGTACATGGTGGTTGGTCACATAGAGGAGATTCATTTGCAAGTCTCAGGCTGTGACAGAGGGATTGCAATAGAAAACGGCTTTAAATTCTTGCACTAAAAATTTAGGTTACATTGAGGAAAAGGTTTTTCGGGTGAAAGGTGTTAAGTGCTGGAATGAGTTACAAAGAGAAGGTGTCATATCTGCTTTCTGGAGGTTTTTACAAACAGGGTAGTTTCTCCTCTCTGTGGGATGATTTAAACATGAGGGATGAACTATGTGGCCTTTCTGGTTCATTTCCAGCCTTGTAATTCTGTGAAGAAAT
Source organism: Tupaia tana (assembly GCA_026018925.1). Lineage (NCBI taxonomy): Eukaryota > Metazoa > Chordata > Mammalia > Scandentia > Tupaiidae > Tupaia > Tupaia tana. The sequence continues at coordinate 48,724,304 of JAKSZU010000004.1, read as the reverse complement.
AAAATATTTCGTCAGAACTGCTCATAAATTCCATTAGGCTGCCGTTAGTACTCTCGATGGTAAACGAGTTGCTAAAGATTTCTTCTAAATTTTCTGGTTTTACTCTATAAATAAAACTTGAACTTCTTGGTGGCTGTAAAATTTTGTTTTAAGAATATTAAGTAAAACTCTTTTAATTGTGTAAGTCAACACAATTTTGCAATGCAACACTCAGAAAGACTTGATTTCTAGGTCTGTTGGAGATAAGATTGTATGCTAAGAGGTAGTGTTGTTTTGTTCTTACTAAATATTTATTACATACTTAGTTTTAGTTGACACTGTATTAGGCACTAAAAAGAAGAAAAGAAGTCCCTTCTTTTTGGAATAAAGACTTAGTGAAAATGTCAAACAGTAATTAGAAAGAATTGGGACTCAGTACGAATAAGTACAATGAGGAGACATGGCACGTGAGAGAAGAGATGTCACCAACAGGGATGTATGTGTGTGAGAGAGAATGTGAGTGTACATGAGTATGCACATCTGCGAGTGTGTGTGTGCGTAGATAAGTTAAGAAGACGGTTGGAAAAAGATGAAAACCGATCTGTGTTCTAAAACATTAGTATTCTTTTTTAAAGTGAAGTTAAGAGAGAATAATATGTTAGAAGCAATATATGTTTAATGGTTCTGAAAAATCAGAGACATGAGATGTTTGAAATTCTTCCAGTATTTCATAAGTCTTAAATATTGGCTAGAAGGGTACAGAAAAAAGATGCAGCCCAAGGCTGGATTATGAAAGAACTTCAATATTGAGCTATGTGATTTGAAGTTAATTTTGAAACTAAAGACATTTTAAGTAAAGGATGTGACATTTATATTTGAAGGCAATAGCTCTCATTACTGTGTGAACCGAGTTTATTTTTGAGGGTTATAGTTACCCCTTTATAAATTATCATGAAATCTTAACTTTATTATTTTAAGAAGGCCAAACACATTAGGGAGATAATCATGTAGGATCTAGAGATGGCTTCAGTGTATTCTTCCTTTAATTTAGACACATTTGGAGATATGTTTATATTAAATTTAATTAGTCTATAACTGATTCTAAAAATTACTCAAGTTAGCATTAAATATTAAATATCCACAGTTCAAAATTACTAAAATGTGGAATGCCAACATTATATGATCAATCCACTTAGAGATGTTAGGATGGAGGAGAAAAAGATATGATCTTTGATATTAGTTTAACTTGTTTTAGTCCTGACTCCAAACTCCCAAAATTTCAAAACTGAAAATCTAACCTTTTTGACTCCAATTTTCTGATTGTTGAAACAGAACTAATAAAATTTAACCTACAGGAATTTTTGTGAGGATTATTGAAACAGCACATGTAAAACACTTAGAGATTTCAGCACCTAAAAAATACTCCATAAATGTTAGTCTGGCCTTGTACAGATTTGTAAAACACAATAAAGTTTCTTGGGGAATATTTCTCCTAAAGAAATATATATCATCTACATCGAAGAATACAGATCGGAGAAAAAGTTGACAATAAAACAGAAATATCTAGTAACAGTAACATGAGGAGTTCCACAGGAGAGAAGTTGAAGCACTGATGACTGCAAAAAAATTTTCACTTGGAAATTGTAGATTTTTATCTCCATGTTTTGGTGGGAAAACATAGTGCCTTTCACTTTTACCATATCAGCTGTGTGACAGGCAATGTATTTTTATAACACAAATAGGGGCCAGCCTCTGGCATGGTGGTTAAGATGTTGGATACCATATGGCTGACTGTGCAGTTCAAGTTCCAGACCTGGTGGCCTGAGATATATGCCAAGCGTGTATGTGTGTGTACCCAGAATCCCAAAAGAAGAGAGAAATGCAGAAGGGATTGCTGCGTGATTATTCCCTATTGGGAGGTAGGAGGTGCTTTCTCACTTTTTTTTCAGAATAACTAAGAATAAAAAAATTAAAAATGGTAAGTGCTGGCGGGGGGTGTGGTGAAAGGATAACTCTCTTACACTGCTGGTGGGAATATAAATTGGTCCAGCCACTGTGGAGAATAATTTGGAGATTCCTCAACAATCTACAAATAGAACTACCACATGATCCAGCAATCCCACTCCTTGATATCTACCTAAAGGACAGAAGAATTCTTAATCAAAAAAGTGCTGGCACATCCATATTTATTGCAGCATTATTCACAATTGCTAAGATATGGAACCAACCCAAATGCCCACAAACAGATGAATGGATTGAAAAACTATGACACATATACTCTATGGAATACTACTCAGTCATAAAAAAATGAAATAAAATAAAATAAAATAAAACAAGACCCTGGCTTTTGACAGAAAGTGGATGAATATGGAAGATTTACTGCTGAGTGAAGCAAGCCAGGCTATGAAGGAGAGACATCGTCCCCACTTAATATATACCTAGTGTCTGCACTCTATGACTGAAACTGAATGACTGAAGGATATAGAAACACAGTAAATGGTTTTAAATACCAAATATAGTGTGGAAAGAGGGTGGGTTAAGGAGTAGACACTGAGGAAGGACGTTTAGAGGAAAAATAGAGAGGCAAAGCATTAAGGGGACAAAGAAATGGGTTATTATCTGGTGAAGGATAACCATATAGTATTGTCAACTGGACCTGTGAGAAATGAACACATGTTAGAATTTTCACTTTGCAAGCTAAAGTAACGTTATTGAATATATAAAAGAAATTGAAATAATAATAAAAATTAGATAAAATCATAGAACAACAGTAACAGCAAAAATAAATGAATATTTTTTTAAAAAAGGAACTTTGCCTAAAACTTAAAGCCAGGAAACAGGTTAGGACTCTGTTCAAATAGTAGGTATATGAATCTATCAGCAGTTTCAGACAGGACAAAAATCCTTAAAACTGGAAAACAAAGCCTAGAAGAAAATCAGCAATGTTTTAGTCAAAAGTCATAAAATGCTATTCCACCAGTTCAGCCTCATGTACTTAATCTGTCTTCAGGTGTGGTTCGATCTTCCTGACATAATTCTGGGATATAATATTCAGCTCCAGACTTGTCTCTATGATTAAGTTGGCCATTTTCTTAGTTGTGAACTCTTATATCTGTGTGTTTGTATTTAATTATCCTGGTGTAGCACTCACTTGAGAACTTCTTGGAAATCTGGTCTGGTGTTGGTAAATTCTTTCAGACTTTGTTTATCTGAGAATGTTCTTGTATTTTCTTTCCATATGAAGGATAATCTTGCTGGGTACAGTATTCTTAGTTTAAATTGCTTTTCCCTTAACACTTCAAAGGTATTTTCCCATTCTTTCCTCACCTGTATTTTTTTCTAATGAGAGGTCCACTGTTAGCCTGATGGGAAATCCTTTGTAGGTAACTTGACATTTCTCTTTTGCCAGTCTTAATATCTTGTCTTTGTCTGTGGTTTTGGTCAGTCTGGCTATACTGTGTCTTGGAGAAGATTTTCTTGGGTTGATTCTATTTGGGGTCCTTTGTATTTCTTGGGACTGAATCTTTGAATGCCTCTCTAGGTTTGGAAAATTTTCTTCCAAAATTTCATAGGATAGATTATCAATGTCCTTATAAGTCTCTTCACCTTCTGGGATACCAATTATCTGGATGTTTCGTTATTTGACGGTATCTAGTATTTCTCATATATTATTCGCATTTTGGGGGCAATTTTTTCGGTCTTCGAGGTGGATTTTTCTAGGCCAGCAATTCTATCTTCTACACCTGAGATTTTATTTTTGTATGATCTAATCTGCTTTTAATACTTTCAAGGGAGGTTTTAAATTGCTGTATTACAGCCTTTATCTCTAACAGGTCCATTTGATTCTATTTTATAGTGTATATTTCCTCTTTTAGATCTTGCAAGAATTTCTTCACCTTCTGGAAATTGTCAGCTCCTTTCTCCTGCCTCTTCTGCAGTTCATTTTCTCTCTTCTCTTCCATCTCTGTTAGCTTTTTCACTATGAATATTAAAAATTCTTTATCTGACATTTTCATGAGTTACATTGTACTGTCTGAGGATGAAGAAAAGTTATTCTTTTCCCTAAAAGGAGAGGTATTTTCTTCCTTTCCCAAATTTCTTGTGGACCTGAAATGATTTCTAGTCTCTGACAGATGGTGCGTTTCTTCCTAATTCTTGAGTTCAATCTGAGCATTCAGAGGTGTACAGAAAGAGATGATCTGCAATCTCTCTTCCTTCTGTTGTCACTCTTTGATTCACTGGGAATAGAGAAATATTATGACCCTAATTGCATTCAGATGTTTGGATCCTGTTCACTTGGACTTGTCTAGACACTCAGTGAGTAGAGGCTGAGCAGTCAATGAATATAAATGAAAGTTCAGTTTTTATACAGGAATATCCAAATATTTTATCACTTTTGCTAAAAATACTATCTCTTTCAAATAACTATGTCATCTGCAAATAGTTTTACTTCTTCCTTCCCAACCTGAAAATCTTTAGTTTCTTTGTCCTGACTTATGCACTAGCTAAAACTTTTCATTTAACAATGATGAATAAAATAAGTGAGGACTGACATCCTTAATTTATTCTATATCTTTTAAAGAGGCATTCAATTTTCCTCCATTAAATATGATTATAGATTTTTTTTTGATAGATGTACTTTGTAAGGTTGAGGAAATTTCTTCTTTTTCTAAAAGACGTTTTTTTGTTGTTGTTTTTTGCTTTTTTTTGCCTAGGGGGCTTGTGCTTCAGAAAGAGAGAGACAGGGACCAGAAGTTAGCGTAATAGCTATGTCGTTGGACTCCCACGTAGTCGACCGCGGTTTGCGTCCCGGACTCAGTGGCTTAAAACTCACCCCGGGCACGTGTGCGTGCACGCCCAAGATCCCGAGAGGAGAATGGAGGAGAAGGGATTGCGGCGTGTCCATCCCCCCTGGGGGGTGATTTCCTGCTTTCTGTCTCTCTGTCTCTCTCTGTCTGTCTGGCGAGCGCACGTGCCCTATAACAAAAACCTCTCCAAAAAAAAAAAAAAAAAGAAAAGAAAGAGACAGACACAGTGAGAAGGGAAGTGAGAAATCACCTCCTCCAGGGCAGATGCCTGTGCTGCAGGCCCTTCTTTTCCATTCTCCCCTTAGGATTTTGGGCTTGCACACACACACACACAGCACGAGTTTTAAACCACCAGGTCCAGGACTCAAACTACGGTCACCCATGTGGGAGTCCAGCAACATAACTGCTACGTCATCTGCTGACCCCAGAAATTTCTTTTTATTCCCAGATTGCTGAGAGTTGTTTAGTCATGAATGGATATTGAAGTTTTTCAAGTGCTTTTTTCTGTACTAATAAAAATAATCATATTTTTTGGTTGTTAATATAGTAATTATATTGATTAATATTTGAAAAACCATGCTTATACTTTTGAGAAAAACCCAACTTGGCCATGTTGTAATATGCTTTACACATGTGGTTGCATTATTATGTGTAGAATTCTTGCCTATGTTCATGCGGGATATTAATTTGTAGATTTATTGCAATGTGTTTTTCTAATTTTCATATAAGGATGATGGTGGTCTGATAGAAGAATGAGAAAGGACGTTCTTCTCTTTGATATTCTGGCAGAACTTACGTGAAATTAGTATTTATTTCTTACATGTTTGAAACAAAAATTCTTTGTTGAAGCTATTTGAGCATTGGAGTTTTCTCTTTGGAAAGGCTTTTAATTATAAGTTCTTTTTTCTTTCCATAAAATATACCACTATTCAGATTGTCTATTTATTTTTAAGTGAACGTCAATCATTTTTTTTTTTAAGGAATTTGTCTATTTTATCTAAGTCAAAGGTAGGCAAACTTTTTCCTAAGGACCTACAAAGTAAGTATTTTAAGTTATGCAGGCAGAATTAAGCTCTTATGTATGTACTTATATAATCACTTAACTGTTTATAAATATAAAAACCATCCTCAGCTCATGGGCCATGAAATAAAGCTAAACTAAGTTATAACCTAAATAGGTATCCAGGGCAGTTTTTAGGATGATGATTTTTATCTCTAGAAGTTTTTATTTCATTTTGTTTGGTTTTGTTAATATTCCATGTCTGTTTGCAATTTTCTTACCATAGAGAAACTACTGAAGCCTCACCCTATTTAACAGATACACAATGCCCTATTTTCCATCTGGTTTATGGAAAGAGAAACTATTGCCGTGGGGCCAGCTATTAGTGCAGTGGTTAAGCCAGCTGGAACCCACATACCCAACTGTGTGACTCAAGTTCTGGACCTGCTAGCTTCAGGAATATGCTGGCTGCATGTGCATGCATGCCCAAAAATCCTGAGAGGAAAATGGAAAAGGGATTGTGCTTTGAGCATCCCCTCTGGGCATAATTTCTTTCTCCCCCTCTCTCTATCTTGCAACCTGTCAAGCACACGCACCAAATAGGAAAAACTTAAAAAGCTAAATGAAACAAAAACAAAACAACTATTGCCGTGTGAGACATGTGAAGAAGGGATACTCTTCTCTCTTCTTTCAGATGCTTTTTTTCTCACGTAGCACTTCTTACTGCTTTACTGAATAAATGTCTTTAAACAAAAACAATACAGAACCAATGAATATTTTAGCACTTTTTACAAGTTAAAAAGAGTAATGCTCGGACCAGAAGTTAGCGTAATGGCTATGTCTGGACTCCGACGTAGTTGACCGCGGTTGGCGTCCTGTACCCGGGTGCGTGCGCGTGCGTACCCAAGATCCCAAGAGGAGAATGGAGGAGAAGGGATTGCGGCGTGGCCATCCCCCCCTGGGGGGTGATTTCTCACTTTCTATCTCTCTGTCTCTCTGTGTCTGTCTGGCGAGCGCACGCGCCCTATAGCAAAAACCTCACCAAAAAAAAAAAAAAAAGAGTAATGCTCAAGTCAATATATCATAAAGATTTTAAATGGCAAAATTTGTTGTAAAAACTGTGTTTTGTGCGTTCAGGCTAATTTTGCGTGTGTATAAGTGTGTGTGATTACATAAATACACTCCTTTACTTTTTTCTACTGAGCTAACTTTATATGTAATGTATTTTATGTGTTACATTTTATACAAGTTGTTTTTAGTGTATTATACTTGCTCAGCAAGTATTTCTTTCTTAATTATTTATTTATTGTTGTTATTTTTCTTAATTCTCTATAGGTCACATGTGCTCATCAGAGAGAGATAGAAGGGGGAGAGAGAGAGAGAGAGAGAGAAAGTTAGAAAGCAAGCTGCCAGGTCATGAACTTGAACTGCTGGGACCAGCAGTTAGTGTAATGGCTATGTTGCTGGACTCCCATGTAGTCGACTGCAGTTCAAGTCCCGGACCTGGTGGCTTAAAACTCACGCCGGGCGCGTGTGTGAGCATGCCCAAGATCCCGAGAGGAGAATGGAGGAGAAGGGATTGCGACATGGCCATCCCCCCCTGTGGGTGATTTCTCACTTTCTGTCTCTCTGTCTCTGTTTGGCAAGAGCACGCGCCCTATAGCAAAAACCTCTCAAAAAAAAAAAAAAAAAAAAAAAGGAACTTGAACTGCCATAAGCCATATGGGAGTCCAGCACCTTTACCACTGCACAACCTGCTAGCCCCCAGAAAGCATTTCTTTTTTTAAAGAATTATTTTATTTAACTTTATTTATTTAAAGCAAGCCACTAGGTCCGAGACTCGAACCACGATTGACTATGTGAGAGTCTAGCGGCCTCAACCACCACTCCACCTGCCAACCCACAGAGAGTATTTCTTAATTGAAACATTACTTGTAATCATAATATCTTTGAAACCACATATGCTTACGTAAAAAGTTTTTAAATAATATTTTAAATTATAAGCAGAACATTCATTAAGAATCCTTTGGTCCTTTAGAACTAAACGTGATATCTCTATCTATAGGTTATATATAATACTTTTATATGAAGGGAATTACTAGATAATTGCTCTTTTATAGAGAGCAAAAATAAACTCATTCTTAAAATACACACAAATTGGACAGTAAACATGGTTCTTAGTTTAATTTTAAAATATGAACCAAAATTAAGAATCTATTTTTATATATGCTTTGAAACTAGCTCCTAAGGGGGGGGGGGGACTAAATCAGGAAGGAAAACAAAAGAATAAAGCCAAGGAAATGACATTTGATAGAAAATGCAAATGCTAACAACCTAAAGGTACCACCTGTCTGCCTTCCTTTAAAACTACAGAAATATGTGCTTTGCAACTGAGTTCCGTCTGACGTTCATAGCCGAGAGGCCCGCACCTGGTAAGAGCAGGGTCCACTGGCAATCTTATTTGTCATCTGAACTTCCCACACTTTTGGTGCAGACCTGGAGAGGCAACATTAACAGATGGAGCATGACTGCGGCATGAAAAACATTCGGTGGGAACCATGTGCCGATATATTTAGCCATGGAATTATGTGAAAGGTCTTACAATTTGAGAAATTGATCAGGGAACAGACCATTGCTGAATCAAACGGAAAAGAAAGAGAAGGAAAATTGCACACAACGTGGGAAAGCTTTAGCAGAAGCAGATTACATTTATGAAATTAAATATCCAGTACTTTCCTCCACATCTTTCACTTCATAGATTTCATTTCCCCTTATATTCTAATACAACAAACATATATTGATGGACAAAAGCTGTGGCAAATATATATAGCAGTTAAAATTAAAGATTGTTATAGGAATGAAACTGTTGATTCTGTTTTTTTTTTAAATGGAAGTTTCTCATGTTTTGGTTTTTATTCTTTTTAACATATTTATAATTGTCATTTGTTCTAAATATACACTAGAAAACATGAGTCCATAAAATTGACAAGAGCCATTGATTCGAATTTTAGAATTACATATTTCTAAGTATATATTTATATGTATTGTTTGAATGGAGAGTCCCTCACAGATATTAGATGTATGCAACCATACTGACATAAAATTCAATTAGAATTTTTCATCATGATGATGTGGTTTGGTGATATATACATGTTTTACATAAACAGAGGTAGGAGTCCATGACTTAAGCAGTGAGTTAAAAAATAATTATGAACTAGGGCCAGCAGGTGGCATGATGGCAAGGCATTAGACTCCCACATGTCTGACCAAGGTCCTAGTCCTGTTCCCGACAGCATGAAAATCACACTGAGTGTTTGTGTGCCTGAAATCCCAAGAGGAGAAGGAGTAGAAGGGATTACAGTGTGGTCATCCTTCCTGGGGGATGATTTCTCACTTCTCTCTTTATCTCTGTCTCTCTCCATCTCTCTCCAGTGAGTGCCTATACCTTATGGCAAAAATCTAAAATAATAATAATGATAATAATGAAGATTCCCAACAGATATATTAAAAAGCATGTTTTGTAATCCATACTTTCTATACAATACCTACTGTGTGCCAAAATATTTCATAGTTTTTTTTTTACCCTTAAAACAATCCTGCAGTGGATATTGTTCATTTCATTTTACAGATGAGGAAATTAAATTTGGACAAGTCACATTCCAACTTTGTTCTTTATAATTCTGCATTCTGTGCTTCTCCCCAATCCTATGATGACTTTTCCCAACCCAAATTCCAAAACAGCAGTTTTGTTTGTTGGTTTTGCACTGTCATCACTGTTAAAATGAAATAACCTTATTTTCTCATTGAAGAAAAGTTTATTTTTGTCCCACACTCATCTGAGATCGTATAAATCTTGTTTAATGTTTCAGAGTGTGATTCAGCTATCAGATTTAAAAACCAGCTCTGACATTCTCTAACACCGTGTCCAGTAATGAATTCCGTGACTTCTCTTTCCGTTCAGTATGTTCATCTATGAAATGCCGACAGGACCAGCTCAGTTATGCAGTAGTGATGTGCTGCTTGAGAGAGGCTAGATCACTGGAAAGACCAAGGGTTCAGGTTCCAGTCTACCTGTATATGCTGGTTGGGTCTACTCATGGTCCTGGTTGGCTGCAAGGGCTTCAAGAGAATTTCAGGATAAGACCTTGTTGATTGTCTTTGCTTTTTTCCTTCTTCTGTCTGTCTCTCACACTTATGAAAATAGTATTAGGTCCTCGTGAAAGTCATGATGTAGTGTTCTATGCTGTTCTATGCAAAAATGCATCATGACTTTCCCCATGACCCAAAAAAATAAACTTAAAAAAAAAGTTTTAATGAAGGTAATACCATTTCAAAAACTTCTAAACATATTTAAATGGCCCAGTTAATTCCCAAGAACATAGGGACCAGCAGTTGGTGCAATGGCTATGCTGCAGTCCCATGTAGTTGACTGCAGTTCGAGTCCTGGACAGGGAGGCTTAAACTCATGTCGGGTGCGTGTGCATGCGTGCCCAAGATCCCAAGAGGAGAATGGAGGAGAAGGGATTGTGGCATGGCCATCCCCCCGTGGGGTGATTTCTCGCTTTCTGTCTCTCTATCTCTCTCTGTCTTTCTGGCGAGCGCACACACCCTATAGCAAAAACCTCTCAAAAAAACAAATTCCCAAGAACATAATAAATGTTCAATCAATGTTTGCTACTGTTTTCTTATTATCAAAGATGGATAGATAAGGACATTAGACTTTTATTTAGAATTTAGATATATATTATATGAGCTAGTAGAATTTAATATCTAGAGGGACCAGCAGGTGGTGTGGTGGTTAAGGCGCTAGACACTCTCACATGGCCAGCCACGGTTTAAGTCCTGGACCTGGTGTCTTGCTTTCTCACTTTCCTTCTCTCTCTCTGTGTGTCTAACTCTGGTCAAATTAAAAAATAAATGAATGGATAAATAAATAAATAATTTTTTTAGAGAATTTAATATCTAGAATCTCTGCCTTTCCAGCTGTGTCTTTGGAATAGGCTATTAAAAAGAGGACTCTAGTTATACTTGTTACTGGTAAATAGTTGTATTGCTTGCAACAAAATTGCAGGTTAGTGAGATAAAGAAATTCTTTGACATGTTGATACTTAATTAACTCCCAAGTATATTGAAACAGCTGAAATGTTAGCATGCTCTCTATACTATGAATCTCTGTTAGCCAGGAAGCTTTACATGCTACAAACAAGTAAACACAGGGAGTGTCCCAGTACTAGGTCATCGAGAAAGTCATGACATATTTTTCTGTTTTTCCATGCAAAAATGTGTCATGATTTTCATGACCACCCAATTTGAACCCTTATGCAAGAGTATTATCCAGGTTATACTTTTATTGAATCACATTTAAGTGTGAAACTACTCTAAAATTTTTGAAAAGATAAAGAATTTGAGTTTTTATATTAAGAAAAACAATATCCCCAAACCAATTTTTGCATTTCGCTAGAACTCTGGACTAGATAATCATAAGTACCAAGTAAAGTTCTTCATTAGGAACTTGATGACTATTTTTAAAAACTTAAAATACCACGAATATTTTAGCTTCACAGTTTTGTTTAAGTCTATTTAAAGCCACTGTCTTATATACTGTTAAAAACCTCTACAGAAATTTTAAAAGGTACAGCATTCTTGCCATCATTAGTACGTGAGGAAACAGGGTCTCAGAACTAAGTGACTGGTCCAAAATTTAAAAAGACAAAAAGCTGTTCAAAGATATGTCCAGGAGTAGAGTTTATATTTCCAATTTAAATTCTTTATACTTTTTATCATACCAATAGAAAAGTTGCATTTTGATTGCACATCTTTCCTCTTCAAAATATCTAATGAGTCATGTAACCAGAACCAAGAAGTTTCTGTATTTAGTAAATCTGCACAGAAAAGTCATCAGGCATAACTAACTGCTATCACAGCCATCTTTAAAAGAGCGTATGAGAGAAATGACTTTGATAATGTAACAGAAAACATTACAGAAGCAGAAGACAGTATTTTATTTGATGAGTTTAACAGTATCTCAACTAATAAATTGGCTGTCATTCTTGCCCAGTGTGGAGATAAGGGGGAGGAGGACGTGGAGATGCCCTTTTTGGCATGCCAGTTCGCAATTACCCCATGACAGAGCACAGTTTTACTATGATTGATGAAACATTTCAGGAAGAAAGGGTTTAAATGGAGGAATTTTATTAGGTTTTGAAATGACATTGCTAACAGTAACGCTAGGGAAAAATAAACATAAAAACATTTTAAATAGATAGCAGGTACGCAGCCTAATCCAAACTGCCTAGAATGTCCTTGCTGTTTTCACTTACTTCTGTATCATATATGGGGATGTAAACAACTTAATTCTAAGGTTATTGTGCGACCTTTTCTGCTTTGTGCTTTGATCAGAAACAGTGTCTGAAATAAAAATGAGATACCCCCAAGACTTCAGTGGTTTGTCATAAAAGTCTGTTATTAAACATAAAAAAAAAAGCAGTAACTACATACTCAGAGCTGGAAAAGCACCAGAGTGGTAAAGAAATGTGCATTTTACAGTAATATCAGGATCACTCTGATCTTGAACATTCATTTTCAAGTTGGACACAGATTTTGAATCGGTCTTCTTTGCTCTTAAGTGTTCGTATTTCAGGTTATATAATCAGTTTTATCATCCCATATTGGGTCAGATCACTGGTCCAGAAAATAAGGCATCATGTCTTTTCCCAGGGTCTGTACTGTTAGTTAAATCATCTCTGCACAGCTCAATGTACCTCACCAGTAGCATAAGGCCGCAAAACTGATGGAGGAAAGCAATTTCTAACTGACTCTTTAGGCAATTATTTTAGGGCTGGAAGCTTGATATTTGATTATACTTGGTATCATTTTCAATTTAAATAGCTATAAATTACATCTTTTTTTTTTGAAACGCAACAATTTTTAAATCAATGAACTCTTCTAAAAATTGAAGAAATATCTACATATTGATTATCTGCTCCATAAAACAGTGTGTTTTTTTTTTGCATGCTTTAATTATTTCTTGGGGCCTCGAGTTTATTACATGTAAATTTATTTTCGTCTTGTTTTATGACGAGATCATGTAAAATAGTGAAATGACGTATGATTTGAAACCAGCCAAACACAAATGATAAGAGAATAGGTTTGTGGCATGCTGCAGAATAAAGTTAGATTTGTCTTAAAAAGTAAACAAATGTATTTAAACCTGCTCAAATGAAATTTAGAAATTCAAGGTTCACTTTCCACAGTCCTAAAGTAGACCTCAATTATACAGATGTAGTTCGAAGCTTCCATCTCACTAAGGCAATTTCGCAAGGCAGACAAACGTAATCTTGGAAGCTCCTAGTAGTGAGAATGCTGCTCTCCGGGCCTCGTTGCCTCACTTCATTTCTGAGCTCTGTTTCATTCTGTTTCGTTTTAAATTCATAATAGAATATGTGGGTGCACAGGCAAGAGAGAGGGATACATGAGTACTCTCCACAGGGTCTGGTCACACTGATCCAGTCCCTTGGATCCTGGGCCCTTGCTCACACCAGGCGTGTGTCAGCTGACCAGGCTGGGGATTGGACCTCAGTCATCATGTGGGATCTACCTTCTCTTGAACAGTGCTTTTAATTGCTGTGTCATAGAGCTGGCCCAGAAATAGTTTTTAAAACCAAACACTCTTTTACAAAATGTAAAAGTTTTTGGAAAAAAAAGATTCAATTTCACATAAATGAAAAATAAAATAAAAGTCACGTTTGTATTTCAGTGAGAGTTACAAAAAGTATACACCTCTAAATAAGCAACTCTCTTAAAAGATCCAAGAGAGGCCCAGTTGCAGTGCTCCATGCTGTGGACGTTGTGCTTCACAGGTTAGGGTCTCCCATGTGGTCTGATTTCCAGTCCAACATAATGGCAGGACACAGTGGTGTGTACCCGCCACCTCAGCCACTCACGAGGCTGACCTTGAACTGACCTGGGTAACAGCCAATCTCTGTTTAAAAAATAGCTGAGGAGGGACCAGCAGTTAGCATAATGGTTATGTAGCTAGATTCCCATGTAGTCAACCATGGTTCAAGTCCAGGACCTGGTGGCTTAAACCCATGCCGCGCACGTGTGTGTGCGTGACTAAGATCCTGAGAGAAGAATGGGGGAGAAGGGATTGCAGCATGACCATCCCTCCCGGGGAGTGATTTCTTGTTTTCTGTCTCTCTCTGTCTGTCTGGCAAGCGCATACTCCCTGTAGCAAAAACCTCTCCAAAAAAAAAAAGAAAAAAAAAAAAGCCGAGGGGAGGACTAGCAGATGGCATAATGGCTACTTTACTGGACTCCCATGTAGTCAACCATGGTTTGAGTCCTGGGCCCAGTGGCTTAAACTCACACTGGGTGCGTGTGCGTGTGTGCCCAAGATCCCAAGAGGAGAATGGAGGAGAAGGGATTGCAGTGTGGCCATCCCCCGTTTGGGGGGGGGGGGGGTGATTTCTTGCTTTCTGTCTGTATCTCTCTGTCTTTCTGGCAAGCTCCTGTGCCCTATAGCAAAAATCTCTCCAAAAAGATAAATAAATAATAGCTGAGGGGCCACCAGATGGCATAGCAGTTACGTTGCTGGATTCCCACGTGGCCAACCACGGTTCAAGTGGCTTAAAACTCACTCAGAGCGCATGTGCAAGCATGCCCAAGATCCCAGGAGGAGAATGGAAGAGAAGAGATTGTGGTGTAACCATCCCCCTGGAAGGTGATTTCTCCGTGTCCTTCTCGCTGTCTCTCACTGTCTCTCCCTCTCTCTCCCAGGCAAGCCCACACACCCTAAGGCAAAAACTTCCAAAAAATAATAAATCTCTCTCTGTCTCTCTCTGTCTCTCTCTGGTGAATGTATGTGCCCTATAGCAAATTAAAAATAATAAATAAGTAAAAACAGAGCCTGGTGGCCTGGCATATGCCTGTAATTGCTGCTAAGTGATGTGGGAGGATGATGTCATTGTGAGACTCTGTTTAAAAAAATAAAAGGATGAGAGAGTTATTTCAACCAATCAGTAAGCAGTGGAAAGGTGGTGTTTTTCAGGATCTTTCACTTGTTTTCTTTTTTATTCATGATTGAGCACATGAACATGCATGTGAATGGGCGAGAGGAGAGAAAGAAAGAGAACACCCTCTTTTGTAACCTACAGGGTGTGGTCACACTATGATCTCCTTCCTTCAGTCCCCCAGACTGTCAGATCTTGAGCACTCATGCAAGTACCCAGTGGTTTCAGGCTGGCTAGACTGGGGATTCAAACTGTGGTCGCCATGTGGGATCTGGCTTCACTGCAGCAGCACATTAGCAGAGCACTATAGGGCCTGCCTTGGGCGTTTCACTTACTAAACTGAAGATGGAATCTAAAGTTAGCCAGTATTCTTCACAATGTTATTTGGATGGTTTGGGGTGGTTAGAATTTCTTAAATAATTCAAAATATTTTTACTGGATATTTAAGCCCTTGTTTATTCTTAATATTATGTCACTTCTGTGAATACTCTCATAGGTAACTTTAACCAAGTCTCTGAACCTTAGAATTCATATCCAGGAGAAGGATCCCTTGGAATAAGGATATTACCACTTATAGAGCTCTGAGTCCTGTACTCTACTGCCGTCAGCTGATTTCTTTTTTTTTTTTAGAGGTTTTTGCTATACACGTGTGCTCACCAGACAGAGAGAGACAGAGAGACAGAAAGCGAGAAATCACCCCCCAGGGGGGATGGCCACGCTACAATCCCTTCTCCTTCATTCTCCTCTTGGGACCTTGGGAACACACGCACACACGCCTGGTGTGAGTTTTAAGCCACCAGGTCCGGGACTTGAACCGCGGTTGACTACATGGGAGTCCAGCAACATAGCCATTACGCTAACTGCTGGTCCCCCATCAGCTGATTTCTGAGGACTCTGATTGTACAGACTCTGGTTCGGTATTCTCTGAAGTCTTTATATTCTCTCATGTACAGCTGTAAGAAATTAAAATGTTCAAGTAATGTAAAACAAGTTGATGAATAAAATCAAAGTAAATAAAATTGAATTTTATTGCTTTTGTGAGTTGCTTTCGAAAGGTCAGGAGACCAGGCCACCTACCAGTCCATGCATTACCCTGACACTACTTAGGAAGAAAACATACACAAAAGTCAGGGTGGAGGCACCACCGGCTCCAGATGTCAAGAAGGATGATGTGCGTGCACCTTTGCTATCTCTCTATAAGGACTCAGTCTGATTGAACAATCTTTGTCCTGGTGAATGATGGTTTTCAACATGGCTAATGCTATAACTTTTTTGACTAATCACAAGACAACTATCTAGTCTAAAAAGCTGAGTATAATTTTTAAATATATCTTATCAAATTTATAGCTGAATATTGATCCTGCATTTGCTATTTTTTAATTTCTTTGGTTAATAGTAAGGATGAATATTTATTTACAGAGCAATGATCTATTTCTATTTTCTTCTGTGAATTACACTCATTTCTCTTTTTTGGAGAGGTTTTTGCTATAGGGCACATGCACTCGCCAGTAAGACAGAGAGAGACAGAGAGACAGAAAGCGAGAAATCACCCTCCAGGGGGGATGGTCACACCGCAATTCCTTCTCCTCCTCCTCCATTCTCCTTTCATGATCTTGGACATGCACACACATGTGCCTGTCGTGAGTTTAAGCCACCGGGTCCAGGACTCAAACCATGGTCAACTACATGGGAGTCCAGTGACATAGCCATTACGCTAACTGCTGGTCCCAACACTCATTTCTATTTTCTAAAAGATATGACATTTCCATTATGATTTCAGCTTTGTTCTTTGTCCTATTCATTATTTAGAATTGTTTTTAGATTTTGTCATTGTTTTTTCCCAAACATTACATAATTTTAATTAAAAGATTTTGTCAACTTTTTATGCATTAGATTCCTAACTTAATTCACTGTAGTCAGCAATACTATTCTATATTATGCATTATGAAAAATAATACCGAGCAACCTAATTTAGCATGAAAGATTTGAAAAATAGTGGTAAACTAAATTAGATTGAGAGATTTGAAAAATGAGTTAGGTTCTTGCCTTACCGAGAATAAAGAAGCAATACAGACTTGAACATTAGACAAATACCATTTTTCACAGACTAATCAATCTGATAACAAGATGCACTTTGTTGGCTGTCAGAGAAATAACCTATGTGTTTGTTGCCACTTCTTGCTCAGAGAGAAACACAGTCAAATCTTTATAAATGGATAATAAAATGTGCAATGGTAGGTGAAATTTATATAACCAATGTATGCTTTAGAAAGGGATATCATTCAGGCATGGGGTGTCTATCTGTCAGACCAAAAATTAAGTTCTGAGAGATTCTGTATAATAATTTTAGTGCTACACCATGCAACAGTGGAGAAAAAAGTAGATCCCTATTTCATATAAAAAGAAATACAGATAAAGTTCTAATCATTTTTGTGCTTCAACAATATCTGTCACACTTAGATGTATTCTCTTGTTCATGAAAGAAAGAAACTTAAAAAAATAGAAACTAAATATAGGGCTCAACATTATAATCACAATTTATGGAAAGCAGCATGTCATCATGATGTTATTTTGTTATCTTTATGCTATTTTTAAGTTCTATATTTGTAACTACTATAATTTTTTCATAATTGAATACTTTTCATGATAGATTATCTGTCTGGATTTACTTTACTGACTTAAACCTTAAGTTCTATTTTGAGATTGCACGCATCATCCTTATTTCCTTTGTCCATGAATCTATTTTCAAGCTCGTTTGATTTAGAAGCAAAATATGTTTATTATTATCAAAATATAACTGGATTTCATTTATAATCTAATCTGACAAACTGTTTTGTAATGGAGAAATATAGGCCTTCCTCATTTAGTCTTCCAGTTGATACACTAGATTGACATTTTTATTTCACCTAATTTATTTCACGTATCTACTTTTTAAAAAAATTAGTTTTAGGCTTTTTCCTTACATTTAGTTTGTCAGGTTACTTTTTATGCCTTTTTAAACACAATTGTAAATTTTCAGTTCATTTTCCATTTAAAATCAAATGCATGCTTTGAAACTTGCCTAAAATTAAACAGCAACTCTTTTTTTGCCCGCTGTCCTCCACCCTTACCTTGACCAAAATAATGTGAACCCTATGAACCCTACTGTGTTTAAATGATTCATTCTTCCCTCCAGTATATATTCTATAAGAATCCTAATTAGTACTATCCATGCTCATAATCACGGCCAACATCCATCTGAATTTATGTATTGCACAATGTATTGTCCATCACTCTTATCTCTCCTTGTATTCTTATATGGAGCTCTGTCTTTGAAATTCATTTATTATTTGGTTAGAACACTATTTGAATATCCTTCACACCAAGCGCATGGGTGATCTACACTCTGAATCTTTGTATTTCTACAAGTGTCTTTCATCCTGATGAGCAAAAGCCTTCTTTAGCCTGTTAGAGAATTATAAGGACACAGTCATTTTATCTCAGTGACTTATACGTGCTACTCCACTCTCTTTCAATGATGTTAGTGAGAACCCGATGCTATTCTAATCACTTTTCTTTTGTGAACTAGCAACTATTTTTGCAAGTGAGAGCTTGTACGGTTTTTCTATCTATGAGTGATTTGATTTTCCCATTGAATATGTATTACTTCAATGATTAGAAGCAAAAGTCAATAAAACTAGCTTCTCAAAAGCAACTTCATAGCCATCACTTAAGTCCCAAAGAGATCACAAGAGTATTACTCATTTTTATTATTACAGTTGATAGATACCATGGAATAAAGAAAGTTCAGAATCATTGGTTCACAGCTTGAAATATATGTGTCAGGACTTCGTCCTATCCTCTGCACCCCATAAGCAAGAGAAGTGGTTTTCGGTGTGTAGACACCTGAGACTGTTTCGTTTTCTTCATTGGTCTCCTCCTCTACTTGCACTGTTCTGTCTTTTTCCTCCTATTATGTGTGTATTAATAGTTTTGACAAAGAGAGGATCAAAACATGATATTTTCTTAAGTGCTATATTTCTCTTAGAAAAAAACAGAAATGCAAAAATAGCTGGAGACCATTCTATGCATATTTTTCCCCCCTGGCTTATTCCATTCTCCAAATCAGGTCCACAGTCAAGGGCATGTATTTCCTTTCAAAAAATTTTAAAATGATGCTTGCTGTTTCAAAGAGTTTAAATATACATTTACATGAAAGAAATTTAAAAATAATAACATGCAGCAAAAACACTTTATTTTTGCATAAATCTACTTTGTTTACCTTGACATTGTAATTTTTTTTTTTATGCTTCTGACTTTTCTTTTAGTGTATTGTACTCATTAAATCTATGGTTAAGAAAATGTGAGTTTACATTATGTGCTTTATAATCAACAACGGAAAAGTGGGAAATGTACCCTTAGCATTGGATTTGTGTTTTCATCTGTCTTATTAATGAGCAATTCTGCATTTGTGAGTATACATGTGTGCAGGAAAAGGTTCTCTGTGTGTCATAATCTTACTCTGGCCTACACTTAAAGATTCAGGTGCAAACGAAATCCTCAGAGAGAAGGAGAGATATAATTCTATATGTTCCCTTGGGTACCTTTCCTTGTCTTATATAGAGTATGATAATGACATCAGGTCCCATGTGGAAACACTCACTCCGTTATTTTACTTGACTGATTGAATCTATTCTAGTTTTATTGTACTTCTCTTTTTTCTTTCCCTTCTGTTGACCTTTCTTCCCTCCTATCTCCTTACATGTTTGTTTTCCTTAGCAGTCACACGCACGCGCACACACACACACAAACACACACACACAATACAAGCCATAGAGGTCTATAATTGAGAAAGCTATTAACGATAATTTTTCTAAGTCCATTAAAGTACTGGGTATAAGAAGAGACTATCTAGCATTATCAAAAACAATGAGTTCAGCAGGCTGCATTAGGGAGAAATAGAGAAACCAAAAAAAAAAAGGCTTTCTGCATTACTCCACCTTTGACATAAAGGGCCTATTTCACAAGGAATCACATAATGGTTATAGTCATGTTAGTGTTCAAATTTACAGAGCAATGCTGGCAATCATGTCCAGAGGGAAAATGTGTACAAGAGTAACACTGCTGTTAAAATTCTATGGCTTTCAAGTTGTTATAATCAATTTGACCATAGCCAGTAATATCTCGAGTGCTAGGAAAGCAGAATATGTTTTCTTTTTAATTATTGTTATCCACATTTGGCCAATAGAATGAAAAATAGAATTCAAGCCAAAATCTAGTCCAGATTATGGAATATTAGTGTCTTCAAAACAAGTAAGCTTCTGCTTTATTAAACACAGAAAATAATAAAAGTATAGGGTGTGTTGTTAAATATGTGTCATTACCTCCAAATCCTTCCCAGTAAGGACCTAGTAATCATCTTTCTTCACTCCCTGTTCTGCCAATTTAAATATCAAATTAATCTCAAACCCCAGTAACATTTAAAATATCATTTTATTATGAAAATTTCAAATACACAAAAGAAAAAATAATAATATAAAAATCTACATATGGCCATCTCCCCATGACATAATATTTAATTCATGTCTAATCTGATTTATTCCTACCAAATTTACTTTCTCTTCCTTAGATCACTAACTTTGAACACCTAAATATTTCCGAAACACAGCCTATCTCTTTGTTCTCAATTCTGCTTTGGTTAATTCCTTAAGTCTTGTAATATTCTACCAGATTTTACCAAGATCTTAACTTAGATTTTCCTAATATGTCACAAACTACTTTGAAATTCAAATCCAATCAAAATTTTCCACTATATAAATGTGTTGATGGCTGTCATTTGCCCATTAAATGTAGTTTCAGATTTTTAGCAGATATTATTTTGGTTTGGGCCACGATTACCTGCACAGATTCTTGTACTATGTCATACCCATTGTCCAACAATATAATTCTCCTCTGCATTATACTGCTCTTGCAGGTCTCCAAGAATTAAGATTAAACTCTGTCTTTTGCCCAAATGTACCATTCGTCTCCTTTTGCTTGTCTGAACTCTTGCTCATATTTCAATGCCTGGCTCATGGATCATTTCTTCTAAGACTTCCCTGGAAATAATCTTCACTCTTATCTCTCAAAAATAACCCAAGAAAGCCATTTTCTCCATGAGCTATCACTGTAATACTAAATATTTCTTTTATTTGTTACGGGCACTGCTATCTAATCCTTTGAGTCTTAGATTGGGTACATCTTCTCTAGTAGCCATGGACCTCTATAAGTTTGGGCTGGCTGTGTCTATGCCTTTGTTCTTGTCATGCTCTGACTCAGTGAGCACAAGGTGTGTAGGAATGATGCCAGATATTTCTCCTTATTAGCCATTTTTTTAAGAAAAGTTTAAAATTTATTTTCAATGGAACTGTATTTGGATCAATTTTTTCAAGGTACATTTAATTGAAATACTTACGTAATATTCCCCCAAAGAGATTGAATATAGAGTTACAGAGAACTGGTACTGTAACTGGCAAATCAATTTGAGCATTAGAAAATTAAAAAGAAAAAAAAAAACAAGCTTTTATTCTTCTATATTATACCCTGCCAAGAATTTTCTCCTTGAAGATTAATTATAATGAAACTGGACACTGAGAGTTTAAGGCTATTTAAATAATTCATATTTATATATTACTTCACAAAAGTAATTTCTTCTTGGTCTCTACTATCTTGAGGGAAGAGAAGAGGTTGCTCTCAGATAAGGGATATTTTACGGAATAAGATTTGAGTTGGGCCATTAGGGAATTTGTCCATATTATATATTTAGATTCGGAGATAGAAAAGGAAATATTTTTATTTCTAAGTTCCTGATAAGGAAAGCCAAGAGGTTAAGTGCGCCAAAGCATATAATAGGAAAAGACAAAAAAACCAATGTCAACCTTTGTTTTTTTCTGCCTGCTAATATGTTACTGAAGACTAGTGAAATATGTCAGAGTCAAATAACATATTGATATGCTCATTTATTTTTAGAAGCACAGTCAGGTAATACAAAGTGGTTCATATTTTTGGGCTCTGACCACACATCTCAGACCTAGTGAGTCCCTTTTCCCTGTAATTTTGCATATCATTTCTGCAGCTGTAGCCCATGAGAGATACAATCCTCATCATTCTCTATATCACCAATAACTGATCTGAGAGTATAATTTCTATTAAAGTTTAATAGAACTTTTCCCAGTATGCAGGTGAAGGGAGTCAAATTTAGAGAGAAAAAATGAGAACTTTATTTTAATAAAAACTCAATCATATGCTTCTTTGTTAACTGGCCTTTAGAAAGTGAACTGTGATAGCAGGGCACAGATCGTGACTTTTTTGATTAATTTTTACTTATTTCCCAGTATAGACATATTCACATTTGGGAACTGGGAAACTTCATAAATATTGGAACAACTAAGTGATTGAATCAAACCTAATGGGGGAAACATTTTTCTTTGATTTAGGTGCTTGTGTTCAATTTGTGAGATACCGTCAGTTAATGTTAATAAGCTAATTTAATTTCTATTGTATGCATACATAGACACATGTTCTCTCTCTCTCTCTCTCTCTATATATGTATATATATATATATATATATATACATATATATATATATATATATACATATATATAATGAAGACATATCTGAATAGATAAATTAACATTAATGCTGATAACAATTTTTTTCAGATATTTTTGCTATAGGTGCATGTGCTCACCAAAGAGACTGAGAGACAGAAAGTGAGAAATCACCTCCCAGAAGAGATGGCCATGCCAAAATCCCTTCTCCATTCTCCTCTTGAGGTTTTAGGCATACATGCTCACACATCCAGTGTGAGTTTCAAGCCACTGGATCCAGAACTTGAACCGTGGTCACTGTGTGGGAGTCCAGTGATATAATTATTTCACCATCTACTGGTCCCAATGTTGATAACATATTAACTCCCAACTTATCTTACTTTATTGTCATGTTTTCAATAACTTTCTTCAATTTTGCAAACCTCTATGTGTTGTTACACTTGACAAATACCTATTCAAATGTAAAACATGAACTGTTATAAGTAACCTTTTAAAAGTTTTAAAATTTAAATTCTTAATAAAAATAAAGTATCACAAGGCACACCTACCTTCTGTTGTCTAACTATGGTGGAGTCAAACTTTGGAATTTGTTGCCTGGCCTACACTGCTTTAATGAGCCATTTGTTTTGTATATCCCAAAGTTGTTAGCCTTTAGTAGTTAGCATCCGAACTGCTTGGCTCTTCTATTCTAATAGTTTCCTAAGAATAAATCAGGTCACAGGCTAGGGATTAAATTTTCAAGGGCACTAAGGATTCCAACTCAACTTTCCAGGAAGGTACCTAGATAACATTAGAAGAAATAAAAATAAAGTAAATAAGGCTTGATGGCACAACCCACACACACACAAAATCTTAGACGTGAGGCTTCAGCTGATTCTGCTGTTTTTCTAATCAGTTAAAGAGGATAATAACAATCTCCTGTAACTTATGTAGCCATTAAGTGAATTTATATTTCAAAAGCATTTGGTAAAAATCTCTATTAGTTACAACTACATGCAGACAGTAGCCTTTGTGTGAATTAAATGTTACATGACTCCCCATTAAAAAGCATTTGAACTTTGGGGAGCCACAGCAATGCTTACTGGTAAGACTGCTACTCAGATACTGAGGCCATATTGGAGGGCCGGGTTTGGTCCCCAGATCCAGCCCAACTTTAAATAGGTTGGACACTGTGGTGTGCTTGTAGTCTTAGCTAGGAAGACTGAAGCAACAAAATCCCAATGTGGCTAGATCTGTCAAAAATCAATCCCTCTTTGTCTTTCTCTCCCCCTTTTGCTCACTCTCTCTCTGTCATAAATAAATAAACTTAAAAAAAAGAAAAACTTCATTTGACTAAATTTAAAAAACAAATTCAATACGTCTTTCTAATGTGCCTTATTTGTTAAGATTCCCCTGTGAGTTCTCTCTGAACTTCCCACTTAGACATCCTACGGCTTCTAGAAATCTCTCTGTCACCATGCGCCTGCACCTTTGCTCACCATTTAGTCTTCCTTTTGTTTCTTTCCTTTTCTCTACTGCTATTTACCTGTCCTATACTGTTCAATTTGGGTATATTAGTTCCTCGGGCTGCTGCAACAAATTATGATCAACTTGGTGGCTCAAAAGAACAGAAATGTATGTTCTCACAGTGCTGAGGCCAAAAGTCTGAACTCAAGGTGTCAGCAGGATCATGTTCCTTCCACGAGGTCTAGAGAAGCATCCTCTCTTGCCCTTTTCTAGCTTTCTGAAGTTTGCCAGCTATGCTCAACATTCCTGGACTCGCAGCTACACCACTGGACTACTTTTCTGTCTCCACGTAGCTTCTGCTCTGTGGCTCTGTGTCCAAATGTCTTGCACTTTATAAGGGAACAGTCACTGGAAGAGGACCCACTTTAATCCAAGGGGGCTCATTTAACTTGGTTACATCTTCTAAGGCCCTATTTCTAAACATCACATTCATAGGCACCAGGGGGTTAGGACTTAAAAACATTTTTTGAGAGACATGATTCAACCCACAACAGTCTCCTATCACTGGAAAATATTATTCTCCTTCAGCCCATTATAATTACCTCTGAGAAGAAGCTCTTTCTTTCTTTCTTTCTTTCTTTCTTTCTTTCTTTCTTTCTTTCTTATTTCTTTCTTTCTTTCTAATAGAGGTTTTTGCCTTAGGGCATGTGTGCTCACCAGGGAGAAAGAGACAGAGACAGAAAAAATGAGAAAGCACCCCCCCAGGGGGTTGGCCATACCACAATCCCTTCTCCTCCAACTCCCCCGCCTCCCATCACCGCTGGATCTTGGCCATGCATGCTTTTGAACCCAACATGAGTTTTAACCACCAGGTCCAGGACTAAAACCATGATCAGTCCTTTGAGAGTCTAGCAGCATAACCACTATAGCATCTGCTGGCCCCTAAAAGCACTTACTTTCTACCTCATGTATCTGAAAGATAATATAAATTGGCTTTCTAATTTTTAAAAAGAATTTATGAACCTATACCTTATGTATCTTTCTTTACTGTAAGAGTATATGAGTAAGAACCATGATATGTATATCTTTTGTAATGTGCCTTCTTTTTCAGAACAATATACTGAGTATAGTTTGGAATAAGTGTATAAATAAATAAATAAAGAGATTTCAGGTCTACTAATGTAAGATTCATGTAGGAAACAAATGATGAAAATAAATAGTACCTATAAGAACAGGCCAATGTGTAACCTTGTATATTTCATTTTGAATATATGGTATTTTTTTGAAGGGTATTATAAATTAATCAGCAAGCATATATTTTATTCACATATTATAATTAAATTATATATACAAATTGAAAAATATTGGGACCAGCAGATGATGTAATGGTTATGTCATTGGACTGCCACGTAGTCCACTGGGGTTTGAGTTCTGGATCTGGCCTCTTAAAACTCATGCCAGGCACATGTGCATGCACGCCCAAAATCCTGAGAGGAGAAGGGACTGCAGTTTGGCCATCTCCCCGGGGGGGTGATTTCTCTCTTTCTGTCCCTTTGTCTCTCTGAGAAGCACATGCACTTCATAGCAAAAATTTCTCTTAAAAAATGAAAAATATTTAATATAGATTCATAAATTATATTTAGTGCTTTTGATGTAGAAATACTCTTGTACATTGCAACTACTAATAAGGTTTATATAAATATATATGGACTATGGACTCTCTTATTTATTTATTTATTTATTTAGAGAAGTTTTTGCTATAGGGCGCATGTGCTCACCAGAAAGAGAGATATAAAGCAAGAAATCACCTCCCCACACAAACAGGGAGAATGGCCGCGCCACAATCCCTTCTCTTCCATTCTCCTCTCAGATCTTGGGCACGCACGCACACGTGCCCAGCATGAGTTTAAGCCACTGGGTCCAGGACTCAAACCACAGTCGGCTGCATGGGAGTTCAGCAACATAGCCATTATGCTAACTGCTGGTTCCTGGACTATGGACTCTTTAGTACCAAGTTTTCTACAAAATAACATTACATTACTTTAGACTATTTACAGTCAGAATTTCCAAATACTGATGGAAAATAATAGAAATTCATCTAAGTTATATAAAAATAATGTTTGAAATTGTTATGTCCACAGATGATAATGAGTGTGGAAATTTAACACAGTCCTGTGGTGAAAACGCTAACTGCACTAACACAGAGGGAAGTTACTATTGTATGTGTGCACCTGGTTTTAGATCCAGCAACAACCAAGACAGGTTTATCACTAATGATGGAACCATCTGCATAGGTAAGTAAAGTTATGAAGTTAAAATTTGAAAATTATTTATTCCTTATTACCTCCAAAGATTAAACAGATTTGAGACAAATTCTGCTAGACTGGATTGTACCCTAGTTGTTGAATACTTTCAGAAACATCATTAATTCCTATTTCTCCAATGTTGTACAATCACTTACTCTGGAATACTTATACAAAATTAAAAAAACCTTTTTCTTAGAAAATTGGTTTACAAAAAAAAAGATAGTGAATGAAAACACGAGATCTTGCATAGTGGCAAACAAAAGAATAAAAATTTATATTTAAAAATAGCATATTAACTCAGAAAATTGCTATGTGTATCACAAGAAATTGATGCTTTTCTAAATATGCATTTTGTGAGTTCTGTGTATTTTCCGATAGTCATTACTTATAAAAATTTTCCAGGTAGTTCTACTTCTGCCTTGATAAGATCTAGTTACACTTCAGATCTGCATTAAGTTGTTCTTTATTATTATTATTATTTATAAGAAATTTATTTATGTTGTTAAAAAGGGATTTGAGAAACACGTAAAAATAAGACAGGATACTTCGTTGTCACGTTATACCATAAAATAGGCAATAATGACAAACACAGTTTTGGAAGCATAAACACTCAGTTATACTCATGGTGATGTGTATAACAGTTATAGACGGACAAACCCTATTCATAGGGAATAGGTCAAAAGGCTAAATGTGTAAATTCATATCACTATGGCTGGTACTCAATCAAGTGCATTCAGCTGAAATCCTGTGACGAACGACTTATCTTCTAACGAGATAGATCAGAAGGCTCAAAATGCACGATGGCCCACAACTGTGTATGCCATTGCCCACAGAGCTGAGATCCAGAGAAATTGTCTTTTCCACATGCAGATATACAAAAAGGACATTTCTTCATTTGATAAAGAAGTGTTGATGTCTTTGTGTACATGGACAATGCTTACGAACAAAGTCTACGTGGTGATAATACACTGTGTGGATTTGAATTTGCAAAACATGCTTAAGACATGAAAATTCTTTGAAAGCCTCTACACATCTTATATTTCTCATATTGGAAATGACATGAAGATAAAGTATGTCGCATAACAAATTGTTGAAAACAATGCTGTGCTGGCGCAGTCACTAGGGCACAAGACTGCATATGGCGCCATAAGCTTTGTGCCAACTGTGTTCTGAAGCAGGCCAGTGGGACTGCAGCCATTTTGAAATTAAGAAAGGCCCTTATGAGAATAGTCTGACCAAGCACTGCCTCACGGGGAGATCTGCTTGAGGAATGGTCAGATCGGGGAGACTGGAGTGGAAATTTGATGTGATCAGGATAATTACTCAGGATAATTGACTCTGACCAATGGTAGTGAGGAATGATTTGCACGTGCGGGTATCTTGTACTTATAAATACCAAAAATACGTGGAGCTATTTCCAGACAGTTTGATGGGACTTGTTATCTGTTTCCCTATAACTAGTAACAGAAACAACCTCCTTTCTTCTTTGGCCTCTGCCTCTCATTTCATTGACTGTGAAAGGGCAGCAACCAGACCTTGGTTGGTAACAGTTCTAGTTCCCTGCCTCTCCGGCCTGAAAAATGCTGGAAATGTGGGCATGTGCTCAGGATCCAGGTGGCCTGGAGGATGCTCTATGTGGAGGGTGCTTCTCTCTTTCTCTCTCTAATTCACATGTGAGCTCTATTGTTAAAAAAAAAAAAAGTTAAAGACAAGTGCTGACAACTGAAAATGAGTTAAGTTTTTTTGAAAAACTATATTCCTTTTTATAGAATCACTTCATGTTAGCTAAAATGTCCTCTGTAGACATAATCATTTTAATTCAATTTCTGATTATTCACTCTGAGTCTGAAAAGAATATCTTTATTTAGAATATATATAAATTCTTTCTATTACTATTTGATCATGCATGTGATTTGTCACATGCTATAGAATTTACAATCTGAGGGAAAAAAAGATTATTATAAACTTCGACAAATAAACAATTGCAAAATCTCTGGAGCCAAAGATTTTGCCATTGAAAATACATTTTAAATGATCTCAATCACGGTTTCTAAATATATATTCAAGTAACCAACAACTAGTACAATTAATTATAAAGGACAGTAACCTACAAAATGAACAGATGAGCTGAGTTCCTGAGTATGTAGTCACATAAGCAAGAGTCGAAAGACTAGCACTCAGGACTATATATGCTAGACAGACAAAAATAATGTGCTGCTTCTACATGACATAGATAAAAGAGAGATACTCAAGTTAATCTGGATAACACGAAGGCCTTTGGTTAGTTCCTTTGTGAGGTAGTATTAACATAGGACAATGTTCCAAAAACTGTATCTGTGAATATCTGTACCAAAGAAATCATCCAGTCTCATGTACTTAGGCTTCACAGCATTTACTCTGCTATGTAAACAGAGAAGACTTTATTTTCCTCATTTTATAACTGAGGACACTGAAGGGCTACTTCAGATTCACATTTGGAATAAATGATAAGACCAGAATCATAGTATACTTAAATGGATGAACCATGAAATCTCACATATTGATCTGAATTGTGCAAATGCAGTTGATTAAGTTTGGCAAGGATATAAAAGATTTAAAATATGAGAAATAATGCTATTTCTGTTGAAATTATTATTATTATTTTTTTGGAATATAGCATGACCAGTATTTAGGAAACCAGAGTTTATGAAGTTCTACCCAGAAAACTTACAGTACCTCAATATTTGTTCTTCTCAAGCTTATATTCTGTTAGACTTATAATGTCATGTAATGTGTATGTTTTGCCTTTAGTAGTTAGTTTCCAATTATGTATCTCTATAAGCTTTAGGAGAAATGTTCCAGTTAGTGAGGTAGTCTAACTTGTAACATCTTTATCAGTGTAATGTAATACAATTTTAACTGTGTTCTCCATTCCCTAATCTCTCTTGTGTTTAGAAGACATCTGTCTTTTTCTCTGATTTTGTTTACTTTTAATATCCCCTCAATTCACAAAGGGCTATATTTCCCTGTTCGTATACTTTCAAGTAAAGAATTCTTACATTAGAAAAAACTGAATTGCAGACACAGAGAACTCAGACACATGTGGAGATGATTGGATGTCGGTATTTTAAAGGGGCTGTAGTATATTTGTAATGTAATACTTCCCAATACTCAATTATATTGACCTACTATGTAATAGCCTTAAATCTTTGCTAAGTCTCATTTTAGCTATTTTAAGTAGTCAGTAAACCCAGAAAGTACATTAAAACCTAATACCTAGCACTGAGTCCTTCTGTTTCTACCTGTTTTGCTTGATGGATTATTCAGTGAAAAACTCATTCTCTGGAAAAAAAGTTATTTCTCTCCAATTTTTTATTGTTCTTAAGGATTAAAGTTTTCAAGAAACAGTGCAACTATTTCTTTTGTTTTCCCAATCTTATTGTAATTTCTTTGTGCACTGTGATAATCCTCAGGGACCTTGAACAGAGAACCATAAATCTGTTCCTTTTTTTTACTATAACACGTTGGAGTAAATTTCTTCTGATTTGAAATTTTACCTGATCCCTAAATTTGGCATGTCTGGTAGTTATAATCTTTAAGTACCTCTATAAATAGAAAATTGGAGAACCCAATTCAGGGCAAAAAAATATGACCTGAGCAAAATTCGTTACCTAAAAGTAGCCCTTATTCAAATACTGTTTTCCACAGGTAAGATAATTGTGTACAGAAGGCTTTGAGTGAGATTTCACACCATGCATTTTTCCTTCCTGGAGAATCACAGTAAAACTTCAGATGCCGGCTCCCTAAAGATCTATTAGTTTCAGACCAGTATCTCACAAACAGGGAAATTGAGGCAGCCAGTAGTAAAGTGATTCTCCAAGGCCAAATGAGCTTAAGCCAAGAATTCCTTCACTTACAGCACGTGCTTTAGAGCAGTGTTTACTACTTGTGATTTTTTTTATTACAAGTCATACTTGCCTGAGGTATTCTATGATAATTGAATATGTTTTTGACTTTGAATAGTATTAAAATTGAATTTTGTCTTTGCAAATTATTTTTCATAATTGAACATTTTATCTTTTCTTTGCAGTCTAAGCTAAACACCATTAGAAAAATCTATTATTGGTAATAATTATAAGAATCATAACCACCATATAATCATGTTTGGAAAGATCACATAAGATACTGCTGGTTTGGCTAATTGTTGACATGAAAAACAAGGATAACCTTATTAATGAAAAAGTAGCAAGTGAATTAAGATTGCTAATGACGTGCTCCCAGTTAGTGATACTGAATTATTAGCATAAAGTCAGGTAGTGGTAGTGGCGAATGTGGGTCAGTTATTAAATCTGCTCAATCAATTCTAGCCCGACTTAAATAATTACTTCGTAGCAATTCAGCTTTCATTAAGAGGAGGGAGAGAAGATTCTTTTTCTCTTTTATAACTTTGGGATTTACCAAGATATGACAACCTAAAAAGATACTTGTTATCAATTTGTATTTCCAAACTTATTTATTCACAGGTCTCTAGCTATTAAAAAAAAAACATGCGCTGTGAACAGAATGATTAGTCTGATTTTCCCACTACAATATCAGGTACCTGTTGTATTCTAGGCTCCACTCCAACAAACGTGTCCACATACATTTTCTCATTTTTTCTAAGATAGAACTCTTTTGAGTTAGAAGGTGCTTTTTTTCCCCCACCTAAGGATACACAGCTAATGAGTGTTAGAGTCAAGAGTTGAATTAAGGTCCTCTAATTAGCAAACTCAGCACCTTTTCCTGCAAGAATAAGAAAATTAAATACATTTATTAGATTAAAGCCATTTAGACCCTGACAGAGAAGTTAGCGTGGATCTCGCTGCAAAATGGCGGTCATGTTCACTCTAGCCAAGCTGGTTTCATCGTATTCTAGAAGAGAAGGGGTGATTTTTCAATGTTTTATAGTGAAATGTTTTACTAAGTGAAAGGAGGCATAGAGTGATGTGCTGGGGACCATGGAAGCTCTTTGACCACCCAGCGCATAGCCAGCTGGGGAGTTATACAATCTATTTCTAGGTTAAACTCTCTATGCTCTACCACTGAAGCCCAAAGTTAGAAGATTATAGATTCAGGAAACCTTGCTTCCACATTTTAGTGAAATGCTATGGAAACAAAAAGGTATCAGTTTAAAAACCTTACTTTGATAAGAACACTAATATTTTTAATTACATTTAAAACCTGATTCTATAAATTGGCATATTCTTTATTGTGAATACTACTCCCCTAGTATTTTTTCAGATTAACATATTGTCACGTGGTGAATTCGGAAACCAAAACACCTGCTTGGCTGAAGGCTGACATGTGGAGATACAGCTAGCCAAGTGAGTGGTGGTGAGAGGGCTTGAGCTAGAGCAGACACCTCAACAGGACATCAGAGGGTGTGAGGGAGGCCCGGGAAAAAGTCCAGGCTGTCGCAATTACTAAGATTATGTATATTCATGTCTAAAGTGCAAGAGGGAGGATGAAACTTGAGTTTGTAGACTCAACGTTTTCATGTTACACAGAGATTGCTTTTTGGGCGACACATTTAAGTGGTTTTGAAATTGAAATGGATCAAAATCTCATTTACAT
Source organism: Tupaia tana (assembly GCA_026018925.1). Taxonomy (NCBI): domain Eukaryota; kingdom Metazoa; phylum Chordata; class Mammalia; order Scandentia; family Tupaiidae; genus Tupaia; species Tupaia tana. The sequence goes on along the minus strand of JAKSZU010000004.1, from coordinate 48,692,593 downwards.
AACATCCGTAGAAGGCATCGAAGACTACAAAACATGGGTATTCAAAGAACATAATAGCATCCTTGTCTGTGAAATAAACTCTTCTATCTATGATACTTCATAGGTCTGTTCACACTCTCAGTGGGGTGTTTCCCAGTTGGGGTACACAGCATGTGTCACATCAATAGCTCTACTCCCCAAAATCCTTGTCTTTGCCTTAGTTCCATATTTTTTCTTACCTTGTTGATGTCATAAAAGATGCTAACCAGAGCCAACCAATGGAGTGGTGGTTAAGGCAGCTAGATCTCTCATAGCCTAGCGTGTGCTTTGATTCTTAGACCCAGCAGCCTGAAAAACATGCCAGGTGCATGTGTGTACATGCCCCAAATCCTGGAAGAGTAGAGGAGATGGGATGTGGCATGGCCATCCCCCCGGAAAATGCTTTCTTACCTTCCCTCTCTCTATATCTCTCTCTCTGGTAAGTGCACACAGCCTATAGCAATTTTGGTTTTTTAATTAATAAATAAGGGCCAGCAAGTGGCAGGGTGGTTGAGGCACTGGACTCTCACATGGCCAACCACAGTTTGAGTCCCAGACCTGGCAGCTTAAAATTCATGTCAGGCACATATGTGCATGTGGCCAAAATTCCAAGAGGAGACTGGAAGAGAAGGGGTTGGGATGTGGCCATCACCCCTAGAGGATCATTTCTCACACTCCTTCTCACTATTACTTTCTCTGGTGAGCTCACACACCCTACGGCAAAAAATATATATATATTAAAGTTAAAGATTAATAAATAAATTAAAGAGGTAATAACCATGGTCTATACCAGTCCATCCTAGAATGCTTCCTAGAAGCTTCTCCATACCCAAAGAACCAACCCTTGCTACTGTTTGTAGCTAGTGTGTGTGTGTGTGTGTGTGTGTGTGTGTGTATGTAGTTCTAGTTTCTGAATACACTCAGAAATGAAAGGGATGAGGGTGCTTTGACAATATATCTGTTTCTGTAGATGTATACTTGGATTTCTGAGTGGTACAGATCAGACTGAAAATATAGACTTGTCAGAAGAGCAAGGGTTCTGCCAGCAGGCCTAGATTTAATTGCCTTTCAATCTAGTACCATCACCTTTCTAGCTCATGGAAATCTCCTCAAGCACCTAGCAGGATGTCTGCTGTCAGTTCCAGTTTCCGGTGGTGTAAATTTGGAGATTTTTTTTTCACCTTTATTGTATTTTTTTTTAAATTTTTTTTTCCTTTTTTTTTGGAGAGGTTTTTGCTATAGGGCGCATGCGCTCACCAGAAAGACAGAGAGAGACAGAGAGATAGAAAGCGAGAAATCACCCCCCAGGGGGGAATGGCCACGCCACAATCCCTTCTCCTCCATTCTCCTCTCGGGATCTTGGGCACGCAAGCACACGCGCCCGGCGTGAGTTTAAGCCACCGGGCCCGGGACGCGAACCGCGGTCGACTACGTGGGAGTCCAGCGACATAGCCATTACGCTAACTGCTGGTCCCCCTTTATTGTATTTTTAAGTGAGAAATTAGGAGCAGCTATAGATAACTAACTAGAAGGCATTTTGAATTAAACTTTGATTACTTCCCTTTTTATAGCAAGCAGTATTGTGCCACCCTATTAGTTTAAAAAAAAACAAAACTAAATTTAAACTTAAGATCACAGATTCATTTATTAATTTAACAAAAAGTTCTAAGATGTCAGAACTGGGCTAGAAATACAGAAATATTTCCATTAATTGAAGATAATGATCTGGACTCTTCAATTCTTTGGAATCACTCTCTATACTAGGCAGAGTATTTATACTATATTTATAACTGTAAGGCATATTTTACTCTAGTATGTGAAGTTTTAAATTAAGGGGATGAATTACATGACGTTAAAACTTAGCACCTTTGTTGTGGTTTCAATATATGACTCCTGAGAATCTAAGACTTAATTCTGTAGAATTTATTACTTTATCTAAGGTAATGGTGTATTAAGGACCATAGTAGGGACCAGCAGATGGCATAATGGTTATGTCCCTGGACTGCCACATAGTCAACCACAGTTCAAGTCCTGGACCTGGCAGCTTAAAACTCATTCTAGGAACATGTGCATGCATACCCAAAATCCCAGAATGAAAAAGAACAGACTGTGGTGTGTCCCTCCTATGGGGGTTGGGGGGGGTGATTTCTTTTTCTTTTTTTTTAAAGAAGTATTTTATTTAACTTTTATTTATTATTATCATTATTAGTTTCCAGTTTGATCAGAGAGAGACAGAGAGAGAGAGAGGAAGTGAGAAAGCAAGCCACCAGGTCCAAGACTTGAACCGTGGTCGGCCATGTGGGAGTCCAGTGCCTTTAACCACGATGCCACTTGCTGGCCCCAGGGGGGAGTGATTTCTTACCTTCTGTCTCTGTCTTTCCAGTGAGCACATGCACCCTATGGCAAAAGTCTCTCTCTAAAACAAAACAAAACAAAACAACAACAACCACAAAAGGATCATAGAAAACTATAATCTGAAAAAAATACAAAATTTTAAGGAAGTCGAATCACATATTCTGCTACATCTTAGCTTTTAGATTCACTTACATGAGAAATTAAGGTTTTAGAAAGAATCTGTGTCACTTCTTTATCTTCAGATTATTCTGAGTTGTTATATTCCATTTATTTTAATACTAGAAAACCAATCATTTTAAATATATTCTTAAAATTGGGTGTTGGTTAAATTAGGGCTAAATGTGACATCATCAATGATGGCAATTATTTTAATGACTTTATTGATGTATCATTCTATTCAGAAAGCAATTTGAGAGTTTGGCCTGTGACTAGTATTTTCAGTACCCTAAATAACTAGCATCTGAGCTTCATGTAGAAGTTCATTGAAACTTCATGCAGAAGAACATTGAAAGTGTTTACTTATAGACATCAGAGTGGACTGGCCAAAATAAAGTTTAAAAATATATGCAGTTAAATTTGCTTTGCCATTTTCCAAATGGCAAAGATTTTCCTTGCTTTCTTGTGAAATTTTGTATGAAATCACTAACTGTATCTTACAATCGGTAACCATAAATTATCAACAAGATAGTACTATATGAACATTGAATCAAAATATTAATTTTTCCAATATTTTCAGATATAGATGAGTGCAGTGAATCAGTTGTCTGTGGTGATCATGCCGTGTGCAAAAATGTGAATGGTGGTTATAACTGCTCCTGCGAGGAAGGTTATAAGACATCCACAGGAAAACCACAGTTCACACCTAATGATGGCACTTACTGCCAAGGTAAACAGTATTGTCAAATTTTATTAATTGTATTGTTAAATTGTCAAAGAACTATATACATTATGTACTGCACAGTTGTGAAGTGTCAAAGAGCTTGTCTTCCAAGAAATGTGCTTGCATTTATACTTTATAAATATAAGATAAACATAGAGAATGTTTTTTTAATGGAAGGTGTTAACACATTTTACCCAGTGAAGGTAACGTAGACCTGAAAACTACTTTTGTCCGCAATAGCCAAGACATTGTGTATTCTAAAACTGAAAAGGAAATTAAAGTATTTAAGTACTTGTAATGTTTGAGTAAGTGAGAAAAAGTACTGGCATCAAATCAGCTTAGGAAAAAATAACTTTCTAAAACTTACTGAATAATCTTTTTTTTTTCCTGCAGAAAATGTGAATACAAACTGCTATTTAAATAATACCTGTATTGCTGCAAATGTTAATAAAACTTTAATAAAAGTAAGTACATTTCCAAGTTAATTTATTTTACTTTGAAACTTTGATTTCAGTTAAGGTAGTTCCAATGTTGCATTAGATGGTCTGGCAAGTCATGACGTATTTTTCTATGCGTCATGACTTTCCCAACAGCCTAATGTTTCTGAAAAAGAAACCAGTGGTTGAACTCTATGTAGAGGTGAAACTTTTTATTTACAGACATCTAAAATCATGTTTGTACCACAAATAAGGTTAATTTGAAAATCCCAAAGTGTTGAAGAAGGTTTTTACATATGTAATTCATGTGAATTTTCCATTATTCAGTTTACTGGAAAATCTTCCAACATGAAAAGAAAGTTGATAAATAAAATAGGAAAAACGTACTTTGAGTGCAAATCCATTCCCTGATTTTTTTTTGTTAGTTTATTTATTTATTTTTATACCTTCAACCACAGTATCATTACAGCTTGTAAAATGAATTTCCCTACCATGAACACAGTGGATATTAGTATTATTAAAGGTATTAACATACATGTTATCATTTTAAAGAAACATAGTCGAGTGCAAGCAGATTTTGTATTTCAAAGTGAATATTTCAAAAAGTAAATAAAGTGGGACATTCATAAAATTATTGTTATGTGACTGAAGGTATGAATCTCAATGTGAGTAATCAACTATCAGCCAAGGCAAATTTTCATTTAATCACATTGTAAATAATTTCTTTGCTTGATTGAAATCTAATTCAAATTATTAAGCCATAATTTGTTACCTATGGTTTCAATATTTATAAGTACTAAGGATTTTAAATATTAAGGTAGATTCATTGGCTAGTATATAATTCATTGGCTAGTATATAGTATATGAGAAGTTATTTTAATAGCTAATTCTATCAAAATTATCAGTTCAGGGACCAGCAGTTAGCGTAATGGCTATGTCACTGGACTCCCATGTAGTCGACTGCAATTTGAGTTTCGGACCTTGTGACGTAATCTCACACCAGGCGCATATGCGTGCTTGCCCAAGATCCTGGAAGAATGGAGGAGAAGGGATTGAGGTGTGGCCATCCACCCTAGGGGATGATTTCTCACTATCTATCTCTCTGTCTCTCTCTGTCTTTCTGGTGAGCGCACACGCCATACAGCAAAAACCTCTAAAAAAAAAAACAATTATCAGTTCAAACATGTACTATTTCTTTTTTAAAGTAACTTCTGGTCTTTTTAAGTTATTTGCAAATCTCTTATTAGTAAGATTTCAGAGTTGCATATTATGGTTTAGGTTTAGTAAGATATTTATTTATGTGTAGGTAAGTAAAACCATTTTCAGAATAAGTTTAACATATAAGTTTTATTCTTGAAAAACTCCGGTGTAACTCTAATTTGGTTTCCTATTTCTGAACTCATTTTTGCTCAGATTAAACCCATAGAAGAACCTATGGCTTTGCTACAAGAAGTCTATAAAAATTCTATGACAAATCTTTCACCAATGAATTTAATTATAAATATAGAAATATTAGCCGAATCATCCCCATTACTAGGTGACATCAATAGCACTGTCTCAGGCAAGGACACCCTTTCTAATTCAACTCTTACTGTAAGTATGTTGAGTTTGAACTCTTCTTATAATGTTTAAATTTATAATCATCTTATAAGCTTTTAACTTTTCCTTATATCTGTGTATATTTAGGATTCTTGCATTTTTTAAAAAAAAACACCCTTTTTCTTTTCAATAGGAATTTGTAAAAACTGTGAATAATTTTGTTCAAAAGGATACGTTTCTAGTTTGGGACAAGTTACTTACAAATCATAGAAGAACTCATCTGACAAAACTGATGCACGCTGCTGAACAAGCTACCTTAAAAATCTCTCGGAACTTCCAAAAGACAACTCAGTTTGATACAAATTCAAGTGATGTAGGTAAGAAGCAAAAATCAATTTGAAGGAGGCAATAGTGTTTTTCAAACAAGACGTTCTAAAAGAGAGGAGGTCTTTAAAATACTGTTGATTAAATCGGCAAGGTTTTATCAATATAGAAATGAATGAATGGTGACTCATGGTCCTAGAGCGGTATGAATGAAGGACTGGTAAAAAAAAAATAGAATACGAAAGTGTTGCCTCCTTCCTATCATGTGCACCTTTTCCTGTTCTTGAACTGCTATAACATTTAGATGCTCAGTGCATTACTCCCTTGACAGACCCATTCATCTCCCTCATGACTTCTCAGACTCCACCTGGACCCACGATAGCTACATCAGATCTCGTGGCTGTAATATGTTTACATTTCTCCTTAGAAGTCCTTTGCTTTTTGATAACATGAAGCAATCAACACAGTAAATTAGAATATTTCCTGCTTCATGTAAATTTATATTTAAAATATTCAGAATCTTGCCTATGAAGCTGTTCTGGGGAAACAAGGTACATTTTCTGAAATAATTATTGTACACATCTTTATTACATTTTCTGGGTGGCATCTGCTATGCTACAGTAAATATAGAAAATCATTATCTCATCAGGATTCACTACTTACTCAAAATTAAAGTTGTGCACGTTGTGATTAATATATAGTTGCCCTACATTTCCATGATATTTCTGCCTGAAAAAGGTGAAAATACACCAAGTAAGGAATTATCACTCAGAAATTAATTCAATAACCTTTGGATAGTTATGTTATAGCTACAATACATTAAGATATTGCAGTTGCTTGTCTTGGCTTTAGGTATTTTTGATTTATAGATCTCAAGTACATATATATTTTGTCTATTCTTTAATAGAGATTAAGTCATGAGTGCTATAGTGAAACCAAAAAATTAAAACTTGAGTAAGCTTTATAATATAAATTATACTTTCCCAATAAATTCAGAGGAAGGCCATTCTATTTGCTATAAATAAGTTGAAATGCAATAATGACAAGTGAAATTTTCTGCAAATAAATGTGTTGATTCTGTGTCTTAATTAAATTAATTTCAAAGAATTCATTTGTTTTGTTTCAGCACTCAAAGTTTTCTTTTTTGATTCATCTCACGTGAAACATATTCAGCCCCATATGAATGTAGATGGAGATTATATAAAGATATTTCCAAAGAGAAAAGCTGCATATGATTCAAATGGTAAGAGTTCAATGATTTTATATCCAATATATCAATAAATTTGCAATAAATATTTATGCATTTGACTATATCATGTATATGTAACAGGTGTTTTCCCACTGAAGAATATTTGGTATTTAAATATAGACTATCCATTTGTGTACTTCAGATTTTTATTCTGCTATAAATACCTGTGGAGATTAATTTTTTCTGTAGGTTTTTGCCAAAGGGCATGTGCACTCACTGGAGAAAGACAGAAAGAGAGAGAGAGAGTGAGAAATCACCCCTAAGGGATGGCACAGCACAGTTTCTTCTCCTCTATTTTCTTCTCAGGATTTTGGGTACTCACGCACATGCACCTGGTGTGACTTTTAAGCCTCCAGATATGGGGCTCAAACTGTGGTAAGCCATATGAGAATCCAGCGCCTTAGCCACCATACAACTTGCTGGCCCCACCTGTGGAGAATTTTAGCTAACAATGTCTGGGTCCTTCTTGTCTTACCTCTAGCCTCTGTAACTGTCTGATACTTTTGAGATTCTAATGAAAATATACAAAAGAAATCTGATTTTGTAGCTCATTGTACGTCAGTCAAAGATGCTGTAATTTGTGTAGTTCTCTTAATATTTCTGCTTCATTAGTCCTTCATGTTGTTCATTATGAGACTGAATTTGAGACTGTGTGAGGAAGGAAAATAATACTTTTTAAATTGCGAAAGTTGTTATTTAAACTTAGATTTCTCTTTACGTTTGTCATTTCTTAATACTTGTATAGTAAACTTCAAAGCCAGGATTTAAAAAAAGATGTTCAGAGAATGCTACTACCAGTAGACAACTTGATTACCTAACCTAATATTCTCATTTTATGGATAATGGGCCTAAGGTACAAAGTCAGCAAATTCGTATCAGCACCCCTCAACAGATACTAAGGAACCAGTAGTGGAATGCAGGGAGTTAACAAAGAAATCCATCCTGACCAGCTTTTACTTGACTCCTGACCAGTAGCTACTGTTTTAATTTAACCATTTATCTGCCCTCTTAGAGTAGGGCATTTAGAAAAATCTCTGCTGATACAAGAATTGTATTTTGTTGCTTCAATAAAAATATGTTACCTTGGGAAAACATAAATTGCAATATTTTCTCAAAGAATGTATAGATGGTCATAAATACAAATGAAAAATATACACAGTCTACATATGGTCTTATATAGAGACATTATCTTATTTTTTTAATGTTTTATCTGTATTGCTAAAAAGTATGCTATGCATTGGTTCTCAGGGAAAAAGAATTCTAACTGAACTAATATGGGACTTTTTTTTATACAACAATATTAATCTCTCCATTCTGTTTTGTGATTTTCATGCAAAATAATAAATAAATCATTGTAAAACAAGTTAAATAACTAAGCTGCATTGCTATTAGACCCTTGACTCTTACCCTTTGATATCAGACTCTAAGTAGAGAAGCATACTGAAGCATACTTACAGTATTTAGGAGCGAATCCAAAGAACATGTTAAACTGTTGAAATGTTAAAGACAATATGAGTAGTATTTCGAAGTTGAGCAAAAGACATTGAAAATTCCTACTTCGTGACAGATGATAAAACTGTCATGGAATTAACATCTTGAAGAGATCCTATCTGATTGTATGGTAGCTTCGTTAAATTTAGTGATCACACATACAAACTGACATTTGAGAGGGATGGTAATATCAGTTCTCAATAAAGCAGATTGAGAAAATGTGTTCTTCTCAAGGTTCAATCTTAAAAATAAGGGTCAAATATAACAAACTAATTAAACCCTCTCAATGATATCTATATGTAATTATGTACTTATTGACAATTGTCAATAATTATTGACAGTTATTTAGCTATTAATAAAATACATGTATTATTTAAAATGAGCACATACCCTTGGTAGGAAGATAAAGGTGGTCCAAGGAACACAGGTGAATCTTTTTTAATTTACAAATAATCATTGTACATATTTATGAGTACATTAATAGAAAATGCACTGATCAAATCAGAGTAATTATCTTATCCATCATCTCAAACATTTATCATTACTTTGTGTTCAACACATTGAAACTCCTTTCTTCCAGCTATTCTGAAATATATAAATTATCATTAACTATAGTTACTCTACTGTGCCATAGAACACTAGGAATTACTTCTCTCATCTAAATGTATTTTTGCATCCATTAACCAATATCTCTCTATTCTCCCAACTCCCTACCCTGTCAGCCTCTGGCAATGACATTCTACACTTTTCTATGTGGTCAACCTTTATAGTTTCTCATACTATATTTTTCATCTTTTTTTCATAGAAAACATTTTAGAAAAGTAAGGGGAAGGGGTTGAGAATGAGTAGAACAGATTCAATGCTCAGAACTGCAGTTTTATAATAACAAGATTATAGATTTTTTTCCTAAAAGATTTCATGTATTTGTTTATAAATTACTTGTGAAATTGGTATAATAGTTATATGACAAAATAGAGTGGCATAGGAAGCCCTATTGAGACAGTGCTTTTAGTTATTCTCAAGTAAAAGTAGCAATAAAATAGAGAACAATAATTCTCTAAAGAGTTCATTGAATATTCTAGGTGGGAAAATTGATCTTAGAATTTAACATAAGGAAAAAAATCATAACTCCTACACCTCAATAATTTTTCAGTTGTCTGAGGTACAACTCAGAATCAGACCACAGTATTAAGATACTTCATTCATCTGACTGGAAGAAATCAGAGTAATAAAATAAAATAGGGATAAAGATGAAGGACTACTGAATGGAAATTCTTTAATAAATATATATAAACATTAATTCAGAAGTACAGTCTCCAGAACTTAGCATAGATAGATATTTGCACTAAGTAAATGCTCAAATATGTGGTCTATTCATTGAATTTAAAATGATATCTTGGGGCCAGCAGATGGCATAGTGGTTACATCGCTGGACTCCCACATGACTGACAGTGGATCAAGTCCTGGACCCGTTGGCTTAAAAATCACACTGGGTGCATCTGTGTACATGGCTAAGATTCCAGGAGGAGAATGGAGGAGAAGGGATTGCAGCATGGCCATCCCTCCTTGGGGTGATTTCTCTTTCTTTCTCACTGCCTCTGTTTCTCTGTCTCCCTGTCTCTCTCTTTCTCTCTTTTTCATTTTCCAGCAAGCATGTGTGCCCTATGGTAAAAAAGAAAAATCCTCTAAAATAAAAAATAAATAAATAAAATACTAGATCTTGTTCTTAGTAAAGATATAGTATGGATATTAGAGAGACCACAGGGTGAACAAACCCAGAGCATGGTGGTTAAGGCAGTTGGATCCCATATGGCCTATAAGGGGTTCAATTTCTAGACCCAGTATCTTGAGAAACACACCAGGTGTATGTGTATGTGTGATCCAAATTCCAAAAGGTGGGGGAAATGGCAGAGAAGAAATTGCAGCATGACCATGCCCCATGGGAAGTGCTTTCTCACTTTCTCTTTCTCTTTCTTTCTCTCCTAAGTGCATGTACCTTCTGGCAAAAATTAAAAAAACAAAAGAAGTAGAAACATCACAAAGCAAAAAAGAGTAAAATAAACACAAAGAAGAAAAATGAGCAAGGATGGATGATGATTTAATAGGAAATAACCTACTCTTTTCAAGTATTTTGACGTTTTTAGTTACTCTTACTAGTGAATGAACCTCTAATAATTGATACAAGACACAGATTTGGTAAAAGATTTCAAAGCTACACTGAGCCTATAATTAGCACAGGAACTGGAAAAGTTTCAAAATTATGAGAATAAACAAATTTGAGATTTGGAGCATTATCTGTAGCCTCCCTTACCCAAAGTCAAAACTTTATGTTGGCTATTTTCCTTTAGAAAGAATAGCAGTAAATAATAGTGTTTTTCAAAAATTCCCCCCTTTTTTTTAAGGTCATTTATTTCTTCCATAAAAGATAAGTATCCCCTACAGGGTCTTCATGCCACAATCTACCTGCACCAGCCAGCCAAGACCATAGACACAGGTGTGTATATCTGGCATGTGCAGGGAGACTTCTGGACATGAGCCTGGCACATTTCTATGTGGTCTCAGCAATAGGAAACTGCGTGACCATTGTCCCACCATGGCTAGCCTAAAAAATCTGCCTTATAGTTTTGATTCTTTGAGATTATACAATCTTCTAATGTGACTCATGAAAAGTCCCTGTCTCATAGACTGGTTCATCAACTGATCAGGTCCTATTGACTGACAAGATTTACGAACCCAGTTTCAGACCCTGATAGTCAGTAGCAAAGGCTGGAATAGTTAACACTATTACGACAGAGTCATCATTTCAGTAGTCCAGTCATGTTGTATGAACATCCACTTCTTTCTTTCATACGAATTATCTAAGCTAAGAGTTCAGAAAACATGTTCTATGTAATGTGTGTGAATATAACCATGCTCTTGGCAACATCTCTTGTGCCGTTTTATGTTCAGTTAGAAGAATCATAATACACTTTGGCAACTTCTAGCTCATATAAACTTATCTACAGAATACTATAGGTTGAACACCCTTAATTCAAAAATGCAAAACTCAAATACTCCAGAGTCCAAAACTCTTTTAATACCAATATGGCACCACAGTGGAAAATTCCAATCTGACCTCATATGGCCAAGACACAGTCAAAATGACGCAAAAATATGATACAAAATTACCTTCAGGCTGTATGTTAGAGGTATACATGAAAGAAACAAACTTATTTTATGTCTATACCTCAGTCCCATTCCCAAGATATTTCATATATATGTAAGGTGCTCCAAAATCCACAATGATATTTGAAATCCAAAGCACTCTGCTTTCAAGCACTATGGGTAAGGAAAATATAAGGAATATTCAATGAGTATTTATTGGAGTGATGTATGGTTCCAATTTTATTATCATAGTCCTTTTTTGATATTATCAACATTTGTATTTAGGATTTTGTTATATTGGGTTAGACACCAATGCACTGCATATGTGGAGTGTCAGACAGCACAGAAATATGGCTGCCTCTCAAGAAAATTAATTTCCTACCCTGACTCTGCTTAACCATATGTTATCAATAGGAGCCATTTACTGGGCATAAAGTTGTACTCAGTGGCATGACACAACTTGTTCAATGTAAACTTTCCTAATTTTATAAGCCTGTGATAAATGTCTCTCTAAATCTCTCCTATTCATATTGCACATGAAAGAAATCTCAACAGTTTATTTTTTAAGTGAATACAGTTCACATCCTGATTCTTAGGATTTGCATGTAAATTTATCTAAATACAGTTTGTGCAAATGAGATGCTACAGTTCATGATTGTTTGGGGATTTGTAGAGGTCAGAGTCTTAATAAGGTTTAAAATGTAAGCATGAACTTATTGTGGCCCACAAGTGAGTATCTGAGTATTCATAAGACTCCCTTAGAACAAACACTTTGTTCAATTTTTGTGTTTATTTTAAAAGTTGAAATAATTTTTGTTTTATAGGAATTTCACTAAGTATACTTATTTGATTGATAGGCAATGTCGCAGTTACATTTCTGTATTATAAGAGTATTGGTCCCTTGCTCTCATCATCTGACAACTTCTTAACGGAAGCTCAAAATTCTGATAATTCTAAAGAGGAGGAAAAAGTCATCTCTTCAGTAATTTCAGTCTCAATTAGTTCTAACCCACTCACACTCTATGAACTTGACAAAATAACGTTTACATTGAGTCATATAAAGGTAAGTTGTTTTTCTGGTGGTTGTTAGTTATGACATAGAGAAGTGGACTTTTTTGTTGTGTCACTTTAATTGTGAGAGTTCTTGAATTTAAAAATTCAGTTTCAAAATTAATAAAGGAAAGTGGGTTCAACTAATTTTTCCATAAAATATTTTGTGCTTTCAGTGCTTTTTAAACTTTTTAATCAGTTCTAAAGAATTTACATATTTGATTTACTGACATTAAGTTTATATTTAGTTTTATTTTTAAGTACACTGTTCATTTTGAAAGTTTCCATACCATCAAGAAATGAATTGTAAAAAAAAAAAAAAAAAAATCAGAGATAAATGTCACTTGTGCGATAAGAGATGCATTTGGTTAATACTTATCATTTAAAATAATATTGAAAGAGAGTTGAGTGTTAAGTGAAATAAAATCATAGGGAAATTTATAATGCTTCATAAATAAATGAATGGAGGGGACCAGCAGTTGGTGTAATGGCTATGTCGCTGGACTCCCACGTAGTCGACCGTGGTTCACATCCCAGACCCGGTGGCTTAAAACTCACACCAGGCGCGTGTGCGTGCGTGCCCAAGATCCCAAGAGGAGAATGGAGGAGAAGGGATTGGGGCATGACCATCCTCCCTGGGGGGTGATTTCTCGCTTTCTGTCTCTATGTCTCTCTCTGTCTGGCGAGCGCACGCGCCCTATAGCAAAAACCTCTCCAAAAAAAAAAAAAAAAAGAAATGAATGGGAACCATTTTATTCTTTTGTTTGTATTCCATACTATTTTTAAACTCATATGAATTTAAGGCTATATGATAATAAGCATGACTAGAACTAAATATTGAGTTCTTTTAGTTCAAAACAAATAAATCAGAGAAACTCAAAATCAGAGATCATTTGCTACCTTTTCATCCCCAAGGAGCTTTCAACAGAATTTCAATTTTAGTATGTTATTAATGTACCTCTGAAGCTTCATTTGGAGAAGGTGTAGAACTAAATGTATAGAAAATGCAAATAAATAATAGCTTAAACTATGCAATGGAAAACATTATTCGAGGGAAAGGCAAGGTACGAAATGTTTTAAAAATGGAAACTAAATGCAGATTTATTTTTTAGGTGCTAAATGCAAAAGACCTTGTAACACTAGACATCAAACGTTGTTTTTTTTTTCACATTATCTGTTGGTTTTTGTAATTTTTGCCAGTGGAGTGCTTTGACAGCTGAAAGGTTGCCACGGACAACTCACTTCACCAATCCATGTTTGACAAAGAAAGAAAAAAACACACATTTAACAAAAATTCTTCAAGATATTTCATGAGAAGACTTAATTATCCTTAATGTAACTCTTTGTACAAATCTTTTTCCCAATGTAATAAACATTTTAAAATGTTCTTACTCTCCTCTGATAATATTTCCCCTTCCTGCTATTTTTACTCTCCTCTGAAAATAAAAATTTTGATTTCACTTTTCTCCCTGAGAAAATAGAAGTTATCTTATATGTAATATCCTCAGTGTCCTGATTCCCTGATTTTATATATATATATATATATATATATATATATATATATATATATACATGACTCCACTAATTAATACATCTTTCTACATTACCTTAGAGAAATACTGAGAGCAGTTATAATAATATTGATAATAATAATGATAACAACCAGTACTTACATAGTGTTGATATTTGACTAGGCAGCATGTTAAATTATTTTCTTAAACAAACAAAAACAAAAAAACAAAAATTTACTCCTTACAAGAGCCATATGGGGTATATACTATTTTCACCATTTTATAGACTAGGAAACTGAAATCTGAAGTGATTACATTATTTGCTCATGTCAACCAGCAATCAACTGGTAGAAAGTTTCAATCCCAAGCAGTCTTCCTCCAAAATCCATGTTCTCAACAGCTGTTATACTCCTGCCCAATCCAGTACTCTTATTCTTTCCTTAACCTACCCTCAAGGAAATTAGGCTTCATCAATTATCTCTTTTTTCCTGAACCTTTTCACATCAGTACCTAATGGATATATTCAAGTTTCTGTTTCTTTTCAAAAAACAAAACAAAACAAAACAAAAAGCCTTTCTCTCTTGACCCTGGGTATCCTTCAATTAAACTCAGTAACTCTTCTTCATTTTAACTTTTTTAAAAATTAACATTGTTTAGGGCCAGCCCAGTGGCCTGGTGGTTAAGACAGGTAGAACCTACATGGTGACTGCAGTTTCAGTCTGGAACCTAGCTGCCTGAGAAACAGGCCAGGGGCATGTGCATGTGTGCCTGAAATCCTAACAGGGCCTGCAGGCTTGATAAACTTGCCAGGTATGTGTCCGTGGGTGTCCAAAATTCCAACAGTGGAGAAATGAAGGGAAGGGATAGCAAAGTGACCATGTCTCATTAAGGAGTGCATTCTCCTTTTCCCTGTCTCTCTCCAGGGAATTCATGTACCCTCTGCGAAGTTAAAAGAAAAAGTAGTCATAGTCTACTGAATGCCATTTATGGAAATACATACCTTTCCCTGTATTAAAAATACTCCTTCAGTCCCCCTATGCAAACCTCCAAATGTTGGTAAAAATCAATTTTCAATGTGTATAGTATTGTAATTTGGTATATGTTATTCACAACTAAATTGTGAAGCTTAACCTTTTTTCTTTGGTGTTAAATTTCTCTTTTTTAGTTTGTTTAGATTTTATTTGTTCATTTCTAATTTGTTCCCAAACTCTCTGACAGTATTGCATATCTTCTCTCAACATCCAAATACATAAGATTACCTGTCAGCTTATTTTATTGTCTTGAGATAGCCTTCCCAAGCCTTTGCAAACTTGATCATGTTTGGATGTCTGCTGTTGGTCTGCCATGCAGCTGAGCCATTCCTTTCTGCACCATCGCTGACACACTGCTCTCCTCTCTTCTATTTCAGATTCCATGTTTCCTTGAGCCAATGTCTTCCTCCTTCTAAGTTCATTTTTGTATTTTGGTGGACTGCTCTCCAGTGGCTGCTTAAGAAAAGTAGCATGGAAGGCTACTTTTGAGTCCTTTCATTATTATTTTTTTTGTATATATATATATATATATATATATATGTGTATATATATATATATATATATATATATATAGAGAGAGAGAGAGAGAGAGAGAGAGAGAGAGAGAGGGGTCATATGTATTTTTCTACCTTATCCTTATGCTTGTTATATAAATACCATAGTATAGAATTATAAATTGTAAAGATTTTGTTCTTCAGACTTTTCTAGATCTTGTTCCTATCTCTTTAGCTTTCAAAGTGAACCTGGATAAGTTGAATGCAGTTAATATTTTAACGAAGATTTGAACTTTTTGGAATGTGATAAGTTCCTTTCTCTCTTTCTTAAACTTTGGAATTTCTTTGAGATTTTTGTTTGTTTGTTTGTTTGTTTTGTTTTTTTGAGAGAGATTTTTGCTGTAGGACACGTTTGCTCACTGGAGAGACAGAGTCAGGAAACGAGAAATTACACTCCCTCACCCCCACCCCCACCCCAGAGATGGCCACACCACAATCCCTGCTCCTCCATTTTCCTCTTGGGATTTTGGGCATGCATGTACACATGTCCAGCATGAATTCTAAGCCACCGGTCCGGGACTGAAACTGTAGTCAATCACGTGCAAGTCCAGCAACGTAACCATCATGCCATCTGCTGGCCCCAAGCTTTTGAGATCTTATTCTTATTCTCAATATTCCAAAATCTTTTTTTAAATTTTTAATTTAATTTATCGTTTTTTTTTTTTGAGAGAGAGAGAGAGATTTTTGCTATAGGGCATGTGGCGAGAACAGAGAGAGAATCCCTTCTCCTCCTTGCTCCAATCCTGAGAAGGATTTTTTTGGTCATGCATGCTCATGTATATCTTGTGTGATTCAAGCAGCAGTCTGCCAAGTGGAAGTCCAGCACCTTAACCACTTCACCACCTGCTGACCCCAGTATTCCAAAATCTTTAAGTTATATTTTTGTGTGACCATTCTTCATTAGTAACTTTCTTCATTAGTGGTATTTAGTGAGTCTCTTGACTCTAAAACGTATGGTATTTAGTTCTAGGAAATTATCTAATATTATTTCTTAGTTAATTTACCTAGACTAGTATTTCTGTCCTTTTTTCTTCCTCTTTCTTTTTTTTTTTTTTACTTGACAAGGGATACATGTGCTTGCAGAGACAGGCCATGGAGTGGCCCATATTGTTTTGCTCAATATTCACTGAAAACATTTATTTTTTAACACTGATTTATTTAATGGGTATTGTATCTCATCTCTCTGAGATTCTATTTATACTGTATGTATGTTTTTAACAACTGTATTCTACTCCTTCATTTCTTTTCTCAATTTCATCTTTTTGGTTCATTTGTCTTTGTTCTCTGACTTTTCTGTCAGAGCTGGACCTCAGATGTCTGGTGATTCTGTCCATCCACTCCTATTTAATAATGAGACACCGGACCAGCTGTAGTTAAGATGCCAGAATCCGACCAACCACACTGTTCGAGTCTCCAGACCCAGCAGCTTGAAAAACATACCAACTACATGTGCATTCATGTCCAAAAATCTCAAAAGGAGAGATGGAGGAGAAGGGATTGTGATATGACCATTTCCCATGGAGGAGGCTTTCTCACTTTCATTCTTTCTTTGTCTCCCTTCAGTGAGCAAATATGCCCCTGAAAAAAGTTTTAAAAACAATAATAATAATAACGAAACATAGTGGGCTAGGGTGGACTTGTGGCAGAGGTGTGCTTCACTAGAGAGTTTTCATCGGTATCAGGAGATTCTTAGCCATGGCATTGGAAAATCCCAAAGATCAGTGTCTAAAAGCAACTTCTCTTGGGCCAATCAATTATCTGGAAAGAAATTTCTTCCTTTCCTACACACAGAAGACTGGCTGCAGGAATAAAGAAAGCTAAGAAAATGTGGTGGTTAGAGGACAGTGGTTGCTTAATGTGTAAACACTCACTCACTAACCTCCTGTTGCCTAAATAATCCTACTTCCCCGATTCTAGAGTCCCTTGTTTCTTCTGGAATTGGGCATTTTCTTGACTTTTTTTGGAGAACTAGATAAAAGATTTTGAATTTCTTTACACAGCTTGACCTTCTTGAAAAACTTCTCATCATCTCTCTAACGTTAGCTCAAATATTGTCTACCCAAACTCACCGCACTCAAACTGTCTTTGTCAGTGCTCTATTGAGGCAAAGGATACATTTAGTATGTATCCCATTAAAGGAATTATCTTATTGTATTACAGTCATTTGAGTTTCAGACATCCTTGCGTACAGATGCTTTATTTTTTTAACTGAAAATTCTGTCAGTGCCTATCACACATTTAACACTCAAGATATGTTTTCTTTAATGAATAGTTGTTAGAAGATGTGTTTGACTCTGTGTTACTACTTTTATCAAATTTGTCTGAAGTATGTCTTTCGACATCTTTTGACCTCAACAAAATAGGGTCCTTTTGAGGGTCAAACTAAATTAATTAGGTGAGAAAACACCTAGTTAACTTAAAAGTTATATTATTGTAAATAGCTTTTATTTCTACAAGTTCAACATTCTATTAATAAATTACAATTAAAAGTTACAGTGGATTAGCAATAGTGTTATAGTAGTTCATATAAAAATAGAAGAAGAAGAAAACTCTACTATTCATTGAACAACTGTCCCATTGTCAATGTGATCTGATACTTGTCTACTTCTGATCTTGTCTTCTCTACTCTTTACCTTACTCTTGTGCTTAACTTAGCTGGCTTCCAGATATTTCTAGAAGAAATATCTGTCTCACTTCAGAGCTTTTCCATTTGCCTGCCATCCCAGCTGTCCACAGCCCTCTGTTTCCAAGAATGCAAGGCTTACACTTCACTTCCTTGATGGAACTGCTGAGGCATTGTATCTCCTAGGAAAGTCCTCATCATACCACCCTCCACATTACTTTCTTCTCTGGTTTACTTTCCTCATGTAATAAATTTTCATCTCTGACAGGGATGTAAAGTTAACAATGCAAATACTTACTTTTCTCTATTTTGTTCAGTGTTATACCCTGATCAATGACAAATATCTAGTAAATACCCTATGAACTTTATTTTTTTTATTTATTTATTTATTTATTTATTTATTTATTTATTTATTAGAGGTTTTTGCGCTCACCAGAAAGACAGAGAGAGAGACAGAAAGCAAGAATTCATCCCCCAGGGGGGATGGCCATGCCACAATCCCTTCTCCTACATTCTTCTCAGGATTCTGGGCATATATGCACACGTGCCCTGCATGAGTTTAAGCTACCAGGTCCGGGACTCAAACTGCCATCGACTACATGGGAGTCCAGCAACATAGCCATTACGCCAACTGCTGGTCCCACAATGAACTTTAATTAAATAAAGATGCACATGATAATTATGTGTCATACACTGTTCTAAGTGACATACACCTGATCTCAATTTTGTAACCCAAGATTGATAAAAGATAGCATTGTTGTAATAAGAATTTCAATCCTTCCATATAATTCTTCCATACAGCAGGTTTTTAAATTAGATTTTATTTTATGTTTCATTTTGAAGTATTGTTCTAATCATATTAATGGTACATGGCAAGAACAATTCAATTAATCAGCAAAATGTCTCTTTTTCAGACCACAGATAAGTATGGGAGTCTATGTGCATTTTGGAATTACTCACCTGATACTATGAATGGGAGCTGGTCTTCCGAAGGTTGTGAGATGACACACTCGAATGAGACCCACACTTCTTGCCGTTGTAATCACTTGACACATTTTGCAATTTTGATGTCTTCTGGTCCTTCTATTGTAAGACAGTTCTCACTTCATATTTATAAATCCACCTATGTTCCTTTTTCCTGTTATTTTCCATGTCATTCAAGAGAATAATTAATTTTGTATGTTTTTCTTCATATATATAGCATATTTAATATAATGGATAGAAACCTCAATGTTACATTCTTTTAGACCGTCTTTTTCTACCTGCCTTCCAGGATCTATTTAATATGGATTTTAGGTTATCTCAAGTCCAGTACTTGTCTAGTCTGTGCTATCTAGTAGTTTACATGTTCAATGAAATATCTATTTATTGACTCTTAGTTTTTCATGTTGCTTTCAAGATCCATTTACATATTTTAATGGATCATATAATTTAAGGGTCTTTGCCTTGGTATTGAAAGTTTATTTTTTACCAGCGATAAAGTACTCAAGATATTTTGATATCTGTTCAAAAACTACTAGCATATTTATAACTAATATTATGTTTTTAGCAAGGTAGAGCCTCACAAGGTTTTCAAACATGAAAAAAACCTAAGATGAATAGCTTCATAATGTGTTTTACTTTAGCAACACCTTACTTACATCCCATCATTATTATATCATTTCTTATTTTACATGATATAGATTTTATAACCTTCATAAGATTACAGGTTTATTTCCATATAAATTTGAATCCATTATTAAATATAAAAGTAAACAAATGGGGCCAGCCTGCGGCATAGTGGTTAAGACAGCTAGAGCCCACATGGTGACTGCAGTTAGAATCTGGAACCTATCCACCTGAGAAACAGGCCAGGGGCATGTGCATGTGTGTCCAAAATCCTAACGGGAGGCAGAGATGGAAGCAAAGAGGCTGCAGCATGACAACTACCCATAGGAGAGGTGTTTTCTTGCTTTCCCTTTCTCTCTCTCTGTCTCTGCAGAGATTCCATACACTCTCTGGCAAATTTACAAAAGAAAATAGTAGCTAAATAAATCTGGCTAAACATGTCATTATAAAGATGATTTTTGGGGGGACCAGCAGTTAGCGTAATGACTATGTGGCTGAACTCCCACGTAGTTGACCACGGTTCGAGTTCCAGACCCGGTGGCTTAAACTCATGCCGGGTGCATGTGCGTGCATGCCCAAGATCCTGAGAGGAGAATGGAGGAGAAGGGATTGTGGTGTGGCAATCCCTGGGGGGTGATTTCTCGCTTTCTGTATCTCTGTCTCTCTCTGTCTTTCTGGCGAGCGCATGTGCCCTATAGCAAAAACCTCTCAAAAAAAAAAAAAAAGATTTTTTTCTGAATCTTAAGAATGTTCTAGTCTTTATATAAAGATATAAAGACTATTATCTTAATATAAGGATATAAATATTCCTCTAGCTAGAATAAACCCAACATTTCCCATTTCAGTCTCTGAACTATACTATTTTGATACTCCATATATTCAGCACTCCTAAAACTTGTATTTAATGTGTTTTAGATAAATTGCTGCATAGAAATAACACTTGGTCTTACCATTGATAAATCAGTTTTAATTAATCATTTTCACATTATAATAATGAATTCCCTTTTTAATGTCATGAAACTGATGACATTAACATTGTTAAACCATATACTAATAAATACTATGCTGAGGGAAAAAACGACTAACTACACAATTATTAAAATACTACATAATTTATATCAGGTTTCTCTGGATATTGAGAATTTTCAAAAGTACACATTTTTTCTCATCTAAATACACTTTGCATTTTTACACCTTATGAACATTTTGATTAATGTTTCACCAAAAAAGGAAGTTCATTATATGTTGTAGTTCTTTCAACAAGGTACTGAGTTATTCTCTTAACAGCTTTATTATTATTTTCCCTTAGGGCATTAAAGATTATAATATTCTTACAAGGATCACTCAACTAGGAATAATTATTTCACTAATTTGTCTTGCTATATGCATTTTTACCTTCTGGTTCTTCAGTGAAATTCAAAGCACTAGGACAACAATTCATAAAAATCTCTGCTGTAACTTATTCCTTGCTGAACTTGTGTTCCTTGTTGGCATCAATACAAATACGAATAAGGTATGTGGACCTTTTTTCCCCATTTTTATTTTCTCTATTTGTACTTTCCTAAATATATACATCATCAAAACGTGAATTATAAGTATGAGCTCAATGGGGCAAACATACTATAAAATGTATTCTTCAGGTATTGTTTCTAAGTTATATTGCTAACATATCTAAGCATCCTACTTACCAAGTCCATATAACTAAAATGTTACATGTAATAAGTCACTGAGATGAATTAAAATTTTGTGACAAACTGAAAATGTATTTTTTGGCTTGTTTTGTTTTTAGATGGGCATTAAACACAGACTGAGGAAAGAAACAATTGGAAATAAAATATATATTACTATTAGTAGGGACTGAATAAAAGTAGCTATAGAACCTAGCTACTTTTATTCAGTCCCTACTAATAGTAAGATAAATTTGAAATATGATAAATTGCTGTACCTACTGTCTCCACTTTACCTGCTACCTATTTCCCATGACTACAGATCTAAGGCCCTGCGAAAGAGTTTCATATTATGTTAATCTGGGTCATTCTAGAAGCAGACACTAAGATGAGATTAAATATGCAATAAAATTATTAGGGGCAATGTTTATGAGAGGAATAGGAAGAGAGAGGTTGAGGATCATCAGATCAAGATGCAGGTGTGACCCTGGTAAAGAGGAGAAGAACAAAAAGAAAAATGGGTGGAATTTGTTATACAGCAGTTGCACTTGCTTTTTTTAAAATTAAAAATTATTTTATTCAACTTTATTTATTTATGCATTTATTTAAATTTGACCAGAAAAAAAAAAAAAAAAAAAACAGAGCAAGAGCAAGAGAGAGAGAGGGGAGAGAGAGAGAGAGAGAGAGAGAGAGAGAGAGAGAGAAAGTGAAGAAGCAATCTGCCAGATTAGCGACTTGAACCACAGTTGACCATGTGGGAGTCCAGAACCCTTAACCACCACACCACCTGCTGGCCCCCACAGCAGTTGCACTTCTAAGGAAAGTTCAACATAGTTGTCAAAAAGTCCTTTCAGGAGTCCTTAGGCCGGGACCAGCAGTTAGCATAATGGCTATGTCTCTGGACTCCCATGTAGTCTATCACGGTTCAAGTCCCAGACCCAGTGGCTTAAACTCACACCGGGCACATGTGTGTGCATGCCTCAAGATCCAGAGAGGAGAATGGAGGAGAAGGGATTGAGGTGTGGCCATCCCCCCTAGGGGGGTAATTTCTCGCTTTCTTTCTCTTTCTGGGAAGTGCATGCGCCCTATAACAAAAACCTCTAAAAATAAATAAATAAAAAATTATAAATAAACAGGAGTTCTCAGGCCCAAGTGTCTCTCAAGAACAAGAATGTTTTGATGTGCTCAAGCTCTGGTTGGCAGCAGCAGCCTGTGGAAAGAGTAAAGACAGCAATAGTTTCCATATTGTAGCTGCTGGAGTCCTAGGTCAATATTCCTTGCAGTCAGATACGGCATAAGAGTTTTCTCGTGACCACAAAACAGGAAATTGCCTACATATTTCCATTCTTCTCATACATATAAACATAGGAAACTATGTCAATATTTCAAATAGTATATGAGACAGTATAAACTCTATCTCTGCTTTCATGTCTTGTAGGGGTGTTCATAACACTTTTCAATTTTATATATCTTCGATTATCATCCAGTGCCTATTTCCTCTTTCAAGTCTTTTCCAATCATGATTTTCACCTTAACGTATTTCTTACAGTGTTTATTGTTAACTCTCTTTCACCTATTAACTCTTTCCCATTTTCAAACTGTATCTCTAATCTCACTAAACCACCTTTCACTAAAATGGTTCCCAAATTTTAATTGCCAGTGATCTCTCTGTTCCCCAAACTTACACAGGATTCGCTGACAAAATTTAGTATATAATCTTATTATTATTCTTTAACTATATTCTGTTCAAGTTAATGAGATAGATATGTACACATGTGTTATGCGATTACTCCTGTGATAGATACTGTTAGTTCTATTAATACAGGAGCATGCAATAACTTCTTTTTCTGTTACTTCTTATAAGCCTACCTTCAATTCTAGGTGTGAAGTAAACACTTATAAATAACATTAACTGAAAGCTATCTCAAATTTACCTGGTAATATCACACCTTAAAGAGATTCTATAATGAATATGTTGTAAAATTTTGTTTTGTAAATTCAATTTTATAACTTATTCAAGACACTTACTTTATTTTGCTAGCATAGTATTATTGATCATTTTGATTCTTTGAGGATAATAGAGAGGAATGTCATCTCCAAAACAGAAATCAATTTAAATCATAACACATTCACCAAGATACTATTGTTTTCTGTGAATAATACATAACTTTTTACGTGACATGATGTATAGAAGTGATAAATCTCTATGGAACCAGCAGTTAGTGTAATGGCTATGTCGCTGGAGTCCCATGTAGTCGAATGTGGTTTGAGTCCCGGACCGGTGGCTTAAACTCACGCCAGGCGCATGTGTGTGCGTGCCCAAGATCCCGAGAGGAGAATAGAGGAGAAAGGATTGTAGAGTGGCCATGCCCCCTAGAGGGTGATTTCTCTCTTTCTGTCTCTCTGTCTCTCTCTGTCTTTCTGGCAAGTGCACACACCCTATAGCAAAAACCTCTCAAGAAAAAAAAAAGTGATAAATCTCTAGATGAGAATGGTAACTTAGTTCTATCACAGAATTGGTTAATGCTTCAGGGCAATGAAGCACAGTTCTTTTAAATTGACTACAAGTAGTACTTCTTTAAAAACTGACATGACAGATATTTTAATGTGATCAATCATTATATAAAGTGGCATAATTTATGGGAAAGTCGAAGATTCATGTTATGATCATTTTAAAGCAAACCTTGCTTATGTTTCTCTTTCTTTCTTTGATTTCTAGCTCTTCTGTTCAATTATTGCTGGGCTGCTACATTACTTCTTTTTAGCTGCCTTTGCATGGATGTGCATTGAGGGTATACACCTCTATCTCATTGTCGTGGGTGTCATCTACAACAAAGGATTTTTGCACAAGAATTTTTATATCTTTGGCTACGTCAGCCCAGCTGTGGTAGTTGGATTTTCAGCAGCATTAGGATACAGATATTATGGGACCACCAAAGTGTAAGTTGAGATGATTGCATGAGTATTTGAAACGCAGACCTGAGTGTGTTTTGCATATCCTTGTGAATTTTGCTTTATTAAAGTACATACAAGCATGTTCATAGGTTGTATCTATTATTTACTTTTTTTTTTTTTTTTTTGGAGAGGTTTTCGCTATAGGGCGCGAGCGCTCGCCAGACTGACAGAGAGAGACATAGAGACAGAAAGCGAGAAATCACCCCCCAGGGGGATGGTCACGCCGCAATCCCTTCTCCTCCATTCTCCTCTCGGGATCTTGGGCACGCACGCACACGCGCCTGGCGTGAGTTTTAAGCCACCGGGTCCGGGACACAAACCACGGTCGACTACATGGGAGTCCAGCGACATAGCCATTACGCTAACTGCTGGTTCCCTCTATTATTTACTTTTCAGATGTTGGCTCAGCACAGAAAACAACTTTATTTGGAGTTTCATAGGACCAGCATGTCTAATCATTCTCGTACGTATATATAAAAGTATTATTAGAATTCTAAAAAGTGGAGATTAAAAGGTACTTAAAATTCTCAGCAATAAGATTTTATTCTAAAATAAACTTCAAGCATTTTACATATATAGCATTATGATTAGAAAAAAATATATTTTGTAAATTCAAAGCTATTACAATTCATTCGCCCCTCTTGGAGGAAGAATAGATTTCTGCATAAGATAGAGGAGAAGGCATTTTTTCACTTATCAGTAGTATCTCAGCATACTTCAATATTGAGTGTGTGCCAACCAGCTGATAATCTGGTGTTTACGTTATTTAATCTTTTATCGATGATTGGTCATCTTGGAAGATTAAACTGTCATCTTTATAATTGTATCATCTCTATGTACCCTGTCATCATAAAGTGATTTTAAACTAAATTGCAACGTCAGAAACAAGAACCCGCTATTTTTCATGAGTGGACAAGTCATATATTGATAGTCCTATTTCAGCAAGGAAGAAGGCCTTTTAATTCTTTTTGGAAATGGTTTCAAACCTACAAATTTGGCAGGTATTATATGTTTCATTGTAAATAAATATATTTTTATATGTCTCAAGAGCTTTCTAAGTGCTGAAAGTTTTCAACAACCATTCTGAATATAATAGTCTGTCAATGAATCTGGGAGGTCTGACAAGACTCTAGAAGGGAAGGAATTGTCAGTAAAAGAGTTGTGACAGTATTTTGGACAACTTTGTTCCATATGTTTAGACCCTAAGCTAGCCATCTTTTTTTTTTTACTTTTTTTCTCTTTCATGCTTTTCCTTTGAGTCTTTTTATGAGGAAAGAGGTTACTGCTAAATGGAGAGAGACTTAAAATTCAAAGCAGAGAATTTTCATCAAACTTTATTTGTTAATGGTATGAGTGAATCAAGCATAACAGAAGCTATATTTCCTTTTTTAAAAAATAATTTTTTATTTAACTTTATTTATTCATTTATTTTAATTTGACCAGAAAGAGACAGAGAAAAAGAGAGAGAGAGAAAGAGAGAGAGAGAGCAAGTGCCAGGTCCAGGACTCAAATTACGGTCGGCCATGTGAGAGTCCAGTGCCTTTAACCACCACTCCACCTGCCAGCCATCCCCCTAGAAGCTGTATTTCCTAATCATCACAAAAAGTTGGTTATAATTTCCACAGTAAATCTAGCAATGTTTTTAAAAAGTCATTGGTAGGATTTCAGCTAAAACAATTTGCATTAATTTGTTATAACTTCAATTTTTTCTAACCACATATGAATACAGATTGAATAGTGTTCCATTCACATATTTTTCTACATTGCTCTGATATGAGTATTATGTGTGAAAATATATTCTAATTTTATTACTCCCTCTCTACAGAGTATATTATCTGTAGTATTGTTTATACAAGTGTATGTTCTATGGAACAATGATTCTTACAGTGTATATGAAAAGTACCAGGCTAGAAATTATACTAAAAACAGGAAAAATAAGCATATATCTCTAAAATAAGAGATAGTGTTCTCTGAAATTGTTTTTTATAGTGACTTACATAAGGGAAAATATGACTTTGGATTATCTTATAGTAACATATACAGATTTTGAAGGGTTTATCTGAAAATGAGTCCCACAAACTTTCTTAGAAGTCTAAATTAATACTAGTCCAGAATGAATGGATCTGTTTTTCTTTGGTACAGTTTCAGTATAACAATTGTTTCCAGGTTAACCAGAAAGTCAGACTACTTATCATACCAGTGAGGCAACTTCTTCAGTTGTTTTCTAAAACTAAACACTTTATCTTTCATAGTATGTTTTAAAAATCGCAGAAATTCCTTAAACAATTACTAAACTGAAATGAATTAATTTACTCTAGTTTTCCTGTTCTTCTGTAGTAATCTGGCATAAAATTACTTTTGCAATGCTTTTGATTGTTTGTTTTTAAATTGTCAGAGGATGTGTGTACTCGCAAAAAAAAAAAAAAAAAAAAAAAAAAAAAAAAAAAGGATAAAGCTTCTCCCAATGAGATGTGGTCACACTGCAATAACAATCCTGACCTTATCCTTTATTTCTCCATCTTGTCTGTTTGGAGGCATGTGTTAGCATATGCCCAGATGTTTTCCAAGCTACTAGGACTGGTATACAAACCGCGGTGGACCATGTGGAATCCAGCTCCCTTAACTGCTAAGGCACTAGACCAGCCCTGTTATTACAATTAAATGAACAGTTTCCTGTTGCCCCAGAGTATTGTCTAGTTTGAAGGTAAAGTTGAAGGAATATTGAGCAGTAGATATTTAAAAAGATCAACCAACAGTTTGGACTGTCACTTCCCATGGATTTTACCTAGACACAGTAAGGCCAGTCTTGATAGCACAGAGTTAGCACACCACTGTGGCTCTGGATCCATATGGCAGATTGGGTTTTAGATCAACTTGTACATGCTGGACATGTGCTGCCCTCCTGGCTGACTGGGAAGACTTAAGGGAGGATTGCAGTGGCCTCTTGAGGTTTTTCTCTCTCTCTCCCTCTTTCTCTCAATATAAAAAAAAAAAAAAAAAAATTTTTTTAAATGAGAAAATGAGAAAGTAGGGCCAGTTGTAGCTCCGTAAGAGGACAGGGTAGGGGGGCTAAAGAGGTGATGGTTTAGGATTAGGAGTTCTTCTTGAGACCAGCAGATGGCGTAATGGCTATGTCGCTGGACTCCCATGTAATCGACTGCAGTTTTAGTCTCAGACTGGTGGCTTAAACTCGCGCCAGGCCCATGTACATGCATGCCTAAAATCCCGAGAGGAAAATGGAGAAGAAGGGATTGCAGCGTGGCCATCCCCCCGAGGGGTGATTTTTCTCTTTCTGCCTCTCTGTTTCTCTCTGTCTGGCAAGTGCACATGCCCTATAGCAAAAACCTCTCAAAAAAAAAATTAGGAATTCTTGGCCTTTGAGGGAGTACAATATTCTCCTTTAGAACCCTTTCTTGGTCTGGCTTTTAGTCTAGTGGTTGAGAAGCTAGATTTCCCATAGTCAACTGCAGTTCAAATCCTGGACCTAGCAGCTTGAAAAACATGCTAGGCTTGTGCACATGCCTTCCCCAAATCCTGACAAGGTGGAGAAATAGAGAAGGGATTGCGGCATGACCACACCTTGTAGAGGTGATGGTTTCTCTCTCTCTTCTCTCTCTCTCTCTCTCTCTCTCTCTCTCTCTCTCTTACAAGTGAATGGTGCTCCCCCATCTGCTGAAGACAAAATATGAAGGAGCACTCTAAAAGGTTTGTAGAAAATGGAATTGGAAAGAGGAAAATTATCATCCTGACCCAGATTGCTAGTTAGCTATAAAATTTTCAAGTCTCTCTGGTATGTAGGAAGAGCAGAGTATGATGAACACATTTTTTCTTAATAAGAATATGACATGTCTACTCTAATTTTGAGCCAAATGTGAGCATAGGAACTAGCACTTATTTAGGCCATCCCATAGCCGAGTGGTCACATTAACTGGATCATGCATGGCCAACCATGTGGTTCAAATCTCAGATCAGAGACCTGAAAAACATACTTGGCACATGTGTATGTGAGCTCAAAATGCCAAAAAGAAGGAGAAATGAAGGAGATAGGATTGTGATTGCAGCCTGACCATTTCACATGGAGGGTGGGAAGATCACTTTGTCAGTCTGTCTCTCTCTCTCTCTCTTGCTGTCCCTTATATGCCTCTGACAAATTAAAACAAAGTAGTGAAAAAACAAACAGAAAAGTAGCACCTGGTCTTGTTTGGAGTTTCCTGCTTTCCTACAGGCTTCATGCTTTACTGGAGCATCTCTCAACAACAACAAAAGGTTATTATATAGTGTACCTAGGAATAAAATAAGCGAGAACACACCAAGACTTCAGCTGTTCTATAAGCACAGAAAAATGAAAGACAGGGAAGAACTGACAGGGCTGCCCAGGTCAAATGAAATTATGTATACCTATGAAAATGGATTGAATGGAGACATGGCTGTCTCTCTCTTAAAAATAAGGGACTCAGGTGTAAACAAACTACTAAGGACACCAAGAAAATTATATGCACTATCTACGTGGAGGCTATCCCATAAACCAAGATTACCAACAGTAAGGAAAACTAAACAGACTAGAGTGATATAATGAAGTTCCCCCCATCACTGACAGATGATTAGACCCATCCAGTCCCTCAGAACAGAGGATCTGAGCATTGGAATTGGAGGGACAATATCCCTGAACCAACCATCCAGTCATCTACATAAATACAAACACATATACTTCAAGGTTCTGGAATAGAAAATAAATAGAGACCAAATTTTTAATATGAAATTATTAAAAGCTATGGTATGTAGATTTAGCTCAGTGCCTGAAGGGAAAAAAATATTTGTATGTTTAAAAGAAAGTCTCTACTTCACTAAATACAGATTCCTTTGTAAACTGCGTTCAGATGTTCCAAGTAGATCACCACTTGCCATCTGGGGGTTAACAATGATCTACTGATTGGAAAATCATCTTCCTATGTTTGAGAATATTCTGGCAGGTAAGAATGCCAAGCCATATAATTAAGTATACCATGTGAATTGGGTTACCTGGAATGATAGGAGTGCAAAGAAAAATATAAGAATTATCCCTTACCCATGCTCATATCAGTAAGGAAAAGGCAAGACAAAAAAAAAAAAAAAAAAAGATTGAAAACACTATATAATTAAATATAAGTGGCATGTGGGAGAGATCAGTATAAGTTGCCATAGTCATTCAACAAGTCTTCATTGAGATGGTGGGCCTTGTTTGTAGATGTGGCAAGAAGCAGGTCCCATTTTACCTGTTAGGAAATGAGTAGAAGGTTTGAAATGTGAATTTAAATTTCTATCAAGGCAGTAGCCCTGCTACTGCCAGATTTCTTTTGAGGGAGAATGAATGGTAGAGCAATAAATGGCATTATAAAGCAAGCAACAGCAGAAATAAACTGAAATATCATCAACATTCTACTCAGTGTATTCAAGAATCACCTTTTCATAGATTTATCACTGCCAAGTTTATACTGGAATTATTTATTAATGTTTTTCTCATTAACTAAAATCATTTGTTTTTTCTCCTTTATGTTTAAAGTCAGACCTATGCTATTCCTCACTGATTCTTATATTAATAACACTAATAAAATATTTTAAAATGTATTGATGTACTACTTTTGAAACACAAGTCTTAATACTTAAATATCCAATCTTCTTAAATCACACACTATTTTTTTCTACCTTATTTTATAGTTAAAGAAACAGGATTTGATTCAAAATGTTAAGTAACTGGCCCAAGGCTTTAAGTCTACAACTAATTGTTGGGGCTAGAAGTTGAAATTATTTCTTGTCTTAATCTAAACATTTTTCATTCCCTCTTTTGCAATTGCCTTCTAGTCCTTCTCTCTGATTTCATTTTAACCTATGCAGAATAACTGCCACCAATTCAGTTCAGATAATGGGAACTTTCTGAGTTGAATATCCCTAATGTAGAAATCCAAAAAAGGAAATCCAAAACTTTTTTTCCACTTACGAATCATGCTGACATGATTCGTAAGTGGAAAATCCTGCACCTGACCTCAAATGATGGTTCACAGTCAAAAATGCTTCAATACAAAAATATTGCATAAAATTACCCTCATACTATGTGTATAAGGAGTATATAGAACATAAATTTTGTGTTTAAAATATCATCCCCAACATATTTTATTATGTATATGCAAATATGTCAAAATCTGATGAAATCCAAACTCTGAAACACTTCTGATTCCAAACATTTCACACAAGGGATATTCAGCTTGTGATAATAACAGTAGGAATTTTAATGTTAAGCCCTAATATATCCCTGGCAGGAACCTAAACGTTATATTGGTTTATTTCATCTAGTCCTTTAAATAGCTCAGTAAGGACTGTATGCGTGGGTGCGTGTGTGTGTGTGTGTGTGTGTGTGTGTGTGTGTTTGTGTGTGTGACTTATTTTATTTTGAAGTAGGAAAAACTGGGGTATCTTGGGTATAGAGTGATTACACAATTTGCCAAACAAATAGTATGTATCCTAGCTGGAACTGTGTCAGAGGATGGTGTCCATATAGAGTAGCCCCTAACCAAGAAGAAACTTGATTGAAGAACAAAGCAAGCAACTCCACGGACACTTAAGAGGAATTTATTAGAGAGTAACTCTCAGACAGAAAGGGTTGGGCGAGCACCCAGAAGCATTTGCACTGCATGCCACTCTGCCTTGAAACAAGCTCAAGACTTTAAAGGGAAATCAAAGGGGCTCAACAATAGAAGAAAGCCTGAGGGAATCAAGTCACCTGGTCTGGAGAAAGAGTGCTCCTAGGTTCTCAACATCATTAATCTTTTCCTAACAAAGGCCAGCTGCATCAGTCAGGATGCAGTATGATGAGGAGTAGGGAAAATGTAGGGCTCCAGGAGGGCATTAGTCCTTACAAAACAGAGTCAGTCTAGTTTATTCACATGAACTCCCATTTACAAATTTGAATCCATAGCCTGCTTTTTAAATTCTAGTCCTGGTAGTTCCCCTGTCCCTATAGTCCAAGTATCATGGGCCGATAAAGTTCTCAGTTATCTAGTTAGACCCTGCCTA
This sequence comes from Tupaia tana, assembly GCA_026018925.1. Classification (NCBI taxonomy): domain Eukaryota; kingdom Metazoa; phylum Chordata; class Mammalia; order Scandentia; family Tupaiidae; genus Tupaia; species Tupaia tana. The sequence continues at coordinate 48,661,110 of JAKSZU010000004.1, read as the reverse complement.
TTTTAAGCCGATTTTACACTGGGTATCTGTACACTAGAACTTCTTGAAGAACTTTATCCTTGTTAGAATACTTGCTGTCCCTTGAATATATTCTTAGTACTTTGCACTCAGCACTCTTGTCACCTTCTGCAAAGTTCTACTGCATGAAATCTTATCATTCATTAGTGCACACAATCATGAAAATCTTTCCACTTTTGTAACTAATCTCTTTATCATGCTCCAATAGAATTTGACTTTGACCTTGTATGGTACTTTTAGTGATCTATTTTGTCATATATGATAAATTTCTATGTGCGTTATACTACTTACCTTCCACACAAACACCCAAAGAGTTAAGCATTTCTCGATTCATTGACAGCATCTTTCTCAATAACCAATGCCATTGTTTTGCACAATCTGAGAAGCCACAGTTCAATAAGTTACAATGTGGTTCTCTAGGGAGCTGAGTTCTAGTTGCATTCTCTGTGAATGATCAAACTCTGGAACTATAAAACTACGTGACCCCTTTTTTCGGTTACCTCAAAAACATGTAAGTGCCAAGTAAGACCTTAGTAATTAGCTGTGTATTTTCATTTATTTCTTAATAAAAACCATGGCAGCAAAAGTGAAGCAGCAAAAAGAGAGTACATGATCTTAAACTATTTGACTCCTCTAAGCCCCGGCTTCCTAATATATAAGTGGAGATAATAATTCCAGCCTACACAACAAGGCTATAGTAAAAGGAAAAAAAACTTAAAAAAATCCATTTTCTAACAATTGAAAAAAGGAAAATGCACAACTGTTTGGAGGACAGTGTTATGTTTCTCCTATTCTTACCTTGTATATTAAAAATTAAATTAAAAATCTAATTTCAAAAAATATGATTTTCACAGCAACAATTATGTGGAAGGGAATATATGTATATATATGTATGTTCAGACCTAATTTTTGAAATATTGGTGACTATGTAACAGCGTTTAACTATAATTTGATTATAATATATGTGCCTATTATCGTACAGAATTTGTAAAAGTCTCTAGTATACTCTGCCAGAAAATGTTTAATTACAAAAAAAGTAAATATGAAATATCTTAAAGAAAAAAAAAGGCAATAGAAACAGATGCTACATTGAATGAGAGAACACTTAATGTCATTTGTTAGATATAGAAACCAAATAATAAAGGCCACGAACCACGCTCGTTCCCTGGAGAAGAGGTGAACTCCCTCTACTGCCTGTACTCAAAGCTGACTGAGTGAGGAGGTCTACTCTACCACAAGGAATATTAAGGTGGTTATGCCTCAGAGAACAATAATGTGCACACAATCTCAAGGGCTGTGAATAAGGGAAAAAGGGACAGAAACATTTATAAAATCAATCTTAACGGTTTTTGTGATACCTCTCATTTGCAAACTATTGCATTCTCATTCATTCTTAGTGTGATCTCTTTCACTAATTCTTTGGGTTATAAACTCCTATACATGTTATTAAAATGGATCTAATGTTTTAGTAAAGGAAACATTACGCCAAATAATGCTATCCATAATGAAGTCAAAATGTAAGTGAACATTTAAATTTAAATAGATAATAAATGGCAACATTTTTATGACCTTAATAAAAAGATGAGCGCGCCTTCTGGGCTTTCTCTGAACAAATCTAGAAAGACTAGTAGTCCAAAGAAGAAGGCTCTTAAAACAAAACAAAACAAAACAAAAAACAACTAGGAATTGTTCTCTTTCTTACATAAAATCCTTGCATATTATCTGTAGAGTAAGAACTATGTTCCCTAAATGCTCATTTTTATGAATGGAATCTTGATTCATGCTTGGTTTGGGATTATACTATAAAATGACTTTTGGCAATATGTATAAATGAGTTAAAACTGAATTAGTTCCACACTGGTAGGGTTTTTTTGACCCCTAGGTGTATTGTTTCAAACAAATATTCCAGCTTTTAAACTACTCTGGTAGGTGTTAACTACTTAGGTATTTGAACAGCAATGTTTTTGTCATTGATCACATGAAAGTACTTCCTCAGGTGTTGACCATTAATATTAAGGATCCTTAGAATTCTGAAATATGAACCAATGACCCCATTGATTCTATCTGTGAATCACTACATTTAAAATGTTAAGATTGTAACTACACATGAAAAGCTCTAGTCATGCTTTTGAAAGATCAAGCTGTACAAGAAAGAGATTTCTAAATCTTTGTAAAGCAAGCTGCAAAATGAAGATAATTTCCATAACATTTCTTTCTTCAATATTTTTTATCTTTCATGCTGAATTCTTTCAACTAAAACCACACATGTGATTAGATTCAAGTACACAAAAATAAGGAGTTAGAAAAAATAAATTTTAAAAAGATATTGAAGTTTTCCAGAGACCCATTCAGTATTAACAGATAGAATTTACTTGATTGAAGCAAATACTAATTAAGCTATGTCCAAATAAGGCATTTTCTTTAAAATATGTGAACTTCTATTGGAATTTAAATCAAAACTCAAAACTTTTTTGATTTTCCTAGAACTACTTCACTCAGTTTTTTATGTGTCATTGTAATCTCTTAATTCTAAGATATATTTATTAAAATCTACTTAAAATGAATTATTTAAACATATATATATATGATGAGTCATATATAGCTAATGTATAAATTATGTCATATAAATATATATAAAGAGGATAAATGACATAATGTATATATTTTACTTAGACTTGAGACAGACAAGAAATTAAAATAATTATTTTATCGTTACTATCTATTATATGTGTGTGTGTGTGTGTATATATAAATATATATATATGTATGTATTTATATATATATATATATATAATTTGATCTATTCCTATTATGTTTTTAACTGCTTAAGTTTCCCAGGACTTAATGCTAATATTATAAGACTTTGTGTAGTAAAAAAGAAACATCCATCTTAAACTCATCATTTCCATAACTAACCACTCTTTTTTCTTAATTTTATTCTGTATCTTTCCAGACCTTTGCTATGTGTATGTGTGCATGTGTGTGTGTGTGTGTGTATGTGTGTGTGTATTATTACAAATACAAAAAACTAAATTGTCTATAACCTTCAACATATCATGTTCTTCCTTCCTTGTTAAAATATACATTTCTACCACTTTTTAAATCATTACATACAATGAGTATATTCTAACTAATTATCCACTTTCATATGCTGAATATTCATTTCCAATATTTTCTTACTACAGATAATACTGCACAAAAATTCATGTTCTAATATGTTTGTATATGAGAAGAGCCATTATATAAAATTGTTAGAAAGTGCTTCTTAAAAGTAAAAATACACAGATTTTAGACTTACAAATGGTATTTCAAAGCAATTACTTCAGCTGATTCTTCTACTAACAATATATGAGACTGACCTTTTTCTGACATTTTGCCAACACTAGGTATCATTAGCTACTACAGCATCTAAATGGCTAAGTTGAAATATACAAATCAAAGGAAAGGTTATGATAGATCAAGATGCCACAACAGTGGTACAGTTGACTCTTTGGATCAAAGCTTTGTTGTGGAGGTTGTCCTGTGTTTTATAGGATTTTAGCAGAATCTCTGGTCTCTGCTCACTAGATGCCAATAGCACTTAACTATGGTCTAGATATGATAACCAAAATGCCTCCAACACGCAAATGTCCTTGGGGGTGCTATCCCCAGTTCTCTTCATTGGGAACCACTTATCTAGGCTTGAATGTTAGGAATCTCATGTACGTGCACATTTTGCCCTTTTTTACAGATAGCATAAATAAAAGAAAAATAATTAAAACCAAATTTTGGGCACTACACTTTAGATGACCAAATTAAAGCTATATTAGAAACACTAGCCATTGTAATTTTCAATGCTGTAACAGCATCAACATTTAATTACTCGTTTTAATTTAATGTCATCATATTTGTTAGGTGCATCTTTCAGTGACCTCTACAGTTCAAAGCCCTTTAATATATTCTAACCTTTTTCCATATTATGTATTAATAAGCATTTTAGTCCCTATAACATTTTGCTACTTTTTTCATATTATTCTGACCTCAAAATAATAGATGATTAAATTTTTTAAAAAGAAAAAAATGAGTTTAGAAAAAATATAAATAATAAATTGACCTTTTTCAATGTTTTCCCATATGTGAGAGTCATAGACTTATTGAAAATACCTTCAAAGATAATATCCTTGGGACTCATGCCAGAAAAATTAATAAAAAGTAAATAACTTCATAGATATGAAAGATCAGAAAAAAATAATTTCTTAAATTTCTCAAGCCCAAATAGAAATAACTGATAGGGATGAAGTTTGTCACTAATATAAATGTAGTTTGCATTCATATGACATCATGATGAAAAGAGATCTCTATAAACATTGGTAAAGCAAGATAGTCATTAGGATTATTCACTTCACATGTGACTTTTAATCTTTACAAGACCTTCTAAAATACCTCAGTTAATCCTCACAGCCTCTTCTATTAATAAGACAAAATAGTAATGAATAGTATTTGTTACAAAATAGTAACAGCATTTGGTAAGAAGTAATATTTTACTAGATTTTCACACCATAGTACTCTCATCTTGACTTATCTACTTAGAAGTACCTATAGGAGTTCTATATGAGTTTTGAAAGAAGTGGACTGGTCCCTTGAAAAGAACTGGCTACAATACAGCAAATTATGTTCATTTTTTTGGTAGCTAACAGATAAAGCCTTTATTCACTCAGAGTTCATAAAAATCCCTAAACCTGGCTAAGAGTACAGTATATATATTCTGATCATCACTGGACATTTGATCATCCTCTGGGTATAAGGTGATTTCCTTGCCCAAGCTGGTGTGTAACAAGAGTGAGCCCTTCTCTGAATTAGCCTTTACTAGCATTTGCAGAGTTCTTGCTCTACACATCAGATATTATTTAAACTTCCCTGTGTTTGTCAAATCCTTATGTCCCTTTCAATGTGTAATGAAATACTACTCACTCTGAGAGAATGGACTCTGATTGGCTCTGTCTTGATTTCTTTTTCTAGTTTCAGGACTTCTCAAGGAGGGAGCATTTTAAAATTCCTTCTGATGCAAAATCATAGGACTCTCGATTTTATCTGACCAAAAATAGAGCCCAGTTCAGCTTTTAATCATTAGACTTTATTTCACATTTATTTAGGTTAGAGTTACCATTATGTCTGTAGTTAAAATAACTGGAAACTAAGGCTTAGCAAGCTTTAGCAACTTGCTCAGATCTCCCAACAAGTAACCAAAATGTCCTACTTAAAATCCCAAATGTATCAAAATGTAGATCAATATGTGGAATGCGGATAATCTGAATATTTATTATTATTTAGTGGCACAAAAGGAAAGACCTCTTGAAAAAATGGACCATACTGAATATTTCAAAATAGGTCAAAGCTTTCTCAAGTAATAAAGTCTCAGTAAGGCTGTACTAAGAACTGAGAGGATGCAAATTATGAAGAGACCTTGCTCTCAAAAATTATAGGGGACAACTGGTGACATGGTGGTTAATGGCTGACTCTGTGTTTCTGGTAGCCTGAAAATCTCACTGGGCACTTGTGTGTGAATTCCCAAAATCCCAGAAGGAGAATGAATGAGAAAGAATTATGACGTGACCATCCCCCATTGGGGGAGGAGATTTCTCACTCTCCCTCTCTGTCTGTGTCTTTCTCTGGTAAATGTATGTGCCCTATCGCAAAAAATTAAAATAAATAAATAAATAAGTGTATCGAAGAGTTGTATAAACAAACAGCTCTTAGACCACGCATCAGTAAGCTTGAAAATCCAATCCAATCATTATTTCACCTTGACTTGCTATTTACATCTTTCTTTGTCTCTCATTGCTTTTTTTTTTTTTTTTTTTTTTGCTTTTTTTTTGGAGAGGTTTTTGCTATAGAGCGTTTGCACTCACCAGAAAGAGAGAGACAGAGAGACAGAAAGTGAGAAATCACCCCATCAACTTCGAGAGGAGATGGCCACGCCACAATCCCTTTTCCTCCTTTCTCTTCTTGGGACCTTGGGCACGCACGCACACACGCCTGGCGTGAGTTTAAGCCACTGAGTCTGGAACTAGAACTGCAGTCGACTACACGGGAGTCCAACGACATAGCCATTACGTTAACTGCTGGTCCCAGTCTCACATTGCTTTTAAAATCAAGTCTGAAACTTTTCACATGGCTTATGTTAAGGGAGACCCTCTTAGTTTATTGATCATAAAAATGTAGACCACTTTGAGAGAGACAGTAGATAATAAGACACTTCAAATTGGTTTTATTATTATGTTGATGTACCAATAAAACAACATTACTCCAAAATATATTTTCAAAGTGATTTTTTTCTGCATAATAAAATGATCTAGAATAGGACACCATTTACCTGACTCTGACAGCCATTTTGACTCCTCCTTCCCCCAGATACATAAAGGAGGTAACAATCCCTAACTACCCATGACTGAGTATACTTGACTAGGAGGTGATGCTTATGCTCTATCTGGATAGGGCCAACAAGCACAGCTGGGAAATTGCTGGATACCTTTCATGATTAGCCACATGTGAAAGCTGAAATATTCACTGCCCATGTGATTCTCACAGGGTAGCCCAGGAGACATGTCAGAAGCGGGAGGTGAAGTATGCCAAATATGAGTATATACTTTTTTTTGTAATGTTTATTTATTTCTTTAGTGAGAAACAGAGAGAAAGACCCCTGAAAGGGGCTTGCCATACTACAATCCTCCCTAGCTTTTCAGACAAATGAGATCACAGGTGTGCCTACAATTTGCCAAGTGTGTTGAGGTCAGCCCAAGATTTGAACTGAGGGCCTTCTCCTATGGCGCCAGTATCCCACAGTGGCATGGTACATCCTGCACTGCTACTGTTGAGCCTATTAAGCTTATCTTAGTAAGATGTTAACTGTTTTTTAAAAATCTAGATAGATACTAAACTGAGCAGAACACTAGTCAGCAGGTATAAAAGTCTGCTGACTCAGGTGAACGGGGACATGGAGACACTTTGCCTATGGGATACTGCATTTTCTATTCTCTACAAACTGCTCAGCTTTTCATGTGGGCTTTCTGTGTTTAACCGCACCAGGTGCTTACAGTTTCCGAAAGGTTCCCTGCACCTTGCCACTTCAGCACCTCTGCACTAAAATATTCCCTATCATCTCCTTTTGTTTTTTCCTCCATCTAGTCAACGATCATCTAGATAATGATTCAAACAATACTCCTCAGAAAGCCCTTCCTGACTCATTGATCTGTAATACATCTTTTTGTTATATGCCTTAGTAGAAACCCATTCTCACCCTCAGGTTATAATTACATATGGGTTTGTGCAAATGACTGATTAATAACTGATGACTAATATCTATCTTATTCAGAAGACCATAAGCTCTATGAGACCAAATCTTATGGATATTCTCATTATACTATCCTTTAGGTTTGGTATGTAGTCATAATCACTCAAGTAATGCAAGTGAATGAATAAATGAATGATGCATAAAGCAGAGTAGTTCATCAAAAGTGTTAATTCCTTTCCCACAGAGAAAATTAAAGAAATTATTATCATGAAATAAGATTATTTTGAGAAGACTTCATAGGAGAGAAAAAAATGTTAAAAATTCATTATAACCTATTAAGGTTACTTTATTTCTTTTCTACTTAAGAAATGATCAGTTTTTCTGTCTATCTATTTCAATCTACCAATGGTATGATTTCACAAAGAATTTTAAGATTACTCTTTTTTACACTTAACTGATTAAAATGAGGTCTTGACCAGACAATATCAGAGATTTTCAAAAAATATATATATATGATTGATAAAGAGACCACACAATACATTCTTTCTATACCCTGGATTTTTGATATGTCCATAAGAAAAATGATCATAAATCTATATACTGAGCAACTGTTTAAAAAATAAAATTAAAAAAGGAGTGTACTTTTAAAAAGTTAATTAAAAGACAATTTTTAACAGTTGAGAAATAATTCAGTCTCTTTTGTTTGTTTCAAATGAAAAATTAGAGGCCTCCTATCTTTCACCAGTATCAAAAATCAACTCAAAATGGATCAAAGATCTAAACCTAAGACCTCAAACTATAAAACAACTGCTGTAAAACACTGGGGAAACTCTGGGAGACTTTGGGATAGACAAAGACTTCTTAAATCAGACCCCCAAAGCACAGGCAATAATCCCCCAAGTGGGATTACATCAGATTAAAAAGTTTCTGTACAGCAAAAGACACAGTAATTAGTGTGAATTGACAACCCTCAGAATGGGAGAATATTTTTGTACACTATGCCTCAGATAAGGGACTGATAACAGAAATACACAGGGAACTCAAGCAGCTTACACATACACACACATACACACACACACACATGATTAACCAATTAAAAGATGGGAAAATTAGCTAACAACAAACTCTCTAAGAAAGACATATGAACAGTCAAAAAGCACATGAAAAAATGCTCAGCATCCTTCATCATAAGGGAGAAGCAACCCTCATACAATGAGATGCCACCTAACCCATCAGAATTGTGAATTTTAAATATACAAAAATGATAAGTATTGGCGAAGTTGTGATAAAGGGGAACTCCTACACTGTTGGTGGGAATGTAAATTGGTCCAACCACTGTGTAAAATAATATGGAGGTTCCTCAAAGAACTACAAATAGATCATATGATCCAGCTGATCCAGCAATTCCACTCCTGGATGTCTACCCAAAGGACAGAAGAATGCTCAGTCAGAAAAGTGCTTTCACATCTATATTTATTGCAGCATTACTCATGATTGCTAAGACATGGAACCAACCCAGATGTCCATGAACAGATGAATGGATTGAAGTGTGTGGTACCTATACTCCATGAAATACTATTCAGCTATAAAAAACAACAAGACCTTCGCATTTGATAGAAAGTGGACAGATATGGAAGACTTATTGCTGAATGAAGCAAGTCAGGCTACGGAACAGAGACATCGTATGTCTCGACTTTATATACCGACTGTCCTCACTCTACGGTAGAGACTGAAAGATTGGATGACGTAGAAGCATTGAAAATAGTTATGGACACTGGAGACAGTGTGAAAGGAAGGTTGGGAGAGGAAGAGTATAGGAAAGGAAATGGAGGGGTAAGACATTTGTGGAACACAGAAATGGCTTATTACCAATGGATTATAACATGTATAGTATTCTCAACTGGACTGGTCTGACATGTATTTCCTGTTGGGAAAATTCTCTATACAAGCAAAATAATGTATATGCAATTGAATGTATATTTAAAAATAATAAATTAATTAAAATTAGGTACCTCATAGTGGTTCAGTAATAAACAGAACTCTCCAGGAGGCTATTGGTTCAACTCCAGAGACCTTCCTGAGTATTCCAGGCATGGGTATGCCAATAATCCAGGGCTGGCTGAGCCAAGCAGTGAATTGTAGTGTCCAGACTCTTTTAGAAATGCTGTTTATTTGTTCTCTATCTGTGTCTCTCTGGCCCAAGGAAGAAATCAACAAATAAATTAAAAATTCATAAAAATTTATTGGCAATAATTTGAGATATTTCTTTGAATTCAATTTTGCGAGCTCTAGCTTAGATACCAACTCAAGGTCAAGTGATTTATTTAGGTCTACATAAAGTATTTTCATTCTTACTAACACTTAACCTTGTTTTATTACTGCAAGTACATGCAAGGAACACTTTTCATTGTTTGTTCCATAACAAAAGAGACTTCTCACAGTTTTCATTGTCACATTAAGTCACAAAATTGTTGTAAATGCTCTTCACATACAGGTATTTGCCTTCACCTTTGTTCCTTTTCCAATATCTTTCTGTGGATTATAACCACTTATAGTTAAAACAAGCTATAAAAACAAGCCCATTACATTCATTTACACCCACGGGGGGTCACTTTATCCTTCATGCTTACAAACTTACAATTCTTTCCTCTTTTTGATTCTGTTTTGAAGACTAATAAATTCTTATTTCAAAACACTAAAAAAATACTATTAAAAAATTCTAAATGGGGCCAGCGGGTGGCATGGTAGTTGGTCACTGGACTCCCACATGGCCGATCACAATTTAAGGTCCACTTTCCCTCTCTCTCTCTCTCTCGCTCTCTCGCTCTCTCGCTCTCTCGCTCTCTTGCTCCCGCTCTTGCTCTCGCTCTTGCTCTTTCTAGTAAACACATATACCCTGTAGCAAATTTTAAAAATATAATAATAACAAATAAAATTAACTAAATAATTATTTTTAAAATTCTTAATGGATATATGTTAAAAGCATGAAGTGTGAATATTGTTTTAACGTCTAAGATGTCTATATGTTAGGATGGAATTTTAGTCATAATAAAATAGAGAAGCTGTTTAGCTATACCTTGGAGGATGTGAATTATTTTTCTAGTGAGAAAGTATTCCTGTTGACTTGTTGATTAAAACTTCTGTGGTGGCCTACCTGTGTGACCAAGTCTTAGATTAATGAATGTATATAATAAAATCCATGCATCTGTGGTTTTGACTAGATACTAAATATTGTAGCTGTCCCTAGCCTTTGTAAAATGAAAAAATTATAACTTTATCCTTTTCTTTTACTCTTATTCCTGGAGGACCATTACCTTTTGATAATTTAGAGTATAACTTTCCACGTTTATTGTCATATCAATATACAAATAATCTATTATTTTGAAATATTATCGTGTTGAACTACACAAGATATGGGCTGGCCCACATCTTGCAGATGGTTAAGGGAGTTAAGATTAGTGGTTAAGGGAGCCAGTTCCCGCATGGATGACTCCAGTGCAAATCCCAGCCCCAGTGGCTTGAAAAACATGTTGGGAGCATGTGCGTATGCAACAAACTAATGGGATGGAGAAAGGATTATTTCATAACCATGCCCAATATGAGCAGGGGCATGATTTCTCTCTTTCTCTTTCAGTCTCTGGTGAGTTCATGCAACCTCTGACTTTTTAAGAAAATTTGCAGGATGTGAGAAAAAAATAAAACTGCAATTTTAGGACCATCCACATAGGGCAGCAGTGTTGTGTTGTGCAGAAAGAGCCAGGTCCCACATGGCTGACCATGGTTTGAATTCTACCTCAACAGCCTGAAAAACATGTGTGGCATGTGCACACAAGCCAATGATCCTGATGGGATGGATAATGGAAATAATAAGAAAAAAAAAAGGATTGTAGCATAACATACAAGGGAATATTTCTTTTTATCTGTCTATTCTTTTGCACATATGTGCCTTCTGGCATTTAAGAGATGTAACTTTTAAAAAATGTCCAATCAAATCAATGGTTGGTTATTTCTTTATGTAGGCTACTAAGGACACTTGGAATTTGAGTATAAAATCCATTCTTCATCCTTTTATTCACTTACAAATGCTGCTTATGTGTATCTTTTATGTGCCTGATTTTGTTCTAAAACTTGAGACTACGTCACTGAATAAAACAGACAAAAGCGCCTTACTTTTATGAACCTTCAGTTCAGACCAGGAGTCAACAATGGCAACAACCTGTTTTTGAAAAGAGTATTGTATTGAAATACAATACTCTTTGCTTTGTTTATTTATTGTCTAAGATCGCTTTAATGCTATGGCAAAGTTGAGTATAATGGACTTCATAATGCTGACTCCCTGTTCTTTACCAGAGTGATATAAGAAAAAATAACTGTCCTATCCCATAAAATGTTCTAGGCTAGAATACTGGATTTATTATAAACATATTTCTTATACTGAAGGTATTTTGTCTCTGGCGCATTCTTCAAAATGTAGTTTGCCCTTTCCTTTCTATCAGCTTCTTGAAGATAGCCAGGTTTTAAATCAGGAAATGACAGTTTTACCTCATTTTAATGAAAATGAAGAACTATTTTACTTACTTTACATTTACTTGTTTATATTGATGCTTTACTTATCTTGAATTATATCCATTTCAGTATATATTTTGCTAACATTATTTCAGAGGAAAGTATTAAATGTAAAAATTATTATTTCTTTCATATTTAGGACATACTATCTAAAAATAAAGACCTGATATATAAGTTCTGATATTTTTAAGTGCTATTTACAGTCCCAATTAATTAGATCACAGAATAATTCTTATCTAACTGTTAAATAAATATATGTTGTATGTATTATAGGATACTTAAATATTCAGGACAATTTGGAAGAACATAATTCTACATAAATATTAGAATCATTAATTATAATCATTGATGTTTGCTGAGGGTTTATATATTGGTCACTATTCTGAGTACTTTATGTTTATTTTGCAACTTAATATACTCAGCAACTTTATATGGTAAGTACTAGTATTATCAATCCTTTACAATCTAAGAATGCAAGAAAAAAAGTAAAAAGTTTTTCAGAACTAGAATTTGTAAATATCACTCTAAAGTCCATTTATTCTACTGATTTTGAAAGTACACCTTTGCTTTTTATAAAACTGTCAATAAAGCAGCAGTCTCCAAACTTTTTTGACTAAAAAGCATATCAGTAACACAACTCAAAGATCATACGTTTTTAACAGTTTACTAATGTTTTATGCATATCATTGACTTAAAAGAAATTATGTATTAAATTGTGTATTGCATGATTTTGAGAATGAATGAGAACAATGGATCTAAATCCATACTTCAAAGCATGCTTAATAATTTTAATTTTTTAATTACATTTTATCACATCTGAATAGATCTTCATGAATTTTAATCTGGCTGGCTTGTATGGACTTGTTACATGGATTTGCAGCCTGACTGGTAAATACCACACTATATAAATAAGAAAAGGTGTCAATTTTGTCATTTTTTTCATTTGTATATTTTTATCAAAATTAATTTTTACTCACAGTGCATTAGGAGACATGTTAAGTCTTATTAGTCAATTTTATTAGAGTTACTTTATTAAAACCAGACTGTAATCTGAATACTAACCTAAACGGCACACATACAATGTGTTTACAGTGTGCAAAAAAATAACAAATAAGGTGGACCTGGAGGGACCAACGTCCTTCAGAATGGCTCATATCTAACATGTTAATTTCATACAACATGGAAAAAGTGAGGGCTCCAGTGTCACCTATATCTTAACATTGAAAGTTAATTTTTCCTTGAAAATTATCAGTTAGAATGTTAATATGTTCTTCCTCTGTCCTAATAGACTACTTGGGCATTTCATTTTGGAGACCACTAACATGAAAGTAGAAATCATATTTGACTCAAAAGATAAAGAACTTTGTTGTTCATTAGCACAGGGAAAATCATCTCATTCTAGGTCACTTTACAACAGAGAATAGTGAGGACAGGTTTCACCAGGAGAGGATTGTCGGCTCAATACACTAAATCCTATTCACTGTTAACAAGGCCTTCATCACTAGAATCTCGACTTAGTTCAAGGAACACAAATGCCACATAGCTAACCATATTCCTACTCCTTAATAATATATTCTTTTTCTTTTTAACCATTTGTAAAATGAAGTCACTATTGGCACTCATGTAAATAAATACCTACACAATTAAATTCTTTCAATCTTAAATATCAGCTAAGCTTCTTTTCACTGGTCCTTCATTAGCAGTTTGGCAATTTTGTAAGGTGCTTAGGAGTATAAACTCTATAACCTATCTACCAGATAGAATTCCTGTCTCTACCACTTATTAACTGTCACTTTGGGCAAGTTCTTTAACCCCTCTGTGACTCCATTGCTTTAAACATAAAATAAGTGTAATAATAATAACAGTAACAACAATGGCAATGGTGATAGTATCAAGAAGAAGAATAATACTGGCATGAGGATTAAATAAATTAATAAAGAAGACTTGGAACAACGGCACATAGAAAGTCCTCAATAATTATTAACATTCAATTATTAGTATTTTCTTTGACTTTAGTAGTAATGTTATATGTAATAGTACATAAGTATATGCAAAATGCTATGTTTTCCTTGAACAATAGTTCATCTGATTGGATTCCCCAGAAGTCAATGCTTGGTGAGAGAACATTGCTGTCTTCTAATGCATAAATCTCAACAGATTGTGTAGTGTCGTTAATATTGTTAATACCCCAGTGTGATAAAAGTATAATACTCTTCTCTCATGATATTTATAAACTACTTGGATATATGTATTGTTTTTGATTGTTCCAGATGCTTCAGATGACTAATTACTAGCTTTCTATGTATAGATCACACTCCATTTTTCTTCAGTCTACTACCTCTTGAGCTGGGGATTAGGAACCTAAGCAGAACCTCAGCAGAGGAATATCTTTTAGCTCTTCAGGTATTCCCAAAGCTGCTAAATCTTGAACTTAGGGGGTGCTGAACAAAACGATGCTTCTGTTAGGAGACACTTCCTAGCAGTGCCACATAGGCATACATGCAGGAAACGTTACCCTGTCATCTTCATAATTCTGACAATAGGTTAACAAAACTGTGGAATCATAACTTCTGTGAATTTTCACTAATTTATGCTAATGGAATTTTCCACTTAAGCTTTGCAAATTTTATTTATTTATTTATTTATTTATTTATTTATTTATTTATTTGGAGAGGTTTTTGCTGTAGGACCCGTGTGCTTGCCAGAAAGACAGAGACAAAGAGACAGAAAGCCAGAAATCACCCCCCAGGAGGGATGGCCAATGCACAATTCCTTCGCCTCCATTTCCCTCTCAAGATCTTGGGTATGCACGCACACGCGCCCGTGCCCAGTGTGAGTTTAAGCCAATGGGTCCGGGATTCGAATCACGGATGACAACATGGGAGTCAGCGACATAGCCATCATACTATCTGCTGGTTTCAAATTTTATTGTTTATTAACAAAAGACTTCATTTTTTTTTTTTTTTTTTTTTTTTTTTTTTGGAGAAGCTTTTTCTATGGGGGCGCATGCACTCACCAGAAAGACAGAGAGACAGAAAGCGAGAAACCACCCCCCGGGGGGATGGCTACACTGCAATCCCTTCTCCTCCATTTTCCTCTCAGGATCTTGGGCACGCACGCACACGTGCCCGGCATGAGTTTAAGCCACTGGGTCCGGGACTGAAACTGCAGTCGACTACATGGGAGTCCAGCAACATAGCCATTAGGCCAACTGCTGGTCCCTTAACAAAAGATTTTTAACAGATGCCAGCCCAAGCCCCTGCTTCCTTGCACAGCCTTCCCTGAACACTGAGTTTTCCCAAGCGAAAATGTCTGCCACACCCAGATGTATTCTTTAGGGAGCTCAGCACTTTCATATGCCCTGTCATCTACCATATGCTTTTAGGACATTGGATCAGTCTTGCCTTATATGAATATGTAAGACAGCAGAAACATCTGAAAATTTACCTCTTCCTTTGAGACCTCTTTTTGAACACAGATCAGCCTATGTGGAAAAAGTGATGTCCTTGGGATTTTCCACTAAAAAGCCAATGTCCTCACATTATAAAACGTATAAGATAAAAGTAAATAAAAGTAATTTCAAAGCTGTGAAGTTAGAGTTACAATACAAAATACAGGACATTGTTTACTTGAATTTTACTTAAACAAGGAATTGTTTTTTCAAGTCAGTGTCCCTACTGCATGGAACATACTTATATTAAAAAATTATTTATTGCATATCTGAAATTCAAATTAACTGATATCCCTATGTTTATATTTACTAGATCTAGAAATCCTATAAGATCAGTACTATATGGAAGAAAATGTGGAAGATACTTGAAAATAAAGACTGTGTTTATGACTTAAAACATTTTTTTTATTTAAAAATAATAAACCTAATTATAGAATATTGCATTATATGTATGTGTAATGTATATATATGGATAGCCTGTGTGTATGACATATATATACTTACATATACATGTAAATCATGGTTTTCTCCCTGTAATAGTTTTCTATTGCTACTGTAACAAATTACCATAATTTAATGGCTTAAAACAACATAAACATATCATTTCTCAATTCTGCAGGTCAGAAGTCTTAGTGTAGTGTGGCTGAACTGGTTCCTCTACTTTGAGACTTCCCAGTCTGAAATCAATGTCTCAGTCCTTCTGGAGGCTCTGAGAGAGAATTAGTTCCCATGTTCGTTCAGGTTGTTGGCCAGATTCAGTTCCATGTGACTGTAAGACTGAGGCCACGTCTTTGCTATCTCTTAGATAGAGACGTTCACTCTCAACCTGTAGAGGCCTCCCACACTCCCTGACTCATGGCCGCATTTGTCTTCAAAGCCAGCCATCACCAGTGGAGTCCTTTCAGGCTTCAAATCTGTCCGGGTCCATTTCTCTACACCCATCTCATTTCTCCTGCCTTCTTTTCTGCTAATTCTTTTCTGCCTTCAGGGGTCATATAATTGCATTGGACTGAACTGGATAATTTAGTATCACTTTCATAAAGTCCAAAATCTTAATTCTATGCGCAAAATCTCTTTTGCTGTATTCAGAGATTAAAGTGTAAAACTGGGAGGAGGAAGAGGGACATTCTGCTTATGACACACCCTATTTTTCACACACTTTATGTGATTAGCATTGTAACTACAACATTTAAGGAGGTGATTACAATTGGAAAATAATAAAAAGAGAAAAATCAGACAGAAGACAAAACTTTGATTATTTAATTCAAATTTAACTCATGGACAGTTAATAGCACAGCACACACTTTTAAATGTTGGCGCTTAAGTTGATAACTCTTTAGTCTCTTCTGCAGTGTACAAGGATTGAGAAAGAATGGCTGTTTTTTCTGGCCACTCAGTAGGCCAGTAGAAATACACCCTTTGTTCATAGCAGAAACAGGTTTTTCCTAGGCCAGTAAATTTAAAGGTAATAAAAGTATTTGAAAGGACACAAAATGTGATCATTCGTAAATGAACCAGATTCCATTTGAGATATATGAAAAAATTGAAGGATAGATCTAAAAGTGCTGCATGAGAACTTTTTCTTTTTTTTTTTTTTTTTTTTTTTGATGAGATCTGTCGTAAGTATATAGAGGGCTCCATCAATTATTGAGAAAAAGAAAAATGAATGATTGTGATGCTTCATTTTGAAGTTTGATCTTGAAACCTTTGGGTTGAAAGTACCTGTAGATTTCTTTTATTCAGAATTAGCTCTTGGTCTTTCACCAGCTCATTTGTTTAAATGTCCTGTTTAAAAAAGTAAAGTACTAAAAAATCTAACACAATGTCAAACACTGGAATATGTGTGCTGAACTTTGAAATAACCGCCTGTGTTTGATGTTAAGAAGCAGATCTCGATAGAGATAAATATCACTTAAGATGAAGCAAGTGGAATGACTTTAAATTTAAATTTTTGCTTTTTCTCAAGGGTTAAGTGCTCATGACTTCGAATGATTTTATCTTTACAGCTATTTTTATTCTCTTCTGGATTCTAAAGAGCAGCAATGAATTTAAAAAGTTCTGTGTTTGCCATTTAATGCCCTTGTCCTGTTTATTCTTTTAAAAGTATTATGGTCTCCTAGCTGACAGCCTAAAACCATTAAAAATGGTGACAAAGAGATAATAAATGCTCACTTACAAGTCATTAATTTGCCCCTATACTTTTGTGGCACTAACATTTAGAAATAAATAATAATAATAATAATAATAATAGCAGATAGCACAAGCACACAAAAATAAACAGTGCCGAGCAAAAGTGTATATCATTTTAAAGGCACCGTCTTCCCAATTCAGGTTAGTATCAATGATTTTACTTACATTTTAATGAAGAAGTCAAGTCTTTTATCATGACGTAGCTTCATAGCGTAAACATAGTGTTAATACACTCCTTCCAACGATTCATTTCCCAAAATGCAGACGTTTCTCATCTATCTGTAAAATCTCTGGGTTCATTGCAACTGTTTCCAGTGATCTGACTTACTTTCTAATTTTTTGTTTTGCGCTATTTTTAAATCTTATCTTAGACCCTTTGTACTTACTTTATAAAACTTTCCCTCCCAAAAGATACTTTTCTATACCATATAGACTTTTTTTTTTTTTTTTTTTTTTTGGGAGAGGTTTTTTGCTATAGGGCACATGCACTCACCAGAAAGACAGAGACAGAGAGACAGAAAGTGAGAAATCAACCCCCGGGGGGGTGTCCATGTCACAATTCCTTCTCCTTCATTCTTCTCTCGGGATCTTGGGCACACACACGCATGCACATGTGCCTGGTGTGAGTTCAAGCCACCGGGTCCAGGACACGAACCACGGTCGACTGCTTGGGAGTCCAGCAACATAGCCATTACACTAACTGCTGGTCCCTAGACTTAATTTTCATTTATAAGCACATAAAGTCATGTATCCTTTAGATGCCCTTAAGTGACACTGATTCCATACGTGTGGGTTTTGACTCGGTTAGAAAAAAGATTTAGGGCTGGCACTGGGCTCGCCTGGTGGCTAAGGGAGCGAGGTCCCATATGGCTGACGATTTGGTTCAAAGCCTGCTCTCAGCAGCCTGAAAAACACTCTGGGCATGTGTGAGTGTGTGCCCAGAATCCCAACAGGGTGGAGAAATGTAGGAAGAGAGATTCTGGCATAACCATTCCCCATGTGAGGAGTGATTTATCCTCTACCCATCCACCCCACCTCCATTTCTCTCTCTCTCTCTGACAACCACAAACACCCTCTGCCAATTTTATAAAAAAGGGGGAAAATATTTAAAGTGTATATAGTATATAGATATAGATAGATATAGATATAGATATAGATATAGATATAGATATAGATATAGATATATAGATAGATAAAGAGAGAATGCAGGCAATGTAGTAGCAAATGTAGGTTTTGCCAGTAATTCCAAATTTACTGGTTCATGTGATACAACGTCATATTTTTGATATTCAGCAAATTTGGGCTAACTGGAGAAAAAGTATTCTAATTAATTTTAGGAAGTTATTACTATCATAAAAATTATTATTCTGATAAATACTAAGAAAAACATTTTTCTTATACTTGTTAAGCAGTAAGAAAGATGTTATTGGGGGCTATTGTAATAGGTGTCAAACCTATCACAAAAGAGGAGACAAACAATCTCAGCTCTAAAAATAGTAAAGACAGCTGGAGATTTATGCCCAGGAGAAGGCTGAGGGCATAGGATTGGAAGGTGTGATACCTTTCCTCACCCATTATAAGTGTCACAACCAACACTAGCACAACAAAAGATAGCAAGAAACATATACCAAATTTACTTAATCCAAGTTTTAATGACTAGAGGCCTTCAGAAATGAAGACCTAAAGATCGAAGAAAGATGGTCTAGTTTGATGCTTATGTTCCATGAAGAATGGACAGCTGTGTAACAATGTGATTGGACAAGATCAAATGATAACAGGGACAACCAGAAAGGCCTGTTCTGCTCAGGTACTATTTGGCCTCTCTGTGTAGCCATCCTTCATCCCTAGTACGGGGCAGAGACCCTCTAGAATGAGGGTCTTCAAAAGATAAGAGAGAAGGGACAGAGTAACCTTTGTAGGTTCTATGACTTACTTCGAAGGAGAGGATTTTTAGTTTCTAAGCATGCCCTTGGGGAAGAGGAATTGTGGTTTCCATGACTCATTTTATGGTACAAAGAGGGACAAGAGACAGGAGGACAGAAAAAGGTCAAAGAGACTTTGAATAACAGCATTTTGAATCATTGGTCTGATGACCAGGAAGTGGATAAAATAGAGAGTGATCACTTATTTTCTGTATTGTCCTTTGTCTCTTCTGGTCACTCAAGGTTGGCCTTAAAATCATACTGTAGGGTGATATTATTGCCTGTGGTCTTTTATGCCTCCATGCAAACGACTGCATGGTTCTTCCTTAATAGCGATGTACTTGCCTGTCGACTGCTCATCTCTTTTCACTGTAAGTTCCTTGAGGAAAAGATCTATAGTATGTAAACGATTCCTAAATGGGAGATTAAGTTAAAAAGCCCTTGTATTTATCATAAAATTGCCATGATATTTGTCCCCCAGTACCTCACCCATCTCATCTCATGCTGCTCTTCACTTTCTTCACTACACTCCATCTACCTTTATCAATTATTTGTTCAGAGGCCTTCCAACCTCCTTTAGTTCACAGTACTCAGGATGCCAACAGACCACAGTTGGCAATAACTATTAAGAAAGGATCATTAAGGGTTGGGAGACTTCTTGTTAAACTGACTTGATAGGATTCCTGCTAAAAGATCGCCAGGGTATCGGATATCATATGTGATCATATATCAAGGAATTTTAATAGATATTGAGAGTGATAAGATATCAGAGTGGGAGGATTCTCTCTAAACTGACTTAGGAGGATTTTTGCTAACATTGGACTGAGCCAAAAGTCAAGGCGTGGTTGGGAAGAGGGCTCAGAGAAGCCCAACTAAAGTCTGGTCAAGGAGAAAGTCTGTCCATTTTCCAATGACTAAGGTAAGGGAAGAACATGTTGGCATACAGAGTTTGCATTGTTCAAAATAGTAAAGAATACCCCTTATTGTTTACATTTCCATAAAATTGTACTCATCATTTGGGTTTCCATTTTATAATAAAAGCACACTGGGAAGCAGTATGTACATAAAGTGGCAGAGAGACATCAGTTAAGAGTAGCCAGGGGGTGGGAACCAGCAGTTAGCGTAATGGCTATGTCGCTGGACTCCCACGTAGTCGACCGCGGTTCGCGTCTCGGACCCGGTGGCTTAAAACTCACGCCGGGCGCGTGTGCGTGCATGCCCAAGATCCCGAGAGGAGAATGGAGGAGAAGGGATTGCGGCGTGGCCATCCCCCCTGGGGGGTGATTTCTCGCTTTCTGTCTCTATGTCTCTCTCTGTCTGTCTGGCGAGCGCACGCGCCCTATAGCGAAAAACCTCTCAAAAAAAAAAAAAAAAAAAAAAAGAGTAGCCAGGGAAGGTAGGATACATTTTCAAGGTAAAGGTGAAGAGTTTGCTGGTGGATAAGCTTGACCACCTATCAATAGAAGAATGAAATAACTGGTTTTTGTTTTGTTTTGGTATTTGTTTGCATGTTTTTGAAGATCATGGATATTGTAGCAAAAATAGGTTGTTTAGAAGAAGAAAAGCAGTTTGACTTTTGACATTTTAACTCAATGCCTTCTAGACTTCCAAGTGTAATAATCATGTAGGGTCCAAGAATAACAGCATTTTGAATCATTGGTCTGATGACCAGGAAGTGGATAAAATAGAGAGTGATCACTTATTTTCTGTATTGTCCTTTGTCTCTTCTGGTCACTCAAGGTTGGCCTTAAAATCATACTGTAGGGTGATATTATTGCCTGTGGTCTTTTATGCCTCCATGCAAACAACTGCATGGTTCTTCCTTAATAGCGATGTACTTGCCTGTCGACTGCTCATCTCTCTTTCACTGTAAGTTCCTTGAGGAAAAGATCTATAGTATGTAAACGATTCCTAAATGGGAGATTAAATTAAAAAGTCCTTGTATTTATCATAAAATTGCCATGATATTTGTCCCCCAGTACCTCACCCATCTCATCTCATGCTGCTCTTCACTTTCTTCACTACACTCCATCTACCTTTATCAATTATTTAAAATTACATTACTTTCTCACCTCCCTCAAACTTCATGAATTTTTTTAACAATTTCTTCTTTTTTTTAGACTTCTTTTTTTTCTTAATTTGTCATAGGGCACATGTGCTCACCAGAGAGAGACAGTGAGAGAGAGAAAGAGAGAAAGAGAGAAAGAGAAAGTAAGAAAGCAAGCCATCAGTTCAGGACTTAAACTGTGGTCAGCTGTGTGGAAGTCTAGAGCCTTAACCACTACGCCACCTGCTGGCTTCATGAAATGCCTTTCTCCCTGCGCTCTTTGATCTGCTAGTACATTATAATATGTCAGGTCATAGTTTAAATACTAAGCCTTTAGAGAGGTTCTTTCCTTTAAATTCACCTCCAGTTTGTGTCTTCTAAAATTTGTAAATTAATAGTACTTATGAATAGTTTGTAGATTTGTAAGTATGATTGTTTGTTTGCCATTTGCTTTCTTAGTAGAATCTGTGAGAATGAAAGACCATGTCTGTTTTATTCATTATGTACCCAGCCCTTACCATTGTATCAGACAAAAAGACTTAGAATAAATAAAATTAAAAGCCACATACTTTATATTATTATAGATGAATATGAATAATATGACCAATGTAATCTCTTAATTTTTTTGATCACATAAAACTGTAACATCTCTTGATAAAAAGTATTCAACTGTTTTCTCTTTCGTGTGGAGAAATAAGAGCTTATGGAATATGAATCAGTCTCCTGCTTGCCCTGCAGCACCTGGTTTTTATAAGAATGTAAACATTTTCCCTTTTGTACAGAAAAAATGTACTTTCCAGATCCGAATCACCCTGGGGAATGTTCCACTTCCCCTCTTCACTTTTTCAGAATGTGAGGTAAAAGACCATACTCAAAATATGTACGCACTTCTGAGAATCCATAGCAGAATGAGCCAATATTTTACAAACTCAAAACTTAGCAAAAACAGTATTTTAAAAAACTTTTATAAATATTATACTTATCTGTGTCAGAAAATTATGGGTACAGAGAGCAGGGTTTTTTTTTTTTTCCCCTTAATCATTTAAAGTTATAACTCTTCCTTTGTTAACAAGTTCAGTATAAATAACTCATGAAAGTATGTGAAGACCTCAAACCAAGAGTAGTGTGACATGTGTTATTTATACTGACCTAATTTTTATAGTTTCAAGTAATTTTTAAATGTATGTATATATATTTATAAAATTAAATGCAATTGTTTTGAAATTTATATGAAAAACTGTATCTACTGAAACCTAGAAAAGATAAAATATTCCTCTTTCATAAGTAATAAAGGCTATTTATAAAATTAAGTATTATAAAATTGTCATTCCAGTTCATTATTTGAGCATGAAAATAAGGTGGAACTGTCAACTAAATCAATTTAAATATACTTTATCTCTCCTCTGCAATTGCTAAAAAGTCTTTTCTTTATGTGGAAACATTACTGTAATTAGAATTAATTAATCATATAATTAGAAATAATGGACATTTGGAACTGGACTCCGTATTCCTCTGAGATTTCCTCCCGAGGAATTCTCCATGGAGCAGTAACCACAAAAGATTTTCTCACCCATCATTTTATACTTTTTGCTGTCTATAACAGTAATTACTAAATTTCATTTTGAGAATATTTATGAAACTCCTTAGTATATAGAAGAAAACACAAGAAATTTTCCAGAACTGTAAACTTTTGAATTACTAATAGAATTAGCTGAAAATTAAAATCTTGTGCTTGGCTGTTGGCATTTCAAATGGCTTTTGAAAAATCTGTTTGTATTAATAAAATATATTTAATAAAAGATTAACCTGCAAATTATTTTATAATATTTAATATTTTAAATTATTATGCTCAAATTATAATACATATACATTTAAAATATACACATTATTTACTTTTCTGACTTTGTAAATATCATTTGAAGATTTCCAAAAATATAGAAAAAAGAAAAAGAAAGCTTTAAAGAATGCAGTCACATTTAAAAAGGGTGAAAACTCTGTATTCTATTTAGTTCATATTGTAAAATATAAATAATAAAATGTGTTTATTAATAAAATATACTTGCCTTTCTACAAGCATTTTTTTAATTTAGTATTTTGAAAGCAGCTGAGATTAAATGTAAGAAAGGAATTCTCAATGTAACTATTAGAAAAGGTATCTATTGATAAATCAATCATACAAAAAAACCATTCTCAACATTCATACATTTTCTAGCAATAGAAATTGAAGGTATTCTGTTGAGTTTTAAAATGTCCTTAGAATTTTTGTTTGTCAGACTACATTTTTGTTTTTTTGAGAGGTTTTTGCTATAGGGTGCCTGTACTCACCAGAAAGACAGAGAGAGACAGAGAGATAGAAAGCGAGAAATCACCCCCCAGAGGGGATGGCCACGCTGCAATCCCTTCTCCATTCTCCTCTTGGGATCTTGGGTACGCACGCACACGCACCCGGTGGCAGTTTAAGGCACCAGGTCTGGGACTCGAACCACAGTCGACTACATGGGAGTCCAACGACATAGTCATTACGCCAACTGCTAGTCCCATAAGACTACATTTTTATAGGCTAGAGAGAATTATCACTAGTAGTTCTCAAGAAACAGTGTACAATAATGCATCTACTAATCATATTACTGGCAACAGATGATACTGATCAATCTGCAGGTGATTATAATATCTGCAGTAGTTTCTTGAACAGGTTGCTTACTGCAATTTGGCAGATTGTTCTAACCACCATTTCTACCAACAATTTTCAGTGATATCATAAAGATCAACCACGGATTTATTTGCCTGAGTATATTAGAAAGTTCTTACCTCATAATATGTATATGTGTGTGCGTATGTATGTATGCCATGATTTTTTTGTTTCTATTTTATTGAAATCTTTACTATTTGCTTATTCCATTTTTGTGTATCTAATTTACAATCACAATTATTGCTTCTTTTAAATATCTTCTTAGGTTAATCTCTTGGCTTTTGGATTTATCATATACAAAGTTTTTCGTCACACTGCAGGGTTGAAACCAGAAGTTAGTTGCTATGAGAACATAAGGTAAATATTTATTTAAATCCACTTTCTTTAATAATTAAAAGCTTTAGTAACCTAAAGGACAGATAATTTTTGTAATTGTTGTCTTTTAAATGATTGTTTTACATTTTCTTCTACTATGTTTAAAATACTTATTGGGAAATAGTTTTAATCAATTTAGTAAGACTAAAATCACTGCAGATTAAATAGTAAGTGAAGCAATCTTTTCACACATTGTCCTCTTGGAAAGGGAAAAACGATGTCTTAAAGTAAAAGTAGGCATCAATGATGTCAAGAATGTTTTTCAAAATGTTTCTCAGAGCCTAGTAACTGTTTTATTAGGTTTTTTTTTTTGTTTTTTTGTTTTTTTTTTTACTTCTTGTGATTCTTAGTTTACATTTTGCCATGACTTTTCTTTCAACCCCTGTCTTTAAAACTGATTTATTGAGACCTTGAAAATGGTTTGTTCAGGAAAAGCTGAAGTGTACTTTAGGGAACATTGGAAACAACTGACTGTTTGTGTTGCTTGAGAACACTCCTGTAGTTGCAATACCTTGCAGAAGATTTATAGTTAAGATTTACCAAATGTTTGATCGATTACTTTATTTTAGTCCTCAACACTCATAATTCCATGTAGTGTGCTGGTTTTAATAAAGTTGAAAATGACTCATTTTCTGAGGAACACTATTAAACACGTTTGCAGTAAAAAGATTGGACTAAAAATAAATGAGAGAATAATCATTAGTTGCTTCATTTTCGATGCAATGTTCTTAGTGAACAGGATTGAATATTGTTTTAGAAAAAGTTACAGGCTATCTGTTGAAAATAGATGAAAGTATGTGTATTTTTTTCTTTAATTGTTAAGGAATTACTACTGTGACATGAATTCATTTTTGAGATAACTATATTGCAAAAGTAAAAAAAAAAAATCTAGTTTTATATCTAACACTTTCTTCTCTACTAAACCTGAAAGGAAAGGAGAAACCTCCTTTGATGTCACAGACATGAGCTGACCAAAGTCCACATGGTAAACTTTTCAAGGTTTCATAGGGGAAATATTTCCTAACAGGTCTATGTCTTACCTTTGGGAATTACTGTAACATTAGATTTGAAATCAAAGCCCACAGTGCAGTATACCACTTAAAAATACTTTAAGGAAATTCTTTTAAAAATACTGTATTTTAATAACGGTATCTTGCTTTTGGAAGCACATCCCTGCCATAGTGCAGTAGCATACCCTAAAGGCTGTCCCATGTAACTGCCATATCACTTGTCAGTTTCAAAACCATGATTGGTCTTTTTTTTTTTTTTTTCCTTTTTTTTTTTTTTTATAAAAAGAAATTTTTGTTGTAGGGCATGTGCACTCTCTGGAGAGACAAAAAGAGATAGAAAACAAAAAATCTCCCACTGCCACTCCCTACCCCCATGGAAGCGTGGCCACGCCACAATCCCGTCTCCTCCATTCTCCTCTCAGGATTTTGGGCAGGCATGCACATACACCTGGCATGAGTTTCAAGATGCCACTTCTGAGACTCAAGTCACAGTCAACCATGTGGGAATCCAGCACCTTAACCACCACGCCACCTGCTGGCCCCATGATTGGTCTTTTTAAAGGTCTTGGTTAAGCCAAAAGTTCATTCTTCACAAAATGTGAGGAATTTGCGGGATATGTTGAATATGTACAGCTTTCCTACCTGAGAGATTTCAAATACATTGCAGGTCTTGTGCGAGAGGAGCTCTTGCTCTCCTGTTCCTCCTTGGCACCACCTGGATCTTTGGGGTTCTCCATGTGGTGCATGCATCTGTAGTTACAGCTTACCTCTTCACAGTCAGCAATGCCTTCCAGGGGATGTTCATTTTCTTGTTCCTGTGTGTTTTATCTAGAAAGGTAAGCTGTTTTTCCATTTTTTGTCAACTATATAGTATTTTTGTGTTGTATCAGTTATTAAACTTACCAAAAATTCTTGTTTTCATAGATTTATGACTCCCACCTCCATTGCCTAAGTGCAGTGGTACGTTTTATTAGCAAAATAATCAGAACACCTAGCATTCACAGAGAAATATGTTCTTGGGGAAAACTTCCTGTTAGAAATATAAATATTCCTATTCCTTATATTCAGTTGAGCACATTCTGGAAAATAATCAGAATGCAATAATACTTTAGAAACCAAATACATATGATTATTGTAATTGGAAAATGATGATTTTCATGATTGTGTCTAACATTTCTTCCTTTCTTATTTTTTTTAAGATCCAAGAAGAATATTATAGATTGTTCAAAAATGTTCCTTGTTGTTTTGGATGTTTAAGGTAAACAGAGAGAGCAATGGATAATTGGATACTTTTTGTGTAACAGAGTTACACAAAAATTTATAAACGAAGCTGTGGCTGACCAATACATACCATGATCAATTTTTTATAAACTAGTAGATAAACATTTTAAATACTTTTTTCTGTTTACAATAGAGGAACAGTATAAACAATAAAAGGCAAAAAAATATGTACCATATAGCTATAGTATACTATCCTACATGACAGTTATGTCAAAAAGAGTACTGCAGGTATTTGGAAAGTAATTGGTTTCTCAGGAATGATATCATTGTGCCCAAGAAAAGATTTTCCTTCTAGCACAAGAAATATATGAATATCCTGAAGGAAACCAGTGGCTTGATATTTCTGTGACTCATGTTGCCTTTGAAAACTAGTCCCCTACCACCCTGGTAATGAGCTCCATTATAGAAAGTGAAACAAGAGAATAAAGACAGAATAAAAATAGAATGACTGTTATCATGATGAGATGTATTTTGAATAAACTTATTTTTATTAACTAGATGATAAATTGTTGAGATAAAGAATTGAATAAACACGTTACCATTTTGTGAATTGTTTTGAACTTAGATTTCTACTAAAACAACTTTGGTCCCAGTTCACCATATCTATTCTATTTTCTATATTAAAAAAATAAATAAATAACTCCACAGATGAAACAAATATATGTTTGTAAGTTAATATTAGATTGAGATATCTGCTGTTTCCATACTTATTTCACAAATTAAAACTTTAGAAGCCTAACCAGTAAAATATAGATTGTCAAAATATAATATTTTTGTGTCTGTAAATGTAAAAACTGTATAAAGCTAAAGCATTCTGTTCAATAGCAGTAGTGAAAATTATCCTAGCTCATTAAATTAGTGTATTTGAATTTTTATCTTTTTTAGTTTTAGAAATTATTGTAGCTCACATGACAATATTCCCTTTTAATTTACTATTTTTAAAAGGGCATTGTATATATGAAAGTATTCATAAAGTGAATTGCTATTTTTTTCTGTTCAGAAAAGTACACATTTAAAAGTGTTATTTATAACAAAGAAATCACTGAGAAGTATAAAACTTTTCACAGTGATCTATTTTCTGACAGTTTTCTACTATCTATTAAAGTATATCTGCTTACATGTAGGGCTTTTACCTATTCTCAAATCTTCTCATTAAACTGTAGAAGTAGTGATTTTACTTCGAAAATACATAATTGTTTCACACCTACTTGTAAAAGCGTGCCAATGCACTAAATGTTGTGATTTTAAATTAATTTCTCCAGCTGTTTAAATGAAGTCTATCAAATCTTGCTCTAACAAATAAAGTGTTATCTAAATGAATCAATCCTACTACTGCTGTGCTGAGTCATTTTCTCAAGGAAAATGAGCTACCTGCCAATAGGTCTTTTGCATTTTTAGAGGATCCATGGTAACTATTCATTATAACTTCTGATTTCTTACATGGTATGCCTGTGACCCATTATTAAATGGTCATTACAGGATACTGTTACAGGAATGCAATACTGCATACAAAACTATGTGCCATAGGCAGATTAATGGCCCTTCTAGCATGTCTGTGCCCTCACCTTCAAAACCTGTGAATATGTTTAATTACATGTTGAGGAAAATTAAGGTTGCAGATGGAATTAAAGTTTCTAATCAGTTGACCTTGGGATGGGGAAATTATACTGGATTGTCCAGGTAGGCCCTGGACATCCTTCTAAGTGAAAGAGAGGCTTAGCAGTGGAAGAGTGTCTGAGTGATGCAGCATGACACAGTTGCAAGAACACATCCGGACTGTCTAAACAGTCTGGCTTTTGCTCTTTGGCACCAGGTATTCCACACTGGAAACCTGCTTGGACCGGCCTTCCAAGCTTGTCTCACATATGTCATACAGGTAGGAGGGAAGGGGTGGCCCATTAATCTCCAATTAGTGAACTACAAGAAGCAAAGAAATGAGGCCACCAATATCGCCTTGAGCTTATGCTACACTTCAGCTCAGTTTTTCCAGGAAAGACCTTTGAGAATTTGGAAGGAACTTGCCAGACTAGTAAAATGGCACTTCATTTTGCATTTGGCTGTAACTCCTCATTCCATGTCCTTCTTCGATAGTGAGTAGGGCATATATTAGGGTTTGAGGCTCAACCTCCTAAACTTTTATAACTTATCATCAATTCACCAGTACATGTGGGCACTCTTAATCACCGAGTTCTATTCTTCCGACTAGGTCATTAGCAAATTGTCAATATGGGAGAAGCTTAAAGGCGAAAGTCTTGTGGTGTGTCATGGCACCCTAGGGTTTGCATTTATCATAGATACCAAGTGACACCACAGTAGAATAATGTAATTCCATCCCTACAAAAAGGATACATACACTAGGAACCAGCAGGTGGTATGATGGTTAAGGTGCTGAACTCCCACATGACTGACTGCAGTTCAAGTCCCAAACATGGTGTCTTGCTTTCTTACTTTCTCTCTCTCTTCTCTCTCTCTTTATCTTGTGAATGCCCATGCCGTATAGCAAAAATAACAATTATAAATAAAATTTAAAAAGTAATTTTTTAAAAAGAAAGCATACATTATGTAAGCACCAAAAAGCTGCAAGGCACACCACAACACAATAATATAAATCGAATGTAATCATCTTTATTTATACTGAATACTACTATGGGTACAAAGTAAACATTTATAAATGAGATATGTAGTCTTACATGATTGCAAGTGAGTACTAACCAACTGCAGGAAACAGACAAAGATTGAGAAGGGGGATGCCCGGGACTCACACACACTGAGAAAGGAGATTCCCATGCAAGAGACCTGGTTGTAAGTCCCAGCAGTCCTAAACCAGGTAGGTAGTAATAAGCAGTGGCTGTACTAATTTATAAACCCTTTCCTTCATAAACAAATGGGACGGAGAGGTTATAGGATCTCAAAAGATACAAAGAACTCAATGGTTTAAATTTGGTCTAAAACAATGCTATGGACACTAAAGAAGGTAAGGTAAATTCTCTGGGAAAATATGCTGTTAACTAGAGATTTAATAATTCCCTAATAAAAAAAATCTATTGAATATTAGTCAATTAATTACACTGTGTCAAGGAGAAATGTATTTGCATGCAATATGACAACTATTATAGAAAAAGCATAAGAAAGTCTGTAAGCAAATATTCCACAGTCTGCACCCTGGGCCTAACCAACGGACCTTACATATAATTGGACGATATTATCATTTCTCCAGACCTTTTCAATTCAAGGCTGGCCCCTTAAAATTAAACCCTAATTTTGCATTTCTTAATTTTCTATATATTGCAGCTAACTAGTTATACCCATCTTTAGTGACCTACAAAATAGGGCTCTTGGTATGTTTCAGTGTGACATATTGTCTAATTTCTCCTGCATACAATATTTGAGGAAAGCATAAATTACAAACTCAGTAGAAATCCAGAAAAACTACCCCATGGTTTAGGTTTTCTTCTCCCATTCAAATCCTGCATATCACTCACGACCACCCTCTACAGAGCTTCTCTGTTCAGTTTGATCATTATTCATTTCCCCAATCAGTTTTAGAGTGTACAAATAACATACACTTAATTGGATCATTTTCAAGTCATCATTCAGTGTTCAAGCTTAATACTCCCAGGTTTCAGACGATAGCTATGAGAGGAATAACTTCAAAATGACATTTAAAGAAAAAAAAATCCTTGAAAATTGATACAGATTTCAGTTAGATTGTAACTTTTGTCAATTAATTCTCACAGTAACATATGCAATTCTATCCTCATTTTTCAATGTGAAAAGTGCCTAATGTCACATAGTTAGCAAATTGCAAAGTTAGTGTTCCTACTCAAAGCCACAGCTCCTTCTGTTCTCTCGGAGCTTCTGTGAGCTCTCAGGGTCTTGCTCAGACTCACTCAAATAGTAAGGGACTGGATTCATTTCCGAGGTTTCTGCATCATCAGGTCATAGTCCACAGCTCTAAATTCGTACAGTAGAAGGCCGATGTTCCTGTTTACAACCCTAGTGGGTGGAGGAAACATGGCATACTTTTCTTTTTTAACCTGAGATTTTAACATATCTTTTCTACATGCATATGTAGTTTGAAATAAGTGCGTCTCATATGTTATTTTTTTTTCTTTTTTTGAAGAGGTTTTTACTACAGGGTGCGTGCACTTGCCAGAAAGAGAGAGACAGAGAGACAGAAAGCGAGAAATCACCCCTCAGGGGGAATGGCCATGCTGCAATCCCTTCTCCTCCATTCTCCTCTCAGGATCTTGGGCACGCACGCACATGTGCCCAGCGTGAGTTTAAACCACTGGGTCCGGGACTCGAACCACACTCGACTACATGGGAGTCCAACGACATAGCCATTACACTAACTGCTGGTCCCCATCTCATACGTTTTAAAGGGAAGTATTTTCTTCTTTTTCTCTCTGTGTGACTGTTCTTTCCCCTTTCATTTACTTCAAACTTCTATCCTCTACTCACTCTCAATCAGGCAATTCATTTTTAAAAACCGATACACATTTTTCTTCGTATTCACATTGTCGTATTGAAATCATTAGTATGAAATCACACTATAAAAACATCTTACTTACCTGCTTTCCTTACTTGGCAATTTAAGAAGCTATTCTTTTGAAAACTGAACAATATTACATGTGGAGGTCGGGCCACAAATTGCACAGCTGATATACAATCCAGATTAATCCAATAATATATTAGAAGACTTCAGTACCATTTGTGCTGCACATTTTGGTCATACTGAAAATAGCAAATGCCAACAGTTTCTTTTTTCCCTAACATGAGTGTGAATCCACGTCAATAAGCCAGAACTCCATAACCCTTTCATTGATGTCAGGGTAGCTTGTTTTTTCTTGTAGGTATTCAGCGAAAACTATACCATGGATCTGAGATCCACAAAGCTCCATGAGCGTTTTCATCTAAGGAAAAAGGATTTAAATTATTTACGTTTGATTGATGACTTGGGCATTAAGATCAGTAGGCAATCTGAAAGTACAGAACAGTTCACTTGGTATTTCATTCCGACATTACACATCATGGATTTGTATAATTACGATCACTGTCAAATGAGAGGTTTAGTTTAGCTCCAACAGATCTCTTCGGGTACCAATGTACTCTGTTTCTAATTCCAGCCCCCCACTTGGAGGCATTATAAATAATAAAATCTAGAAAGTATATTACAATTTTATGCACTCAAAAGTAAGGAAAAAAATCATAGGTTTCTTTCAGAACTGTCCTTAGGAAATGTGGTTTCTTTACTATTGGGCTGCAATTTGCCCTAGATGAGCATCTAAAGGCCAGGCTGCACAACCAGAAAATGATTATTTTCTTTTTTTTCTGTAATGTATCAGAAGTGGATCTAAAAGGGCCTTTAGTACACAGGGGGGTTAATTATCCTGGCAGTCAGTTAAGCTTTTGAAGTTTTAGGTGATAAGAACTGAGCCCTAAAGAGACTCCCTACAACTGCTGCCTGCTGTGAGGAAACAACCATGTGTCGCCATTGCTGCAAATATTGCTCAAATTACCCTAAAAGTCCCTGCTTTCCTGTGCATCCTGGCTCCTGGAGAGTGGCACGATGCACGGGTGAGGTCATTTATTCTGTCACTTCAGCCCACTCGGCAATCATGACAACTACATCTTTCACTCAATCTAATATAGGAGGCTTTTCTGCAAGACCTTATGTGACCCAAGTGAGGAAAGTAATTATTCAAAACAACATTGCTTCTTGTTCAAGTGTCACCAGCTCCTCGGAAAAACCACCTAAAGGCTGCCCGATTTGATCTTCCCACTCAGATCAATTTCTCAGATCTCCTAAAGGAACGTGTAAATAAACCACCTCTCACATCTTAGAACTTTACTTTCAGAGGCAGTGCAGTGTTGTGGATCCAAGCTCAGGCTCTGCAGCCAGGCAGCCTGGGCTAGAATCATCTTCCCACTACCCACTACACTTGGTTATGCAGTCTTGGGCAAGTTACAACTCTAGGCCTCAGTTTCTCATCTGTGAAGTAGTGATAGCTACAGCAAAGACCTCCAAACATTGTTGTGAGAAGTAAATCAATATACAGTGATTAATATAGCACATAGCAGATGGCATTTCAGTGTTCTATATTATCATTATAACCTGGATGAGCAACTATTGATTGTGCACATATTAGGCACCAATGCCTGTTCAATTGATAGGCATGTTGTAGAATTCACTGTAAAAATCAAGTAAGCTAAAAACAGACATACATTTTTGCACAAAGTGAGAATTTCCACATCATTGACTTATCAGCAAGTTATTTCTGAAACAAGTAAGGGAACAGTTAAATATAAAAATGAGGGCCAGCCCCATAGCCTAGTAGTTAAGGGAATTGGATCTCACATG
This sequence comes from Tupaia tana, assembly GCA_026018925.1. NCBI lineage: Eukaryota > Metazoa > Chordata > Mammalia > Scandentia > Tupaiidae > Tupaia > Tupaia tana. The sequence continues at coordinate 48,627,927 of JAKSZU010000004.1, read as the reverse complement.
GATGACCACTTGTACATGTGTGCCCCAAGTCCTAGCAAAATAGAGAAAATGAAGAAGAAAGGATTGCAGCATGACCATTCCATATTGGCGGGTGATTTTCCACTGTCTCTGACTCTCTCTCTCTCTCTAGTAAGTACATGTGCCCTCTGACAATTAAAAACAAACAAAAATGAGGAATGTTAGGCCCAGCAGCAGTGACACAGTAGTAGCACAAAGCTCTGCAAGGCTGGAAGCCAAATGGACGACGAGGGTTTGGATCTCATGTTACCTGTACATGCCGGGTATACATGCTTCCCTTTGATTCTGGCTGACCTAAAGGCTGGGGTGCTGGTCATGACATGAAAACTTTTTAAAGGTGTTTGTGTTTCTCTCTCTCTGTTTCTCTCTCATAAAAAAAGAACAAATAAACTTTAAACAATGAGTAATAAATGATAAATGACTCAAATTGTAGGCTCGTGTTATTTTCTACTACTTTCCAGTCCACTTTCTTCAGCCCCCATTTAGTCACACTCAAAACTTCTAATTTCAAATTTGCATTCATTGTGGAGCTGCTGATTTATCAGAGAATTTTTAATATTCAACACCATTGGTATTTTCTTTGGAGTGAAGTTGCCTCCCAGACCCCCACACTTCTCTATACATAGAAAATCTCTGCTTCTGCAGGGCCGGTGTCCTTCAGTTTGATTAAATGTAAAGTGGTTCTCCTGTATAAAGGTTGCATCAGTATGTCTTTATTTAAATAGAAATGCTATTGCCATTTATATGAGTTTGAAAAATATCATACTCCTTTACACACAGTGCATGTAAACAAAGATTTTGGCATTCTTGGCTTTCCATGCATTTCCATAAATGAGGAAGAAATTTATACTGGTTTTATTTGGGTACTTCATATTTTGTGATCAGGACAATTTACAGTCATTTCATTTGTTCTTGCCTAATGTAGAACTGTAGAAACTATGTTCCTTCGAAACCCAATCCTGACATCTTTAAAGGCAAAAGCAAGTGAGCTATTTTAATACTTGAGAAAAAAATAATAAGGAATCTTCAATATATAAAAAAGTAATCTTCGGGAACCAGCAGTTAGCGTAATGGCTATGTCGCTGGACTCCCACGTAGTCGACCGCGGTTCGCGTCTCGGACCCGGTGGCTTACAACTCACGCCGGGCACGTGTGCGTGCATGCCCAAGATCCCGAGAGGAGAATGGAGGAGAAGGGATTGTGGCGTGACCATCCCCCCTGGGGGGTGATTTCTCGCTTTCTGTCTCTATGTCTCTCTCTGTCTGGCTGGCGAGCGCACACGCCCTATAGCAAAAAAATCTCTCCAAAAAAAAAAAATAAATAAAGTAATCTTCAATAAATGCCTAATACTCATATGTAAAATGCATTTGGTTTTTCCTACTCTTAATGTGATTTAAATACTGAGCATCATTTTCTGAACATTAGGATGTCATTGCTATTATGTAAAGGTAATTTCTAGTTTTCGTATTGAGTGAGATATTGCAAATTCTGAGATAAATTAACAAGGAATTTTGTTAGTTACTAATGTGCGATTTCAGACACTTTGTTGTATGTACAACCCTCACTGCCTACTTCATCTTCTGATTAAAAATATTACCTGTTGAAGATAACTTTATAGTATTATCAACTGGACTGGGGAGAAATGCACACACATTGGAATATTCACTTTTCAAGCTAAATAATGTAATTGAATGTATAAAAGAACTTGAAATAAAATTTAAAACAAAAAAAAAAAATGCCTCAGCTGTTAAGGTATGAAATGCAAGGACAGCTTCTATGGATACTAGAGACTGTATGGGAGGAGGCGGGGCAATGGGAGACAAGAGAGAGAGGGTCGGGGAGAAAAAGGCAAAACATTTAATGGACACCAAAATGGAACATTATCTGTTAATGATAATGTGCATGGTAATCTCTTTAGACTAATATGCAATGTGTGTTCATACTAGGAAACAAACAAATCTTCCTCTTTCTCCTGCCAGGATGCCTTTTCTTGCAATATCCTTTTGCACTCTCTGAAGAAAATTAAAAGAACACAAAACTGCTATTGCAATACATAGTTGTCTTTAGTTATAAAAATGTAAACTCAAACTATTCACAATGACAATATTTTTATATATATGTGAGGCTTTTCTTAAACAAAGAGGGGAAAAAAACACAATGTATATATAGGTTAACAATACCACATGATAATGATGCTTTCTTTATATATCTGTATAGTAATTGAATTGTTACAATGAGCATGCTTCCTTTGAATAAAAAATTTTAAAGTAATCACAAAAAAAGAATGCTGCAGATGTTAGAAACATACTTCTTTATTCTTCTATGGTCTAAAATATAGACATGAGTAGAACTGTATGATTTTTTTCCAATAGATTTGTATGCATAAATTGAATAAGCTGAATAACTACATAGACAAACATTTTTTTTTCTGCTTGCCCTAACAATGCTTAGCAAATAAGTATTTCTTACACACTAAAGCTCTGCTTCCTTGAAAGCAAGAGTATAATGTTATTTCTTAGTATCCCTTCATTTTCTTTCTAGAGTAGAAAAGGTAAGTGGATTAATATATATTTTTGAGGATCAGCAGTTGGCGGATTGGCTATGTCACTGGACTCCCATGAGGTTGACTGTGGTTCAAGTCCTGGACCCAGTGGCTTAAACTCACACCAGGCGTGTGTGCGTGCGTGCCCAAGATCCCAAGAGGAGAATGGAGGAGAAGGGATTGCAGCATGGCCATACTCCCTGGGGGGTGATTTCTTGCTTTTGTCTCTCTGTCTCTCTCTCTGTCTTTCTGGTGAGCGCACCTGCCCTATAGCAAAAACCTCTCCAAAAAAAGAAAAAGAATATATATATATATATACATATATATATATATATGTATATATATATATATATATTTTGACTTGGACATGGTATGTATTTCATACACAAAAAATTATGTAGGGCCCACCCTACATAATCTCTTAACCCTGTGATTAAGAAAGTGAATCCCATATGGCCAACCATGCAATTAGGATCCGGGACACTGCAACTTGAAAACTGGCCAGTTGCTTGCATGGGTGTGGCCAAAATCTCAACAGAATGAAAAGATGGAGGAAGAGGATTTTAGTGTGACCATGTCCCATGCTTTCTCTCCCTCCCTCTCTCTGTCTTTGGTGAGCACACGTGCCCCATGGTAAAAAAAAAAAAAAAAAAAAAAAAAAAAAAAGAATTGTGTACATTCTACCACATAAAAAAAGTCTTTTTGTTGTCGTTGTTAGTTCTTTGATCAGGATCAGGCTTGTGCATGTGAGAGTGAGAGAGGGAGACAGAGAAGCGCTCTCCACAGGGTCATGCTGTGATTCCCTTCCACCAGCTCACCAATCCTCCAGCCTGTCAGATCTTCAGAACTTGTACATATACCAAGTGTGTGTCAGGCTGACAGGGTTGCAGATATGGGGAAGTCTGCTTCTCCTGAGCAGTGCATTTTCACGGCTCCGTGAAGCCAGCCTACGAATGTACTACCTTACTGCAAAAATGAATTTAAGGCAATTTACAAAAGTAAAATATAAACTAGATAGTATGCATAGAAGGCACATAAAATAGTTTAGTCAAAGGAATATCAGAGTAGAGTCATAAAATAAAGTAAAACTTTGGTAAAATATGAGTGCTCTACTTATTTAAGTTCTTTCCTATCCTATTATCTATTGCTATGTAATAAAAGTATGAAATCTATTGCCATGAAAATAATGCATTATCAGTTTTCACATTCCTGTTGTTTGATTGTTCTCAGCAAGGTAGATAGCACCCAGGGTTTCTCGTGCAGCCGGGGGGTGCAGTGTCCTGACATGGCTGTCCACTACAATTGCAGCAGAGGCCGCCCACTAAACACCCATTCATGGTTTCTTTGTGTCACTGGAGTTCACACAGCAGGATTCTGGGGACCTTGACAGAGCATCCCAAAACAAGCATCCAAAAGTCTCCAATAGAGACTGAAAGGCTTTGAAATCATACACTTTATTTCTGCCAAAGCATTCAGTCACAAAGCTCAACCAGATTTAGAAGATAAGAGACCCACCTTTTTAATAGAAGAGTGACAAGGTCACATTGGATAAGAACATACAGGAATGGGAAATATTATTGAGGTCATTTTTGGAAAATACAACTTGTCATAAGTTTTATGCTCTTGCTAATATCTATATATCACAATAATAACCTTACATTAAACAAATTAATGGATTTCATAGGATTGTTTCCTGTAGTGTCCTTGAGTTTAAGCCAATGAAATCAAATCAAATAGCAATTAAGTCAAAGCAATAAAAAATTCCCAACTAATATGGCCTATGTAATATTTTTAGCTTCAATGGCTTACTCCAGGGGTAGGTTTTAAAATCTATATCGGTGTTCCCCATACTATATCTTAGTATTCTGAACACCAGTACTTTAATAATAATAAGGCTCTGCTTGAAAAAAATAAAGTCATTCCATAGTAAAAGTACTTTGAGAAATTCTGTGCCTATGCCGGTTGCCCAAATCCACCACCAACTTCTCAGTCTGTTAATTCTTTAAATATATAAATCTTTTGAAAATTATTGACTTTGTAAAAACACACAAACCAAAATGTTGAAGTTAGTCTAACATATTTTTTGCCACACTTTAAAAAACTCTAAATACATTTTTCCTCTTGAGTATATCATTTAAGATATAAGACCTCAAAAAACCTGTATCAGGGAATGCTGGCATGACACATATGGAGTTACACTTCCTTCCACCATCACTCATCCATAATTATTGACTCTATCAGTCTAGGTGTTCAGAAATACTGAGCAGTATTTGTTTTGAGAATGAACTCTTAAGCCCAGTATGTGAAATAAGATCCCTCTGTATTCACTTAACATCTTGGTCTGTCCCCTGTTACTGTAACAGAATTTCTGAGACTGGGCAGTTCATAAAGAACAGAGATTTATTTCTTATAGTTGTGGAGCCTGTGAAGTCAAAGACCAAGAAGCTACATGTGATGAAGGCCAACCTCCTGGGACATCCCATGATAGGCGGAAGATAAGGCAAGAGAGTGGGTGGTGAAAGAGAAAGTGAGGAAAGGGGCCAAACTCATCCCTTTATCAGTGACTCCATTCCCTATTGTAATAACTAACCCACTCTCAATAAAAGTATTAACCCACTCATGAAGGCAGAACTATCATTACATAATCGCCTATTAAAAGTCTCAACACTGCAGCTTTGAGGATTAAGTTTTTTCATTAACTTTTGGGGCACAATCAAACTACAGCATTTAATTCAGAAATAGAGTTGACATTGTGGTTTAGATCATGATTTGTCCCCAAAGGTTTCATGTTGAATTTTATCTTAGTGTGTAGTGATTCAATGTCCCCTAGAAATTCATGTGCTGAGACTGGAATGTATTGCTCATACTGCAAAGGTACTAAATGAAAACTAAGTCTTTCATAATACCCAGGTGGGGCCTCTGGGTGTAATAATGTCATCAAGGTTAGGCCTCTGTGACTGAGTTTTGGCTGGTATATAAGCAGTGTGAGTGAAACCAGAACAGCAAACAGAAAGTCACATGGATACAAACAACCCTTGGCCCTACTAAAAATTCTGCTCTCCACCATTTGTGATACTTTTGGACTTTTTAGACACAAGAATTGGGTTATTAACCTTTCATTCTTTATGATTTACTTGGCTCAGGTATTTCTGTTAGCAATGCAATAATGAACTAAGACCATACTCTTTTGTAACAGCAACAAAGACTCTGGTTTACTAAGAAATAAATCAAGGGATTCCTTACTCACAGAAAATAATGAATGATTGGGTGATTGAGAGCCCAGAGTTCTACTACATATATGTAGCATAGTAAGAACAATTTAAAAGTTAAAATTCTTCCATAGTCATCATAGAGACAATATCAAGCTAAATGAGCTTTTGTAAATAAATTGATCTTAATATTATATTAAAGATTATAAGTACAAACTTTAAAATCAGTTTGAAAACCTACAAATGTATTCATTTCACTCATTTAATAACTTGTAAAATCATTTCATGTTCAATCCACACTTATATAATTCTCAAAAACAGTATAGTTCCAAAATTTAAATGAACACATCTCCATATCAAATGGCATATAAAATATTTGTGTCTTTTTTTAAAGATTTTACTTTTGCCATAGGAGATGTGTGCTCTCTGGCAAGAGAGAGCAACAGAGCTAGAGAGAGGGAAAGTAAGAAATTACACCCAGGGGGATGGCCACAACGGAATTTCTTTTCCTCCATTCTCCTCTTAGGACTCAGGGCACTCATGGACACATGACCAGAGTGAGCCTCAAGGCACCAGGTCCAGGAGTCAAAGTGTGGTCAGCCACGTGGGAATCCAGCACCCCATCCACTATGACAAATGCTGGCCCCAATTTTGTGTTATTTTTAATATAATTCCTATTCTAATTCTAATTATTGCAAGACTGGTAATAGTTTAATATTTTCTAAACCAATATGAATTAGCTATTGATAATATTCAGGAAATGAATGCAGATTTAATTAACGAAGTTATGTCATTGTATTCAGTTCTGACATGCTCTCAATAACTCTTGTCATTTACAAAATAATACTTCAACATAGTAATCTGGCTAGAAATAGAAATGAGAGAAGACAAATATTTAATATCGGAAGCAGTAGGAAGAAGCATTTAAAAATATAAGGAATCTATTTCACATTTGATATATTTACTAACACTAAAAATTAAGCCTATCACTTAAACCAGAGCGTACTTTTTCATTCTATGACAACGGAGTCAAAAACTATGACGAAAAACAGGCTTTACACTAAGACTAGAGTCTTTCTAAATCGGATCTAGTCGAAGAACTTTTTCAAGAAAAAGTGATTAACTCAAAACATGAATGCTGACATTAAGAACTCTTGGGTCCCTATTTCACTGCAATAGTCTACAAAAGGAAAGAGAAATGATCAAGTCATGTTTAAGGGAAAATAAATTTATGAATTAGTGAGGAAATGAGAGAAGCTTTAAATGAAAGCAGTTTGCAGGGGTGCCTCCCCTGAAGCTATACAAAATTGAAAAGGCATCTACCGAATCTTAAAACAGCATTCAGTGATGTCTCCTAGTCTACCTTTTTAATAGATGATTTGTATGCAACACTTCCAAGTGAGATGAGGGTATTGCAGACTACTGAATCAGACATAATCGCCCTACAGACCCAGCAGGGCAGCTTGAGAGAACAGGAGAAGAGTGATAATTCCATGTTTAAAGTGTTTTGCTCCAAAACCACCCAAACAATACAGCCTGTGCACAGTGCACACATCATGTGTGGCCTTAACCATAGCTATGCTCTCATTTTTAGAGGGGAGGTAACCACCGCCTGTATTTAGTCAGCTTCCTGTAGGCTAATTAGGCTGTCTCTAATAGGCTGGACCTCTAAGTGGTGATTGTCTTTGGTTGCACTTCAGGTACTAATATGCTTGAAATGAAGACAGACAGTTATTTTGGTTTTAGTTAAATCTGTTTCAAGAATTGGCATTCTAAAAGTATTGCAAGCTAATGGATACAATGGAGAACAGCATTATAGAGTGTAGTGACCAAATCATTAAAAACCAGACAAAAAATAATATCATTTTACAAGTAAAGAATCATAACCAAGTTTAAAGAATTGCCACCCCATGAGAAGAATGCATCTATGAGGGAAAAGTCCATGTGTGAGTATTCTGTTTCTTTTGATGTCAGAGATAACATTCCACAAAGACTCACATGTAATAATATAGAAAAACTTCAGTAAGAGACCTAATGGCAAGAATTGACCAATTTTACTATTTTTCTTATTGAAAAGTTTGGAAATATTATAATTTGTAATTAATTTTCCAATAAAAAAGTTTAATTTCTTTAATAAGTTCAGTATGTATTTTTTCAGCACCAGTAAATATTACAATTATCATGTATATTTAAATTAAGTTTCATGACATTTAAAATTCTTTGCCCTCATATACAGAAATGTGACCTCCTAGGTCTCTCAAAAGTCTTACCTGTTAGAAGTGCCTTTGCTGGTCTCAGGGCCACAGAAACCCACTGACCCACAGGAAACCCCTGTGATTTATGGTAGGAGATTTAGGCTATGCCATATCAGTTCAGACCTCCAGAGGACTAGAGACTAAGAGTATTAGTCCAATCTCTGGCCTGTAATTCAGCTTCAGTAAAATCTGTGGACACCAAAGACTTGAGGGAGTTGTGTATATATATATGTGTTTGTGTATATAATCTGATTTTATATATATAAATGTATGTATGTGTGTGTGTACTTAAAGGAATTGGCTCATACAATGTGTGTATAATCTGATTATATATATACATTGTGTGTATATATATATATATATATATATATTATATATATATATATATATTTGTGTGTGTGTGTTTGTGTGTGTGTGTGTGTGTGTGTGTGTGTTCAAAGGAATTGGCTCATACAATGTGGTAGCTGGCAAGTACAAAATTCATAGGGCAGGCTGGAGGGACTAGAAACTCAGGCAGAAGTCAATGCTGCAGTCTTGAGTTCAGTCTGTAGGACAACTGAAAACAACCAGCAATTGATATTGCAGTCTTAAGGCATAGTTTTTCTCTGAAAAAGTTAAGTGTTCATTCTTGAGGCTCTCAATTGATTAGATAAGTTACATCCACATTTTTGAGAATAATCTTATTTTCTTAAAGTGATTTGATTGTAGATATTAGCCATCTTTTTTTTTTTTTTTTTAAGAGATTGTTGCTATAGGACATGTGTGCTCACTGGAGAGACAGAGAGAAAAACAGAGACAGAAAGTGATTAATCACCACCCCCCATGTCACAATCCCTACTCCTCCATTTTCCTCCCCAGATTTTGGGCACACATGCACACATGCCCAGTGTGCGTTTTAAGCCACCGGGGCCAGGACTCCAACCGCAGTCGACTATGTGGGAGTCCAGCAACATAATCATTATGCCATTTGCTAGCCCCAATATTAGCCATCTTTATGAAATACCCTCACAGAAACCTCCAAATTAGTGCTTGATTGAATATGTGGGCACTATTGCTTTGTCAAATTGACACATAAAACTAACATAATAGCCAACTGATCTGAAGTGTGGGTGCTTCTGGGGCCCCCTTGAACTTGTAGCTGGTATCTTTTTTAAGATGTATTTTATAACTTGCTATAGTCATTGGAGAGCGGGGTGTGAGAAAGCAAGTCACCAGGTCTGGGACTCAAACCACGTAAGGCCATGTGACACTCCAATGCCCAAACCACCATGCCACCTGCCGGACCTGTAGCTGGTGTCTTAAATGAGGGATACCTGTGAGAACTGAGCTCTCTAACTGTATAGTTGGCTAAAGTCCAAAATTAGACCTACATAATCATACCCAACTAATTTTTAATAAAGATACATAGCAATTAAATGGAGAAGGGAAAATATTTTATTTTTTAAAAAAAGAAGTTTTTGCCTTAATGCATTTGTACTCTCCAGAGATGCAGAAACAGTGAGAGGGAAACTAAGAAATTACCCTCTGGTGGGGATGGCCATGCAACAATCTGCTCTCCTCCATTCTCCTCCCAGACTCTTGGGCATGTATACACAAGAGCCTGGCATGAGTTTCAAGTCACTGGGTCTGAGACTCGAGCCACTGTTGGTCGGCTGTGTGGGACTCCAGCGACGTAACTGCTACACCATCTGCTGGCCCAGAAAGAATGGTATTTTCAACAAATAATGCTGAAATAATTAATGTTCATGTATTTTTTTAAAAAATAATAAACCTAGAAACAGACCTTATACCTTACAGAAGAACTAAAATATATCATAGATTTAAATATAAAATGTCAACCTGTAACACTTTAGGGAGAAACATATGAGAAAAATCTATATAACCTTGAGTTAGATGATGAGTTTTTAAATATAATAATAAAAGCACAATCTATGAAAGAAAAAATTACATGATGGCTCTTATTAAAATTAAAATCTTCCAATCTCCAAAGCATACTATCAAGAAAATTAAAAACAAGCCACAAAGCAGAAAATATTTGCAAATCACACTTCAGATAAAGTACTTTTATCCAATATATACAAAGAACTCTAAAACTCTACAATTAAAAGCAAAAAATCCAATTTTATAATGGGCAAAATATCTGGACACCTCACCAAAGAAGACATTCATATGGCAAATAAGCATATGAAAAGATGCTCAACATCATTTGTCATTAAAACAATGAGCTAGCACTACATGCTGATTAGAATGGCTACCACTCAAAAAAACTGACAATACTCACTACTGGCAAGGATGCAAAGCAGCAAGAATTCTCATTCATCGCTGGTGGGAATGCAACGCCACCACACTGGAAGGTTTGGCAGTTTTTTACAAAATAAACAGTCTGGCTATATGATCCAGCAGTAGTGCTCCAAGATATTTATCCAATTGTTCTGAAAATTAATGAATACATAGACCTGCACATGAGTGTTTACGGAAGGTTTATTCATAACAATCAAAAAATAGTAAATAGCCAAGATTCCTTTTATAGGTGAATGGATAAACAAACTTGGGAAATCCATGCACTAAAATGTTACTTAGCCTCTGAAAGCAAAGCACTATGGGGCCAGAAGGTAGCATAGTGGTTATGGTGCTATACTCCCACATGGTTGACCGCAGTTCTATTCCTGGACCTGGTGGCTTGAAACTCAAGCCAGATGCATGTGCTTGCATGCCCAAGATCCCAAGGTAAAAGTGGAGGAAAAGGGATTGCGGTGTAGCCATCCTCCCCTAGGGTGGTGGAGGTGAGGGTATTTCTCACTTTCTCTCTTCTGCTTCTCTCTGTCTCTCCAGTGAGCACACATGCCCTATATCTCTCTTTAAAAAAGAAAAGTAACGCACTGTTGGCCCAGCCACACTGGCATGCTCTGGTGGGCGCTGCTATTCAGCAGCCCAAGCCTACATGGGAGGCCTGGATTTTGATGAATGGCCCATCATAAAGATAGTCAAGCACATTGGTGTATTCCCAGCTACTAAGGAGGCTGAGGCGAGAGAACTGTGATGTAGTGAGGCACTGTCTTAAAAAACAAACAAACAAAAAAGTAATTCACTCTGAAGGACATTGCATAAAAACTAAGAAAATATGAATAAATTATGGACTTTAAGTAATAGTAATGCATCAATCTTTGTTCATTAATTATGATGAATACACCATACTAATATAGGACATTTTTTTTGAGAGAGAGAGATTTTGCTATAGGGCATATGCTCTTACCAGAGAGACAGAAAGTAAAAAATCAACCCCCCCAGGGGAAAAGGCCACATGGCAATCCCTTCTCCATTTTTCTTTTGGGATTTTGGGCATGCACACACACACACCTTGCATGAGTTTCAGGCCACTCAAACTAGAGTCAGTCATGTGGGAGTCCAGTACCTTAACCACTATACCACCTGCTGTTCCCTTAATATGGGATATTAATGAGGGATATAGTGGATTTGGTATGCATATGGGAATTCTATACTATCTTCACAATTTTTCTGTAAATACAGAACAATTTATTTCAAAATGAAAAGGTTATTTTTAAAAATTAATAGAGTTTTTAAAAATTCCAACTTGTACTGTCACTCAATTCTCATTCCAGAAAGTGAAAATATATTTGCAATTGGAAAATATATGTTATGTCTTTTTATTCATAAGCTGTACACACCATCTAATCACTATTTGTTTATTTTTAAAAGCATAGCATTACTCGGTCATCATAAAGTTCTGCTTCATCATTCAAATAACACAAAAATGTTAGTCCTGAAATATAGCTAACCAACTGACATCCCTAACAGTATATGGAATTGCCATAGCTGACTAACCTCTTTGAATTTTTGACCCAGACAATGGAAAACAAATTAAAATGCTTGAAAAGAGCAAAGGTGGCTTGTGGTTGTGGAGTATGGAATCAAAAAACAATGGAAAGACATTGTCTAGGGTCAAATAAAAGGGGATGTGAGTAAAACCCAAGTTGATAGAATGGTCAACCCAAAGAAGAAAAGAGAGAGAATGAAACCATATCTAAGACAATGGGATTTCAAAAGAAATAAAGGAAATCCAAATCATTTTATTTGTACATCAGACACAGATTAGAGTCATTCTATGTGGTGCCGGTTGTGTCACCTGTCTTCTGTTGGGAAGACTGTTTGGAAGATGTTGCACAGACTAGTTCAACAACTTGTAAATTTTTTTTGCTCTAGGGTCTAGGCTTGGGACACTGGCAAAAATCCTCTTAGATAAAGTATTGGTTATAGGAATTTTGAGAAGTGAAAAATAGAAGAAGGTGTACCTCTTTGCAATTAAGTAATTATATGTTACAATGCCCCATTAAGTCCTGGAAGTAGAAGTCCCACATCCAGAGGAGCAAATATAAAGCAAATTGGTCCTAACTACTGTTTCTGACTCTCCTACTGATACCTTGATATCTTTATGACTTTATTCCTCCTGTCCATGCAAGTCTGATTCTCTGACTGATCTTCATTATCCCCTCTTTTCTCACCTTGGGACTCAGCACAGTCTCTGCCTATAACTTGGTACTTCCATGTCCATTTATGGCTCCTTTCTCTATAAAATGGATCTCCTCTGATCTAACATTCAAGGCTATTTCCCAATATTCAGTCTGGGCTAAACCAACCCTTTCTTGATAGTCCCACATAAAATCCAGGTACCACTTGGGACCAGCAGTTAGCGTAATGGCTATGTCGCTGGACTCCCACGTAGTCGACTGCGGTTCGAGTCCCGGATCTGGCGGCTTAAACTCACGCCGGGCGCGTGTGCGTGCGTGCCCAAGATCCCGAGAGGAGAATGGAGGAGAAGGGATTGCGGCGTGGCCATCCCCCCTGGGGGATGATTTCCTGCTTTCTATCTCTCTGTCTCTCTCTGTCTGTCTGGCGAGTGCACGCGCCCTATAGCAAAAAAGCCTCTCCAAAAAAAAAAAAAAAAAAAAAGAAAGAAAAAAAAAAAGAAAATCCAGGTACCACTTGATTTGAATATTCTTCAGCACTCTACTCTATGACAGACTCCTTTGATACAATTGAAATATTCTAACCTATTCTTATGAGTCCTCCGAAATTAACTACATAGTATTATACTAACAATCATTTTTTAAAAGAACTATTTATTTTTGTTTATTATTATTAATTTTTAAAATTTTCTATAGGGCATGTGTTCCCACCAGAGAGAGAGACAGACAGACAGAAAGTGAGAAAACAAGCCATTAGGTCCAGGACTTAAACGGTTGTTGGCCATGTGGGAATCCAGTACTTTACCCACCCCACCACCTGCTGGCCTTAACAGCTTTTATCTGTACATCATTCTGCAATGTGCAAAATATTTTCACATCTATTTATTCATCATATTACCCTATAAATTCCATGAAATAGTCTGCAGTTTACCAATGTTAAAACTAAGTTCTAAGGGGAACCAGCAGTTAGCGTAATGGCTATGTCGCTGGACTCCCACGTAGTCGACCGCGGTTCGCGTCCTGGACCCGGTGGCTTAAAACTCACGCCGGGCACGTGTGCGTGTGTGCCCAAGATCCTGAGAGGAGAATGGAAGAGAAGGGATTGCGGCCTGACCATCCCCCCTGGGGGGTGATTTCTCGCTTTCTGTCTCTCTGTCTCTCTCTGTCTGGTGAGCGCATGCGCCCTATAGCGAAAATCTCTCCAAAAAAAAAAAAAAAAAACTAAGTTCTAAGAATATCACCTGCTTTTTTTTTATTATCATTATAATCTTCTTTATATTACATTGGGTTACATATAACTTTACAGTGTATTACATTGCTTTTTTCAAAAGGGAATGTCATGCATGTCAGTCAATACAGAGACATTAATCTCCCTGCTTCATCATTCAATATCTTTTCTATGTTTTTCCCAATCATTATTATTATTATTCTAATTATTTTTAAAACAGTCAATCACTATTTCTCATTTTGCTTGTAAAAAGACTTTACCCATCATGAAATTCTTCTCAGATCAATCCAGTTGAGAATACTATACATGTCCTCATCAACAGGTAATAAGCCATGTCTGTTTCTCACTAACGTCCTGCCTCTCTATTGTTCTCTTGCTATCTTCCTCTCTCCTCTTCTCTTCACCTCCCCCATTCCACACTGTCCTATTCTCGTTAAGTTCTAGGTTGGAATTTGTGAGAAAACCAGCCAATCAAACATCAAAATTGGGCATTCTACAATGCTGGACTGTTGTTTCAGAATGTCATTTAACAAACATTTTCTTTTTTTTTTTTTTCTTTTTTTTGCTTTAGATTTTTTCCCACATTATTTATTATTATTATTATTATTTTTGTATATACTTTCAATCATATTGTTTGGCTTACAATGAGACCATTTCGATATGTGAGAGGTAGAGCATTGACGGGATGGGGAGGTGTGGTGTTATCTGTTGAAGATATTTTGATCAACGGGTCTGGGGAGAAATGTTCAAATATCACCTGCTTTAGAGCTCATAGCCTAATAATTAACTCGAAGTCCTTAACCAGAAGTCCACTACACCCACTACACCAAGTAAAACGCATTCTGTTAGTTTGGTTTCAGAGCCATGTTTACTGACTGGTGTGAAAGCTAAGATCACAAATATGTCCTGTTAAAAACACTTTTGTTTCTACTGCTATTTTCAAAAACTAAAATATATCTCTAACACTTGAAATCCCTCAAAATAAGCAACTTCCTCCAGCTTCCTCTCACTGGTTATGGCAGACTCGCTCTGTAATTATTAAGAAGATTAATTGTCTATAGGAAGCAAGAATTTATGACTAATCACTAATTATAATCAACCATAAAATTGTCCTATTTATCTTCCACCATTTCTACAAATACTTAATGTTCTTCATGTTTCCACCAGATTCTGGTAGTCACTGCCTGATGGGATTGTTCCTTTTGTCACCTCTCTGGATTTCTTATTCTAAAGCATTTTAAACATGGTTACCACAACAATCTCTCTTTCCATATTTGATACATAACTTTCAAATAGATTAAAATTTAGTGCCTTTCTGTTTTTCCTATTTAAATCTGAATTTATTAGCAAAGTGTGCAAAGCCCCAATAAATTGCTCCTTTTTAGAAATTTATCTCCATTCTCTTCCATATATTTCAAGCAAGTCAATTTCCCTTTTCTTGAGTTTCTTTATTATTTATTCCATGACAGAAAGACAGAGAGACAGAGAAACTACACATCAAACAGGCTCTTCCTACTTATATCCATCCCCAATTTCAGTTAGCCTGGGTCATGAGGAAGTGCCTGATTCCAGCATGTACAGGGAGGTTGTAAGATGTGAACCCAGGACCTTGCCATGTAGGTCCTATTGTGTTGCTGCCATGTCACTACCTGGCCCTCAAGTCAATTTTTGGGGGTGCGAGAAGTTTTTGCTATAGGGCGTGTGTGCTCGCCAGAAAGAGAGAGACAGAAAGTGAGCAATCACCCCCCAGCAGGGATGGCCACGCCGCAATCCCTTCTCCTCCATTCTCCTCTCAGGATCTTGGGCACACATATGCACGCGCCCAGTGTGAGTTTAAGCCACCAGGTCTGGGACTCGAACTGCAGTCAACTACATGTGAGTCCAGCAACATAGCCATTATGCTAACTACTGTTCCCAAATCAATTATTTTTTTAAGAGATATTTTTGCTACAGGTCACACGTACTTGCCTAAGAGACAGACATGGCTACACTGCAATCCCTTCTCCTCAAAACTCCTCTCTGGATTTTGGGCACACACTCACACACTCCTGGCATGAGTTTCAAGCCACCAAGTCCAGGATTCGAACTATGGTCTCCCATGAAAGAGCCCCAAATCTTTACCACTATGCCTCCTGCTGACCCTTCAAGACAATTTTTTATTGTTCTCTCCAGGTAGATGCTCATTACTAGACTCTATTCCTGAGTTTTCTTTCATATTCCTCTTCATTAATTAATACCCTTCACTGGCTTTAAGACATCAAAAGTATTCATTCTTTTTGAAGATTTTATCTGTTTTATTCCACTGCTATCTGTAAATCCCTCTTTGATAAGATTACTTTCAGGCTATATGTTTTCACCTAGAGTAATCATATTTCAACGGTTGGGGGTGTAGGGACAAATAGCTTTTTCAGAAACTCATGATGAGCAGTTAGGATATGGATCATGTTCTAGTGATCTACTCCTGCATAACAAATCAACTCGAACTTTGTAACATGAAACTACCACTATTTTAGTGTGTTCACTCATTTTGGAGGTCAGAAACTCAACAGGACACAGTAGTGTCGCTTATCTTTTCTACTTTATGTCTGGAGCCTCAGCTAGGGGAGACATAAATGACTCCATGCTGAAAAAGTTGGAGATAAATAATAAATTTTCAATTTGCTTAATGTGCTAACATGGCTAGTGCCTTGACTGGGGTGACTCAAAGGCTGGTTTAGTAGGACTATCGATCAGAATATCTATACATGACGGCTAGCTGATAACATGGTGGTTAAGGTGGTTGGATTCCACATGGTGAACTGTGTGGTTCAAATACCAGACCCCCAATTTTGAGAAACATGTCAAATATGTGTGCGTTTGTGCTGAAAATCCCAAAAATGGGGAGAAATGAGGAAGAGATTGTGCCATGACTATTCCCCATGGGGAGAGCTCTGACATTCTCTCTTTTTTTCCTCTCTCTCTTTCTCACTCTCTTTCTCTCTCTACCTGGGAAGCACATGAACTCTCTGGCAATATTAAAAAAAAAAAAAAAAAAAAAAAAAAAAAGGAGAGAATATCTACATGTGTTCAAGCAATACAGCTTAGCCTTCTCATAATAATGATTCTGGGTTCCTAAAGGGACAGTCCCAAGCACAAGCATTCCAAGAGACCAGATCAGAAACTGAAAGGCTTCTTTTAACCTAATTTCAGAAGAACTGTGGCATCAATTCTGCCGTATTCTATTAGTCACAGTCTAGATTTGAGGGAGTTGAGGCTGGGAGGAGTTAGAAACCACCTCTGGTTGGGGAAGTATAAGATCACATTGAAGAGAAATATGTGGGATGAACTATTTTTTGCAGCCATTTTTGTAAAATACAGTCTTACAAAGTACCACAGGGCAAACATGAATCTTCGTAGATGGCACTCTGTGTCAGGCTGTATGCTGCTTACCCCGTTGCTCTCAACCCAGGAAGCATCTTTGCTATCAGGTCATAATTGTAGATAAGTGTGGAATGGACAGCTTTGGTTTTTTGTTTATTTGTTTATTTTCTCCTTCATAATTCTCCCTTTAAAATAAGTAACCTTGAAAAATGCTGTTGCCTATGATGCCTTGCACAGCTTGGCCACTGGTGGGTGATAGGGTCAGTGAGAGAAGGGACACAGCCAAGACTAGACTAATCATAAAACCCAATGTCTTTGCAGTTGGTTTATAGGAACTGAGTATCTTTCAGGGCCAATTACAGTCTTTCCTGTAAAAGGTTAAAGAGATCATTTCTGTTTTCTTTAATATTATTAAGTGGAGACCACAGAGAACTGTGTGCCTTTTTACCTAGCTGCATGTGAAAAGCTCAACTGAAATAGAAAAACATCTAAACTGATATCCCACAAGAAGCAGAGCCAAGGGATGAAAAGAAAGGCCTGATAAAATCATTATAGCCCCAGAGTCTAATGTGCATGAATCAAGTTCACTTCTTGATTGTCAGGTATGCAAGCCAACAAGTTCTCTTTTCGATTCATGGTCATTTAAATTGAGTTCCCAGTAACAGTGCTGAAAAAGTTCTTCCTGAGTATAGCCCACCTAGTTCTGTTACCTATGCATAAGAAATACTTGAAAGACGGTCTTTAACAAGGGATAATATTCAATTAAAAATTACATATGTGAAGGAATTCTCTCTAGGATAACAGAAATCTTACATGGATAACACTGGCACGAATTTATTGAGCAACTCTGAATACAATAGTATGAATTATCATGCCAGTTAGCTCACTTTTTCAAAAACCTTGAAGAAGAGAGCCCAAAATTTTGTTTTTAATTTGTTTAATCAGTTGAACTGATTAAACAATCATGTCACAAATCAACTATACTCTTCTGTATCCTCACTAAAAATCTCACCTGATGACATTTGGATCTAGAATTGCCAATGTTTCATTATCTTTTTAGCAGCTTGTCCACAAATGATTAGTTGGCTTTCATTGCTAGGTGATGTGATTACAATATGAAGCAACATATATACACATTTTATTTTATTTAAGTTTGTTTCTATGAATATTTTGTATTCTTTCAGCATATTCTGGAGAATGCTTTCTCTTCATTTTTTTAAGCACCTCCTTGTTCATTCTAACCTGACTCATCTTTCAACACATATTTAGTGAGATTATATATACACTGTATACTCTCCTCTATAGAAAATAAAGAGTTGTACGAGACAAATAGGTTAATTTCCGACCTCATGATCTTTAACGTCCAGTCTGGAAGTGGGAATGTCCAGTTTGGGCAAACCCTCCACTTCAGTGAAACTGAAATCTAAGTCACATCATGAAAGTTCTTATTTCCATGTTTTTTGTTTAAGCTATTGTCTTTGCCTAAAGCCTTTTCCTTCCTATTTTCTCTCCATTAAGTCTCCTACTTCATTTGAAGAAATTCCTGTCTTCTGTGTTTTAGCTAGACCAACACACACACATACACACACACACACACACATGTGGGGCATGTGTGTGTGTGTGTGTGTGTGTGTATGTATATATGTATATAAATATAATTACTACATAAAATATATGTTATTGCATATGGGTGTATATAAATATATATTTTATTTTCGATTGCCAGAGGACATGTGCACTCACTAGAGCATGAGAAAGAGAAAGCACCCTCCACTCCCACTGGAGCATGGTCATGCCACAATCCCTTATTCTCTATTCCTTCATTCTCTTAGGATTTGGGGCACAATCACACACATGCACTTGAGGCCAAAATTCAAACCACTGTTAGCTATATGGGATCTAGCTCCCTTAACAACTAGACTATAGGGCTGGCACACCAACAATTATTTTTTTAAGATTGATAAGAAAAAATAAAAAACTCTTTTTTTGATTAATACAAGTACTCATTGATGGAGGTTTACACAGTAAAATAAGTTTCCTATTGGCTTTCTGAGTAATATCACTGAATATCACCCTCATAGCAAAAAGTCAATGGTTTCCCTGTGTAGCAGTTGTTTAGCCTGTTTTGTGTTGTCTGTGTAATAATTATTTGAGTGATGATTGAACTGAGCTGGGCAGTATGCCTCATAGCACAGTAACACACAGTCCTCACACACAAGGAGCACAGTGCAAAGCTGTTATCAACTCACAGAATCTAGCCACAGAGTCATGTAAATAGGACAATCAATAAAGAACATAAATAACAAGATATAGTTAATAAAATAGTTTATGATGTTCAGAACTAATACAAAAAAGCAGGGATAGCATGGGGCAAAATCCTTGAAGAAGTTCATTGAAGGTGAAAGAACATGCTTCTTGAAGAATGGGTGAGTTGTTTCTAGATGCATAAGGTTTCACCAGACAGCAGTAAGTGGGGAGCAAGCTTTGCTGGGCTAGTGTGTAGGTAGAGGTGGGACATAAACAGTTTATAGAAGCAATTGAAAGAAAACTGTTCTAATTATGGAGTGAGTGCACACTGGAGAGTAGTCAGCAATAAAATTAAAAATTTAGGGGAGGGGGATCCAGCAGATGGTATAATGGTTATGTCGCTAGACTCCCACGTAGTCAACTGCAGTTCGAGTTCCAGACCCAGCAGCTTAAATTCACACTGGGTGTATGTCTATGCATGCCCAAAATCCCAGGAGGAGAGTGGAGGAGAAGGGATTGCAGCATGGCCATCCCCCAGGGGGTGATTTCTTGCTTTCTGTCTCTCTGTCTTTTTCTGTCTCTCTGGCAAGCACACATGCCCTATAGAAAAAATCTATTAAAAAAATAAGGGAGGGTCATAATTATAGGAAAACTGAAATCCAGAGAGAGAATGTCAACATTTCTGTGAGCTTAACAGAGAATCACTTTGAGTTCTTACGGTAGAAATTAGAAAATGTCCTCATCCTGAGAGTGTCCTGCTCAGGAAGCAAACATAGAGTTCTCTTAACTAGGCTGACAATTGAGTCAGGTGGGTACCAACCTAGCAATAAACGAAGAGATCCACTCCATATGAATGATGATCATTAGATGAGCCAATCAGACTGACTGTGTGAAGTTAACTGAAATGTAAATTAAAAGAAGATGCATAGCTAGAAACATACAAAACCACAAAGGCCACAAAGGAGACTAAGAGAATAGACAGTTGTTTCTAATAATGCTCTTATACTTAACAAAGTCATTATAAAATTCTATTTCTTGGCTCAGTAAGTCTTACTAGTATATTGGCATTGGCTGTCAGTGGCATGATGGTTGAGGTGCTGGACTCTCACATGACTGACCATGGTTCAATTTCCAGACCTGGTGTCTTGCTTTCTCTCTCTCCCTCTCTCTCTGTTTCTCTTTCTGGTCAAATTAACAATAATAATAATAATAATGAAGATTAATAAAATTGGATCAATAATTCTTTTTTTAAAAAATGATACTTTAGGAATATTTATCAAGCAGCACTGTTGAACCTTGTATATAACAAACAAGGGGAATTTTGAGCCATATATTGTGGGCTAGACTGGGAACATAAGGGCTAGAGACTATGGAGATGGAAACAAACATAAGCACCAACATAAATGTGTGACCTAAGAAAAAAGGCTAAGAGGTCTGCCATAGACAGAGTTCATTTTCTACTTGAATTTCATAGCTGAATACTTTGTTAGGGAAAATAAATAAGACCTGCGTTCAAAACTTGGGTATGGGTGCCATTTCTTTTTTTTTTTTTTTTTTTTTTTTTTTTTTTTTTTTTTTTTTTTTTATAAGTGAGAAATGTGTTGGTTAAACCACCATCCTTGAATAAGGCTAACTTAGATAACTATGTCTATTTGACCCTGAGGAAAACCACAGTTGTCGTATCAGTGGTCAAAGGATGACTTTCTCAAAAACCTAATGTTTTCCAAAATAATTAAGTCACAATGGACAATAAAAAAATAATGAAGCATATCACCCACAGTAATATTTGGGTTCTAAACACAGGCAACCACAGCATTGGCATAAAATCCAAAGAGTAGCTTGGGGGCCTGTGCTGTTCTATTTTCAGTTCTGAATTTTCAGATCTGTGAGCCTTGTGGCAGAGTGACTATCATCCAAATTCCCTGGCAACTCAGCTGAGTTGTAAACCAGATCATTGCAGCTGATTTTGTGCTCAGCACTGTTACCAGGCAGCATTGGAAGAAAGAAAGAATAGGTGGTGGTAGTTCTCAAATTTTAGAGTGGATCAGAACCATTAGGAGCCTTGTTATTAAAGCAGCTTCTTAAATCCTATCTCTAACAATTCTGATTTAGTTGGTATAAGTCCTGGAATTCTGCATTTTAATAGATACTCTCCACATATTCTGATACAGGCAGTCCAATCCATAGACAATGCTTTGTGAAAATCTGATCTGCAAAAATGAGCTAAGTGCTCCATCCAGCACATCCCATAGCAGGCAATGCATCCAACCTCCATTATGTCAAGGAGCACGTCGGATTACTGTGATTTGTTTATATTTTGTCTTGCTAGACTATGAGCTTCTTGAGGGCATGTCTTGGTCAATTAATTTTATGTCCCCAGTGCCTGGAACAGCAAGTTTAATGAAAATAATCTAAAGTTGATGCTACAATGCAAACAGAATGTTTCCCAATGACTGAAGAAGATAAAAGAGCATTATAATTTAATTAGAATTTACTGTTCATCAAGTTATTCCCTGGCTAATATCTACTGATCCAATCCATGTTTGGCCTCTCACTCTGACCTTTGGAAAACTCCTCCTTCTCTTCCAACCTAAATAAATGTTACAAAAGTATAAACTCACCATTGTACAGTGATATTTTTTTCTTTCTCTCTACTTTACTTTCTTTTTATTGTTGTTGAGAATTGTACAGTTGACCAAATTTCATCTTATTTGCTACCTGGATTTCTGGTCATGATCCTTAAATTTCTCCAGAAATGAACACAATGGCAGAGTCACTCGGTCAATCAATTCTCTAATTTTTTTTTAATTTAATTTAGCCCTCCCTTTTTTCACTACCTCTGACCTTTTCAACCTAAACTCCTACCTCTTAATCCCACCAACCCCTCCTTTGTCCAACAATAGCAACAACTCTCCTGTCAAGTTCCAGTCTCAGGGCCTGACACTAGCTGTAGTCTCTGCCCAAAATGCCATCCACCCTCTATCCACATATTTACATGGTTCACTCTCTCACCTTCAAGTTTTAGTTTGGAACTATTAGAGCATCTGCCTTCCACAATAGCATTCCTGATATCCTTTTCTTCTATTCAACTTTATTCATTTTTCATAGAATTCATCACTTCAAACATACTAAAAAATGTACTTTTATACTAAAATCATTGTCTCCTCATCCACATCTAATATTCATTCCACAAAAGCAAGGATCTTGGCATATGGCAAGTGTCTAGAAGAGTGATTTGGCATATATTAGGTCGTTGGGGAAGTCATGATGTATTTTTCTATGACCTATTTTTCTATGCAAAAATGCATTAGGACTTTCCTGATGACACGATGGTAAGCACACAATAGTTTAGGCATTTAACTCATCCAACCGTTATTTGAATGTTCCTACATGCCAGGTATGTAAGCAAAAAGATCAAGTCTCTGTTTTCATGAAACTTACATGCTAATTATAATACAACAACAAATAAATATATAATTGAATGCCAAGTATTGATAAATGGTTAGAAGAAAATAGTACGGAGAAAGGATAGAGGATGTCAACGGTATTGGGCCACCAGAAAAGTCATGATGCATTTTTGCACAGAATAATACCCCATAACTTCCCCAATGACCTAATATTTTAGACAGTGTGGTCAGGTCTTTGAGGAGGTGGCATTTGAGCAGAGTCTTGAAGGATGCAAGAGAATGAAGATGCAGACTGTGCAGTCCAGTTGCTAGCGCTTGATTCTGGCTATGCTAGTGATTAACTATTTGACATTAAAATGCCTTTTCACATATTAATTTATTTCATCTGTTCAATGGTTGTAAAAATGGTATCTTCCTCAGAGTTATGGTGTTGATGATTAAATGAGTTAATTTATACAGGAAGTTCACAGAACAGTGCCTGATCATAGTAAATGTTCTGTAATGAGCTATTGTCATTGTTATTTTGTGGTAAAGAATTGCAGTAGAGTATTTGCAATGTTAGCATGCTAGGCTGGTTCAAGGAAGAGTAAGGAGAGCAGTATGGCTGGCTGAAGGAGTGAGCGGAAGAAAATGGGATTCCGCAACATCCATGAGCCAGTCAAACCCTGGTTGAGCACTTATGAAAGCGGAAGGAAGAGCCTGTGATGTCCAAAGAACCATGTTACCACTGAATTGAGTGATACAATCTCCTGTAGGGGCAACAGATTTTATGCTAATAGGAGTAGGGATGAGAGACAGAAAAGAAAAGGTTCGATGGCGCTTGAATCGCTGGGATCTGCAGAGACAGTATGGTTTCAAGAGTTCAAGATTCTCTTTTCATTCTGAGAACCACAGAAATTTCCAGGAAGTCAACCCTTTCAGTATTTTAGAGAGCTGACTTAAGTTTTTCTGAGTTGTTTTTATCATCTGCAATCAGTAGCGCTTAGAGCAGTGCTTCCCATAGTGGGTATATGACATTGGTATATAATTGGTACATTTATTTTAGAAAGGAGAAAAGAAACCTTAAAAAGAACAATAAATTTCCAACTTTGCACACCTACTAAGTAAACTAACAGGAAATTAAACTCATATGGCCTTCTTATTTTGCATTTTGTTTACATGTTAATCAGCTTAGGGTTTAAGAGTACAGACTCTTTGCCAGACTGCCTGGTTCTTATTTCAACTCTTTCATTTAAAATTCTACTTTGTCAGGGCTAGTCCCATAGCCTAGTAGTTAAGGAAGCCAGATGCCATGTGGCTGACTGTGGTTCAAAACCCAGCCCTAGCAGTTTGAAAAACATGCTGAGCATGAGTGCATGCATGCCCCAGATTCTGATAGAATAGACAGAGGGAGGAGAATAGATGTGGTGTGACCACACCACATTTTGTGTGTGGAAAAATGGGTTCTTCCTCTCTCTCTCTCTCCCTTTCTCTCTGCCTTTCTGGTGAGTGCATGAACCCTCTAGCAATTAAAATAATTTTTTTAATTAACAATAAATAAAAACTCCACTTTGTCACAAAAAGAGTTTCTCATTTGCAAAACTAAGCTAATAACAGTATGTATCTTAGAGAGTTGTAGTGATATTTTTTAAAAATTGATAACATATAATGCACCTAGAACACTACCAGCATATGATAAATTGCCAATAAAGTAGTGGTGGTGGTGGCTGTGGTTCTTACTACTGCTACTCTTGAGCTGGTTGGGCCAGAACTCCACACCAGTGAGCCTTATGTTTCTTAGATTTGCATTTTTATTTATTTTTGGCCTGGGAATCAATTTCACTATTTTTTCCAGAGTTAATAGCACCAGACTCACAGCAGATCTACCTGTAGCCCAATTCTAGCTCTCCTCCTACATATCTGCTCACTCTCTCTCCTGCCATTGCCTTTGTCTTATTCATTGCCTGTCTCAGACACAATTTACTATTGTCCTAGGCTCCATCTTTAGCTCTTCCCATTTAACATTTCATTGTCTCTTTGGACAGTTGTCCCAGCCCCAGAAAATCATCTACCAAGTCACATTAGAGGACTCTCCAAATCTATTGTTACATTAGTTTCCCATTATTGATGTAATAAATTACCTCAACTTAATGGCTTAAAACAACAGAGGTTTATTATAATTCTGGAGGTTGGAAGTCACAAATGGGTTGACAGGGTGTGTTCCTTCTGTAAACAGCAGGGGAGAATTTCTTTCCTTGCCTTTTCTAGCTTTTCTGGACCACCTGTTTTCCTTGGCTCTTGATTCCTCCCTCTACCTTCAAAGCCAGCAGTATAGAAACTTCACATTTCTTTCTGGCTCTCAAGTCTCTACTTGCTTCCACCATTTCATCTTCTTTCTTGTTCTTATAGGTGATGCTGTGATTACTGTGGGCATTTCAGAAAATTCAGGATAAACTCCTATTTCAAAATTTTAACTTGATCACATCTGCAAAATCCTTTGCCATATCAGGCAGCATTTTCACAGATCTGGGGATTAAGAAATAGACATTCAGGATTTAAATGGAAAGATTGAACCACAGTAATACTGCAAACTCAACAGAAGAGAAATTAATTACATGAGACTGAACTGGTGAAATAGAATTTCATAACTTTTGACTAGAACATTACTGATTTTTTTCTATGCTTTGTTTTCCAGATTTAAAAACTTTTGTTTCCTTTTGAGCTGTTGATAGCTCCAGCAATTTGTTTAAAAAAAAAAAAGTTTTTGAAAACGGATTAGAAACATAAACTTTTCTCCCTTCATGACCCCCTCCAAAATTGGTAAGTATTTATGAGTATTCTTATTTTGTGGCACTATGGCTATTTGCATAAGTTCAGTAATACCTGTTGCCCTACATCAGAAATTGGAAACACTGGTTATTGCCAGGACTTTAACCTGAATGTCATATCTGAAAGCTAAGAACTAAGGTTGATCTCAAGAAAGCCAACAGAAGCTCTTAGAAAGATTGCCTTGTACTATAAACAGTTCTGCCTGGCAGGTGAATAAAGAATGTCACTTCCTGACAGGCCCCAAAACTTCCAAGTACAGATTATTAAAGACACAGTCAGATGGTGAATTCCTGACTTGGCTCAATAGCCTTGGGAGGCTTTTAAAGAGTCTCATCTGAAGTTTCTTAAAATAGTTCCAGCAAAGTCAACTAATTCAATTAGTATTCTTACTGGGATTAGTGCAAGTAACAGACCAAATTGAGACTAAACTTATTTTTTTTTGCAAATAAATTAGTTTATGCTTCTCCTTGGTAAAAGGGAGAATTGAGAGAGAAAAAAAAAGTTTCAGAAGAAAAACTATAGTGTAATTGTTACTAGATTTTAACTCTGTCCATATTCAGTTTTTGAGTTTTTAGTATTCACTTACTGTTTGGACAGAATCCTATCCTATTTCCTGACTTTAAGTCTTAACCAAAATTTTCTTGTTTTAATTTTCATTCATTAAAGCTAAAACTGCTTTTCTTTAAATTAAAAATAATAATAACAGAAAAATAAAAACAATACAGGGTGGGCAATGGGAGGAAGGAATTAAGGAGGAAAAAAGGAGCAGAACATTTAATGGACACAAAAATGGAAAATTGTCTGCTGATAACAATATGTATGATAAAATCTTTGACTAGACCAATATGCAGCATATTCAAGGTGGTAAAATTCGTTTTGTATGCTGTAAAGATACATAATGATGAAAAACAGCAACAATAATAATGAAATGAAAAGAAAGAGAGTAACTTAGTGAGTCATTCTACATAATATTCTTTTTATTTTATTTTTTTTTATTTTTTGAGTGGTTTTTGCTGTAGGGCACATGCACTCACCAGAAAGACAGAGAGAGACAGAAAGACAGAAAGCGAGAAATCACCCCCCCGTGGGGATGGCCACACCACAATCACTTCTCCTCCATTCTCCCCTCGGGATCTTGGGCACGCATGCACACGCTCCTGGCCTGAGTTTAAGCTGCAGGGTCTGGGACTCAAACTGCGGCCGACTACATGGGAGTCCAGCGACGTAGCCATTATGCCATCTGCTGCTCCTATAGTACCTACTGTTCTGTCTGCCACAACAAATGACTTTTCTCCCAAATCATAATATTTTTTAAGAGATATTTTTGCTACAGGGCACATGCACTAGCCAGAAAGACAGAGAGAGACAGAAAGCGGGGTGGGGAAGGGGAGTGGCCATGCCACAATCCCTTCTTCTCCATGCTCCTCTCAGGATTTGGGGCATGCATGCACACATGCTTAGCATGAGTTTTAGGCTTCCAGATCCAGGACTTGAACCGCAGTCTACTATGTGGGAGTCCAGCGACATAATCATTATTCCATCTGCTGGTCCCACCAAATGTTAAACTTATGTAAAATTTTCCAATGTTCTGCTTCTGAAAGTTCCTACTCTACCAAAAATATTAAAAATGTAATTACATCTCAACATAATTTCAATATTCTTACTTCATTTTTTTCAACTAATCTTATAGAGCTACTACCCTAGTCTCTTAATCAGGAAGCAAGATGAAAGGATAACAAGAAATACAAGGCTGGGGGGTCTTTTGGGGGAAATTACCCAGACTGAAATCCTGGCTTGAATATTTGGCTAATTCTTAGCCAAGCTCTGTTAAAAATACATCCCAGATTCTCATATAAACACCTGGATAATAATGTTATCTACTTAATACATTCATTTGGAAACTAAAGATAATTCAAGAAAAGGGCACATCACATAGTAAGTACTCAATAAATGTTCGCTAGTTCTCTCATCCTTCGTATCAGTCAAGACATGGTAGGTTTGCAGCTGTAACAAATAAGCCTAAAACCTCATGGGGTTACAATAACAGAGGTTTTTTTGTCTTTCACAAGTCTCTCATGGGCCCAAAGACTCTCTGTTCCTCATAACCATTAAACATCAGGCTGAAAAAGAAATCACTTTCTCATATATTGCCAATCACAATGACATGGGAAGAGAGAGAATTCCAGAGGTTTCATACATTAATGATTAAATGCTGGGACAAAATATGACACACTGAATTTCTTTGTTGTTGGTGTGTTTTAATTTTTCTTTAGGTCTGGTGCACTTACTGAAGACAGAAAGAGAGAGAACGAAAGTGTGAAAGCATCCTCCAAGGGATATGACTGTGCTTCAGTCCCTTTTCTCCATTATCCTCTCTGGATTTGGGACATAAGTGCATAGCCACCTGACAGTTTTTCAAGCCACCAGGTCTGGTACTCAAACTCCATGCAGTCGACCCTGTAGGATCCAGCTGCCTCAACCAACATGTTCCTGACTGACCCATGACACACTTCACTTCGACAAACAACTTATTCCAAATGAATACACGACTCCATTCAACCAGAGAGGAACAGAGGATGCCTTTAATATGCCTGCAAAGAAAAGACCTGGAATTATTTAGCTCATAGCACGAATGACAATTATTGTACAGACCAAAATTCTAAGTATCTGAGTCTTTATAAAGATTGCCTTCGATGCAGGTGCTGTTTTCACTTCAGCTGTATTGTTATGGGTATGCCTTAAGTAATATTTTCCTTGGATCATTGCAATAATCTTACTACTTTCACTACTTCTACTCTCCCATATTATTACTGTGTTCTTTAAACTGATGGTATGGTTCTAATCATATCAGTTTCTTCCACAAAAGGTATTGACTGTAAAGCAGTTTTAGTTTTATAGTTATAGGATCTAGAGTCAGACAGCCTGTTAACTAGATATCCGACCCTGGGAATATTACTTAAACTGTAGGCTTCGGTGTGGTGTTGAGGATTAAGTAGGATAATGTTTGTAAATTGTGTATTTACTCACTGTAAAACTTGATATTATCATCGTTCGATAACTGTTTGCTCTTATTTTCTCCACTGCCTTAAAGAGCAAAGCATAAAGTTTTTAACATGACATTCAAGCCTTTTAGAGCCTGAGATCAACTTAATTTCCAGTCTCGCCTTCTCTGAGTTTCACTTCCTCCGATGAACTATGCACCACAGCTCCATACCGCTGCTTTCTGTAAATACAGCCTATATTCTTCTGCTATTATGTCTTTGCAAAGATGGAACCTAGAAATGCTCATTCTCTTTCATCTGAAAAAAGCGCCCTCATAGTCCAAAGCGTATCTTCCCAGGCTTGTCCATGAAGCTTTCAGTGCTAGTCAGAATGAATCGCATTCTTCTCTCCCTCCCAGTACAGTTATCATACCATACCACCTAGCTCTTATTTCTTTTATCTCAGGCCTTCTTGTATTTTGGCATTCCTACAAGTTCTAAGGCTTTTGATTTAATTCATCATATATGGACCAAGGTGCTACCATGGACCCAGAACTGGACTAAGAGCCATGGACACATTAATTAATAAAGCAGATGTGGGCCCAGACCTCTTGTGCTGCGGTTTTCCCTGTGGTACCTTACACATGAGTGTGTGTTGAATTGGATTCTTCTCTTACATATAGCAGACTGAGGAATCTTTACATCATTCTCGACTCCCTCCTCTGGATTCTCTCCAGGTTTCACATACCTTGTTTAAATCGCTTCAGCCAGTTGTAAACATGAGGCTCTAATAAAAGCCGTACAAATGCTAAAGACTGTGAGAGGATTAACTCATGTTTCCTATAGTTACACTCCTGTTTATACGTACCAGAGTCAAGCTTTCCTTCGGGAACAGCAGGACTATATTGTGGCTGTGTTTTGCTATATGTTAAAATATGTGTTGGGGAAGAACCAGATTCTCAGCCTGTATGACTATAAACATTTTCTCCAAATTGCCTACAATGTGATCTACCCCACAAAAAAATATATACAAAAACAAAGCTTTGAAGCAAGGTATTTTCCCAACTTGAAATGGAATAAAATATAAACTACCTAGCAACACTCCAGCACATCTTTTTTTAATTAGCCAATGAAATGTGCCAAGAAAATTTATGCCCCGGTCCCAAGAGATATCTTCTCTGTGAAGTCTTACCTGTTCACCTCAGTGTTCCTGGCAGAAAATATGGCTTGATCATTTACATTCCCAGGAGAAAGAAACAGCAAGGGGTGGAGAAAGGTCTCTGCCTCAGGAGTCTGACAATCCTGAGTTCAAATGATGTCCTTGTCAGTTAATAAGGTACACTCAAGCCATGTAACATAACCTCTCTGAGCCTTCATTGTCTCATTGATAAAAAGAAGGTAATAATATATGTTTCATAAGGTGCTTGTGAAGATGATCAGGATGATAGGTGCTTAGCAGGTAGGTGACATTTCGAATCACCAGATTTATGGCAGTTATTAGCCACACAGTTCTGCAGTTCTTTCTAGATCCACCTGTCCTGCTAGACCATGAGCCCCTTGAGAACAGTGACAATTTTAGAGAAAAGTGATTATTTCGATCACTGCCCCCATTGCCTAGTATAGTGCTCTGAAAATATTTGTTTACTGGATAATTTATAAACTCTGGCTATTTATGAGTCATGCAGGCTTTCTTTGACATCCATTATCCACCTGCCAGTAAACCCTTTTGATTTCACTGCCTGTCACTTCTCATTGAATTGTGACCTGAAACTGGAAGCTAGTAAGTGGACTGTTACTTGAATTAGTGTTAGAGAACTAATGATTTAAATATGGTAAATGAGATATAGATCGAGCATCCTGTGCCAAACAAATGACTTTTTTATATTCAACTTGCAGGCAATAACTTTGAATCAAAAATTTTTAGTAAGGACTTCAGAATGCCCTCTTAAAACTGGAGTACATTTATACTTTGCTTTGAATTTGCTTCTACATGTAGATGAATATAAATATTCTTGAGCAAAGTACCTGCTAAAAAATAGTATTTATTTTTCATCAATAAATGTGTATGCCTTTGAAGAGCATAAATAGAGTGATAGTAAAAGTAATGGTAATATCAGAATAAACTCATGTTTAAAAGGGGCAAGGTCTCCATTGTATAGTCAATAATATTTAAAAGGACAAAACCAAGTTCAGGTATGTTTGTCTTACAATCAATAAAATACTTTTTTCCCTTATTAGGCAATGTCAGTTGCAGCTAACCATTGTCAACAAACAATTTGCTCTATCAGTGAAGCAAGCCATTATGAAATGCATGGTGCTAGTGTTGCAGTTTCCTATTTCAGCTTGAGTGTGAAATAGAACAACAATAAATAAATGCTATTACTTTAGGAATTAAAAACCTACAGGATATAAAAGTGAATTTTCAGGCTAACATGAAAGACTCTTTTCAACTTTTTTTAAAACCAGAGAGAATTGTCTGCCTATAGTAGATACTTTCTCCAATCATGCCTTGTGACACCCGGGTAGAAATGTAACAGTTATCACCCTGGCAAAGGTACTAAGCAGGGACAGAAATGGTTGATACAGCCAACTTAGG
Organism: Tupaia tana; assembly: GCA_026018925.1. Classification (NCBI taxonomy): domain Eukaryota; kingdom Metazoa; phylum Chordata; class Mammalia; order Scandentia; family Tupaiidae; genus Tupaia; species Tupaia tana. The sequence goes on along the minus strand of JAKSZU010000004.1, from coordinate 48,596,792 downwards.
AGAAGGAAGGGAAACAAAAGCTTGCTGCTCTTCGAAGCCAGTTAGAATCAAAAGGGCTGAGAAAAAATGAAAAAGAGTGGGAATCTTTCCCCCAATGCTTCATATAATCAACGTAGAACATGCTGGCACATCAGAGCTATTCGATAAATATTGGCTGATCAACTTATCCAGTGACAGAAAACTGAAGTCTCCAGCTCCTGGAAGTATATTCTCAAGAGCAGAAGGGCTTTTAACTAAGGCCAGAAAGCCTTTGGGACCACAGAAGGCAGAGAATGTAGCTGGATGGAGACCACACAGACTCTTAAAGTGATTTTACTTATTAGTCTTCGTGGCAGGGCAAAGCTCAGAAAAGCAGAGCCGGGAAAGACAGCTTTAAAAAAAAAAAAAAAAAAAAAAAAAAAACTGGCTTGCTTTTTTTTGGCATGAGAATCTTCTAGGTCTGTAGGGCAGGGGAATCTCCCAGCTGCCAAAACCTTCCCTTCACCTTCCTGGTCAAGTGCCAAACCAGAACTGTCAGTCAGGAGCTGCTGTGGCTGCAGTGTAGCTCACATTTACTTCTTGCTTCTGAGCCTGGGGCATTCTGGAAAAAACCTGCTTCTCAAGGCCACTGGGGAGCAGTTACAGATCCAGATAGTGTTCCCAAGGGTCCAGGAGCAACAGGTGCTGAGCAGCCCTAGTGTGTGAGGCAGAAGGAGCTGCAGAGATGAGGGTCGAGAGAGAGAAGAAACTGCTATTTTTAATGTGTTTGAATGGCATGGAAAAGAAGATATTTCTTCTCGGAAGCTAGACCCAGGAGCAACCTCTGCTACTATGGGAACAGCTGTAGTAGCTCTTCAGGGATGGCTGAGTTCCAGGATTCGAGGTTGGCAATTCGAGAAACCGCACTAGCTTTTGGCTCTGAATTGATCATCACACAAACTGAATGTTTAACTAGAATAAATAACACTTCAAGTTCTGTTGTTTCAGGTGCAACTTATACCTAAGTTTAAAGATTGTAAGAACAACTACACACTTTTAGTTTCTTCATAACTGGAGGAAAAAAAAAAAAAAAAAAAAAAAAAAACAAATACAGATTTTAAAGTCCTTCTGGAGATTTCCCTCTCAAAGCACTGGGACTTGGGGATTTACACATATAATTCCCATTATCACTAATAGGACTGAGAGTATGTGCACCAATTCCCTTGTGTTGAAATGAGAACATAACCATATGGATACTAATAAATACATTTTTAATTCTGATTTTATGCAAATTTAACATAATATTTTATACAACACTTATCAAACTCTTTGGAGACAAAGATTGTCTCAATTAATTCTCCCCAACAGAGACATATTTTCATACAAATTCCTACAATTTCTACAAGACTGCTGATTTCTTTTGTACAGAAGAAAAAGTTTAACTAAACTACTGGCAGTAGTTTAAATCTATGCAAAGTTAAGATTTTTCCAAGTGCAAAATGTTCTTTGTTTGCAAACATACCTTCTTTACATGTAACAACCTCATGACCCTTCAGAGATTTTTTTACCAGGTGACATTTTAAAATTGGGGCTTGTGATTCAGTCTTTTTACAGTGTTTTAGTGCCCCCTTCTGGAAAAATCTTTAAAAGCAAGTGATGCAGAAAGTGAATGAACTTAATCTTTCCCAGCCCAAGAGACAATTAGCTAAAAAGGGCCTACTAATGTTTACAAACTAAAAAGAAAAAGCAAAAGATTTTTTAAGATGAAGAAGAACAGCTAAAAAACAGGAACTGGTCAAAGAAAAAGAAAGGGTTTTTTTATTTGTCTTGTGTGCTTGTTTGTCTGTTTTTGAATAAAGGTAAAGAGAAAAATATTTAAGAGACCAGTCATAGGAAGAGTAAGATAAGTTTGGAACTGATGCAAATGTTTTTTATGATACTTAGAATTTAGGTTTTTTTTTTTTTAAAGAGATATTTTTGCTATAGAGGGCATGCACTCGCCAAAGAGACAGAGAAACAGAGAGACAAAAAGGGAGATATCATATCCCAAGGAAAATGCCCACACCACAAACCCTTCTCCATTCTCCTCTTGGGATTTTGGGCACACACGCACACATGCCTGGCGTGAGTTTCAAGCCACCGGCTCCAGGACTCGAATTGCTATCAGCTATGCTTGTGGGAGTCCAGCTACATAACCATTACGTCATCTGCAGGTCCCATAGTTTATATTTTTATGAACACATTATTTTAGGAAACCTCAAGATAATAAAAAAACTTAGGTTTATGGTATACACATGAGAATAAAATAAATATTCAAGACAAATTATGGAAATATAATAGTTAAGGTCACTCACTTAGGATTTACTAAAACAGGCATCGATATAAGTAAAAGAAGATTGTAAAATTTAAACAAATTTATAACACGATTGACTTCTTAGAAATAAAATCCACTCATAGAAACACCGTCAAAATAGTATACAGGATGTCTGAGAAAGAAAATTAGATTTTAAACATTTAATTACTTTGAACTTGGTGTAGAATAAAATGAAAATAAAGACACAATCCTTAATAGAAACAAGTGTTGATTCATTTGAAGTTAACCATACAGCTTCTAACAAAGTTCACGGAGTCTCTAAAGATATGATTTCTGAAAAACAGTGCCTTCTTGGGTGAGTGTTTTGAACTATCCAACACGTACTTTAGCATTGGGACATTATGGCTTTTTAGATCTTCCAGCCTAGGCTCCCTACCCACTATCTCCTTAGAGAAAAACTGAGGGAAAAACCTCCTTTTTCTTCACAGATCTCACTTAAATAAATGATCCATTGGAAACACGGTTCTATTTCAAACAAAGAGTGCTTATTGAATTTGAATGTGAGGCTTGGGGACATGTGATTTAAAAATGAAATGGAGGCCAATAAGCTTCATCACACTAGGCTTAATGATAATTGTGGAAAGATAATTAAAATTTTTTAAATCTCCTCATTTTAATCAGTCACAGGTTTATTAGGGTGTTTTTTTAAAAAATAGATTATTTTTAGCTTGCTGGAAATAGAAAAGGGAAATTTAAGAAGAAAGGTTGGAAACATACCATGGGTTTTTGTTTTGTTTGTTTTGAGGGTTTGTTTTGTTTATAAATCAACATCCTTGAGAATAGTCTCTCAGCAAAACAGAATTTAGAAAATAAAACAAGTCTTATTTGAACTAGATCATCAGTCATTTTACCTCTATATTTTAATATTCCATAGAATCATTTCACACATATATCCACAAACATTATGCAAAAGACACACAAAAGAATATTTGAATTTTGTCAATTTAAAGCAATTGAAGTTTAGCAACCTTAACCTCTCTTCCAAATTCCAGATAAATGGTTATTTGTAGTTGAATGGAGACTGGAACAATTGCAGACTAAGGGTGTATATGTTATATGGAATCTTATTGAAATCATTTCTTTTTCTTCCACTGTTAGGGAAGTTGTCGGAAAAAAGAATAAAAGCTGTTTCTATAAATACCACCAAGGAAGACAGTTAAAATGAATTCATGTTTTTTTATTCCTTAAACCAGGATTTCAATCATTTTTATGTCTATTCCACAAGAAAAGCCCTAATATTATACAGCTCCTTCCACATTCTCAGGTACTATAATATTAACTTCTTGATGCACATGCCTACCTACTATTAAATACTAATGGTGACTCCACACATACATCCTGAGGACACAGTAGCCCTGAGCAGCTTTTATTCCACAGATAGGAATATGGGATATGCTTTCTTGATGTGCTTTAGCTGTGCATTAAAATGGATTATATTTCCATTAATGTACCTTGTGAAAATGGATTGGCCTGTCCTCAAATTATATGGATAAAGAACAAGGAGATGGACTTCAAACCATCTCCAATTCAAATTAGTTTAGGAAAAGATAAGCACAGTTGCTTAACCCCAATGGGTGTGTCTACATTAAACATCTTTATCTTTATACAACATACATCTCTATGGCATGTAAGGGAGCAGGACTATGCATTTTTGCTAGCCTCATGATCCAATGGGTACAAATGGAGGCACGTGACTATATAAAGCCTAAGTGACATATCTCTGATCTCCATCTCTACTCCTCTTTCATGTCTTCTAGTTGTAGCATATCTTGCCAGTTCTCCCATAGTCATTTCTTGAAATAATTTTCCAGTTAATCCAAAATAGATCAGCTTGCAAGGAAAAATCACCGTGCTGTTTCTGTTATGTTATTGCTTTGTTTGTATGTTTGTCCTCATCCATGACCATAGCCTGCCAATTTTCAAGATACCTCTCTAATACCACAGTTGAAAATACCCTAAATGAGCACATCAGTGTCTTATTTCTCAATGCTTTGTAGTCACCATTATTTGGGCTCCAACGAAACTATGTTCTAGGAAAAGGGAAGAAAATAGAATATACTACCCAGACCAACAACAACAAAATACTTGTACTCAAATTTACTCACATCCAACAGACATATTTATCATACTTACGGCTTCCATCATGCTAAGGAGAGGGGGTCAAACCAATTCGTAAATGCTGATAGAAGGCAAACACTAGGTCATCTACTTTCTCATTCACCCCCTTTCCTGCCTTGTTTCCTCATGCCCAACCATATTTCTCCCTCCTTCAGGAGTAATTAGGCAATGTTCTATGTACATCACCAAGTAACACTGAAAGGTGTTTTATTGAACTAACAGGGTGTAAGTCAGTAACTAACAGTGTTTAAAATCACTACTTTGAAAGTATTTTCAAAACTATTTAAAAGTTTACCTTTCCTTTTGTTTAAGAAGAAATTCTTCAACCAGTGAAGTTCTTACTGTCAAGTTATTACTGTTTTCAAGATTTATATTTTCCTTAAACTCTTCTCTGTATATCTCCACCTCTATCTGGGGCTTGTCACCCATCTCCATTTCTCTCTCTCTCATTTAGGGACACACATGTTCACAGGTAATACGCATACATGTAACGCACATACACACAGACACATTGTGTTTAGCATATCTCTGGAGGTAATTCCTCCTTCTGTGGACTTCCAAGTTTTCCTAGGATATTACTATATTGACGTAAATAAATATATGATTTGTTATTTATTTTTCTATATCCAAAGAATATTCTATATCAAGCGTTATGAAATTTAAAATGTTTTTGCCAAAATATAACGAATTTTATATGTACTTGAAGAAATTATATTTGGCCCACTTTTAGATATAGTAAAGACAATTAAATTAAAAGTTACAACAATTACAAAAAAAATCACATGAAATTCATGAAGAACTGACTCTTCAGAGCTCTAAGCATGAGTGGATTTTTAAAATAATTCCTTTATGTAAAAAGAATTACACATATACTCATACAAAAATACTCAAGGCTTTAAAGAGAAATATGACAACAATATTTTAGATATCTCCTGTAATGTGGAATATGTGTTGTAGTTTCTCTATATTGGTCTTACTACAGTATTTTATACTTAAGAACATTTTCTGTTCAAATATGGTAAATCATGAATTATAGTCATATTGCAAACTGACAAAATTTGACATGGCCTTCCCTTTAAAAGAAAAGGAAATTGTCATTTTATACAACTTCTTAAAATAGTTTTTAAAATGAAAACCTTCCTTAATTATTCTTTCCCATAATAGTCGGTTTGAATGATACAATATGAAACCAAGTACAGTAGCATTTATACTAAAGAGACAAGATAATAATTAATATCTCAAAATCTGGAGAAAGAAATGCCCTTCAGCTGCTGAATGGATAAACAAACTGTGGTCCATCCATGTCATGGAACACTTCTCAGCCATTGCATACTACTCAACTATTGCTGCACATAGTGACTCAAATAAGAAAGACTGAATGCAAGAAGCCAGTTCAAAGAATTATGAGCTGAATTATTCCATTTACATGATATTTTTAAAGAGAAAAATGTTTGTGATTGGAAATGCATAAGTGGTTGCCAGACGACAGGGATGAAGGGCAGGTATCTATAACATAAAAGCATGAGAGAATTTTGGGGAACCAGCAGTTAGCGTAATGGCTATGTCGCTGGACTCCCACGTAGTGGACCGCGGTTCGCATCCCGGACCCAGTGGCTTAAGACTCACGCCGAGTGCGTGTGCGTGCGTGCTCAAGATCCCGAGAGGAGAATGGAGGAGAAGGGATTGAGGCATGACCATCCCCCCTGGGGGGTGGTTTCTCGCTTTCTGTCTCTATGTCTCTCTCTGTCTGGCGAGCATACGCACCATATCGCGAGAAACCTCTAAAAAAAAAATAAAACAAGCATGAGAGAATTTTGGTAAACAATGCACTTGCTCTCTGCTCTGATTATAGTAAAAACCACACATGTATTTTACATAACTAAAAAACAACATTAAAAAGTCAATTTTCCTTTATGGTAATTTAAAAAAATAAAATAAAAATATACCTCTATGTATTATTATATAAAGAACATTAAAAATATATATGACTTGGGACCAGCAGATGGTATAATGGTGAAATCGCTGGACTCTCATGTAGTCAACCACAGTTTGAATCCCAGACCTAGTTGCTTAAAACTCATGCCCGGTGCATGATGGAGATTCATCCTTGCCTACCAACCCAGTAAATGCTGGGATTACCAAGTCAGTTTTAGGTAATCTTCTCATTGAGGATTCATGAAAGGTAGCTATTTACAAATGAAAGAATAACTGGACAAGAAGTGGTAAGTGATACAGATATTGCTGAGCAGTTGCAAAGAAGGAGAGCTGCATAAATAAGATGAATACATCAGAGAATAATAATAGAAAATTATCTATTGATAATGATATTATCTTTAACTAGACTAATATACAGTGTATTCACACTGGAAAAATTCATTTACAAGCTGTAATAATATACAGTGATTGAATGTATAAAAAAATAATAAATTATGGAAGATGGATACTGAACTTGAGCTGTGAAAAATTGCTTTCCTTGACTAAAAATGAAGATTTTCTGCTAAGACTTCTCCCTCCATAATCATTTCTAATGGGTAGGGCTACCTCTGTCTCCTTCTCACCATGTCTCTCTGTTTCTCTCTGTCTTTCTTTGTCTCCCTGTGTCTTTTAATTTTTTTAAAGGTAAAGTATTCTCTGTGGTCTCAAGCCCTTCCTTTATTGTGCTAATTTGTGCCTTTACCCATTCCATTTAAGAAAGGCACAAACCCAGGCCTATCCTGAGATGGATACCAAACTTGAACTGTGAAATATTGCTTTCATGACTAAAATGAGGATTTTTCTGCAGAGACTTCGCCCTCCACATTCATTTCTAGTGGGTAGGGCTACCTCTGTCTCTTTCTCTCCATTTCCCTCTGTCTCTCTCTGTCTCTCTCTGTCTCTCTGTGTCCCCATGTGTCTTTTAATTTTATTTAAGGTAAAGTATTTCTGGGCTCTCAAGCCCCTTGAACTTGAACTGTGAAATAGTGCTTTTGCACGCTGCATGGTTTTCATTTTTTGCTTTTTAAAATTAAAATGTAAAGTTTTTTATTATCTTTTTTTCTTCTTTTTAATTTTATTTTTTTCTTATTCTTTCCTCTTCTCTAATTCTTTTCCTTTTTTCTTTATCTTTATTCATTGGCTGCTCAGCCTCTAGGCACTAAGTCTCTAGACAGGTCCAAGTGAACAGGATCCAAACATCTGAATATGATTAGGGTCAGACTATTCCTCTATTCCCACTGAACCTGATGCACAGAGTGAAAATGGAACAGAAGAGAGATTGCAGATCACCTTCTCCTGCACGCCTCTGAACGCTTGGATTGAACTTCAAGAATTAGGAAGAAACACACCATCAAATGACTAGAAATCACCACAGGGTCACAAGAAATATGGGAAAGCAAGAAAATACCTCTCCTCCAAGGGAAAATAACTTCTCTTCTGGGACAAGCAGTTGGCATAATGGCTATGTTGCTGGACTCCCAAGTAGTCGACCATGGTTCAAGACCCAGACCCAGTGGCTTAAATTCACGCCAGGCGTATATGCATGTGTGCTCAAGGTCCTGAGAGGAGAATGGAAGAGAAGGGATTGCGATGTGGCCATCCCCCTCTGGGGGGTGATTTCTTGCTTTCTGTCTCTCTGTCCTCCCTGTCTATCTGGCTTCTGGTGAGTGTACACACCCTGTAGCAAAAATAAATAAGTAAATAAATAACTCTTCTTTGCCCTCAGACAGTACAATGAAACTCATGGAAATGTCAGATAAAGAATTTAGAATATTCATAGTGACAAAGCTAACAGAGATAGAAGAGAATAGAGACAATGTACCACAGAAGAGGCAGGAGAAAGGAGCTGATGAGTTCCAGGAGGTGATGACATTTTTGCAAGATCTAAAAGAGGAAATAAAATGAACCTGTTAGAGATGAAGGCTATAATACAGGAATTTAAAACGCCCCTTGAAAGTATTAAAAGCACAATTGATCATTCAGAAAATCAAATCTCAGAAGGAGAAGATAGAATTACTGGCCTAGAAAAATCCACCACAAAGACTGAGGAAATTGGCCCCCAAAATAAAAGTAATATACAAGAAATACTATATACTATTAAATGTCTGAACATCTGAATAATTGGTATCCCAGAAGATGAAGAGACTCATAAGTGCATTGATAATCTATTTCATGAAATTCTGGAAGAAAACTTTCCAAACCTAGAGAGGCATTCAAAGATCCAGTTCCAAGAAATACGAAGGACTCCAAGTAGAATCAACCCAAGAAGATCTTCTCCAATACACATTATAGCCAGACTGACCAAAACCACAGACAAGGACAAGATACTAAGATTGGCAAGAAAGAAACGGCAAGTTACCTACAAAGGATATCCCATCAGGCCAACAGTGGACCTCTCATCGGAAACAATGTGAGTGAAGAAAGAATGGGAAAATATTTTGAAAGTGTTAAGGGAAAAGCAATTTCAACCAAGAATACTGTATCCAGCAAGATTATCCTTCATATGAGAAGAAAAGACAAGAGCATTCTCAGATAAACAAAACCTAAAAGAATTTACCACACCTGACTAGATCTTCAAGAAGTTCTCAAGGGAGTGCTATGTCAGGAAAGTTAAATACAGACAGACAGAAACAGGAGTTCAAAAACTAAGAAAATGACCAACTTAATCATAGGGACAAGTCTGGAGTTGAATATTATAGCCCAGAATTTAATCAGGATGGTCGAAACACAACTGAAGATAAAGTACATGAGACTGAACTGGTGAAACAGAACTTTATGACTTTTGACTAAACATTGCTGATTTTCTTCTAGGCTTTGCTTTCCAGTTTTAAGGATTTTTTGTCCAATCTTGAGCTGCCAATAGATTCATGTACCTACTATTTGAACAGAATCCTAACCTGTTTGCTGGCTTTAAGTTTTAAGCAAAGTTCCTTAGCATTTCTTTGATTTATTAAAGCTAAAACTGCTTTCTTGAAATTAAAAAATAAATTTAAAAATACCTGTTTAATAATCATAGTAGGCTATATAGCATGAGCTAGGTGCTAAAGGTGCTACCTTATAGTATATTCATTCTACTAAGTTTCATGCCTAAAGTCAGACATGAATTCACAGATATGTATATACCAACTTAACTTGCTACTGAAAGTAGTTAGATTATTTAAGAAATTTTGTGAATCAATCAATCATAGGGCAAAAAAGGAATAGAAAGCAACTGTAGACACCTAAGATAGTGTGGGGGGATGGTGGGAAATGGCAGAGGGTGAGAAATAGGGGGGAAAAATATATATACACATATATATATGAAACTAGAAATGGAAAATTATTGAGGATAACATGTATGATTAAGCCACTAAGCAGTAAATTCTGGATGGGAAATCACATTTTGTATGCTGTGATGATGATCAGTGAATTAATATTAATTAATTAATTAATTAATTAATTAAAATTTAAAAAATTAAAATTAAAAATTAAAAATTAATTATGAAAAATAAAATAAAATTTTAATATTGCTTTAAAAAAGTGAGAGGATATGGTAGAGTGTGCAGCTTGTATTACTTATTCAGGAACAAAAGAAATCAGAGGTGAAGGCATGTTGTTAGGAATAACCACTGGCTGGAGCAGAATGTTCAAGTGGGTTAGAGTGACATGAGAGATGAAGTCAGACCACTGAGAAGCCAAGCCCCTGAGGGCTTCATCCTGCGAGCTCTGAAGATACATAGGGTATTGACAAAAAATGAGGCATCACGGCCTTCAATAAACTGGTTTGAACTAAATCAAAGTGTTTTTACAAGAGAGTAGAAAAGTAATGGGCGGGAGGTGATAATGGAGATCAAGGATAGCATCGATACCTAATGTCTGGTCTCACAGCAAATAAAAAAAGGAAACAGAAAGGGGGCACTAGTGGTGTCCTCAGGAAAGAGGCAGTTTTTAGTGAAAAGACAATGGAAGGTGTGGGAGAATAACAAAAATCCATCACTTATGAAACTACCTGGATAAATCATTTCTGATGTGTCCCTTTGGTAGCTCCAGCATATTGAGACGAGAGATATTCAGGGCTAATCAAAATCTATCACTTATGAAATTATATAGAAAAATACCTTCTAATACATCCCTTTAAGAACTCCGGTTTAGTGAGGAAGGAAATGTCCAGGACTGATGTGCTGTGAAAACCAGGCACAGACGCTGTTGAACGAATATTACTTTTGTTTGCTGCTTACAAACAGGAGCAGACCTCCGGAGCGAGCGTAATCTCTTGGCTCTGGCTGGCAAACACCGAAGACAGTGTGATTGTTGCTATCTTCTTAGCCCCGACATTCCTCCCATTATTCCAGGACCTAGCCCCCCTGAGAACGAGCTTAAGAAGACATTGCATTCTGTCCTCTATCATATCATAGTTTGCTGATGCAATTACCCTTACCACCTTGTAACTTCTTCTTTTTATTATTTATTTATTTAGAGATATTTTTGCTATAGGGCTCTTGTGCTTGCCAGAGAGACAGAAAGGAAGAAATCACCTCCAGGTGAGATGACCACACTGCAATCTCTTCTCCTCCATTCCCCCTCTCAGTATCTTGGGCATGCATGCACATGTGCCTAGTGTTGAGTTTTAAGTCAACAGTCCAAGATTCGAACCACTGGTGACTACATGGGAGTTCAGTGACATAACCATTGCATGTTCTGCTGGTCCCACCACCTTGTAACTTCTGAAAATAATGAACAAGTTTGTCACTTTGTCCCTTCTACAAATAAATATAAGGGGAAAATCCACATGAGATAGTCACTTCTCTGGTGGCTTCTCCATTCTCTTTACTCAACGTGTTGTATCTCGAATACTTCTTTCTGTGCATTTCAAGTGACTCCCCACTGGTGGGATAGTCATAATTTATGGTCAAGAGTCACAAAAGGTGACCCAGAGTCATAGGAAGGAACACTGAGATAAGAAGTTAAAGGCCCAATGGAGTTTGTCATGGAAGAGCAACAAAGAGGATATAGGGAGTATTTCAGGAGGTACAGGAGAACATGGCACATCGGAGCACAGATGGGTAGAGGAGCAGAATTTGGACCTTTAACTGATTAAAACAGAAATCAGAGTGTGCTGAATTAGGTGCAACCACCCTATTGAGGTCCATGAGTATTTATTTAAGCATTTTGCCTTATTGGCAGGGATTGCATGTGCCCTGTACACTGCGTGTTATGCGGCTTGGCTGTTGAAAAATTCAGGAACTGTCAGCTACACATACTGTATGGGCTGGTTGGCAGCAGATCCCAAAACAGATGATTCATCTGCTGAGCCTTAATGATGGTCAATTCAAAATACCAGACATGTTCATTATTTAAAGGAAAACTTCAAAGGCTTTTGACAGATGTAGCCTGCCGAGACTCCTAGAGTAGAAGAGAAAGCTGATGTGGACATTTGAAAGAATGACAAAACACGAAGTTGGGTTCAACTTTTTGATGTCATCGATTAATTCTCAAATTAAATATGGAGTTGAATTCTTTAGTAAGATTTGTTTTTAGGGTTGAAGCTTTTGGTTTATCTCTCAGATGCAACAAAATGCTGCAGCCAGGTAGACTTAACAATAAAAAGGGTGTAAAGGGAGTTTCTTCTCACAAGCCTCATATAATTGGAGGGAGAATTATTTCCCAGGAAGTGCAACAGAACTCAACTCAGATGCCACTGATCGTAACTGAGTCACAAGATTTTGGCTCTGCCAAAAGGGAATTGAAAGTATGTTTCTGGGGATGATTCCCCTTTTATAGAGGGGACTTGGAGTACTGGCAAAAAGGAGAAATAAGAGGAAAAGGGGAAGAATAGTGAATGGGCCACTAAAACCATCTGCCTTGGAAAGGTTAGGTGACCTTTAACTGAACTGATGTTTGTGCGTGTGTGTGTGTGTGTGTGTGTGTGTGTGTGTAAACTTGTCTTTAAATACATTAGACTGTTTTGTAAATATGTTTTTCAGTTTTTCCCAATTTTATTTATGGGACCTATCATTGTTTATAGAAAACTTTAATTTTTTTTTAGGTAACTGTCACCCATTTCCTCTATAGTTTCTGACTTTATGTCAGAAAAGTTTTCCTCTATCAAAGATTCCAAAATATTCATATGTTTTCTTCAACTGTTGTCAAATTTTTCTCTTTAATAGGAAACTCATTGTTCTATCTGAAATCACTTTCAGGGAGGTATGGATTTTTATTACATTCCCTCCCCTCCAAGGACAGATTGGTTTTCTCAGCAGCATCTGTTGAATAGTCAATCTGTTATCCATGAATTTGAAATACTACATTAACAAAAATGCTAAAAATCCATACAAAGCTGAGACAGGTTCCAAATCCTTCTTTTTTATTTAACTATATAATCTTTTTTTAAATTAGTGTTTTAAAACCTAAATAGAAAAGAAAGAATAGCTATAAACTTATAAAATTCAGTCCAAACTATACCTGGAGGATTATACATCCACACTTTAGATGACCCCAAAACACCCTCTTGCATGGACAAGAAATTTCATATTGGAAGTGAGAAGACCTGAAAATATCTGTTCCCTTTACAGAATGATTCAGCATCAGGTTCTGAAGATATTCTGCTTATAAGTTCCAGTCCACTTCTGCTCAACAGCCAGAATATTTTTCATCCATTTACCAAATAGTTATTGATCCTCTAGTATATACCACACACTGCTCTAGGAACAGAAGCAAAATTGTGGTTGAAATAAAGTTCTTGTTTTCATTATACAAGTAAGCAAATACATAAGATAATTTTACACCATGAAAGTACAAAGAAAAGAGGACAAGGAGGCAACATTGAACATGTCTAGGTCTGCTGGGGACTTTCAAACAGGGGGTCAGAGAAATTCTGAGTCAAGACCTGAGTGATGAGCCGTAGTCATCCATGAGATGACTGCAAGTGCAGCATTTCAGACAAAAGCAACTTCATGTGCCAGAATATGGATCCAGAATGAATGTAGAATGGGGATATTTGAGGGAAATAAAAGATGAGTGAGCAGTGATGATGGGTACTCTGAGAAATTAGGTTGGTTAGAGTGATAGAGAGGGAAGTAGACCAAGTAGGACATTATAAGCCATAATTAGGAAACTGGATTTTAGACACTATACCTGGTAGTTTTGTTTTGTTGTTGTGTTTTTTGTCTTTTGGGTTTTGTTTTTTGTTTTTTTTTTGTTTTTTTCAGGAGTTCGTTGCCTTAAACTCAGAATCTCACATATTTAGGAAAAATTTCATGAGCTTCCTGATTAGATAGTGGTTTGTCCCCCAGAGGTTCATGTTTTGGAATTTGGTCCCCAGTGTAATAGAACTGGAAGGCCGTGAGATATTTAAGAGGTAAGCCTAGTAGGTAGCGTTTGGATCGTGGCGACATTGCCCTCATGAATGGATTAATGCTGTCTCTCAAGACAGTGTGAATTTTGCCTTCATGAGAGGGGTTAGTTTCCATGAAAGTGGGTTGTTATACAAGAAAGATGGCTGCCCCCAGGTGTCTCTTTTTCCCCAGGTCTCTCTTTTTACATGGGCCAGTCATCCACTCTGCTTCAGTTGACCATATTGTGATGCAGCACCAGAGGCAAACCTAACGCCAGCCCATTACATCTGGTTTTTCTAACCACCAGGGCTGTGAGCCAAATAAGCCTCTGTTCTTTGTAAACCATCCAGTCTTAGGTACTTCTGTTAACAACACAATAGCAGAAAAAGACACCATCAAAATCCTTTTCCTGCTTACGGTCCCACTGGAGACATGTAATGATAATCAATAGGAAAGGATTTCTCTATCATAATATTTACAAAAACTGCAACTGATTTTGTCACTGTCTTATTATTTCATCTGTGAGAAACTTTTAACAATACTGTTTATTTTTCTAGTGTTTTGTCATGCTCTTCTATTAGTAATAGCTGTTAACATCTATTAATGTTACTATGCACCACGCAATGTTCTGGGGGTTTCACGTTGAATCTTCACAACCACCCTGTGGAGCAAAAACTGTTATTATTCCCACTTCACAGATGAACGAACTCAGGCGTAGACTCTGCCCACCATCACACAGCTAGAAAGCAGAGGAGCTGGGATTTGAGTACAAGGAATGTGTCTCCAGAGCCTGAAAGCTCAGCCATCATGCGTTGATGCATCCCCAAAGCACTTGTCAATGATCTGTGTATTTGACTGATGCAGAATATCTTAGAGGGCTGGCATTGTAGAATTATTTAAGAAATGCAGCTTCCTAATAACAGTGGTTTACATTAAGCTTTGTACACATATTTACTTATTTAAAACACACAGCAATTCTCTAAAAGAGGCATTTCTTCTGTCTACTACTACTGCCAATTTCAAACATCACTACACTGCTGCCTTTCAATGTCCAGCAATGCCCCGAGCATTCTCAGAGGAAGGTCTTAGACAGAGCCCCTGGAGTCATTCCTTAGGCCAGAAGACTACATGTTTTACCTTGATGATGAAATATCCAAGCTGGCCATACCCAGGCAGAGGTCCAGTGGCAATTCTTCTGAATAATGAAAGAACAGAAACGAGTGCCCCTCTCTAACTGCCTTCTTATTGCTGGAGCTTATTTGTTTAGGGCTGTAATTAGTAATCGAGTCTGAAACACGGGAAACAGTCACTCAGTGTTTATGGAGTGGATACACAGGGCCCCTTGAAATGCTAACAAATTCAGCCTCTCACACCTTTAATTTTCATTTTCAAAAATGCAACTATAACTCTTCTCCTTCTCTTACATTTCCTTGGGTTTTATCTAAATATGTATGTAGCATGTATTATGGGCCAGGAACTGTTTTACATTCTTAAAAAAAAAAAATAATCTGGGACTCTGAATCTTATGACAGTCCCTCAAGGTAAGCACTATCATGCTCCCCTTCTACAGAAAAGAAAAATAAAGCATAGAACATTAATTAGCCGTTGTAAAGTCACAAAGCTAGCAAACAGTAGAACCAGATGACAAACTCGATGAGACTGACTCAGATTTCCGAGTATTATCCTGCCTTACTACGGGTTACTCTGTCTGTCGCTGAGAACCTCCCCATGCCCTTGTATCCTAATGATAGGAGAAAGAGGTAGCTTATATTTATGCTTAGATTATAGTATAGTATCTTAAAGCCACTGTCCTTTACTTGTCATAGTTTCCATCCTTTCCAGAATTCCCTCTCCACATAAATATTTACACAAATCCCCAGAGATTTCTACACTCTGTCCATAATCAGTCTTTGTCAGAGCTCCCCTATTGCCAATGGCATCACTCAAGGCAGAAGTGTATGATTGATGCTGTCCCACAATCTCCCAAGTGGTCCCAATTGCCTCCAGCCTATAGCCTTCTGCCCTGACCCCAGCAAACTGTCACTGCTGATGGGGGAGCCAGATCTCCAGCATCTTTGATAGCCCATCTAAAAGTGCCACAGTCCTCTGAGATTTATCAGTAAAACATTGTCTCCATAGTTTCATAGTTTGGAGAGAAAGAGGTACCCCCCTTGCTCATATCTAGTCAGGTTAACCACAACAAAGCTAACTGGACCCAAAATGTTACATTCTTCCATGATACAGCACTTTTAATTCACACACCTGTCCTTGTTTCCAGAGAATGCTTGGGTCTAAATAGGTTTCGTCTTACCCACACCCTTGTGCCCTTGTGCCCTCTGATGGACTGGTCACTGCTGCTCTGTTGTTGCCAATCCACACTTTCTAGACTTGGTTTCTCCAAGAGTTTCCTTTTCAATATTCTGGTACTATCTAGACTTCATCCTACTAGATTAAGCATTTTTGTTTCATTTATGCTAAACTTTGGGCAAAAAAGGTCAGTGTTCTAATGATGCCCCACATGCCACCTCCAGATGAATTCTTTGGCCTATCATGGAATTTCACAGCTACAAACAGTCAGCTCCACTATGCAAAAACTGTCCAAAGGAAGCTATTGCCTAACATCACCTACCAATGAACGTATGGCCTTAGTCTTGCCCATCTAGAACTACATTTTGCTTTGGGATTTTCTTAGCCATCTCTGAGACTTTTGTCTACACTGTATTCCTAAATTTAAGAAATTCACAAACACACAGATATTTTGAAGTATTATGTTCAGATCTATAATTAAATGTTCATGAATTATGAATCTTTTCCCTGAGTGTCAAAATTTTCTTTGTATTTTCAGAATCTTTGCAAGTTCTTAATTGTTCTGGACTCATATTTTTGTTTTCTGTTCTTACTTCAGGAATTAATAAAATAAATGAGAATGTGTAAACTCTCTTCCATAGCAATGTGTATGTGTTTATTTGAACCTAATAATAAAAAGTATAGATAGGAACACTTTACTCCATCTATCCCCAAAAAGTAACAGCTAAAGTTCTAAATATTTATCAGGAAGCTAGAAATTCATCTACAGACCTCAGTACTGCCATTTTCTGAAGTTCAGTCAGTCTCTCCAACACCCCTAATTACTTCAGAGTTGAAATATTCTAGGGTCACATATCCCAGACTAAACCCAATTCTAGATTAACTCTGAAATGATTCTCCTCAGATTTCATAAAAAGCTCCTAAATCCTAAAAAACCATCTTCAAAACATAGGAAATAAAAAAGTTTATTTTAGTTTGAGAAGAAGGGGCTAGAACCAGCCTAATCCAAAGCAGGGAACTGGAAAAGATAGGAAGCCTTCTTCCTTAGAAACTTTAGAGAGATGGTGGCCCTGTTGGCCCCTCGATTTCAGACTTCTAGTCCTCAGAAACATGACAGTATATATTTCAGTTGTTTTAATCCAGCCAGTGTGTGGTACTTCGTTTGGTGGCCCTGGGATACACGTCCACGTGGAAATGTTCATTTGAAACTGCTGACTTGGACAGTCTAGACAAGTTTGGGAAGGTCTGGATAAGTCGTGGCTGCGCCTGGAGCTTTTATCAGCAGGAGGCACACCATCTGACACCATGTTGCATGAAATGCTCGGCTGCTAAGGCTACAGACTGGATTTACTTAAACAGTGGAAATGTAGTTCTCATAGTTCTGGAAGCTGCAAAGTCTGAGACTGAGAGCAGAGTCTCGTGAATTTGGTTCCTGGTGACAGCTCTCTTTATTTCTTCTTACTGTGTCCTCACATGAAGGAGAGAGAGAAGAGAGCTCTCTAGGGTCTCTTCCTCCTCTTATGAAGAAACCAATCCCATCAGAGTAGGGCCCTCATTCTTATGATTTCCCTTAACCGTAATCATCTCAAAAAGGCCCTAGCTCCAAGTCCAATAACTCTGGAGGATAGGGCTTTTGCAGAGATTCGATTCAGACCTTAACTTCTGAGTTTGGTACAATTCTTCCACGTTATAGTTGTGTAATTCTGAATAAGTTATTTGTCTTCTCTGACTGACAATTATTTTCTCTGTAAATGGGAATAATAATAACATCTACTTCACAGTGTTGTAAAAATTACATGTATTAGTATATGCAAATTATTCTGAATAGTGCCTGGAGCATACTAAATACCACATAAGGATTAATCATAATTTTAATTATCAGGTTATATATAAGCTATGCTTTTGTCATACCAAACCATGACCTGATTGCTCTTTTTTTTTAAATAAAAGTCCAATAGAATCAAATTGTTCTTATTTTAATTATGGTCTTATAGATCATAAGTATATAATTTCTTCTGGCCATATATTTATAAATTTGTATTCTCAGGTAAGCTCTCACATTTATTAATATTTCTAACATTGGTAAAGCAACAATGCTCATATTGCTGTTTGTAAATATTTGCCATCCACCATGGGAGCCATAGTAATATAACTGACTACATTAAAATCAGAAGAACAATATGCTGAATTAATTTATAATCTACCTTAGATACAGAAACATTTAAAAGTGGGGCTCCTTTCAAAATTTCAGTTCTGAAGGGTTTTTAAAAATAATTATTTAATTTTATTTATTATTATTTTTAAATTTGCTATAGGGTACGTGCACTCATTAGAGAGACAGAGAGAGAGTGAGAACGCAAGCCACCCAGTCTGGGACTCGAACCACAGTCAGCCATTGCCTTAACCATCACACCACCTGTTGGTCCTAAGATCTGAAGGTTTGAACAAATTAAAATTACTGAAAACTCAACTTGCTAGTAAGAATACATTGAAACTATCAACAAGTCAACCAAACAGTGCAAATTTGAAAAATATTTAAAGGTTATTTTATTTTTTAAATTATAAATTGAAATACTATAAATTTAAATTATAAAACTGTGGTTAAAATATGCACTTTATGAAGATGCCAGTGAAAGAGATATTTATGGCTAAAACATGAATAAGGTATGTAAAATTATACTGAATATTAATTATTTGGGTTTAATAATTTTTAGATAAGATATTTAGTTTGGGTTTTTTTTTTTTTTTTTTTTTTTTTTTTTTTTAAGAGAGATTTTTGCTATAGTCAGTGTGTGCTCACTGGAGAGACAGAGAGACAGAAAGCGAAAAGTCAAAATTACCCTCCGGGAGACGACCATGCCACAATCCCTTCTCCTCCGTTTTCCTTTCGGGATTTTGGGTACACATGCACACATACCTCACGTGAATTTTAAGACACCGGGTTTGGGACTCAAATCACAGTTGACTAAATGGGAGTCCAGCAATGTAACCATTACGCCATCTGCTGGTCCCAAGATATTTAGTTTTTAATGTTGCTTGGGAACATGCTATTTGGTGGGATGGATTTTAGTTAGAAATATTTCTAGAATACATTTACTTATGTCTACTAACATAATTAACCTAATTTTACATTCATAAATGTATTTTTCAAAATCACATCATTTTAATTAGTATTATGATCCTCCGTCCAGTCTCAAAGTGTCCAAGATTAGAGAATAAACATGCTCACTCAATCTACAGTTATTGTTTTTTACTCTAATGAAAATTAAAAACCCTTGGAGCTAAGGAATGACGTGATACAGTTTACGTATAACATAGAGAAAACATACATACTTTATATATTCTAGGATCACCCTATATGCTATAAAGTGAGCAAGGACAGTGTACGTGGAGACCAATGGCAGCAATGCCAGTGAAAGATAAAGTTTTAAAACAGTTTGGCAGTACTAAAGACAGATTCTGGACTGAGTTCAAAAGCAGAACCAAACCAGAGGTTCAGTTTGGGGATTTCGTTCAAATGTAGACCACAAAGTATTAAGTGATAGAGTGGATATTGGCTACAGGAGAAAGAGAGGCGTTTGGTCTAACCAACCAGGTTTCAGGCCTGAGAAATTACACAAATGGAGTTACTATTTTCAAAGGTTAGGAAGCATTTTAGAGGTTGAGGTTTGGAAATAGAAGTGAAAAGATCCTAAATTCAGTTTGGGGACATTAAAGTTCAGATGCCTATGAAATATCTGAGTGATACTTACAAAACGTAGTTGAACCTATGAATTGAATTTAGATAACTCAATTGGAGATGTAAATACAAAAATCATGAGATACTTTGACAGCATTTAAACCCAGAAGATCGGATTAGACTCCTCCAAAATGAATATAGATAAAGAACATAAGTAAAACAAGCAAACAAAACGAATCTCAAGACTGCTATCATTTAAAGATAGAGAGGCCAACAACTAAGACAGAACAGGAATCAGTGCAATAGGAGCAAAACCAGAGAAGTAGAATGCAGCAGAGAACAAGCGTAGGAAGAGTTTCAACAACCTAGGTGTTCTACTTGGTAAAATAGTGCTGAAAAGCCAATATATTAGTCAGGACTGGGAACTGGCTCATAAGATTGGAGAGGATAAGAAGCCCCACAATATGCTTGCCTTCTGCAAACTGGAGACCCAGGAAAGCTAGTGGTGTCAGTCTGAGTACAAAGGCCTGAGAATGAAGGGAATGTTCAGTGATTACTTAAATCCAAAGTCTGAAAGTCAAGAACCTAGAGCCCCAATATCCAAGGCAGGATAAAATGGCTGCCACAGCTCAAGAGAATAGAGAGAGAAATTTTACCTTTTCCCTACCATTTGTTCTAGTCAAGCCCTCAGTGAACTGGGTGATGACTGCTCACTTTGTCAAGAACAGGTCTTTACTCTGTCAGCAAATTCAAATGATAATTTTTTCCAGACACACTCAGACATAATGTTTTGCCAGCTATCTGAGCACCCTTAGTCTAATCAAGCTGACATAAAATGAACCACCAAAACTGAGTATGATGGAAGTAAGGTTGACCATTGAACTTAGTAATGTAAAGGTTATAATTGCCCTTGACAATAGAAGCTATGATGAAGTAGGAAAAGGGAAAAAAAAAAAAAAAAGTAAAAGCAAAAGCCCAAGTTGAGGAGTAAAATAAGATTCTTCTGGAATTTGCTTTTAAATAGTTCATAAAAAAAAGGAAAAATGAAGAAAAGATTAAACATAGTATGGCAAATAGTAATAATCTGGGTGATAGAAATGTAGGTTCTTAGGACCAGCAGATGGTATAATGGTTACATCCTTGAACCTCCACATGACTGACCACAGTTTGAGCCCTGGACCTGGTGGCTTGAAACTCATGCCAGGTGCATGTGCATGTGTGCCCGAAATCCTGAGAGGAGAGATTGTGGCATAGCTATCCCCCCCAGAGGATGATTTCTATCTCTCTGTTTCTCTCCATCTCTCAGGAAAACACATGCACCTTATGGCAAAAATCTCTCTAAAAAAATAAAGAAAAATTGTAGTCTCTAGTTATATTATACTTTCATTTTTTTTTTAGAGGTTTTTGCATAGGGAGCGAGAGCTCACCAGAAAGACAGACAGAATGTGAGAAATCACCCCCCCAGGAGGGATGGCTATGCCACAATCCCTTCTCCTCCATTCTCCTCTCAGGATCTTGGGCATGCACACACACGCTCCCTCGTGAGTTTAAGCCACTGGATATGGGACTTGAAACATGGTCATCTACTTGGGAGTCCAGCGACATAGCCATTACACCAACTGCTAGTCCTTGTGTTTTTTTAAACCACTAGGTTTGGGACTCAACCTGCACAGTCAGCCATATGAAATCCAGTCACATTGACCACCAAGGCACTGACTAGCCCTAAATTATTTTTATTAAACCCCAACAATATGGGACCAGCAGTTAGCGTAATGGCTATGTTGCTGGACTCCCACGTAGTCGACCGCGGTTCGAGTCCCGGACCCGGCGGCTTAAACTCACGCCGGGCGCGTGTGCGTGCGTGCCCAAGATCCCGAGAGGAGAATGGAGGAGAAGGGATTGCGGCGTGGCCATCCCCCCTGGGGGGTGATTTCCTGCTTTCTATCTCTCTGTCTCTCTCTGTCTGTCTGGCGAGCGCACGCGCCCTATAGCAAAAAAACCTCTCCAAAAAAAAGAAAAAAAAAAAAACCAACAATATCTGCAGGATAACTTTTAGATTGGAAATAAAATATTTAATTTTATATTTGTGTACAATAAGTTGTACATTATAGCTACAGTTCATTTTTTAACTCTAAAGGACAATATGAAACAAAAACAATGCATAAGCAATTCACAAAAAAAGCCAATAAACATATAAAATTATATTCCACTTTACTAGTAACTAGGAAAGCATATAGATTTGAATCAAAATGAAATACCATTTCATAATAATTGAGTTGGTAAAAATTTTAATGTCAAGTATTGGCAAAAATAATAAGCATCAAGAATGTTTATACACGATTGCTGGTCATATTGGAAATTGATAAGATCACTGAGGACGATGTATGAAATACCATTGTGTTAAAGAAAACTGAGGATGAGAGAAAGGAAATCAAGAGGAAGAAGAAAGAAGCAAACATTTAAGGGACACACATATGGAAAATTATCTGTTGATGATAATGTGTATGATAATAGTTTGAACTGGACTAATACACGTTTGGAGAAAATTTATTTTGCAAGCTGTCATGATCTACAGTGATTGAATGTATAAAAACATAAAAAGAAAAATCACATAAATATGTATTATCAGACGTATGGATAATTATTGGTATGTTCAAATCATATGAGACATGAATGAATTTAGATTAATCTTACCATGATGAATGAAAAAAATTAAGTTGCAAATTGAACCAATTATATAAAGACTTAAGTAATCCAAACAACACTATATATTACTTCAGAATATACACATATATTGAAAATTATAGAGAAATTCATGTGAGTACTAAATAACAATTTTAAGATAATGTTTAATTTGAGAGGAAATACGGGTTGTACATAGAAAAGGGTTGTGAAGGAGATTTAACCTTGTTGACAAGGTATTTTTTTGAGCTGGGTGGTTAAAGGCATGGGTACTTGACATAGTATTCCTCATAGCTTAAATGACATAAATGTTACTTAATAAATGTTAATTTAAGCCTAAAACCAGTAGTATATTAGCTAGAAGATTCAGAGTTAGCAGAGTATTTTTTTTTTCTTTTAAACTTTGTCTTAGTTTTTCTTATCCTCTGACTCCTTTCCATGTTTTCCTCCTTCATTCCTCACTCTAACACGTATAAGCTGCTGGGTGTCAGCCACTGTACCTCACCAAGGTATGCATTTCTTTAGATTAGTAGTCTTTTACTAGTGTTCTAAGTCTTTTAAAAGAATCATGTTAAAGAACGTGTATGCATGGATAGGTAATTTCCTCTATCTCTAATCATTAAAAAGAAGTAAAAATATTAGAGCAATTATTCTCTTTTGAATTCATCTGTTTCTTTGAAATCTCATTAGTTAAGCCCAATAGTCCTCTTACTCCCTGAGGCAAGAAAAAAAAATCAACTTTTCCCTAAATCATATTATAAAGTTTGACAGACAGACCAATTTTCCAAAAGTTTAAGGTTTTCTATTAAAGTTTCTACTCAGGCTGCTTGTTTCTAGATGAGAAAATATGCCACTCTAGCTTGCACATATTTGTCACATGGACCTTGAACTTTCCCTTTCTAATCTCAACTTACACTCTTTCAAATAATTAGCCACTACCTGGGCACCATTTCAGCCACTTCTCAGAGGACCCAGCAGTAATTTTCACAACCATAATGGATATCATAACATCTAGTTTCTGCAAATTTCATTTTCTCCTCTATTCTCCTTTTACTGCACTCATTTTTAGGGATTTCTCTTCTTCTCAGATCAAGTTCATGAATGAATTTGCAGTTGTCATTTTGATTGGCAGTAGAGACAGTTGTTACATTATAAACGACTCAAAATAAAATGTCCTAAATTTACAAAACTTACTTTACTGCATATTCTTGGAAATTTCCATAGCATATACAGCACATTTCTTTAGTACTTTGTACACTTTGGTTGACATTTTTCAATAAAGGATAATACATTCACTTACTAATCAATATGCTGGTTTTTATCCATCTAATCCGGACAAGATATCAATGCTGAATTTGTGATATCTGGACATAAGTCTAAATGAGCTAGCAAGTGAATACAAAGTAAGAGAAAGTGTTGAAGTTAAAATTGGATCTAATTTAAACAATAAAGATAGAAATGTTTATTCAGTAAATGCATGTCTTTTTTATGAAAAAAATTACAATTAGGGTATGAAATCTACATACAGTATTCAGCAGTATTTAAATTTGATGTCATTGTGTCCCTACACAGTATATCCCTCATGGATATCTTTCAGGTTTGTAGTACGTTCTAATGACAGGAAGGTAGGGTCTACAACATTTTTTTTTCAATTTAAAGTTCCTTTAATAACATTAAATAAACAAAACAAAAACTAGATGCCAAGATTCTAATTTCATTTATTTCCTTATTTATTCATTTACTCATCAATCATTAATTATACATCTACTAAGTGCCAAGGATTTGCACTGGACTAACCAAGACAAATAAGGTACAGTTTTTCCCAGATACTGTTGTTGGTCAAGTTAAACAAAGGCTGTGTGACTTACCTACATCAATTTTTCAATGTCTTCTTTTACAAAATAGAAAAAAAAATATGCGCCCTAATGATTAATCTCGTTAATATGAAGATTACACTTACGTGTGAAAGTTCACTCAAACTGATAACCACACACAGAAATGTCCTGAAAAGGAATCTATAACTGTTTGAATTCTCCATGTCTACAATCTCTTCTAAGTAAAGTAAACTAGTGTATGATAAGGAACAAAGATAATTTAACTCCAGGGAAAGAGCTGCCTGCTTTTTGATTAAATGTGGGCTAAAGACAATTAAAAACCTAACCAATACAATTGTACATTCTATTTCCTCCCCATACTAAAGGCATATTCAAGACTGGGGGAAGGGGGTGGTAGTCATGGTGATGCAGTGGTAACATAACACTCTGCAACTCAGAACCCACATGGTCTCCTGGTCCATGTCCCTAAGCATCACTGTACGCGTTAGGCAGGCATGGCGAGAGCGGCTTCAAAGCCCATGATCCAGGCTGGCTGAAGTTGAAGGGGGATCATAGCATGAAAACCTTGTTGAAAGTGTCACTTTTCTCTGTCTCTTTTTCAGGAAAAATAAATAAATAAAAATAAATAGCTTAAAAATAAAACTCCTAGGGAAATCTGAAAATAAAGAATTGAACGGCATTGCTAAGACCCTCTACTTTTCACTTTGTACAGGATCCTGGTTCCCTATTACTTTCTGAGACTAATAGAAAAACATGTCTGATGACAGGAAAACCCAAAGCACATGCTACCAATGGAGAAGTCTCTGTTCGACCAGACAGTACCAGTACCTTTAGAGGGCCTAGGTATTTTCTTCAAAGAGATGGGAATGGGGATAGATTGTAAAAAAAAATTTATAAACCAGGAAAGATTACTTTCAAAGGGCAACTGGAGATTTATCTTTCTCATTCAAAGATTTATTTAGTTGTAGAGAAGTCATAATAGTCTACCTTTAAAGTTACAATTTCCAAAGGTTAGTCTGAACAAGAAATAAACATTTCTCTATGATAGTTTTAAAAAGTCTCTTCATAAAATTCCTTTAAAAAAAAAAGGAAAGAAAAAAGAAAGGAAGGAAGAAGAAATTGTTGAAGTAACTCTTCCGACCATAAAATCTGCTTTCGTTTTGGTTATTGAAGAGCTCTTTTTTTCATGGCCAACCTATTCTGTGCAAATTGGAAGGAACAGTAACCCTCACATGGCTTTTAAAATGAAATCATAACCGGGCCTGCAACTACAGCAGCGTTTCTCCCTAAATTTCACTATGATACAGATAAACCCACTGTCATAGAGGTCTTGTTTCGTTTGATTGTATCATGTTAGTCACATATTCCAGGAGAATAGTAAGATCACAACTGGATTTGACCAAGGAATTGATAAATGAGTTAAAACTAGCCAACCACAGAGTGAACATAACCCTAAGAAAAGAATAGGAATGAAAACTCATATTTTATAATAAATTACCTAATTCATGACATTCATCTTTTGGGACATTTGTACTCAATATTAAAACTAACCAAGTATCTGGCATTTAACACTTGTCAAATAAGTGATTAATACGTTATTAAATAAATTAATGAAATGAGACACATGAGCAAGGGAGAACACAGATGGTAGATACACAGGAGGGAGGAGATACCAAGTAGGAGGAGTGTAAGTAGACCCTACAAGAGAAATAAGGAGGGGCAGTCCGCAGCAGAGCAGGAAGTAGTAAGAAAGGGACACAGAAACAGAGTAGTTGGGCAGGAATTCCACAATTTTAAATTGACCTTCTAAGCAATTTTTGAGTTCTCCATAAGATTTGCAGTGATTTTTCACTTATCTGGATAATCATCATTTAGAAGAATTACAAATCTTACAAACCGAAAGAATCTAACTAATAGAACAAATCAGCACAATTATTTAAAAATAATAAAAAGGTAGAACACACATTTTTTACTGATATATTTTCTTGTTTTTCCATAAGTGAGACAATAAATCATAATGGAGCTCTTTCAAAGTTTCCAAGAAACACCTGTGAACCATAAGGTAAAATATCAGGCCCCATCTTTCAATAACATGAAAAAAGATAAACATTTTTTGCTAATTCTGAATTACCTGTTATTGATTTGCATTTCTTAAGAAAGTAATCTTAAATGTATCATATGTTTTTTTTTTTTCAAGCATCCTTCTAAATATTTCCATTGGGGGTACAAAAACAAAAAAATTACCACTTTCTAGTAACTAAAGTTGTCCTAAAAAAGAAGATAAATTTTTGACTAATAACAAGTTATATATTGATATTGGTATATTTCATATTTACTGGCTTCTAAGAACTAGTTATTTTTTTAATTTTTTTGAGAGAGATATTTTTGCTATAGGGTATGCATGCTCTCCAGAGAGACAGAGACAGAAAGCAAGAAATCATCCACTAGGGGGATGGCCACACCACAATCTTTTCTCCTCCATTTTCCTCTCAGTATTTTGGGTACAGATGCACATGTGCCCAGCATGAGTTTTAAGCTGTTGGGTGTGGGACTTGAACCAGTTGACTACATGTGAGTCCAGCGACACAACCATTATGACTTCTGTTGGTCTCAGAACTAGTTTTTTTTTTTTAAATATCTGTCTCTGTTGGGACCAGCAGATGGCATAAAGTTTATGTCACTGGACTCCCACATAGTTGGCCATGGTTCAAATCCCAGACCAAGTGGCTTAAAATTCACACTGGGTGTGTATGTACGCATACATGCCCAAAATCCCAAGAGGAGAATGGAGGGAAAAGGATTGCAGCGTGGCCATCCCCTATGGGTAGTGATTTCTTGCTTCCTGTCTCTATCTCTGTTTCTCTGGTGAGCACACAAGCCATATAGAAAAAATCTCTCTCAAAAAAACAAAACAAAAGAAAACAAAAACAAACAAATAAAAAAAAAACCTGTGTCTGTTAATATAAACAGGCAGCATGGTGATTAAGGTGCTAAACTCCTATGTGATTGACTTTGGTCTGAGTCCCAGACCCAGTGGCTTGAGAATCATGCCTGGTGTATGTGTGTGTGTGTGTGTGTGTGTGTGTGTGTGTGTGCCCAAAACCCAAAACCCCAGGAGAAAAGTAGAAGAGAAGGGATGGGGGGTGGTTTCTCACTTTCTGTCTCTCTGGCTCTCCAATCTCTTTCTGGTAAACACACCTGCCCTATGGCAAAAACCTAATATTATATAATATATATTTTATATATAATATATATATATAAATTTTTAAAACAACCAAACAAAAAAATGATAGACAAATTAAAAGGACATATAATCGTATTTTGAAAAAATATGAATCTCTTATAGAATCCATTCTGTGTGTCTAGCTCAGGACAAAAATGGCATACATTTGGTTATACACATGTCAGTTACCTCTGGAATGTCTTTCTTTTAAAAGGGTGAGAAAGTCAAATAACAATAGCATTTCTACAACCAGCCCAAGTCATCTCTCTAACCCTAAAGGACAATAGAAAGGGAATATAATATAGGAATATAATGTAGGTGAGATAGGGAATATAAAATAAAATTGTATTTGTATGTGCTACAAAGAACAATATAGATGGCATTAATGGACTCCTATCTAAAATCACAATGAATCATTATGATATCTGAGTGTCTTCTAATAGGTTTTGTTGAGTTTTTTAAATACAGATTTCGCATGACAAATGTAACATTTTGCTAACAGATCAAATCCCAAGAGAATAATAAAATCAGAACTTGTCCTCCTACTGAGAGCTGTTTTAGGAAATTATTTTTATATATATGCATTAAAATAGATTATTTCAAAGTTAAAAGAAATGTTTCACGAATAATGATGATGCATACACTCACGATACACTCCTGTATCCTGGTTCCCATTTTCAGTTCTCTGAGAAAAGATCATAGTTTCTGACTGAAGTGTTAAGTTAATCAGAGAGAGAGGAAAAAAATTCCAAACTATAGCTCCTTAGGATTTAAAGACTGCTAGGAAGGAAAAGGAAAAAGTTGGGACTAAAGAGGAAGGCAGGATTGGAAAGAACCTCAAAACTTGGCTTAAAGTATCATGATGTGCTCTCACACCCCGAAACTGTAATATTTTACCATAAACAGAAGATTTGCATTAGAGAGTCGTTAAATTTAGGAGGGGCAGAGGAGTATCTTTAAAAGTTTACATATAGGGAACCAGCAGTTAGCGTCATGGCTATGTCGCTGGACTCCCACGTAGTCCACCGCGGTTCGCCTCCCGGACCCGGTGGCTTAAAACTCACGCCGGGTGCGTGTGCGTGCATGCCCAAGATCCTGAGAGCAGAATGGAGGAGAAGGGATTGCGGTGTGACCATCCTCCCTGGGGGGTGATTTCTCGCTTTCTGTCTCTATGTCTCTCTCTGTCTGTCTGGAGAGCACACGCGCCTTATAGCGAAAGCCTCTCCAAAAAATAAATAAATAAAAAAGTTTACATATAGGGGAAGAAAGGAGAGAAGGAAAGAGGGAAAAGGAGAAATGAAAGAAAAGATAGAAGGGAGGAAAGAATAAAGGATAGAGGGAAAGAGAGATGGAAAAGAAGAGAGAAGAGAGGGAAAAGAAAAACATTCAGGGGAACCAGCAGTTAGCGTAATGGCTATGTAGCCGGACTCCCACATAGTCAAACACGGTTTGTGTCCTGGACCCGGTGGCTTAAAACTCACGCCGGGCGCGTGTGCGTGCATGCCCAAGATCCTGAGAGGAGAATGGAGGAGAAGGGATTGCGGCGTGACCATCCCCCCGGGGGGTGATTTCTCGCTTTCTGTCTCTATGTCTCTCTCTGTCTGTCTGGCAAGCGTACGCACCCTATAGCGAAAACCTCTCCCCCCCCAAAAAAAAATATTCAGAAAAGACTCAAGAGTCTTTTTTGCTTACTGGTATATCATGTTACAAATGGCTGAGATGAAGGGTATGCTAATTACCCTGATTTAATCATTCCACATATTTTTATTTCATGAAAAGAATTACATTGTAACCAATGAAATGTTCATTTTTTAAAATTCATTCAAAAAAAGAATACTAAGACAGTTTTGAATATCCACTTAACTAAACTAAGAAATTCCTAGAAACATAATAAAACATTATTTTGGGTATGATGGTGGAGATGTTTCCAGAAGAAATTAAGATGGCAATCTGTGTAGACAAGATGGGGAAGGTCCACCCTCCGTGTGAGTGGACACCAACGAATCAACAAGGGCTCTCTGAGAGAACGAATACTGAAAACAAATGGGTCAGAACTCAAGGCTCTTCTACCTTCAGACTCCAGGATTGACACCAGGGGCCACTAGCTTCTCAGGTTTTCAGCCTTAGACTCTGAATTATTCATCAGCTTTCCTGCCACTGATGCCTTTGGACTTAGAATGAGCCATACTACCAGCATTCCATGGTCTCCAGCTTGCAGGTGGCCATTGTGGGACTTCTCAGCCACCGTAGTTACTTGTGATGATTCTCCCAATAATTTCACTCTTACATATCTCTACATATCCCATTAGTTCTCACTCCCTAGAGAACTCTGACGATACACATACTTTGTGTTTAATGTACACTCTTTCAATAGATTTCTCTACATTAATTTTCCAACTCATATGGTACCTGATAAATCAACAAGGTAAAATGTATTCTCTGTTCTAAAGAGGCATGCAGTTTAACCATTTGCAAGGTAGGGCAGAATTATGTAAGAGTTAAGCATAGATCTAGATCTTCTATTCCTTGTTATTTGTTAAATACTCATTGGGTACCTGATATTGAGCGGTCACTATGCTAGACATGAGGATACTGAGAAATAGGTAAATTAACAATTAAATACACACACTGTATGTATAAAGCAATTTTTGATAGTCCAGTGAGGAGCAGACAGTTAAACAAGCAAAATTAACATCTAGCACAAGATGAAAATAAAGAGATGACTGGATATTGCCATGCAGTGGAGAACCGAAAAAAGCTAAGAGGGAATGCTTAGCAAATGGTCTTTTGTCCAAAACGTGCTTAGGCTGGATCTCAAAAAGCAAGTAGAGTTTTTCCAAGTAGAGAAGCAGAGCTTTTCTGGCAGCAGGAAAGGATGTTACAAATGTAACGAAGTGTGAATATAAGACGTTCAACAAGAGTGATGTATTATGGGAAAGTATGCTTTTATTTTTATTTATTTTTTTATTTTGCAGTCTGAAAATAGCCACTCTGTTTATTTACTGACTAGATTACAAAAATACTCATGGTGGATACCTTAGTTCATGTTCCTAATAAGTCTGTTGATCTGGTCTTCCCTGTGACCAGCATCTTCACCTTCTACAAAATAGATGGTCTTTTTCTTCATTCGACCTCATGGAGAAGATAATTTGAAGGGCCACAGGAAGTTATTTGCTTCTTTGAAGCGTTTTCCAACAGTATAGATTTCATGAATCAGATCCTCCATGCGGATGATGCTAACTTTACCAGGAGATCAGGCAATCAAAGAGTTATCTGTCAAAGCCATTCACTTATTGATTTTGCCATAACCACAATTGTAAATCAGTTCATTTACTGACTTCAGGTTCAGGTACTCCATGCAATATATGGCTCCACAATTCTCAGCATGTTGATTGAGGCCTTGTTAAGCATAACAAAGGTGCCATTGAAGATCTGGCAAAGACAAAGAAGCTGCAACACCTTTCAAACCTTTGGTATCCATTGATACCTCTGGTCCGGATGACAAACGCCAATCGGAGTTCTGCAGGTACATAGAAGTTGCCCGTTTTTCTTGCCATCCTGGCCAGAAAAGAGCCTCTGGAATTACCTTTTTAGACACTGATGTGCCTTCTCTTGAGTTTAGCACAGAAGTTTTCCCCCTAGATTTAGACCAGATCATGCTGTTTGGGTGAGCTTCAGATGGGGCTCTTGGCTCGTATTTGGACCTATGTGCATAAAAAATGTATGCTTTAAAGAGTAGAATAGTACCACTCAACATGTGCCATTCTCACACTGTGAGCCGGTCACTGAGCCAACCCCCACAATAAAAGATGACGAGGTTAATTCTGGAGCAGTGGCTTACTGAGTAGAAAGGTAGATTGGACTACCATTCTTGTGCTTTGCCCTTAGTCTCTCTCCAGACACCGTATAGTCAATCCGTGTTGTTAAATGAGCATATGTCTTCTACACATTTGCCTCACGTTGTCATTCGCTCATGCAAAACATGCTGTGTGTCCTCTATGGACCAGACAAGTGGTCCAGGTGCTGGAAATATAAGCAGTGATCAAAAACAGACGATATCATTATAAAAAATATCATATATGGAAAAATAGGTAATAATCAAACAGGAAGGGAGGAAATTATAATGAAGGGAAGTGAGTAGGAAACCCACTTGAATGTTGATGAAGACTTTCATGGTAGACTTCATTTGAGAAGGTGACTTTTTTGCAGAAACTTGAAGCCAGTGAGCCAGTATACCATCTGGTTTGGAATTCTCAAAGAGACCAGTTAAGACTAAGACAACAATCCAGGGCAAAGATGGAGGTGGCTTAGACAAGAGCAGTCGCAATGAAGAGGAGGCCAATGTCAAACTCTGAAGGGACGGTGGTGGTATCTGCAGAAGTCCTGGGTGCGGATATACAATTGGGGAAAATTTTAGCAAAAGAAACCAAGTGATATACTGTGATTAAAATGTTTATGAGCGAGTCAGGATATTAGGAGATATTCATAAGCCAAGTCTAAATCTACAAAGTGTTATGGAAACATAGTAGCTTTGAGAGCAGATAAGTATCTGTTAGCTATTTAACTAGCATCACTGCACTATTTTGCAGATCTACAGCACAAAGACAAAAACTCTTTCTGTATTAAACTAGAGCTACTCATGACAAACACAAAAATGATTGATACTCACAAGGATACAGCTTGTATGTACAGGAAGGAGACAGATGAAAAGCACCATCAGTCCCCAAGATGTAAAACATCGACACAACAACTGTAAACAGGTTAGAACTATGACAACCTGAAATCATATAGTTAAGGTACTGCTGTGTTGCAGCCACGTAAAGTCTAACTTTTCAACAAAAAGGGAGAGTAAAAAAAAAAAAAAAAAAAAAAACACTCTAGGCTACTGATAACGCTTACGTGATGACACTTTAATCAAGCCATATTTACCTGGAAGATGTGCTTTTCATGTGCCTGAATGAGCTGATTTTTCACTGTCTTCCACACCCTCACATCATTTAGTGATTCTGTTTCAAGGCTATGGCTCTTAGTGTTTTTCTTTAACAAATGCCTTGAAAGAAGGCTATTATATTATTGCCAGTGATGTTTCCATGGCTATGCTTTTCTAGCAGCCTCTGTAATCTTTTTCTTCCCCTAACTGTACCTTTTCTCAACCTTATGAGCAATTTTTGGTCCATCTAATTTGGGATCTTAAGAAGAGATTTCAGAAGCAATGCCGGTTTTTCCGAGGTGTAAGAAAACTAGCCATGTTCTAGAGCTCACTTATTTTCAGCATCTTAGACAATAATCTTGATCTTGGACACTAATGTTTTAGTAAAGGTTTTCCTATGAATGCCTAAAAATTTTCACTAGCAATTTAAACCTTATTTAAAGTCAGTGATGGATCATATGACGCAGTTAGAAAATCAGTAATTCGATTATTGGGAAATCTGAGCTATTGTCCCCACTGTAGTACCAAGTAGTTACGTTATATGCATCAAGACTCAATTTCTCTGTGTTTCTGTTAAAAGAAGCTTATAATGCTCTTCTGAGGTTTAAATATAATGTTTACCAAAAAATGTTTATTTGTTTTTTTTTAGAGAGATTTCTGCTATAGGACACATGTGCTTGTGAGAGAGACAGAAACAGAAAGCAAGAAATCACCTCTGCCCCGGAAAGGATGGCCATGCTGCAATCCCTTCTCCTCTCAGGATTTTGGGGATGCACACACACACACACACACAAACACACGCCCAGCGTGAGTTTCAAGCCTCTGGGTCTGGGAACCAAACCATGGTCCATCATGTGGGAGTCCGGCAATATAACCATTACACCGATAGCTGGTCCCAAAAGGAAAGTTTTAAAAACATAAAATGCACTGGGACCAGCAGTTAGCGTAATGGCTATGTCGCTGGACTCCCACATAGTCGACCACGGTTCACATCCCGGACCCGGTGGCTTAAAACTCATGCCAGGCACATGTGCGTGCGTGCCCAAGATCCCGAGGGGAGAATGGAGGAGAAGGGATGTGGCGTGGCCATCCCCTCTGGGGGGGTGATTTCTCGCTTTCTGTCTCTCCGTCTCTCTCTCTCTGTCTGGCGAGCACATGCGCCCTATAGCAAAAAACTTCTCAAAAAAAAAAAAAAAAAAAGCATAAAATGCCCTGCTGGCACATTAAAAATAGTCCCTCTATTGTATTGCAAAAACGAATTTTCTACACGCTTCAGTAAGATATTTAATGGCATTGAACTTAGGGCCCTAATCTACAGAATGAGGATGATAATACCTATCTTAAAGTGCTGTGTTATTATAGGAGATAATATAGGTTAAAGGCCAAGAACAAGCTCTAGTATATAAATAGATATGTAATAAAATGAATAAACAATTGAAAGAATAAATATATATTCAAATGTTTCCATAGGGACAAATTTATTTAAGGCAGGCATTGGACAAAGCTTAGATACATCATAAAAATAAATTTAAATAATAAAACAGACAAAATATTAAGATAGTAAAGACAGGTACAATTAAACAAATTGGAGATCATATAGCCCATATAATAAGATTATAATTAAAATGTTTTTTTAATTGATGATGTTTGCACATCAAGACAGATATATAATCCGAATTTGGTTAATGGTCTAACAGGGACATCTGAACCAGAGTTAGCTCTTGAGGTAAATTAACAACAGATTTAGATATTGGTATATGTATAAAGAGTGGAAAGGGATAAATACTTGCTACTCAGTTTCTCAGGTGGGAAGTACTTAGGTTTCAATAACCAGGAATATCGGCCTGTAATCAGCAAAGATGCGGTTGGACAAACAAATGCAAGAGTAGCTTTTGTTTCATTTTGTTTTGTTTTTCCAGTTTGCTAGAGAGCACGTGTGCTTGCCAGAGAGAGATAATTCCTCTGGGGGATAGCCAT
This sequence comes from Tupaia tana, assembly GCA_026018925.1. Lineage (NCBI taxonomy): Eukaryota > Metazoa > Chordata > Mammalia > Scandentia > Tupaiidae > Tupaia > Tupaia tana. Next base: position 48,562,422 of record JAKSZU010000004.1, on the reverse strand, counting down.
GCTGATCCTTTTGGGATTTGGGGCATGCATGCACACAGGCCCAGTGTGTTGTTCGAGCTTCTGGGTACAGGACTCAAACTACACAGTCAGCCATGTGGGATCCAGCCACCTTAACTACTATACCACTAGCTGGCCTGAAAGTAGGCATTTATTTTCTCCTACTCGATAGACAGAGACAGAGAAACAGAAAGCAAGAAATCACCCGTATGGGGAATGCCCACACCTCAATCCCTTCTTCTCTATTCCCCTCTCAGGATCTTGGGAACACACACACACATGCTCTGAATGAGATTTAAGCTGCCGGGTCCAGGACTTGAACGGTTGACAATATAGGAGTCCAGTGATGTAACCATTACGCCATCTGCTGGTCCCGAGAGTAGGCATTTTAAACAGAAGGAATTTAATACAGAACAGTAATTGCTCAGGTATTCTGAGTGAAAAAGTACGAAAGGAGCACTTTAGTACTTCAGTGATAATAACCACAGACGTTACCACCCTTATGTCTGAAAGAACAGAAGGGATAGTATTAATTACTAGACCCTAGAATTTTGGAAGAGACGTGCCATAGAGCCTGTATTTAGTCTTGTGAAGAGGCACTAATGCTTTACTCCTGACAGTGTCTCTGAGAGGGTGTCAGAGGGCGGGTACAGGAAGCAGAGATGGAAACCGAAGACTGATGCCACCAACTGCTGCTGGAGCATGCTGATGAGAACAGGAAGACGTGAAGAAAGCACCTTCTCCTTCCACCCAGCCTCCAGTCTGCTCGTGCTTCTGGTTGTCAGAACCTAAGCAAAAACCAGGGAGTCTAGAAATCTAGTGTGCAGACTCTCAGCCCTAGAATCACTGAATTTGGTAGGCTCAGACCGAGATACTATAGAAAAATAACTGTCCTACAGTCTTCTCTGCCAACCTTGCTAAACCTTTTTAAGAGAGCACAAGCGAATGATCTTAGTGTGAATTGGGTTAGAGGTCACTGTTCACACAGGCTCTTCAGTCTCGTTTATTCTCTTTTGGAACTGCAAAGCCATGGGTGAGGCACTTTATTCCCACTCCTTTGTCCTTTGTTAAAGTTAAATTTAGTCTATGTGAAAAAGAGAAGGAAATCCTGTGTATTCATTTTCTATGGATAACTAGCAAATTATCACAAAACAAACTTAGTAGCTAGATGAATGTATATTTATTATCTCACAGTTTCTAGGGCCCAGGAGTCCAAGTACAGATAAGCTGAGTCTTGTGCTCAGGAGCTGGTACGTATAAAATCAAGGTGTCTCTCACTCTTTGATTCTCACCTGGGGCTTTAGGTCCTCTTCCAAGCTTGCCCGTGTTGACAGAACTCCATTCTTTGCGATAACAGTTCTAAGGTCCCTGTATTCTTGGTAGCAGTTGACCAGAAACTTTTATCTACAAGCAGCTGCCTCCTTCCGTCAAAGAGGCAGGTCACAGAACAGGTGTTTGCTTTCTTCCAGGTCAGCAGGAACACATCATTGTGACATCTTCTAAGACCAGCTAGAGAGTGTCTCCTTTTAAAGTCCTCTCCTGGTTAGGTCAGGCTCAACCAGGATAAGCTCCCTATGCAAATACTGCTATGTAATCATAGCAATGATGATTCCTCATGATCAAGAGTTCTGTCCACACTCGAGGGTAAGAGATTATAGAGGGTCCATTTGCCAAGTAGTAGGAATCATAGGGGAAATCTTATAATCCTGCCTACCATGTCCCATTACAATCTCAGATAAAATCCTTATCCTTTTTTTTGGAGAGGTTTTTGCTATAGGGCGCGTGCACTCGCCAGACAGAGAGAGACATAGAGACAGAAAGCGAGAAATCACCCCCCCAGGGGGGATGGTCATGCCGCAATTGCTTCTCCTCCATTCTCCTCTCAGGATCTTGGGCACGCATGCACACACACCCGGCGTGAGTTTTAAGCCACCGGGTCCGGGACACGAACCGCAGTCGACCACGTGGGATTCCAGAGACATAGCCATTACGCTAACTGCTGGTTCCCAAAAGTCCTTATTCTCTAAGAAAAACTAAAGATGGAATCCCATGCTTTATCTGATCACGCTATTACTCTACTTTTTTGTTTTCATGTATCTTTTAGAATTATTTATTTAATTAATTAATTTATTTATTTTTAATTTGCTATAGGGCACATGCACTCACCAGAGAAAGAGATGGGGAGAGGGGGAAAGTGAGAAAGCAAGTCTCCAGGTCTGGAACTCAAACAGTGGTTGGCCATGTGGAAGCCCAGCACCTTAACCAACACACCATCTGCTAGCCCTAGTGTTTTGTTTTTTTTATTGTTTTAAAGTGTTACATATTCTTTATTTGATAGTATACATAAACCAGACTAAAATGTTTTTCAATAAGTAAAAGGCAGTGTTTTAGATACAAGAAATTTTAATTAGATTGACAGAGTTATGACCAAATATATAGATAAAATAGAGATCATTACCTATCTTCAGCTCTTGCCTTTAATGTGTTAACACAAATTAAAACACAGGTGAGTCTGCTTGGTTTTGAGAAGTGAAGGGATTTCTCCAGCATTTATATGTTCATATAACCAGTTACATGTAAACCTAAATTTAAAAAAAAAATAAAACTATTGGGACCAGCAGATGGCATAATGGCTACATCACTGGACTCCAATGTAGTCGACCGCGGTTCTAGTCCTCAACCCGGTGGTTTAAACTCACACCGGGTGCATGTGTGTGCGTGCCCAAGATCGTGAGAGGAAAATGGAGGAGAAGGGATTGCAGTGCGGCCATCCCCCCTAGGGGGTGATTTCTTGCTGTCTTTCTGGCAAGCGCACACACCCTATAGCAAAAACCTCTCAAAAAAAAAAAAAAAAAAGAATCTTCAGTAGGTTTTGAGATGGCCTTCACAATGCTTGTAGAAAGATGAGCATCACTAATGGATTACCAATGATATCTTTAGAAAGGGCAAATAGTGACAGCACTGAACTGAAATTACTATCAAAATTTTTAAAACCCAACAATATTCATTTAACCATAAGCCAGTCTTACTTAAAGTAGGACTGTCCAACAAAAATAACCTGTCAGATCATGAATGCATAATCTGCATTCTGCTGTAGGAGATCAATTAAAATATGGTATGCATAAAAAAGATTAGACATTTCTGTTTGGCATTAAAAAGGCAGTGGTCACCTATTACTCATCAGTAGCTTTTTAAAGATAAGCTATCAACTTTGCTCTCTGACTTCTTTTTAATGCCAGCAAAGATCATTTCCAGGGATGTACTTCTTGGAATTCTCCAAATACTCCATCAGTGTCTCCTCTCCCCAGGTAATGCCTTTGGTCTTATTGGCATCTGTGTGAGAGCATCGAGGGACCTGACCTGTCTTCCACCCAAATAGACCATGGAGATTTGGGCTAGTTATGTGCTTGCCTCCCTTCTCCATGGTGTGGCACTGGGCATACTTCTGAGCAAAATCTCCTTGCCTGTCTCAACATCACCCATTTTTAATTCCCTCTTTTGTAACGGTATACTAAGGTTCCCACTCAGAAGTAGACATCCTGCTCTCTCCCCAATGTTTGTTCTTAACTGTTCAAAACTGCTTAGAGAAGAGGAGAGTAGTTAGACTTCTATTATAATGCTATTATATTGAAAAAGAAATAACATCTCTCAATCCCAATCATTTTCCTTCTCTCATTACCCTCAGATAACTAAGTTTGTTAATATTGTATATTAAAAAAGGATCATTCGAATCCTTCTACACCTTCTTCCTGGTTCATTCAGGTACCCATATACTTACACACTTAGACAAATTCTTTAAAAGCACATCACATTATACATTACTCTTTACTTGTGGTTTTCTCTTCAAAACTTCTAGATAACCCACTGGCCAAAAAAGATACCTTGATAAATATCAGAAAATACTTATATCTAAATGATAAAAAGAAAAAATACATGATATATCACACATTGCCTTTCTAGCTACAATGTGCTAGAAGAAAATTTATAGCCTTAAAAGCATATATTACAAAATAAGAAAGGCTGAAAATCAATTATCTAAGTATCCATCTTATTAGCTAGAAAAAGCACAAAAAATTAAACTCAAACTCAGTAGATGAAGGAAATGTTATAGATAATTGCAGAAATGTATAAAATGGAAAACAAATATGACCTAGAGAAAATAAAGTCAATATATAAAGAGGTTAAAAAATCGACTAAAGACTAATCAAGAGCAAGAGAGAATAAAATTCAAGACATTGGCAGCACAAATAAAGCACAATTATGGATATTACACACATTAGCCAGTCAAATGAGGATCTCCTGAAGAACTTTTGGCCTATAAATTTTAAAATGACAAATTCCTAAGGAAAGTCTACCAAAACTGACAGAGAAAAAAAAATAATATTGAAGCATCCTTTGTTTATTAAAGAAGTTGATTCTGTAATTAAAAGTCTCTCCATAGGGAACCAGCAGTTAACGTAATGGCTATGTCGTTGGACTCCCACGTAGTCGACCGTGGTTCACGTCCCAGACCCGGTGGCTTAGAACTCATGCCGGGCGCATGTGTGTGTGTGCCCAAGATCCCAAGAGGAGAATGGAGGAGAAGGGATTGTGGCGTGACCATCCCCCCTGGGGGGTGATTTCGTGCTTTCTGTCTCTATGTCTCTCTCTGTCTGGCTGGCAAGCGCACGCACCCGATAGCAAAAACCTCTCAAAAAAAAAATAAAAATGTCTCTCCATAGCCAAAACAAACAAGATCAAAATGTAAACACACACACTTCACACACAGGCCAAGATCCCATGACCAACAATTTTTTGATTCCAGTGTTACCTAAACTTGTTCAAAGAATACCAAAAAAAAAAAAAAAAAAAAAAAAGCAGTACTTCCTCATTTGTGAATTGCACAAAATCTGAACTCTAAACCTTAGAAGGATATTACAAGGAGGGAAATTTATAGTATAATTTCACATAAACATAGATTATTTTAATCGAAATTAAATATTAGAGCATTAAAGTTATATGAATATATGACAGCACACTATTGCAATTTGATTTTAGGGATTTGATGTCAAAATAATATTTGGAAATCAATCAATTCATCCTGATAACAGACTAAAAAGGAAAAAACCTCGATAGATTCAGAAAAATTGTTTCATAAAATTTAACAATTCATTAGTGAAACCAAAATGTATAAATGTTTAGGTGTGTGTGTACATATATGTGTGTGTGTGTGTGTGCATATATATGTATAGTGTACATATATAAATTAAACCTGTGTGTCTGTGATATTACACAAGGATAGACAAATAGACCAAATAAATAGATAGAAAGCCTGGAAATAGATTTATATGTTTAGGATCCCCTGACTTATTTATACCACCCATCAACACAATGCAGTAAAGAGGGTGGACTTTCTTTTTTTGCGGCTATAAGATGTGTGTGCTTGCCAGAGAAAAATGGAGAGAGAGTAAATGAGATAGCACCTTGTGGAGGATGAGGAGTATGACCCATGCCACAGTCTCTTAATTCTCCTCTCAGGACTTCAGGCACACAGGCACATGTGCCTTGAATGTTTTTCAAACTGCCAGGCCTGAGATTTAAATCATGCAGTCGGCCGTGTAACCAGCCAGCCTAACCACTGTGCCACCTCGCTGGCCCAAGAGGATGGGCTTTCAAAGAAACATCCTGAATAAATTTGGAGAGTCATATGGAAAAAAATGAACTACAGTTTCTCCTGCCAAACACAAAAATCAATTTCTATATGAGTCATCAACTTAAATGTGAGAGATCAGATAATAAAATTTCAAGATTAAGATGTCAAAGAAGAGCATTTTTATAATCTTAGGATAGCAAAGATCTATTAAAAGGACAAAAAAACACGCTAGCTATAAATAGCTATAAATTAACTAACTATAAAGAAATTACTAGCTATGGGACCAGCAGTTAGCATAATGGCTATGTCGCTGGACTCCCATGTAGTCTACCACGATTCAAGTCCCGGACCCAGTGGCTTAAACTCAAGACAGGCGCATATGCATGTGTGCTCAAGATCCCGAGAGGAGAATGGAGGAGAAGGGACTGTGGCATAGCCATCCCTCCTGGGGGGTGATTTCTCGCTTTCTGTCTGTCTCTCTCTGTCTTTCTGGCAAACACATGCTACCTATAGCAGAAACCTCTCCAAAAAAGAAAAAGAAAGAAATTACTAGCTATAAAAAATTGATACATTGAACTCATTAAAATTAATACCATCCTGGGACCAGCAGTTGGCATAATGGCTATGTCGCTAGACTCCCATGTAGTCGCCCACGGTTCAAGTCCTGGACCCAGTGGCTTAAATTCATGACAGGCACGTGTGCGTGCGTGCCCAAGATCCTGGGAGGAGAATGAAGGAGAAGGGATTGCAGCATGGCCATCCCCCCGGGGGTGATTTCTCGCTTTCTCTCTGGCTCTCTGGGAAACACACACGCCCTATAACAACAATCTCTCAAAAAAATAAAAAAAACTAATACCATCCTATCAAGATGATATAATATCATGTAAGTAGGTATAATACCTATACACTTAAATACAGTATGTATTTATGACATTTATAAATAACATACTATGGAGAAATTTGAACCCTTATACACTATTGGTAAGACTATGAAATGGTATAAACACCATGGAAAGTATTATGGAGATTTCTGAAATATTAAAAATAGAACTACCATAAGACCCAGAAATTCCACACCTAAGTATATATCCAAAATAAAGGGACTCAGGATTTCAAAGAGATATCTGCACTCCCAATTGCTTTGTGACATGATTTATAGCAGTCAACACGTAGAAACAACCAAAATAGTTATCAAAAATTAAATTGATAGAGAAAAGGTGATATAGTCAAACAATGGAATATTATTTCAGATTTTTTTAAAAAAGCAAATTCTATTATATGCAAAATTTATGAATCTGAAGGACATGTTGGTAAGCGAAATAATCTAGTTACAGAGGGACACACACTGCACGATGGCACTTTTATGAGAAATCTAAAACCTTCAGACTCAGAAGCAGAGAATAGAAAGATGGTTGCCAGGGCCTGGGGAGAAAGAGGGAGATGGTCAATGAGCAATGGGTGCAAGTTTCAGTATGCAAGATGAATAAGGTCTAGAGCCCTGCTGTACATCATGCCTGTGGTTAATGATACTGTATCGCACACTTAAAAATGTGCTGACAGTAGGCCAAACTAGTGGTGCAGTTGGCAGCAAACTGAACCGCAGAGCCAGAAATCACACAGCCAGATGTGGGTTCAGCTCCCTGGGTCGGCTTGAAAACACACCAGGTGTGAGTGCAAGAACCAGAGACCCTGAATGAGCTGGAGCACTGGGGAAAGGTAATCATGGCGAGAGGAGAGCCTGTCAAGGCTTCTCTTTCTCTCTCTCTCTCTCTCTCTCTCTCTCATGCACATGCACACACATGAATACATACACATAAAAAATGTGTCAAGTGTAGACTTCATTTTAAATATACTTACCACAATATGACATTACAAAAAGCTTGAACAGGAGCAAGCAAAGATATGAAAATGGCTAAAAAGGTGAAAAGATACCCTATCTTATTTTTTATAAGCAAAACAGATTAACTGATTAATAAATTAATAAATTCTCACCTGAGTGAGGCTTCTATAATGTTCATATATTCTATATCTTAATCTGGGTGATGGTTACAGAGGGCTTCACATTTTAAATGTGTCCAACTCTGCAGTTAAGGCTTTGTACTTTTCTGAATGCGTGCAGAAAATTCAATAAAGAAAGGGAGGGGACATCTTCTGATGACTACTTTTAATATTAATGATAGGCTAGTATTTACTTAAACATCTATCCATTCTTCTTTTACATTTGAATTCATACATATGAACTTTTCCTGGGGTTTTTCATCTTCGCCCATTTCTTTTCCTCCCCTTTCATTAAGTAATTGGGTTAACTGTAAGATCTATAAAGATAACAACAAAATCTGCATTTATTGAATAGTACAGCAGTAGTACATCATAAATCAACGATATCTGCTACTTCATTTTTCTAAGACAGTACACACATCTAACAGAGGTCTACGGAATGGTTCATAAAAGCAGCTGACCAATTATTTTCTCCATAAATATAAAAGAATTATAAAGAATCTCATACTAAAAAGTCTGTTTAAAAGTATGGTGGAAGATGAACTTACTAGGGCTGTATGAAAGTCAAACAAAAAAAAATTTTTTTGAGAGAGGTTTTCGCTATAGGGCGCGTGCACTTGCCAGACAGACAGAGAGAGACAGAGAGACAGAAAGTGAGAAATCACCCCCCAGGGGGAATGGCCACACCACAATCCCTTCTCCTCCATACTCCTCTCGGGATCTTGGGCACGCACACACACGCGCCCGGCGTGAGTTTTAAGCCACCAGGTCCGGGACGCGAACCACGGTCGACTACGTGGGAGTCCAGTGACATAGACATTTCGCTAACTGCTGGTTCCCAACAAAAAAATGTTTGATACAATATGAAACATTTCTATTCAACATATACTAATTGATTTGATTTTTCAGTGTTGGCTTCTTGAGCTTCCATTATGGAGAGTAGGTGTGATAAAATTTTTGGACTTATTTTTTAAATCAATGTAGACCCTTTCTGACGTAATTGTTTATAACACTTTGATCCTAAGGCATCCTTCCGTGTAAGGGCTGCCAGGAGTTGACTACACTAGAGCATCACTTCCTAAGCATTTGCCAGAAAATTGTGAAGAGGCTCCAGTGGGTTTCTATGGCTTAACACAACAGAGTTTAATATTTTATAAATTGAAAGTGTTCTTGATATTCCCCTTTTCTTGTTTAAGTGAAGGAGTTTTTAAGGAAAATTGCTTAAATATATTAATAATTTCTACTATATTTCTAATTCATCTTTTGCTTCTATCTTTATTATGTCTTTGCAAAATTGTCTCAGTATGGACATCACCATACTCCTGATCTGAATTTTCCTAATTAAATATATATTGTGCCAAAAGAAAATATACAGAAGCATACTATTTATTTTTCATCATTAACATATTTTGGTGTGTATACATGCCATATATACATATATGTGTGTATATGTGTATATATATATATGTATATATGTGTGTATGTGTGTGTGTGTGTGTATATATATATTTGTATATATGTACATGTTATTAAAATAACAAAAATCACAGACGTATATCCACCACCCAAACTATGACATCCCCTAGTATCTTCCAATTAAATAGCCTCGTGTTCCCCAGAATTGTCAGCACAATTTAGATTTTTGTGGTTTTCATTTTTCTAGATCTCCTAACTGTCAGTGTATTTCTCAATTAGTATATTTTAAAATATGCATGTTTTCAAATTAAAATATATGGCATAACATGTAATTTAGAGTCTATTTCACTCAGCATCGTGGTTTTTGATTCATTTAAATCTATAGCTCTCATTTTTCACTGTTGTAAATAACCCATTATGTGAGCATTGTAATATGTATTTATTTGTCATGTTATAAATGAATGTCTGAGGCATTTGCAGCACACAGGTAATGCAGAGTAGATCTCAACATTAAAAGATAATGCCCAATCAATTTACAGAATACTTTTAACTCTTGCCAGAAAGACCTAAGTTCTTTACTACTCATCTTCCCCAATACTTGTTATCATAGATATTTTAATTTTTGCTTGCCACTTGGATATAAAAAATATATAAAGATGGATGTCATTTGCAATGATTTGATCACAGATGATTTTGAATTTTTCAATATATTTACTAATGAATCATTTTCTCTGAAATTCTTCGGTATAACTTTTGTTTATTTTCTATTGAGTTATTTTTGATCTGTAATTTTTATTTCATCACAGTATCTTTTCTTGGTTATATACATTTTTTTTTTTTAATTTGCCAGAGGGCACTTTCACTCACCAAAATTAGACAGAAAGAGGGAGAAAGCACCTCCCCCAAAGAAATGGTCACACGGCATCCCTTCTCCTCTGTGTCTACTCTTTTCAGAATTTTGGGCACACGCACACATGTGGCCAGCGTGTTTTCCAAGCCTCCAGGTCCAGGACTCAAATGCTCAATTGACCATGTGGGATCAAGTTCCATTAATACACTCACCAGAGAAAGAAAAAGAGAAAGAGAAGAAGGGAGAAAGCACTCCCCACAGAGAACAGGCACACTGCAACTCCTTAACTTCAATCTCTCTCCTTTCAGAACTCTGTGCATGCATGCACACATGCCCTGTGTGTTTCTTAAGCTGAGTCCAGGACTCGAACTATATAGTAAGCCACATGGGATCCAACTGCTCCAACCACCTGGCCAAGGAGCCAATATGGATGCTAAATTTCATCAAATGTTTTAAACTATAGAGAAGATAAAAAACACTTTTTATCTTTTAATTTGTTTGGTTTGGGGTTTTTGTTTGTTTTTTGTTTTCCAGAAAGCATGTATGCTTGCGAGAGACAGGGAGAGAAAGGAAGAAAGCATCCCACCCCCAGTGAGAAGTGGTCATGTTGTACTCCCTTTTCCTCCATTTCTTCATTCTGTCGAGATTGGGGGCACACATACACATGCATCTGGCATGTTTTACAAACTGCTAGGTCAGTACTCAAATCCCACAGTCAGCCATGTGGCATCTGACTCCCTTAACCACCAGGCCACAGGGCCAGCTCTATCTTTTAATCTTTCAACAAGCAAATAATATAGAAAATGCAATGTTAAATCAAAGTTGCTTTACAGATTGTGATGTTTTCTATATTGCTGTGTTCTGTACCCTTATATTTTATTTATTTTATAAATATAATTTTCCTTTCCTTTGCTTGGTTTAGAATCAAGATTTTAATAGCCTCATAAATTGAGCCAGATATATTCTTATTTTTATTCTGTAAGAAACTTTTTAAATATATAGCAAAAAATGACATAATTTGTTTGTAGAAACATCTCTGAGAAATGTTTTGTGATCTCTTTCTGAATATACTGTTAGCTAATTCAAGTTCTTTAATCTTTATAGGTTTGTTCCATGTTTCTCTTTCATCCTGTGTTGCTTTGGGTTAAGTCACTTTCCTGGAAGTTTCTCCACTCTGTTTTCAGGTAGATTGAAATTCATTCGTTTATGATCTGTTACCATCTTTTACATCTCTGCTGTGTCTATTAGTTACATTCTTCACACTGTACTATACAGTATTCTCATTCTCATTCTCGGTGCTCAGTCCTGTAAAAAGGTATGATTGCTTTATAAATGCTTAATCATGGTTTTGAATTAGTTGCTCTTTTCTATTTTATGTTTGATTTGCATTTTATTAACTTCTGCTTACACATTTATCATATCCTGTTGAGTGATATTCTGTTGAGTATGCAATTTTTCCCTCTCTCTCCTCTCATGAAAGAAATAAACCATGCTGTACACTGTAAAGATGTACAGTGATTAATGTAAACTAAGAAAACTTTTAAAGAATTCCAATTTTTAAATCACGGTAATTGTTTTTTACTTTATTACAAGCTCAGTCACTCATTTAAATATAAGCATGTTAAAATTTATCCAGGATCAAATGGCATTAAAGAAGAAATTTTATTATTATTATTTTAGAATATTTAATAAATTATAAAGCTACATAGCAGTGGATTCTAGTATACAAATTGACTATTTCTCAGATTCATTCATTTTAAATAATTTAAGAGAGAACATTCTAATGCCCAAAGCCAAAATGAGAAATGACCAGAATGTAAACTATTTTCCCCATATTATACTATTAATAACTTGAACTTTTTCCTTCTACACTTGACTTCACATCCTCATACAGAATTAAGAGGCATGTGATTTCTCAAGTGCTATCCTAATACAATCTGCTTTTAAAGCTCATTAAAATTAAGTTAATTTTGGATCTCTTTAAATGTTATTTCTTTCAAAGCTCAGTAATTAGAAATTGCTTTCTATCTACCTAGTAGCCATCATAAATATTATTTAATAATTGATGTATATTTTATATGTATATATGTATACATATAAACATGTGCATAGGTATATGATTTCAACATTATTTGAAATAATGGAAATAAATCATTCATCTTGGTCATGTTAAATTCTGTTTACAAAATTACTAATGATAAATAGAAAACAAGTTAATACTCTCCTTATCTGTTCTCTTTCTTTCTCTGAAATACTTTCAGACTTGCTCTTGAGATAAGCTTATTCAACTTAAAACCCTGAATGTAGCAAAGTTGGCAATGGCTGACTGGAACTCCACGGAGGGGATTACATGACTTTCTTTGCAGTTAACAATGCCCCTCTCCTAGGACTGTACATAAGTGCACATAATCACTCATAAGCCCAAAGAGAAACTCTGCCCTGACTCTAACTCCACATGGATAAAGGCAGAAGCAAATTGTTCTGCCTTTTAGAAACTCGAGGTCATCAAATCATCACTCCATTGAATGAGATTTGAAATAAAAATGTGAACAAAATTAAACAAAAATAACAAGATAAACAAACTGTTACATAAGCCCAAGAGCACTTCAATTTATATGAAGTAATCAGTGATTGGCATCTTTATAATTATCAGATTAGAGGATACTTTTCTTAAAAAGCCATTTTACATTAGATGATTAGGTGATTTTCCATTTTCTGGAGTAAAATCAAGCTCTCTACTAGAGTTGGCACAAGAAGGTTTGATTTAGTACAAAGAGTCTTTTGGGTGTTAAATTGCTTATTTTTAACTCTCTCCTGACCTATGTCATCCTGACCATGTGTCACAGTGACATGGAGATTTTAAAAAAATCACATGCTACACATGTCATATCTAAGGACATTTTCAAATGCTAACTTACGTATTGCCATCATTCTAAGATGTTATTATGTTTTACACAATATCAAAATACCAATTGTAGATAGCAAAATAATATACACATACCACTCAAAAGGATAAATCTTTGCAATAGAGCAAACCCTTCAGAAAACAAATTCTTTTTAAAATGTACTTTCATAAAAGATGTAATGATTTATCATAGTTTAATGAAAACATAGTATACAGATAGTCATCATTAAATTTTGAGAAAAGAGTCCCAGTTTTATTATATCAACAAAAAATTTAAATATCGGAACCAGCAGTTGGCATAATGGCTAGGTCGCTGGAATCCCATGTAGTCGACCGCAGTTCTAGTCCCAACCCCAGTGGCTTAAACTCACACTGGGTGTGTGTGCATACGTGCCCAAGATCCTGAGAGGAGAATGGAGGAGAAGGGATTATGGCATGGTCATCCCCCCGGGGAGTGATTTCTCACTTTCTGTCTCTCTGTCTCTGTCTCTCTGGCGAGTGCACACACCCTATAGCAAAAAAAAACTCTTAAAAAATTTAAATATCTTACTTTAAATCATGTTATAAATATTACTATATTTTGTGGTGTAACTTTAAAAATTCCCTACATAGCAAGCTGCTCATTATAAAATTAGAATTTCTGAGAGCTAAATAATTCTTATTAATGATCTTGCATTACTCCTGTACATTGTAGATGGGACAACTAAGGTCTGTGAGCACTAATGTAATTTGACCAAAGTAGCACACTTACAAAGTGACAAAGTCAGAAGTAACATCCCATTTTCTTTGTTTCCCATATCAAAACTTTACTGCAAAATGATTGGAAGAGAAATCCTGTATTCTCATATTGTCATAATAGCAAAGGAATTACATAACATTATTACAGAGGAAATTCTGTAGAATGTGAGTACAGTTCATTGTATTCTAGGTCATATTTTGGCCTTTTGACATAAAACTTAACCACAAGATAAAATTATCTTTACCGTGAAATTGAAGTGTAATTGTTTAGCATGTACTCTGAGAGAAGCAGCACGACAAACCTCATGGCAGATTGCAATCAGGAACATTCACTGTAGACAAGGCATTCATGCTAAAATACAAAACCCAAGTCAGTTGATTACTGCTACAGATTTGTTCTGACATGATGATTAGCAATACACTTTTCCTAAAATATTTTCTCAAAAGTAAAATGAGTAAAATACATGCATGTGATTAGCACCGCATTGTCTACTGAATTGGACTGGGCAACATTGTGACCACACAATTATTTCTTTGAAGTGTAAGCTGTTACTAAAAATTTTAACTACAATTTATGCTGATGAGTGGTTTGGGGCATTTGAAAACATATATGGGATCTGCAGAGGACATGCAGAATTAATTGTAGACAGTAAAAATTCTAGAAGTCACATTTATCCCCACATACTGGCCACTTAAATACTCGCCACCTCATTAAAATATCTTTGTGTACTAACATCAACAAAACAAGGAAAAGGAGAGAATGTTAAAAGAACTGATTTTCTAAGAAATAGTGCAGACATAGAATATACTAATACTAGGAAACAGAATAATAAAGAACATACTAAAAGAGAACATACATTTGGAGATATAACCTGATGTCGATTTCATTCCAATTACATCGTATTTGGAAAGTAAAAGGTAAAAAAGCCATGTCATCACCATAGCTGCTTATTTGACTGCATTGGTGAAAATTTGCTATGATGGCTTGGGAGCAATTTTTCTAATCTCCTCTTTATCCCTAAACAATGTATGAAATGATATCACTAAACCATAATTCAGTATCATAAATACAGTAAGAGGAGTACCTAGAATTATCTGCTACATTTCAACTGTCATTAATGTGACTCTGTTACCCTAAGAGAATATGTTTGCAGGAAATAACACCAGTGTGAAATCAGTATTTCTAAAGTGATAATTAAAATACATTTTCATTTCATATCTAGGGGATTTTGCAATTCAAAGTGTCCTGCATGTATTCTTTGCACATTTACGCTCTGTTCACTCTTATTTTTACTTCTAACAACTCTGCCAAGCGCCAGATGCACATTAAATGTATTAAAATGGGTGATTCACAAATGTCAGCTTTCCTTATCACTAAAGAGTAGTACCGTGTTTTCCCTTACAAGTCTTAAAATAGCATCTTAACCTCTATACATTTCTCCTCGAGATCTTTTGTACTTTTATGGAAAACTATTTTTGGGTTTCCAAGTGAGTTTCCCAGTGATGAATACTATTTGGGAGAAAAATGTGTTAATAATCGCATTTCAATTTTTGTTTTTAAGTGTTATATATTGAAACAAATATTTAGAAAACATTTACAGAGACGTTAGTTTCTTGGAGTTTGAGAAAGGTGGAAAGCTTTGAGAATAAAATGTCAAAGATGAACAAAAGCTTATTTTTCAGTCTTGTGTTTTATGCTGACACATGTCAAGAAGAGTTATTTTCTGGCTTTTCAAATACTTCAGCAAACATTAGATCATACAGGTCTAATTTTCCTAATTAATCCTAGAGCAATTTCTACCATATCACATCATATTACAATATTGGTCTTCAAAAAATTAATGGAAAAGATGAATATTTTGAAATAAACTATTCATGGAACTTTTTATAGTATGTTTTATTTTCTTTTAATTTCTTTTATACATTCAATTACTATACATAAGTTAGGCTGAAAAGTTAATTTTCCGGGACGAGCAGTTGGCATAATGGCTATGTCACTGGAATCCCATGCAGTCGACTGCAGTTCGAGTCCCAGACCCAGTGGCTTAAACTCACGCTGGGCGCATGTACATGCATGCCCAAGATCCTGAGAGGAGAATGGAGGAGAAGGGATTGTGGCATGGTCATTCCCCCTCGGGGGTGATTTCTCACTTTCTGTCCCTCTGTCTCTATCATTCTGGCAAACGCACGCACCCTAGAGCAAAAAAAAAAAAAAATCTAAAAAATAAAAAGAAAGAAAGAAAAGTTAATTTTCCAACATGAACACATTTTACATCAGTCCAGTTATGGATACTATACACGTTATCAACAACTAATAATAATCCATTTCTGTGTCCCATAAATATTTTCCTCTCTATTTTTCTCCTTAATTTACACCAAAATGGACTCATACTTTAATTTCATTTCTCCACCAACTTTTTGAAGTACTCTTGTATACTGCTCAATCAAAATTATTTCAGAATCAGCTGTAAGTTTTAGTTACTCCTGAGGTTGCATAAAGTTCAAAAAATTAAAAAACCATTTTTTTCTAGAAATATAGGAAAAAAGAGCTGTTATATGGCTGTAGACGTGGAGTCTTCTTGCCACACACTCATATATAGTAAGTGCAAATTTGTGCATGCAGAAAATGGATTAGTGGATATATTTTGAAGATTATATACTCAACTCATTAAGTTATGGAATATTAAGGCAAGGATGCAGTATTCTAAATGAATCCAACTTTGTTCTGTTTTCTTACTCAGCCTCCCAGCTTGCTGCCATATTTTGTACTCAGAATTGTTAAGGATTAAAACTTTTCAATGCCCAAAACTTGACATGTGTATCTTGCCTCAGAAACTTAGAATATATTCAATCCCACAAGAACTTATACCGTAAAAGGGAGAGTAGTAAAGAAATGAGGTGACAAGGGTAATCAGTCAAATCATGAAAATCATTGTAATCACGGTATCAATAAATGTATCACTTTACCCTCAGCTTCAAGATTTTAAGTGTGGGAGTGATACCAGATTCACATAGAAGAGCTATTCAAATTTTGATGTAGAACAGACATTTACAGAGAACAAATGTATGGGAAGGAGATGAATAAAAAACTGTGTAGCTTCTGCTCAGCAGGAAGCCTCCTGCAAGGGAAGGCAGTGGGTGAAAATAGTTTGAGACAGTTCTTCACAAGACTACCATCTTGCTATATAAGGGCTCTTCAAACAGTTCATGGAAAATGCATATTAGGAAAAAACAAGGCATGGATTTCACATTTTGGAGAGCACCTAAATAAACTTGTATTATAATTTCATTTTTTTTCTATAAATTTGTTGAAGTCCCCATTGTATTACAGAAATGATCATAAAACATTAGTTAAGACTTGGGTTGGACTGAAAATAAAAGAAAGAAAAACTCAATCTAATCAGAAACTGTGCAAAAGGTATGAGAGATATTTCATCAAAGAGAGCACACAGATGACCACTAAATGCCAGAAGATGCT
Source organism: Tupaia tana (assembly GCA_026018925.1). Lineage (NCBI taxonomy): Eukaryota > Metazoa > Chordata > Mammalia > Scandentia > Tupaiidae > Tupaia > Tupaia tana. The sequence continues at coordinate 48,545,408 of JAKSZU010000004.1, read as the reverse complement.
CAACATCATTAGTCATTAGGAAAATATAAATTAAAATCTGAAAGAGCTATACAGTCATGTGTTACTTTAACCAGGGGCATACTTTGGGGGAGGGGAATGTCATTAGGTGATTTTTGCCATTGCATGAACATGATAAAGTGTACTTACACAAACCTAGATGATATAGCCTACTACGCAACCAGGCTAAATGGTATAACCTATTGCCCTACCCTCACAAATGCTGTTTGTCATTCACTGAAATGTCATTATGAGGATGATCACTGAAATTACACACCTACTGAAATTGCTAATATTAAAAGCCATTGATACATTAGAAAGGCATAATAACTACATGTGTGTATGCACCTAATAATGACAGCTTTAAAATAGATAAAGCAAACCGCAAACCTTGCAGAACTAAAGTGAAATAGACAGTAACAATTACAGTTGGAAATGTTAATACTCTTACCTTAGTAATTAATAAAATGTGTGTGTGTGTGTGTGTGTAAGTATATAGAAAACCTGAAAAATCTTGCCCAAATTTCGGTTTTGCTAACCCTGATGAGAAACATAGAAGGAAGAAAATTTGGGGAACTGTTGGGTTTAGCCAAGATGACACATTACAAAACTCTCTAATTAACAAGATGGCTGCTAAAAGCAACAATTAAACAATCTTGGGGATCAGTCTTTAGAAGCTATATAAACTTAATTAAATTTCAGAATATTTTCTTGGAGAAGGGAAAATGAGTTTATTAACCAATTCTGGTCAAATATTGGCCAAGTATTTGACTTCTAAATTTATTTATAGTCTTTCTTATAACTGTTTCCAAAATATGCAGTGGAGACTCCAATTTTCTGAGAATATGATAATCTTGATACTTGATACTGAAGATGATATAAGTTAATACATCAGAGTTTTTCCTTCAATGTAGAAGCCAGCCATAATTTTGAGAAAAAAATTAAAAAGGGAGACTTAATGAAACATGTAGCAAGTCACACTGCTGCTACTGATCTTCAGGCCTTAATAGTCTCATTCTAGATTTCCTACTCTTTAAATTAGGCTGGCTCTAAATATTTGCCTAATAAGATAGAGCTTTACCCCAGAAGAATATCTAAAAATCCCTTAGTTGCACTGTCTTTATTGGACTATGGCTGCTTCAGTTGTCAATTTGTTACTATTAGTGATAAAAACACCAAGAATTCCATGGTTTCCAGATTAAGCACCCTGCCCAGAGTATAGTAGAAGCCCAACATTTTTATGATTATCACATTGGATTACTTGCACCAGTCCTTATTGTTCTGCTCACTTTTGATATGAGGAGCGCAAAGTGGCCAAGTGAGAGCTGAAGCACCAAGTTCAGTGACCCCCTTAGTGTTCCTGAAAGAAATATTCCTTATCTGGAAACCAGATCTCTAATTTGGTTGTTGTTGCAGAATAGTAAGCATAAATTATATAAATAGCACCCTTGAAGATGGCAAGAAGGCCAATCATACTTCCAGTTCTTGATTTCAGGCCAGTGTATTTTACCCACAGGGAACACTAAGCTGTACTAAGGTCGTTGGTACACACTTAGGCCACATCCTGAAGGACAGCATCTCAATCTCACAGGCTATTGACCAAGAGATGAAATATTAGCTAAAATTTTAATAAGCCAGTCAACTGTTTTAGCAGGACAATTACTAGGATTTTTGCTTTTTATTAAGGCTTCTGAGCACGCATACTGCTTGATCATCATTTCCATATGGCATAATGTCATGACTGTCCCGAGAAGCTCTTTAGAAGAACAAAGGCAATTGAAGTCTCTGGAGATTAGAACTTTTATTATAATCTTACACAAAAGACAATGAGTATGTATTTTTGTCCCTGCCATAGTAAGTTGCCTGGTAATTGAAAATATATTCATCCCTTCAGTAATTATACACTAACTACCAAAGAGTTTTGTGAGTACATTCTAGTAAACATACTGCACTTGACATAGCAACTACAATGGAGGTAATTGTGGGGTTGCTGGGAAAGTCATGATGCATTTTGCACAGAAAAACATAGACAAATATATCATGACTTTCTCAATGACCTAATATATGGCTAACTTTACAATAATTTACTATCATTTCCCATAACCAAATTTGGTTTTGTGGGAACCACACCAATAAAATTATATGGAATGAGAAGGGATCTACCTATTTTCATCATCATCACAGTGGTCAAGGCATCTATAGAGCAAGGCAAAGATTTACATAATAACCTTACTGCCCACTTTGGTAGGTATCTTGGCCTTAATTCTGCTGGCTAAGTGCCACTATGTGGTCTTTACCATTTTGGAATCATCATCCTTATTGATATTAGAGAGTCCAGTTCCATAGCAGCAGCCTATCCACATTTACACTAATCTTTTCACAGATGCTTCATGTCCATATTACCAGAACATTTTATACAGCCTTTATGAACAGTCAGATGGTCATTCTCAGGTCTTACTAGGTAAATGGATTCCAAAATACCTATTTCCTTGAATCTGCATTCCCTTCCTTAGTACTCTGCTAAAAAATATCCCATCATTGGGGGCCAGCAGGTGGCGTGGTGGTTAAGGCTCTGGACATTCCCACATGGCCAACCATGGTTCTAGTCCCAGACCTGGTAGCTTGCTTTCTCACTTTCTCTCTCTCTCTCTCTCTCTCTCTCTCTCTCTGGTAAATTAAAATAAATGAATGAATAAATAAAATTAAATAAATCTTTATAAAAAATCCCATCATCTTCTCCCAATTTATTGTTGGATGTCATTGTGCCTAAGTTTGATGAAGACATACTAATGGATTATTAGGATCAACACAAGATATTATGGCCAGATATTAAAACCTGGTTCATGAGTGAAGACCCCTCTGGAAAAGCCTCCCATCCCCACCCAGCTTATACCTTTCCCCATGTTATCTAACACTCTGAAGATCCACTTTAACATACTCGCTGCTTTCTGTAGGAACATACTAGTGAGGTCCTGCAGTTCTTTCGTGTGAACGATTTCCTCCTGAGGCAGGCACTTTACTTCTCCACTTGGGCTTTGCTAAGACCCAATCTCAGTTTATAACCTGAAAGAAATGAAAAACAATGAAGGTAAATGTTTAGGAAGACAAATGTCACCTCAAAATTCATCTGAGGCATCTCTCCAAGCTTCTCATTTCTGGAAGGGGAAAGAGGGTTGCTTGTACTTGCTTAACATCTTCAGGGAAAGTTGGAAATTCGAAATATTCAGATTCATTGACTGAAATATCTGGGTTCAGGGTCCTATTATTTTTCTATCAGTTCCCTGACTTTGATATACAAATCTCTTTGAAGCTGTGTATTCAATCCCTTTTGAAGCTCCCTCACCCTGAAAACTAGATTCGAGGCCTGGTTATTAGCACAATTTGCCCTTTGTTATGGGTGATGAAAATCTCTTTAAAAGTTGTCATAGAGGCCCTTTGGTTTTCACAACATATCCTCTGTTGACAATGGACTGCCTGAGCCTGTCATTTATTTATCAAGACGTCTGATAAGAGTTAACAGAAACCAATCCTCTTCACAACGACAGTTCTTAAAATGATCATAGGCCCATGTGGTTTCTTTTTTAAGGTGGAGAGGGAAAGGGGTATTTTTTTTTTTTTTGAGTTTTTTGCTATAGGGCGCGTGCGCTCACCAGAAAGACAGAGAGAGACAGAGAGACAGAAAGCGAGAAATCACCCCTCAGGGGGATAGACACGTCGCAATCCCCTCTCCTCCATTCTCCTCTCAGGATCCTGGGCATGCACGCACATGCGCTCAGCGTGAGTTTAAGTCACCGGGTCCGGGACTTGAACCGCGGTCGACTACATGGGAGTCCAGCGACATAGCCATTATGCCAACTGCTTGTCCCAAGGAAAGGGGTATTTTTGACAGCATCTAACTGTCACGATCCTCATATGCCAGCCTCTCATTAGCTAAGTTTACCAACACACACACTACCACATCTTACCTGTTTAGACTGATCCAGGAACTGAACCCAGGCCTCCTATGTGGTCCCAGTCTTGCACAGTGGTACCCTACCACTTGTGGAACCAGAGCAGTGACCCTTGCGGTTCTTAAATAAAACCACAACAATTCTGTATTCTACCATTTCTCCTTCTTCCTATAGCTCATACTAATTAACCACATGTAAAGCCTGATGCATTACATGCAAGGTGTTAACATTCAATCCCATTACCAATTGTATTATCCAAGGTTCGACAGAAAACTGAAACTGAAGCAGTTTTGTGCTGCTATTTTATTAGGTAACCCCAATGAAGGGAGAAAGAATGAGAGACAAAAGAAGAAAGCACAGAAGACTATTAATAAGCTGGTCTACGTGTGAATGATTGCTCAATCTACCTAGATCATCTTTCAGGAAGGATGCTTGTTATTTAGATTTCAGAAAGCTTTCTGGGGGTGAGGCTTGGGTGTATATTGAGAAAGAGGGTAAATATTTATCTACCAGTTCATTTATCTCATCTGTCAAAAGATTGCCCCATGGAGCATTAAGTCTCCCGCACATCTAGGTTGTCCATATGTGTGAACCCAGTGAGATCTGCGGCATCTCACACCTCGGTAGCAGCAGGAAAGCCACAGGACAGGAGGTGAGAAACAGTCAGCAGGAACTGAGGCAAGCCACTGTCAGCTTGCACCTGCTTTCACTGCTGGATGACACAACAGGCAAGTGAGTTGAAGAGGCTCTGAAGTAGCACATAAAAACATACCCCATGTGCTATCAAGGAATCATTTTGATATGAGGCTTTCTCTCTTTGGTCATGAAATGGTCTTCGACAGTAGACTGGTTGCTAAGCTGAATGATTAAAAGGACTAAATCATAAGAGTTTGAGTTTATGTTTGAAATAAAAGGGAAATTGCTTTTAGGTGTGATGTTTTAAAAAGATGAGTAACTTGTTTTTGCTTGGCCACTCTTAGAATGAAGCAACACAATTGCTGTCATCTGCCACCTGCCTCATGGCACCAAGGACCATCTCCAGGCCCACAGGAAACAACAGGTCAAGCATATGTCTGGGAGTTCATAACATGTGTCCACGCTGCTTCAGTTGCAGTGGATGCATGGAGGTTTTCCTCCTTTTCTGACTGGAGAAACTGGACCCAGTTTTCTGAAAGACTTATTGGTTATCAGAATAACTTTACCCATAGATACTCCTTCATCAGGTGGTTCCACACTGCTTGAAATGATCAAAAAACTATAACATTTAATTACCCTCTTTCGCTGAAGATCTTCCCTTTTATTCCTTATTTGATCTCAAGAAGATATGAAGCAAAACAAAGTTTGCTGGAGCCAGCAGGTGGTGTAGGGGTGGAGGAGCTGGACTTTCACATGGCTGACCATGATTCAAGTCCCAGATCTGGCAGCTTGCTTTCTCTCTCTCTCTCTCATGAGTGCATGTGCCCTATAGCAAATTTTAAAATGATAATATTTATAAATTAAATTAAATCAATAATTCTAAGTAGTCTACTTGGCTTAATTCATATTCTATCTTGTGAAATACCAGTTATTTAGGGAAGAAGATGGAGTTTCAAACTTACAGACATATAAAATGAGGGTTAATCAGAATGATGTTGGTAGGTAACTCTCAATATCTCTTAAATGCAATTACATTTAAAAAGAAAAATTCTTTCAACACACTAATTGGGAGTTTACATGAAATCATTTGAAGCTCAGAGTGAGATATGTGTAAGCCTTCATATATATGGATATCTACATTGGAGTCTTTTTAGCAATTGAGTCTTATAAATAACGTAATGTACATATTTTCTATTACTTTCCATACTCTTCCTCTTAATAGCTGTATGACTTTAGGCAAGTTAAGGAATGCTCTTGGTCTCCTTATCTTCTGTAAAATGGAGCTTTAAATAATATCTCTTAGGTAGGTTCCTGATACAGATGAAGGGTTTTAGTGCGGTGACTGACACACCATGTTAGTATTTAACTCAGTCAATAAGGATGTTGATGCCACTGTTGTCCATGCAAACAGGACACTGCCTGCTTTTATAGTCACATAGTCACATGGGAAGACCTTGGGGTCCATTGATATAACTGATTAGAGATACAACTATTTTTTCTTATTTTCTCAATAACATTATATTTTTATTATATTAGAAACTTTGTCTCACTCATTTTAAATATAGTTCTGTAGATGCACATTTTTAAAAAAAAGCATATAGATATGTGAATCTATACTAAAAATGTGTTGCTCATTTCTTTCCACTCCAGGTTCCACACATGTGCATCCACAAGTGTGGGAAACTTCATGCCCTGTAGGAGAATCCTTTGACAAATGGGACATGAAAGCTTGAGTTGAGTAATGAACACAAATAGGACATGAATGATGTAAGAATTCTAAGGGTATGTTTAAGGTCTGAGAATTCATTTGAAACAAAATGGAGCCAGATGGTGGCACAGCAGTGAAACACGATGCTCTGTGAGGCAGACCCACAGGGCATGGTCACCTGTTGGTGCCCTGAGACCTCCCTTGAGTCCAGCAGGCATATGTACACCTAGTTCTGGGGCTAGCTGAAGACTGGGAGTACATCACAGCGTTAGGAACTCAGTTAGATATACTGAATCTTTGTCTCTTTCTCATCCAATAAATAAACGAAATAAAGTGACAGGATTATACTAATGTCAGAATGGAAATAACCAACATTTCTTAGATGTCGTCAGCGATTTATGTATGGATGTATTATTTACATTCAATCACTGTATTATTCAGGCATACCAAATGAATTTTCCCATCGTGAATACACAGCATGTCGGTCCAGTGAAAGATATTACCATATACATTATAATTTTTAAAAGTAAAAGTCACTTCTGATTTCAAGTAATTGTAAATTCTGCAATTCTGTGGTATACTTTAAAGTCTTCACAAATTGGAGTTTTGTAGTTAAGTTAGTTTTTATTAGAAAAAAGCTATTTTTCAATTACGTCTCTATGAGTTGCCATCCATTTGAACTTTCATGTTTTAAAATCTCTATTTACATTCCTTTTTGAAAATGGGATACTTGTATCTTCTTTATAGAATGCTTATGACCTTTTAATAATAGATGAAAAGCACTTATACTATGAGTAGCCATAGAAAATACTCCATAAATGATACTTTTGATTTATGGCTAGTATAAATTTTCATGTGCATCTATAGAAAGTGAACAAAAAATGTCCCTGTTAATTTATATTAATATTAATTGCAATTTCTCCCAAACTTTAAATTTAATTCACACACACACACACACACACACACACACACACACACATCAGAATATAGCATTTATTTTAAGACCCAAACTGTGTACTGTAATGGAAGTGATGTAAAATTTGGAGTTAAGCATTAGAGCCTTATGTCTGACCTACTGCCTACTTGCTGAGAGAATTTGTACAACTACCTTGCATTTTGCACTGCAATTTCATCTTTTTTATTTTTTATTTATTTTATATTCACTCACTGTATATTATTACAGCATACAAAACAAATTTTCCCATCCAGAATACACTGAATATTGGCAATTTCATCTTTCAAGTGGGAGCAATTATCATATCTTCCACTTTTATTGCTTTGCCGTTTATATTCTTAATTATATTCCTTAATTGCCTCAGTCTCAACATCTGTGAATTGGGGATAGTAATAATGTCTGTGTCAAAGTGTTGTTGAAAGAAATGAATGAGATAAATCAGAGTAACTCTTGGCGCTGCATCCAGCCTAGAGGAAATGTTGAATATGTGCTGTTGAGTTTGTTGATTACCTATTACACCCCCAGGATTCTGTGAGAATCAAATGTAGATTATAATCTGAAAAGCACCTTAATAAATTTTGCTATTAACTCAATGACACCGAGATTTCATAATCATTCACTAGATTATTAAAATCTAAGTTTACATAAAAACCACTATTGAAGGGCCAGCAGGTGGTGTGGTGGTTAAGGTGCTGGACTGCTACCACATGTCCAACCATGGTTTGAGTTCCAGACCTGGCTGCTTGCTTTCTCACTTTCACTCTTTTTCTCTCTCTCCTGTCAAATTGAAAAAATAATGATGATAATAAATAAAATTAAATAAATTAATTTTAAAAACTTAAGAATTGAAATAAAAGTATAATTTCCTCAGCCCCCAAATAGACTAATAATTACAGTATCAAATGACTGTGACTAGAAAATTGTTTAAAATGCAAATGTTATACACAATATGCACAAAAGGGTGAACTAAATACTTGTATTAGGGTTTTAAAAAATCTGCTTTGCTTGTGCTTAGAGATCCATATTGACTTTTAAAATGTGTATATTTAATATAGTGAACTCTAAAGTTACCATTGACTAAATATTTTTCTCTAAAACAAACTTACTGTGTATTCACAGTAAACACAATGTTAAAAGGAAGTGGCCCTATTTTATATTATATTCTTTTTCACTTGAGTTTCTGAGTAAATATAAATTTGTTTTGACCAGTTTAGTGAGAAATGGCTGATGTATAACGTATTGAACAGACTATTGGTTTTTTGGAACATTTATAAACATAAAAGTTTCAGCATCTTATATGAAAAACTAATAGGTCTTTAGGAAATTTTTCAATGTATTAATAGTAATGAAATAATAATGAAATAAGAAGCTGTTTCAGTATAGTTCCTAAAATGGAGACTATCAATTAAAGGAAGACAAAATTGACACAATGGATATATTACCCAAAAAAACAAATCATATTGCAATGTAGTGTGGAAAATGAATGATTCATTTTACTCTTACTTGATTACAAAATTTTCTACTTTTTGAGCTGTTCATGGACTCAGTGATTATATTAGAGTAGGCACTATTTTTATCTCCATTAATTATTAGATTTCATTATTTAGTATGTATGAAAAATAGTGTTTTAATGACTGAATCCAAACTATACAGTAAGTTATGTACACATTGTAATATAAGTATGACTTTCACATTTGCAGGTGTTATCCAGGAAACAAAAGCACATCCATTATTTAAAGCTATGCCTCATAATTCATTAAATAGAATTGAACATGCTTATAATCCTGGAGTTGCATTTAATTCTTCAGAACTTAACTTTCAGAAATGGGTAATTTATGATTCTACATATGAAAATATATTTCTAGTATACTGTTGCAATAGGTCTTGGAAGAACTGGGATATAAATGAAAAGGAAAGTAGAAATCACTGGCACAGATCTAAAATCCAGTCTTATTAGGATAAGAAAATATATCCAATTTGAAAGCTGAAATTACCTTCCTCTACAATTTTTTCAAGCTTTGGAAAAGTAATTAAGTTTCATCATATATTTTGCTTACTCATGCAGAATGTAACTAAGATTTTTTTTTTTTTTTTTAATGCAGTAGCCTAAATTCCATTTCACACTTTTGCCAGGTAATTCTCAGCTCAAGTCAATGTCGGGCTTGAGGGATTTCTTCAGCTTTGTGCTCAGGGAGACAATAGAGCATAATTTTAAATGCACAGCAGTTCATTCTAAGAATAATTCAATTGTATCTGAATCATATAGTCTCAGATTATTTAATCAACTCATTTCATAAACAGAAAGCAAAAGTAAAAGGAAATAGGTCAATGCTACTTAATATTTAACATAATTAATATAGTTTTTGTTGGTATTTCAAAGATTCATACCACATATATATTCAGCAAAGAAAAATCATATTCTTATTGTGTGCTGGCATTGACGTTTCCCATATGTCATTAGACTATGTCTTCACTCTAAATTCTGTGGCAAAGTATACGAAAATAGCCCCCTCAATCTCTTCACCGTACAAGCAACATTACCTAAGTTGGAGGAATCAGAAGGTTGACTAAGTAATAAGTTTATGAAATAATATATTTCATATGCATATCTGCACTTGTATCTATGTGTGGATCAATATTTATAAGGATAGCTCCTTTTAAAAATTCCTGGGGGGTGGGCAAAAGGTGGCATAGCAGTTAAGGTGCTGGACTATGATATGGCAGAGTGCAGTTTGAATCCCAGGCCTGGCAGCTTGAAAATCATACCAGGCGCTTGTAAATACCCACATCAAATCCCAGGAGAATGGAGAAGGGATTGAGGCATGGCCAGCCCCCCAGCCAGTGACTTCTCACTTTTCCTGTCACGGTCTCTCTTTATCTCTCTCCTTTCCAATGAGCACAGGCATCCTATGGCAAAAACCTTTAAAAAGGCAAAAAAAAAAAAAAAAAAAAAAAAAAAAAGGGAAAAAAACCTGAAGGAAAAATCTTTGAAGGGTTCAATATTCTGATATTTCTGTTAGTCATGTCTTCCACAAAAACTAGGTCTGGGTTCATACCAAGAAGAAGACTTCAGAGACTTCCTCTGGAGTTAATGTTTGCTTTCATTTAGATTGGTTTTCTTTCTTATTCTCTTACACTGCGATTATGGAATGAGCTAAATTTGTTCAATGAGCTTATAATTGAACGACTCAGAATCTCAAAGGCCACTCCACATCTTCCCACTTCTGGGGCCAGAGTTTAGATATTCAACGGTGTGATGGGTACTTACCAGAATTCACAACAAAATTGAGTCATTACCATTGTACTGTTATGAAACTCCAGTTTTTAAAATTATTTTCAACTAATATCTTTTTCCTGACAAGACGGTCTTTAAAAATATTAGCTGATAGCCATGAGATGTGGTTGATTTAGATGATAGTTTGAGACGAAATAGTGCTGAATCAGTAGAACTTTGCAGTTCTCTGAAAGTGTGTATTAGGTAGACCCACAAAGAAAAGTTGCTATTTTTTTCAAAATAAATGTAATGTAAAGCTCAATGTCAAAGAAGATCAATACATTCCTGACTTATAACATACCATATGTATGCTTTTAAAAATCATACTATACCCCACAAAAAGGTACAATGATTGTGTATAAACTAGAAATCACAATAAAAAATAAATTATAATTAGATTATTTTCCCACCAGTATCTCTGCTGATGTTCCACCACATGTTAGAGCATTCGCCAGTTTTCTCATGAAGGTATATTAATAAATGCTTTCTTTACTTGCTTATAATTCCATAAAAGACTATAAATTTCTGTGACATTACACTATTTTTCTGTATTGTAGGGTTTTTGCCCTAGAGCACATGCACATGCTGAAGAGAAAAACACAGAGAGAGGGAAAGTGAGGAATCACACCCTCAGGAATGACCACCGTGCTGTAATCCTTTCTCCTTCATTCTCCTCTCGGATTTTTGGGCACGCACACTAACGCATCTTACATGATTTTCAAGCCACCATGTCTGGGACTCAATCTGCCATCAGCCAGTGGGAGTTTAGCATCTAAGCACCATTCCATCTGTGGGTCTTCTGTAAGTATTTTTTAATCTTTCCATGTGTCATTTCAGAACTCTCTATATAACTCTGTAATTCACCCCACATTATCCAGATAATTAAGATCTTAAAAAATTAAAATTGACATAGAATTCATTTTACCTACATTTAAGGTCATTATTATAGTTTATGATTTCTAGAAAGTAAAATAAGTACACATATTAAAAATTATTTAAAAAGTAAATGATTTTTCCTATTATCTCAATTCTAAGTATTTTTTTCAAAGGATAACTGCATGTAATAGATACTATATTTCTCTCTAGAAAAAATAAATGTAAGTGCTAAATTCTTGCATATTTACGCTTATGCTTGCACCTATCTATGTAGCTACACATATAGATATGTAGATGAGATTGCATTCTTAAATTTTATGAAATGGCTTACCTATATACATTACTTTTTTGTAAGAAAACATTGCTTTTTGGCCACACCTAGGAAAAATTATATACAAATCAGGAAAGTAACTTGTAATCACGAAATTCTCCACAATAATTTCAAATAACTAAACAAAATATATCTAATTTAGATGACAAGAAGTCTTTTTTATTTAAAATGTCTCTAAAATATCTATTATAGAAACATGTTAATCTGAACTAAACTGATTTTACTTGAATTGCATTAAATATATTAATTTTTTATGTAAAAATATACAGTGAGGACAAGTTACTTTACCAATTATAGTGGTTTTATATATATATATATATATATATATATATGTATATATATATATATATATATATATATATATATATATAGTGTTTTTCATCTAATAAATATCACCTATTAACAAATATTTAGTTTTTATTCCTAAAGCTAGGAAACACTTATAAATATGAGACAAGGAATCTGAGGAGAGCTTTATTACAAGTTATCTAATTTGCCATCGTTTCATATTTTTTAAAAGAATTATTTATTCAATTTTATTTATTCATTCATTTATTTTAATTTGATGAGAGAGAGAGAGAGAGAGAGAGAGAGAGAGAGAGAGAGAGAGAAGAGGGAAAATGGGAAAGCAAGTCACCAGATCCGGGAACCATTGTCTGTTATAAGGGAGTGTCCAGCGCCTTAACCACTACGCCACCTACTGGTCCTCATATGTATGTTTTCATAACGCAACTGAATCAATATGATATTGCAACTGTTTCTTATACAAGAGGATGCTCTGGATACTTTTGTAACATTAAATGACAAACTTTAAAAGACCTGTATGTTTATTATGCAAGTACTAAATAAACACAGGTCTGAAAGAATTTTAGCTTACTCATAAAATGAATTAACTAGTAAGATGTTGTAATCAGTTTAAAGTAGAAATCAAAGAACTAAAACTCTATAGTAAATAAAAGAATGTTGAAATAAAGTTACAAATAACTAAAAACTGTTATCCCCCCCCCCCCCCCCCCGCCCCAGAGTACTGGGGGATGGGGAGGGAAGGAAATCAATTGAAGCTGTGTCTAACATAATTTCTTGGCAAGTGTGTTGCCAAGTACTATATCCCTGTTAACATTGTTAACATTACTTATTATATAACTTACAGTTTGTAACATAGCCCAAAGGCAATGGAAAGTTAGAATCAGTAACTCAGAAAGATATGGTAGTCTATTTCATTGTTGCTTTTGTTTATTCTAGGTTTCCTAACGGTGATTTTTCCATTGCTATTTAGCTGCTTAAATTATTCTGGAGGTACCAAAGCACATATCCTTATGTACAAGCAATTGCAGCAGTGACTGAAGTAACTTCTTGGACTAGTCTGTGTTTGCAGGGGACCTGCTCAGATGGTAAATTTAACCACATGATTATTCATTGGAGTTTCACCTAAGGTACATAGTAGCCAAACTAGCAGACACAGAAGTGCAGTCCAGAAGAGATTAGTCAAGCTCATGATGTCTAGAAAATGTAAGGAAAACTGTTATTCAGTGGAAAATTATGTGTCATCCATAGCCTGTCCTAAGCTATCTGATTCAGATATGGACATTCAAATACATTCTCTGAAGAGACAACATCCTCCACTCTGGGAAAGACAGCTTTGCCCCCATTTGTATATTTATATCAACATTACATAATTCTACATAAACGTGAATGTCTTTGACTTTTTCGAACAGCTTGTATGTCTTACCATTTTTCTCATTAATGAGTTAAACAACTTCTTTAATATGCACTCATTTTTATATCTATAGGAGAATCCTGATTTTACTTTCCTTAAAATTACCCCTTAACAATAGAAAAGTGAGAGTGGCTTTACTGCTTCTGTTGCAGAAAGTCAGATGCCGAGGAATGCAAAGCAGCACTCAGAGAGATTAGGAGAACTGTTCATTACGCCAGCAGGTGCGGAGGACTTAACGCTCAAAATCTCGGCCCGGCCCGTAGACAGCTATCGGCCTTGAGGTATTAGTCATAGGAATTTAAGAGTTTATAATGGAGACGCTCCTCCAAGATGGAGAAACACCTGCTCCACTTCTGTTTTTTTTCAAAGGCTAAGGTGCTTTAATTTGGGTTACTGTTTCTTGAACCCCTTCGATAGCCAACAGAAAGTAATGTTGTCTTTATGACCAGAATATATGGCATTGTACTCTATCCATTTCTGTTAAATATAATCTAGGCTCTCTTTAAAGACAAGAGAGTTGAATTAGACACTACCTAGAGAAGATGGCATAAACCTCTTATTTTGAAATCTTATTTTGAAATACTGTGACATCTACACATCTCTCCAGACCTCCTCCAAGGGTTACTTACTATGTGCTCCACCCAGAGCGATAGGAAACTGACTCTAGTTAATCAATAGGGAGAAATAAGGTTGCATCTGGAATACAGGCAAATAACATAATGAGAAAAGTAAACTTTCTTTGAAAGTTATTTGAAAAGCAAAAATTCAGAAGATACAGTGATGTAACAACATACTAATTACCTTTAAACTCTAGCTTATGCCTTATTATTTAAAACACCAGTAGCTGTATATAGTAATTCAGATTTTAAAAGATAGGTTATATTAACCCAAGTTTTAACACCAAGCTGAGGAGTGGTGACTGCATGATGATGAATTAAATGCCTGCTGCTTAGCATTACCGAACTCAGATCAGGTTCACTCACCCAAGCGCTATGAAGCCAAACCATAGGCACATGGTGTGATGAAGGAAAGTACAGCTTTACTGCAAAGCGCAAAGCAAGGAGAGCGGGCAGCTCATGCTGAAAAGACCTGGTCTCCCTGAGATGTTCCCCACACACGTTTTTAAGGGCAAAAATTAGGAGCTGAGGTCCCAGGCACATGATCAGTTCAGTGATTGTTTCAAGAGGATGTGATCAACTTGTGGGCATTTTTGATTGGTGCAGCCTTAGATAATCAAATTTCTCTTCAGGTTTCTGGAACCTTTTAACCTGGGATATTTGAGCTCACAGTCAGCAGTTTTCAGCCTACAAAACATCTTACATATTGAAATGAAAACCTTATCTTTCCTTTAAGTGAGAGTTTTAGAGGTCACATGGCCCTCACTCATGGTCAATGTTGTTTCATTATCATAACCAAGGTCTGAAGACTTACCCCTTACTCTGGGCCATTACAACATAAATGGACTTTCTATCTCAAGAACTTAAGAAAATACATTAGTGGGGGGGTCCCTGCTCTTGGATTCATTAGTTCCTGAACACAGTGAAATTCACTACTGCTAGTAATTTTTCTCCTTTTGGTTAGCCTTCTCTCTAGAACTTGTGGTTGTGTTTTTGTTTTTGTTTTGTTTTGTTTTGGTATAGCAAAGCAGGGAGTTTATTGAAAGAGAGGGAAGGAAAAAGAGAACTCCCAAGAAGGGAGGGGCCTCAGAAAATGGTTTGCCAAGGAAAACCTGTGGAGAGGGTTTTTATCTGGGTCCAAGGGGCCTTTTTCATGCTCATTCTTGGAAGGGCTCATGCATGCATTGACCCCATGGTGGGAGGGGCACGTGCCCATGGGTCCAATTATTTTCCTAATTTTGGAGTGGGTACCAAGGTCAAGAGAGTCTTTGTGTAGAAGTTAACATATATTATGTAACTACAGTTCTGAGAAGAGCAGCAGGCAGAGTCCTTTATACCTTAGCGAGAATATTATTATCACATGAATTTTCCCGTGGACCAATAAGTACTAGAATAACTTTAATAACAGTAAACACTAGTGGTGTGTTGTGACTTGCTTACAAGATGCTCTAAGAGAGATTAAGGTGTCTGAACTAGAAACAGATGCAAATAAAATACATTTGGCGCAGATCAATTCCATCCAATGTTACAAGTTTGAAAAGTCTTTGTGCTTCTTTTTTACGTGTTTTACCAAATTGAATTTTGTACTTGCTATTATACATGTTTGTAGAGATGCATCTACCACTGCTCTTTGAATGGAATCCAGTGAAATATGATTGAGTGAAGAATAAGAGGCATAGGGTAGGTGGAATTTTCTCCAAAAGGAACTTCTACAGCTTATTAGATGAATACAGTTCTGAAATTGAATAAGGACCCCTAATGTATTTTCTAGGGTTCCTGAAATATAAAGTCCATTCACATTGTAATGGCCCAGAGTAAGGAGTAAGTCTTCAGACTTTGGTTATGATAATGACCAACATGGACCATGAGTGAGGACCATGTGACCTCTAAAACTCTCACTTAAAGGAAAGATAAGGTTTTCATTTCAATATGTAAGATGTTTTGTAGGCTGGAAACTGCTGACTGTGAGCTCAAAGATGCCAGGCTAAAAGGTTCCAGAAACCTGAAGAGAAATTTGATTATCTAAGGCCTCACCAATCACAATGCCCACGAGATGATCACATCCTCTAGAACCAATCACTGAACTGATCATGCACCTGGGACCTCGGCCCCTAATTTTTGACCTTAAAAACGTGTGTGGGAACATTTCAGGGAGACCAGGCTCTTCAACATGAGCTGCCCGCTCTCCTTGCTTTGTGCTTTGCAGTAAAGCTGTACTTCCCTTCATCACACCATGTGTCTATGGCTTGGTTTCATAGCACTTGGGCGAGCGAACCTGATTTGAGTTCGGTAACAGTTCGAATAAACAATTCATAACTATCAAATAGGAAGAAGGGCTGAAGAACACATTAGACAGTAGAGATCTTCTCAGTCAAAATCTAGCATAGGAATCAGAGGAGCCACTGACCCTAAAATATATCATTTGGAATCTGCCACAGAATTTCTTTGGAAAACTGTGTGTTTGTTTTTTAATTATCCACTGTCATGCTGACAATTCTTCTGTTGCCAGTCTTGATTGAACAAGCGATTAAGCTAATTCAAAGTGCAATGATTACATGAAAAGCTACAGCTCCTTCTCAAATTCTATCAGAGCAGAAAAGTGTAAGTTCAAAGAACAATCTGAGGAAAGGCAAATGTTTCTGAGGTTTGATATGAATTTAATCTAGTTTTACCTCCAGTGTTTTAGCAGGTATTGCTGGATATATCAAACTACCTCAAGGTAATTTAGTCTCTGATAAAATACTTCACCCCCTGCTCTTGTTTTCTCTAATACCTTCATCAGTTTTCCCAAGCTGATAGCAAAAGAGGGTCATTTGTTGTACTTCTTGATCCCGTCGTCATCCAGCTCACATTGAACGAATCCTTAGTAATACAGCTCATGAGTTGATACTACAGAATGCGCAGGAAAGCAAATCATCTGCCTGGTGCCACTGAAAAGATACTGTAATTGCTATGAAATGAACAAGGGGCCTCTAATGATATATGTTAATAGGACAAAGATGCACGGTGTTCTGCTTCCGATGGCATAATGGATTTCCAGCATTTCTCCTCTCAGACTGGATGTCATATTAGGCAATTAGTAAATTGATTCAAATTGCACAGAGGGGTTTTAAAATCCAGTCACACGTGTGTTGATGTGTTTCCTTTTCTCTTTATTCTCTTATGATAGGAGATGCCCTTGAATACTACTCGGTATACAATCCAGATACCAATTTCATATTAGAACATTGTTAATATTTTGGTATTGAAGTATCTGTTAGGATTGCCCTGGATTTAAAATATGGATTAACGGGCCAGCAAGGGGTAAGGTGATTAAGGCACTGGATTCCCACATGGCTGATGTAGTTAGAGTCCCAGACATGATGCTTGCTTTCTGACTTTCCCTCTCTTTATCTGTGTGTCTCTCTCTGTTGAGCACACATGCCCTATAGCAAATTAAAATAATAATAATAATAAAATTAAATAAATAATTACTTTTTTAAAAATGTGGATTAAGTCTTTTGGTTGTCATCTATCCTCTAAAATAAATAGAGATGTACACATAATGCAAGTTAAAAGAACTGATGAACATGGCTCCAGTTTCATGTTGACAGGATTTTTGTATGAATTTTAAAGTTCTCAGAGAATGCTAGTACTACTAATCGCCAAAAAAGTGAAGAACCAAAGGGAATGAGCCACTTCCCTAGACAGACCTGCAAGAGAAATAATGTTCTCAGGGGATAATCAAATTTCTAACTGTTCCTGAAAATGACCATCACTATTTTACTCTATAATGAAATATAGATAATATAGATAACCTTTGATAATGTAATACAATGGGCTATTTACAATTCTGAAAATGTTCTTTCCAGACATAGATGCTGTTATACTACTTGTTCATTAAGAATTCAAATTAGTATTGAATTATATTTGACCACAGTCACTAAACATTAATTAAATTAATTTAATGACATTAACATTTGTTTCTTTTTATTGTCCCCTTTGTCTAATTGGTTTATTTGTTACAGTGAGCTGAATTAATTCTCGACATAATATGTTTCCCGTACGGAGGCCTTTGTCAAAGGGTTGTGCCTCCACCGCCCATCATGCTTTATGTTTGACTTGAAATGTACATTAATGTGATAAAGTGTTTTCCTTGTCATTTTCCCATGATCTGCTTCTCATTTAGTTGCATACTTCTTCGGAGGGCTGAGACCCCGTTGATTCCAGAGTGAGATCAGCCTACAGAGGAGATTTTTAGACCATATTGAAAAATGAAAAATTGAATTCCACATCTCTCTTCCCCAAGAGGGGAGGGCTGCAGTCCACAGAGCCAAGGAAAGAAAACACCAGTGAAAAATACAGAAACCCAGGGAACAGCAGGTAGGAGAATTAGTCATGGTTGCTCCGGAGTATAAACTTCTACCTCCAATATGCTGCCAAAAATACTGAATGATTTAATACAACATGTTATTCTAACTTCACAAAATATGGGTTTCTGAGGTTTTCTTTCTTTTATGCCCCTGTGTTTTCTTGACTTTTTTACCTGGTTCCAGGTTCCTTGATATTTGTAGGGGATAGCATTTTGGAGCATTTTCCCAAGACTTGCCCACATGAGGCCTATTGACCTTGATCAAGGCCATAAGGCAAAACCCCTACTCTTTATTTTGAAAATTTACTTGATATTTCCAGACATAGTTTCATCTGGTTTTGCTATTCTGCCTATGAGAATTATTTCTCTGAAAGATTTGATTTATTTCTATTAATTATTATTATTGAAAAATATACCCTGTGAAACAATTGTAACCAAATACCAAAGAAATGAAAACAGATGGTAGTATAATCTAGAGAAAGGATTGGACCCACCAGGTTTAAAAAAAAAAATTGATTATAACATGCCATAAGAGAGACAGAATTTTCTTTCAATGCCTTCAGAAAGTCAACATGAAAGAAAAATTGAAATAAGCTTTGGTGGTATCTTTCTCAGTTTTTTAACGTTTGCAATTTTAAAGAAAAGCACTTACAAAAATAATCTAGAAGTCAAACAATAAACACAAATATGGTTAGGTCCCTCAGTTACAGTATGTGAGCCCATACGAACAAGACAAACTGAAGAAAAAAATTATTAAATAAATTGGGAAAATATGATAACTAAATGATAATAAGCAAGCTTATGAATTAAAACATATATTTGAATAACTTCCTAAAAGGTTCCCTTGGTCATAAGGAAGTTTATGACGTTTTTTGCTCCTGTTGTAGCTTATCTTTGTAGATTGTGCACTGAAGATGAAAACACACAGTTTCAGCGGGGCTTGAAACTGCATCTCGAAAGGGAAAAGTGCTCTGCTGATGACAAGACCTTTCACCAGGTCTGAAGGCGGCTCCTTTTTTACTCATTAACGTTCCCTGAAAGGGTCCTGAAGTGGAAGCCTATTCTGGAAAAATAGACTGCCAGTGCACAAGATGAAGAGGTAAGGTTAAGTTCACCAGATATTAATCACTCCAAAGTACCTCTGCTTGAAAAGCCTAGTCCAAGATCCCCACAAAGCAAGGTACTTAACACGTCCCCAACTCCCTAACTGCACTTACAGCGCCAGATGGAATCTTGAAAAACTGTTGCAATATAATCAGGCATCAAAGTTAAAATAAATTTTACAAACAGCACTAAGGGTAACTACATTTTCCAAACCACTTTTAGCACATGTCTTTGGTCTCTTGCATTCATTTTGCCAGCAGTCGTAGATTTAAAAGGTTATGTGACTGTGTGCATTTTTTCCTAATGTAACATTTACGGAGAACGCACTTATGTAAATAAACTGCTGAAAACGAGGCTGTTATGATTAAAGCGCAAATGTGGGCATATGCCATGGAAAATATACTGTTCTTTTTCTTTCATACTATGTTAGGAAAAAGTTATTTAAATGAGTTTCAGGTAATATTCTTTTACATTTTTTCAATATTATAGATACTCAGGTTTCCTTAATATCATTTTTAAAGAAAAGTCTATCAGTGTGTTTTGACAGGAAGTATCTGTAATACGTTTCCTGGTACAAAGATCATAGGGAGCACACGTTTTTTGTATCTTCATAGCATTTTTTATGTCTAAACACCAGTGCCAACTCTGGCTGCTTATTTGTGCTACATTGTGTACTTCCGCAGGTACTGACATGTCACCTGTGTCACAGCCACGTCAGGCCAGCTCTCTGTGCTCACCAGGGAAGAATCGATCTTTAGCTTTCTTTAGGTGATAGAAATAGACCATTGGCATAAGAAATTATTTTAAAAAATAAATAAGGGAATTTTCTTCCTAGGGATTGTACCACTAGTGTTCCACAGCAATTTGAATTATTGAATGGACTAAATAAAAGCCATTTCTATTCTTCTCTTTTTGCCCAAATGAACCACCTGAAACAACTTTTTAAAAAAATTCTTTTATCCCCTCAGCTTGTAAGGATTTATCCTTGAATGCTCTGTTCTGCACACTCTGCATGGAGTACTAGCACATATTACTCTACCAATCTCAAAAAAATAGAGTTTTTAAAGAAAATAAAGGCCACAAAGTCCATAATATTTGCCAAACTATTAAACAGTATGTTCAATTGTAAGACCTCATAAAAAGCTGAAACTTTTCATTTCTATAAAGTCTTTTTTGATCAATAGTATCCAAGTCATTTTCACTGTGCCTAGGTAGAAGAACATATGAATGACAAATAGGAAAATTTGAGCAAGCATTTTAAGTTTATTACATTCTGTGAATATTTATTAAGTGCCTGTTATGTGCGGGATCATGGTCTGATGGCACTGCAAGCTGTCTCGTCCATTTCTTCACCTGTCAATTAAATACTAACTCTTCAGCTCAGCATCAGCATCAATATCTCCTAGATGTGTTTCTTCTCTTCTGCTTTCGAGACCCCCCAACTAGGTAAAGTTCATCTTCTGCTTTTGCTGTTTTTGTGTCTATGTCATTGAGCTGACCCCCACTGGATTTGAATTGTTTAGTGTAATTTTGTCTCACATTGGGAAGCTTTTTTTTTTTCTTAAAGTCAAATACTTTTTTTTTTTTTTTTTTCGGGGGGGGGGGTGGGGAGGAGGTTTTTGCTATAGGGCGCATGTGCTTGCCAGAAAAGAAAGACAGAGAAACAGAAGCAGAAAGTGAGAAATCACCCCCAGGGGGGATACCCATGCTGCAATCTCTTCTTCATTCTCCTCTTGGAATCTTGGGCATGCATGCACATACGCCCAGAGTGAGTTTAAGCCACTGAGTCTGGGACTCAAACCACAGTCGACTACGTGGGAGTCCAGCGACATAGCCATTATACCATCTTCTGGTCCCAAAGTCAAGTACTCTTATTTTATGTTGACAGAGACAAGCACAGTGACAGAAAGTTTAATGATCAAGTGAATTTATTCTGCTGAATAAATAAAGAGTGAGTTAAGGTATAGTCAAGGTATTCATAATCCCATAATGCAGACAAGTAAAGGGATTATAATAATACAAGGTAGAACTTAATAAATAACTGCAGAGAGTGAAATAAAATGCTATAGAGTAGTTTAGAGAAGGGTGCTTTGTATGGTAATAAGAAAAGGTGACTTTTGAGATCAATCATAAAAGATGACTAGGAGTTCAGTAAGAAGATAACTCATCTTAATTTTAAGCTTTGCCAGAGGACACATGCACTTGCCAGAGAGAGGAGAGAGAAAGGCAGAGGGAGGTGAGAAAGCACCTTTCCCCATGGAGCACAGTCAGGCCACAATCCTCTCTCTTCCATCTTTTTCTCTTTTTGGGATTTTGAGCGCACTTATGCGTGCACACACACACAGACGCACACACAGACACACACACGTACCCAGAATATGTCTGAAGCTGCCAGACCTGGAACACGAAATGCATGGTTGAGTAAATAGGATTCAGTTCTCTTACCATCTGAGTTTGCCCAGAAGACAAAGGTCGATGGTAGAAGGAAGCCTCACACACGGGAATAAGAACAGGTCAGAATAAATGAAATAGCAGGAAGGAGGCTTGACAGTGGTGACACATGCAAGCTCTGGGACCATCGTGCTGAGGTTCAGCTCTTGACAGGGCCAGTTCTTACTCCCATGGCCCTGAGCAAGTTCAAATTGCCTAATGTCTTTGTGTCCTTTTCTTTGTTTTCTGGTTTTGGCTTTGGTTTTGTTTTTTGTTTGTTTGTTTTTTGCTTTGTTTTGTTTTCATCTATGAAATGAGAGTAATGGTAGCTACCTTACAGAATTGTGAGATTAAATGATTCAATACATGTCAAATCCTTGATGTATGCTGAACATTCAAAAAATGGGGTAATATTGTTTTTGAATTAATCACAGCGAACCCCATCTCACTAATGTGAATATGTGCACAAGAAAACAATGGGCTGTAGACCTGGAAAGAGTTTGAAATCTAAAATTGAGCCATTTACAGTTAGTTTGTAGCATAATGGGGAGCGACCTGGTTGTATTATGTTTTAAAGGCATTAACAGGGGGCTTTGGGGACAGCAGTGAGTATGGTTGGTTAAGTCACTGGACTTCCACATGGCTGATTGCAGTTCATGTCCCAGACACAGTGGCTTGAAAATCATGCCAGATGCATGAATGCGTGTACCTAAAAATCTGAGAAGAGAATAAAGGAGAAGAAATAGGTGACTTTTCACTTTCTCTCTCTCTGTCTCTTTCTGTCTCTCTCCAGAGAACACACATCCCCCACAGCAAAAGTCTGACAAAAACAGGCATTCGCTGGGATGCTAAGTACAAAAAGCTCAGTGAATCCAGGGACACTGAGTCTGAAAGCTTCTTTAGGACAGTAGTTGAGACACAAAGGTTTAGTCTCAAGTGTAGTTCCTAACTGAGAAATAGAGTGACATTGGAAAGATGGAGCACAGCATGCGGGACAAATGTGACTCTAAGGAGTTGAGGGACTGGGGAAATGCTTACTGAATGAACTAGCTTTTCTTTGTACTGCATATTCACATTTCTTTTTAGTCTTATCAAGTCCTACCTTGTCTGTGGAGCTGTCTTTCATGATCTTAATTCCTTTTCTTTGGTTTTCCCTGTTTGTCAGCTAGTGCATTATAAACAACTTATTCTTTAATTATTTGTACTCCATTTTTTAGGACTTTATTACCTCAGTATATAGTGGAGTTCTATTTAATAGCTAAATGTACACTTGACTTATTAGCCACATATCTGTGTTTTGTTTTCCAGAGAAGTAGGAAAGCCCTTTAAGGATACAGACTGTATTGTGTGCTACCCCAGCATGGCCCTCGGAATCTATTAAAAGTCAGGGGTCAGAGGGTGGCACGATCGTAAAACACAACACTCTATGAAGCTGACTTACACAAGAGGATTCCAGATTCACATCCAGAGACACCCCTGAGCATACGAGGCACACATGTGCCATGATCCAGACTGACTGAGGCTGGAGGCGGATTACAACAACAAAGCCCTGTTGGGGGTGTTGTCGCTCTGTCTCTTTTTGCTCTTTTTATGCTAATGTAAGAAATAAATAAGTGCACTTGAAAAAATAATAATGTATTAAATTAAAATAAAGAAATGAATAGTAATCAATCCATGGACCAAAGAAAGAGCTTTAGACCTCCTTTTTGGAGAGTTAAATAACGATGAAAAGTGTATCTCCATCCCTCATTCAAAGCTATTAAACAACTCCTAGATGTGTAGACTTTTTCCCATCATGACTGACCAAGGCTTCGCTAGAACCAAAAGATGAAGCAAGTAATTTCTGCTCAATAATACTCTTTATAGGCAAAGTCATTCCCATCAACAATGATGCACATAGATAATAAGTACCTATATGAATATATAATGAATACTTTTTAACTGTAAGTTAAGTTTTCCACAATCCATGATATTTATGAACTCTATATTAGTAGATAATTTTCCCTAAAGTATTTTAGTATATTTACATATTAGACCATTGAAGGCAAAGAAAAGTCATTGCAAAAAGAAAAAGAAACAAAAATATCAAAACAGTAATCAAACTGGCCCAGTAATGGTGGCACAACTCTCTGCAATGCTGGAAGCCATATGGAATATTGAGGATCAGTAAGATTTACATGCAGGTACCTGTGGCAAGGAAGGGCAGATAAGATTGCAGCGTGAGACCCTGTTGAGAGTGATCATCTCTCTCTCCCCCCAGAGCCCCCGAGTCTCTCTTATGAAATAAACTTTTAAAAAAAGTAATTAAATGTTTAAGAAGGATAGATATTTGACTTACAAATGATATAACTTCCAAAAATACATAAATAGTTTTGGAAAGAGAGATATTCGCTTTTCATTTTGAAGAGTGCTTTACAGTTAGTGTTGACATTAATACTGTAGGGCTAAAGAATATTCTTCTACTCAAAGTCCTAAAGCTTCCTCATTTACCAGCATGACTAATTACTGAAAATGAACTTTCTGACAATAGCCTTCCATTTCTAATTAAAGGCACATTAGTAAGATAAAATATTAAAATAAGCATACTGTGTATTTTATCTTAAATATTCTTTTGGAGATTAATGTAAGTATACACTAAATTGAGAAATTTAATATTGATCACTTTTACATATTACTTTTGTTTTAGTTTTTGTTTTGCTTTGACTTTCAGAAATGAGGGCTAAACCGAGGGTGGGGTAATCTTATTGAGAGGCAGATGGCTTTTATCATTTCATAATAAAAAATGTACTGAATCACTAAAATTTAGCAAAAGCTTCCTTCCTCTCTATTCAAATTATACTATTACCTGAGATAATTAGCTGTATTATATTATTTGCATATTCAGCCCATGGCCATTAAAAAAGCTATTTCAGTCATGATGTGACTTTCACATTTAGTTTAACACAAATTCCCAAGACAGTTTTAGAGTTATTTGGAATTTTTTTTCAACATAGTTGTGAGTTTGCTTATGGAAATGGGAACTGTTTAAAAATTCTACTTACAAAATAAGCTGCTCAGAAACTGAGAATCTATTGGCAGAAATAGAGCATTTATCAGTACTCCCTCTTTAAAATATCCAGAAATTCTTATCACTTCTTAGAAAGGGTCACTGAAGGAGTGGGACCTTCACTGGTAATGATGGAAAGTAGCTCAAATTACCATTTATTTTTATCTGCTTTTAATCAAGCTTTTCTCTGGTCTTGAACTCCCAAGTCTTTTTTGGACAGTTTTGTTGTCTTCCTTCTCTTATGTCCATTTTAATACATCTACTATATTACAATTATCTTGAGCTAGTTGCTCAAAGTGAACTTAGACCCAGGCTAATGAAAGAAGTCTTCCCTTTCTTGTCACCGTTATGTGAAAGATCCTGTCCAAATACAGCAACTTATTTTCTTCTGACTTACTTTCATTGTCTTATAAATATATTCCTATTTCATACATAGATGATATACCATACACTAAAAACTATCTAGCATTCTATTTAAATATTTGCTAAGATTGCATGTGAGCAAAAGATACTGAATTGACTTGTGTTGCTTCCTTTATTTTAAAATTCATCCATTTATTTCTTCCATGAGAGATAGAGAGGGAGAGAGAGAGGCATCCATAACAGGAACTTCAGGCCTTGATCCATCTGAAGCCTCAGCAAGTCAGTATCCTAAGCATGCAAGTGCCAGTCTGGTGAGTACAGGGAGACCTCATGGCACAAACCCAGGACCTTCTATGTGGCTCCAGCATCATGGAGCACCGCATTACTACTGCTCCGCTACAGCTGGACTTGTGTTGCTTTCTTATTTGTGACTAACTAGAATAGACATTAACCATTTGATGTAAATATATAGTAGATCTCGTCACATGAGCTAAATGCTAATTTAGAATTATATACTGTTTTTGTGAAAACTTATTTTGGTTTTATAGCTTTTCTATAAAAACTATATTTATAGTTTATATTTAGCACAGAAAAAAATACAGAATATCTAGATAAATTTGAATTTTGGATTAAAAAAATACTTTCTGTATGTCCCAAATATTTCATCCCTTATATATATTTTAAAGATTCCTTCTTTCTTTCATGAACAAGGCACAGAGAGAGATTTACAAAAATCACACTCCCAAAATGGTCTTGACAGCATGATCCATCCCCGGCCTTCAGCCAGCCCCAGATCATAGGCAAGTGCATGCCTGGCATACTCAGGGAGGTTTCTGAACTTGAACCAGAAACCTGTCCATATAGGATTGCCTCACAGAACGTGGCATTTTACCGCTGTACTACCATCTGGTCCCAGATGTATTTTCATCTGACAATTTTACATAGAGAACTCACCAATTTGTCAAATGCAATGTATTTCAAAGAAACATCTTTAGAGTTTTCAGACCAGTGCACTATCCAAAGCAAATGTCTAATTCTATACGGTGAAGAATGAAATTAATTCATTTAAACAACTTCTTAATATTATAAAGATGATAGTTTAAATTTTCTTCTCTAAATTGTTATTTAAAATTTTGGAGGCCTAGTCATTCATATTTATTTAACAAATCTTATGGTCTGGTGACAGGTATAAATGATAATAATTTAAAGAGCTTCCTGGTTTAAAACTGTCTCTTAGGGTGAATTAGTCAAACTACTCTTAATGAGTTTGTTAACCTAGAAGTGTTCAGTAAATCATATGAAAGCAGGCAGACATGACAACAAAGCCCTGAAGCTAGGGTGGGCTTCTGGGAACTGGTACATATACAAAAGTGTAGGAGGGTGGAGAAGAGAAAGAAAGGGAGAAAATAAAAAGAAAATAAACAAAATAGTAGACACTCTACATGATGATTCTGACTTAACATCCATATGTCTGAACACCACATTCTACAGTTCTAGGTTTGCAACAGCTCAGTCCGTCGGAATAATCATCCTTGTGCTACTCATTCATAAGCGTGAATTACCAGTCATTTATGGATTACAAAAGCACAGTAGATATAATACATGTTAACTAAATGTTGATTTCATCAGATTAATCAGTATTTAGTATCTTAAAACACCCATATGGTACAAACACAAAGCTTTTTGAATGCCATATCCATGTATAGAAAATGTACTGGAGTAAAGAATTAAGATAGTGTTTATTATAATCTGGTGTGCACAAATTCTGTACACTGGGGTTGACATCTGAGAGTCCAAAATACTGGTGTTATTTATAAGTGAGAAAAAGACAGTTTCAGCAAGAAAAATCATAGCTCAATCTCATTTACAAATATAGATACAGAAGTTTAAACAATAGATTTATAAACTGAATTCAAAATAATAACTTTAAAAATTCATCATGCCCAAATAGAGCTTACCTTAGGAATGCAAATGCGTTTTAATACCAAAAATATATTATGACCACAATAATAGATTAAAGGAGAAAATCACAAGATCATCTAAGAAATGTGGAAATTTTAGAAAACTCAATGTATATTTTTTCATTAAAAATAATAGAAAACTAAGAATAAAAACAAACTTCAAAGTGTCTACAACAAAGTGCCTCTCATTGGTAAAAGATTTAATGCATTCTCTTCAAAATCAGGAATAAGTCAAAGATGCCAAGTAAGATCCTTCCCAGTATAGAAAAAAAAAATAAATTAAAAGCATAACTATTTAAAAAATATCTAAAGAGAGGAAGTTGATACTAATCATGGATATGATTGACTACCTAAACTATATAGAATTATCTATAGAATGGTTGCTAAAAATAATACAAATGTAGAATGGGATCTTGCTATAAGATCACTATCCACCCTCCAAAATATATATATATGTATATATAAATATATAGATGGTATCTTTTTTTGAGAGTGAGAGATTTTTGCTATAAGGTGCATGCGTTCACTGGAGAGACAGAAAGAGACAGAGATACAGAAAGTGAGAAATCACCCCGCAGAGGATGGCCACGTTACAATCCCTTCTCCTCCATTCTCTTCTTGGGATCTTGGGTACACATGCACATGTATCCAGTGTGAGGTTTAAGCCACCAGGTCTGGGACTCAAACTACGGTCAACTATGTGGGAGTCCAGTGACATAACCATTGTGCCATCTGTTGGTCCCAATAGATGATATCTTAATACACAACATATAAGTCACATATTGAAACAATACTTAAAGTAGAGAGCAAGAATAATAAAGATTGAGGGAGAGAGAATATTTACAAAAGAAACAGAAGTGGAGATATGTATGTAGGAAATATTATTAATATTATTAAAAGACACAAAAGATGATATAAATAGAGGGATAGACCATGTTCAAGAATATAATGATCCAATATGTTAAAAGAATATAAAAGTAATTTATTTTTTATGTTTTTAAGTATCTTCCCTATAATTTTTGTATCATTTATTTTTAGAATCTAAGTGTCAACATGCCCTGTCACAAAGCAGAGATCCAATAAATATTTGTTAAGTCTTCAACAAATAAAATTTAATTTAGGCCACAATGAGACATGGATTATTAACTGATAAAATTATTTTGTAATTATTATATATACTAACTAGAATGAAGAAAATATTAAAAAATATAACAATCTGGGAAAGATATAGATTAGGATGTTATCTTACACATTGCTGCTGAAATTGCCAATTTGGACATTTTTTTAGGAAAACTCATTGCTATGATCACATCAAGTTAAATGTTCATATGCCCTGCAAACCAATTATTCTACCATCATCTATGAACCCTAGAAAAACTTATGTATATGTACAAGATGACACATGTAAGAATATTCATAACAGTACCTTTACTACAATAAAATATGGAAACTCCAGATGTTCTTTGATAAAGGAATCAACTAAATTAATGATGTTGTATTTACTGAGTCAAATATTACAAAATAGCTAAAATGAGCGAAGCACACTATTGGCAAAAATACAGATACATATTAAATTACATTGTTAAATAAAAAAGTCCTATAAATATGTAAATCTCAACACTAGCAAAATTAGGCCATGTATTGCCTTTGGCTTATGTGCATATGTTAAAAAACACATATGTGTGTGTACCCATGCATATACATAAATGTGCACATTGTGTGTATATGTGTGTATGTAATTAACTGTAGTGAATTTCTCTGGCAGAGAAGCAGAAAGCACATGAGATAGAAAATGACTACAGCACTCTTTTGCTTGCTTTAAAAATGAGTATCAGTGATGTTAAATGGTTGTGCATTCAGTTTCCTTCTTGAAATTCTTAGAGACCCTTCAGCACCAACCCTCATGGTCATATCAAACTTATTCTCAACTTCTGTGGCTTAAATACATGAGGTGGGGGGTCTTTGAAAAGTTCATGGAAAGTGTGATTATGAAAAGAAATATGGTTTCAATTTTTTGAGGTATCAAAATAAAGTAGTACTTTATTTTTCCACAGACTTTTTGGAATACCCTTATATTCTACTTAGAGTTTCGATCTTTCAAACGGTTAAAGTAAGTTTTACAGTATGTCTTTGAGATCTCGGTTTCTACTTGTTTCACTTTGCTGAAATGTCCTTCTTGAATTATCATAATGTAAAAGAAAAATGAAAACAAAGTAATATGAAAACATATTCTGGGACCAGCAGTTAGTGTAATGGCTATGTCACTGGACTCCCATGTAGTCGACTGAGATTCAAGTCCTGGACCCGGTGGCTTAAACTCACACCGGGCATGTGTGCGTGCATGCTCAAGATCCCGAGAAGAGAATGAAGGAGAAGGGATAGCGGCATGGCCATCCAGCCTGGGGAGTGATTTCTTGCTTTCTGTCTCTGTCTCTTTCTGTCTCTTTGGCGAGCACATGCGCCCTGTAGCAAAAACCTCTCTAAAAAAAAAAAAAAAAAGAAAGAAAATGTATTCTTTCTAACCAACCATGCCATATCCTTACAAATAATGTATCTATTTATTTTTTAAAGAATTATTTATTATATTTTATTTATTATTATAATTTTGTAAAATTTGGTATAGGGAACCTGCACTCAACAGAGAGAGAGAGATGGAGAGAGAGTAAGCAAGAAAGCAACCCGCCAGGTCCAAGACTTGAATCATTGTCTGCCATGTGGGAGCCCAGTACCTTAGCCACCATGCCACCTGCTGGCTCCCTCAACATTGCATTTTCAACCAAAGTCCTCATATTGTTTGAATGAGAGATAACATGTTATTTAAATTTCTGTCATATTTTATGTTCTTATGTTCATAATTTCTATCATATTTTCTGACCAGGGCCAGTTGCCTTGATGGAGCTGAGAATGTAGTCAGAAGGATAGCTGACCATGAAGGTTTAAGAAAAGTAGAACCAAATCTACTCTATGAACTCCTGCAAGAAAACTTTCCAAACCTAGAGAGGCACTCAAAGATCCGGTCCCCAAAAATACAAAGGATCCCAAATAGAATCAACGCAAGAAGATCTTCTCCGAGACACATTATAGCCAGACTGACCAAAACCACAGACAAAGACAAGATACTAAGATTGGCAAGAGAGAAACGGCAAGTTACCTACAAAGGATATCCCATCAGACTAACAGCAGACTTCTCATCAGAAAAAATGCAAGCAAGGGAACCAGTAGTTAGCGTAATGGCTATGTCGCTGGACTCCCACGTAGTCGACCGCGGTTCGCGTCTCGGACCCGGTGGCTTACAACTCACGCCGGGCGTGTGTGCATGCGTGCCCAAGATCCCGAGAGGAGAATGGAGGAGAAGGGATTGCGGCGTGACCATCCCCCCTGGGGGGTGATTTCTCGCTTTCTGTCTCTATGTCTCTCTCTGTCTGTCTGGCGAGCGCACGCACCCTATAGCGAAAAAACCTCTCAAAAAAAAAAAAAAATGCAAGCAAGGAAAGAATAGGAAAATAGATTCAAAGTGTTAAGGTAAAAACAATTTCAACTGAGATTACTGTACCCGGCAAGATTATCGTTCATATGGGAAGAAAAGAAAAGAACATTCTCAGGTAAACAAAACATGAAAGAATTTACCAGCATGAGACCAGATCTCCAAGAAGTTCTCAAGAGAGTGCTATGTCAGGAAAATTAAATGTAGTCACATAGAAATAAAAGTTCAAAAACTAAGAAAATGGTCAACTTAATCATAGGGGCAAGTCTGGAGTTAAATATTATATCCCAGAATTCAATCAGAAAGATTGAACCACAACAGAAGATAGATTAAGCACATGAAACTTAACTAGTGAAATAGCATTCTGTGACTTTTGACTAAAATATTGCTGTTTTTCCTCAAGGCTTTGTTTCTGGTTTTAAGTGTTTTTGTCCTGTCTTGAGCAGTCAGTAGGTTCATGTGCCTACTATTTGAAAAGAATATTAACCTGTTTCCAGGCTTTAAGTTTTAAGCAAATTTCCTTACCAATTCAAAACTGCTTTTCTTGAAATTACCAGCTGAACTTGCTATTGAAAGTAGTTAGATTATTTAAGAAATTGTGTGATCAATAAAATGTGGGGGGAAAAGGAATGGAAGAAAACTGTAGACACCAGAGATAGTGTGAGAAGAGGGTGGGAAAGGGCAAAGGTTCAGACATAGGGGTAAATGTGTATATATATATATGTGTGTGTGTGTGTGTGTGTGTGTATACACACACGTATATATATATACGTGTGTGTGTGTGTATATATACATATATATACATATATATATATATATATATGAAACTAGAAATGGAAAATTATTGATAATAACATACATGATTAAGCCACTATGCAGTATATTCTGGATGGGAAACCACTTTTTGTATGCTGTGATGATGATTAGGGGATGAATATGAATTAATTGATGTAAAAAAAAAAGTTTCAGGAGAAAAAAAAACATGAGAACTATTTTTCTTGAAATTAGAAAAAATGCATATTTGATGAATGCAGTAAGCTATATAGTCCCCAGCTAGGTGCGACTTTACAGTATGTTCATTCTACTCACTGAGGTTTAGGCTTAAAGTCAGACTTGTGTTCATGGATATGTATATATCAGCTGCGCTTGCTATTGGAAGTATTTAGATTAATTAAGTTCATTAGCGAATAAATAAAATGGGGGAAAAAGGCATAGAAAGCAACCATGGATACCAGAGACAGTGGGAGAGGAGGGTGAGACATGGCAGAGGGTGAGAGATAGGGAATCAAGGACGGCAAAAATAGCAAAATATACAGGAAACAAGAAATGAAAAATTATTTGTTGATCATAACGTGTATGTTGATGTGCTTGATTGAGCCAATATACAGTGTATTTTGGATGGAAAATCTCATTTTTTTGCTGTAATAATGTATAGTGAATGAATGTAAATAAATAAACTTAAATAAAATTTTTAAAAAATTTTAAAAAGAGAAAAGTAGTACTTATTTCCATTACATTCTGTATTTTGATATATTCCTAAAGTATTCCTTTTCAAAACAACTCTTTCTTGGAGTAGAGACAAAGACAGAATGGGCAACAGTTGCTGATTTATGCGCACCAAGGACCCATTTTAAAAATTCTTAAAAATGCAACAAAACAACAAAAAAAAAGTAGTATGGTTACTTTTTAAAAATAAATAAAAGAAAGAAAGAAATCTATTTTCTCTGGCTACATTTACCAAATACAAAATTTGCAAATTTTGGCAAATTGCACAATATGCCAATTTAGCTGTAGCTAGCTTTTTTTTTTGAAACTGACTAATACAAACCATTGTGTGCATTAAATGCATTAAATATATTTAACCTCAAGATACATTTAAAATGTTGAAAAGAAAATTTTCCTTCAACCATATTCTTTGAATCAACAATAATTTTAATGATTACTAGTTAGACATATTTTTTCTTCACATTAAAGACTTTTATTTTTTTTCAAGATGTAAAAGATCAATTTAATGCTAAGTTAAAGCAATCACAATTTATTTCAGGACTCTGTTCAGATACTCCTGTATAAATTTAATATTGACTTTCTGTAAATATTTTAGAAATTTCCAGGTAAATTTGTCTTGACTGTTAAAGTCAAATTGTTTTATGTGTTGGAGTTACAAACTGTAGGAGTCTATGGCTTTAAGTCACTTTTTGTGCTCAAATGCAAAAGTTATTGAAATTATTCTATGTTTGTAGTCTATGATTGCTCCTTCTTAGTCTCACTCATTTCTTCTTTTGAAGTCATTGTTATCTTCAAATGGGGGAAGGAAGTCTTATTAGATAAATCAATATTTCTATTCAATAAATAGGTCTAAGATCATTTTAAAAAAAAAACTATAAATCATCTATGGTCATTTATTTTAGAAAAGAATTTGGCTTTCATGTTTATGCAAGTCCAGATTTTCACTAAGCCTTCAGTCTAACACATTTCACAGTGGAGGTCCCCAGTGTTTGCCCTTGTCATTTTGCAGGATTAATTTTCTCCACTGTCATTCTACTAAACTGTCTTGTGTCTACTGCTAGTGTACAGCTCATAATTAAGCCTAAATATTTGTTCTTCAGAATTTATCAAATGGCTCTTCCATTTACTCTCAGACATACCATTCATCATGCATTCAATGGCTGGGGAGAATATCCTATTGCTTTTTGGTCTTTGTAATCTTTGTAAAATAATTTAAAGGAAGAATTTTAAAGTAAGAATTATCTTTGTACCTTAAAGTTTATAGTTTATCAGCACTTAGCATCAAAGGAAGAAATTCACAACCAAAATATTTTTTAAGTAAAGGAACATAGTGTTTAGTCTAAAAACAGAGAAGATGAGGGGCAGGATGAAAAAAAAAGGAAAAAAAAGAAAAATTAGATAGCCAAAGCATCTAATTCATTCCTAAGAAAAGAAAACACCAAAGATGAAATGTAATACATAGGCCTCACTATCCACAGTGTCATTTTCTGTAGATTCTATTACCTGTGGTCAATTGTCCAAAAATAAGCGATGACAGTACAATTTTTATATAGTACAAAATACTTTGAAAGAGATAATGCTACATTCACATAGCTTTTACTACAGTATATTGTTACAATTGTTTTACATTATTATTCATTAGTGTTATCAATTTCTTACTGTGCCTAATTTATACTTTAAACTTTATTATATTACATTTATATTTTAAAAAAAAAGCTGTGCGCATGTGTGTGTCTCTGTCGTTCAGACATCCTCTGGGAGTCTTGGGACATATCCCCCATGGGAAAGGGTGAGGGGGCGCCTCTGGTAAAGAGAAGTATTTATCGTTACTCTCAGAATGTATAAATATCTTGTTTTTTACTAAAATATTAAGCCTTTGAAATGTTCCAAAAACATGAGAATCTAAAATTGATTTTACTCTTGAATTGAGCAATTAGCATTTCATGAGCTTCTGCCCCCCTCTTGGTGAATCTTTTCTTACCAACATTAGTTATGAAGACACTTGGCATTTTTTCACAGCATGCATGAGTCACAACACAGACACCTCCATCCTCAAAATAAATTGATATTGAACTTTGAATAAAACATGCCACTTTCATCTCAATCTCAAATTTGTGAGTGTGCTCCTTTTCTCTTATGGTGTTCCTAGATTGCTTTCAATAACAATTCATTCTCTTATGCCTTCTAGTTCGAAAAGTTTGGAACAATGATTTGCCGTGGGAAGCATCTGACCACAGAAGGAATAGAAAAGGAATGGAAAAGAGGTACCATCTGATACACTAAGATTTTTTCCCAAGGCCCCAAGTAACTTCTATTAGGTCATATTTCTAAAAGAAGCAAGGCTCTAACAGATTTCACAAACTATACTTGTCTGATCAATATAATTAAATTTTCTAAAGTAAGATGACTTTCATTTTCCTAAAAAATATGTCATCAGCAATCTAAATTCTAAAAGAAAATATGGTAATATCTTAATGAAATAAGAATATACTCCATTTTGACTATATTGGTTATTATAACATTTATAGCTCTTATATTCTGGCCCTACACAAAGAACTGCTTTGCTATAAAATGGGTAGAATGGGTATTTTTATTCCATTCTATAGATTAGGAAACTGAAATAAGGAGTCACTTGGTACATTGCTGATAAAATTATGGTAAGAGGGACCAGCAGTTAGCTTAATGGCTATGTCACTGGACTCCCATGTAGTCGACTGCGGGTTGAGTCCCGGACTCAGTGGCTTAAACTCACGCCGGGCGTTTGTGCGTGCATGCCCAAGATCCCGAGAGGAGAATGGAGGAGAAGGGATTGCAGCATGGCCATCCCCCCTGTGGGGTGACTTCTCGCTTTCTGTCTCTCTGTCTTTTTCTGGTGAGTGCACACGCCCTATAGCAAAAACCTCTCCATTAAATATAAAAATATATATATATATTGTAAGAATAGGAGAGTCTCCTGATATTTCACCCAGGACTGTTTTATTCAGTCATGCATTCTGTATCATTGATTGAACACCTATAATGTGTCAGATATTGTCCTGGGCCCTAAAAATACTGCTATACTGCCCTTTACCCTATTGTTAACTATATAAAAATTTAGTAATGAACAATATATGAATATTACCTACATGAATTCAAATGTAATGCTACAAATTAGAATATTTCAGATGAAACTGAAAATACCAATATTATTGGCCCGTTTTTATTATTTGTCATTTGATTGACTTGACGTACTAGTATAATTAATTCAGTTTAAATTATGCTGAACTGTAAGCCTAGTAAGAATAAGAACTACCATCCCCTTCTTCATTATTCTACATTTTAGTAAAAGGTCTAGAAAATACTAGGTACTTAGAAAATATATTGTGAGGGAAATAAAGTGGTCGCATTTCTTATTCATTGGCACATATTTACTGTACTCCAAATTAATCAGCTCCACTTATAGAAGACATGCGATTAGAAAAGAGATCGAAGTTGTCACTGACTTCATCCTTCACCTCCAGCATCCTACTCAGCTCCTTTAGATCTTCCTTCAGACCTCCTCACTAGGTCTTATGTTTCCAATGGCCTTTTCTTTGGCTGAATCTTAAATGATGGTCGTACTTATAGTACATGGATATTTACATTGTATTTTGTGTGGCTCTTGAAAAGTTCCAGAATCAGTAGAGTAAATCCCCAAAGCCAGCATTTCAAATAAAAATGGAAAACAAATGAGAAAAGAATGCCGTCCTCTAAACAATTAAAATCATAATTCACAAGATACTGTCTCTTGATTATTCTGAATAGTCTCTTGATTAAGCTGACGTTGATCCTCTGCTGGATATATGTGTAGGTTAAATCATTTGGAAATTGATGTTACCTTGATAAATTTAAATACTCCCTTAAAAAATATTGTTCCTTGGGACCAGCAAATGGCATAATGGTTACATCACTGGACTACCGTGGTTTGAGTCCCAGACCTGGCAGCTTTAAACTCATGCATGTGTGTGCATGCCAAATATCCTGAAACTGGAGGAGAAGGAATTTTGGTATGGCCATCCCTGCCTGGGGGGTGATTTCTCACTTTCTGTCTCTGTCTCTCTGGCAAGCACACATGCCCGACAACAAAAATCTCTCTAAAAAAATTTCTTTAGAAATGCATTTTTACCTAAACATTCCTATCAGATTGTTCTTTTTTTTTTTTAAATTTTTGAAGGTAAGGACCTAGCAAATTTTCTTTGCATGAAAAGCCATCATTTTAGCATCTGTCAAGGGTATTTGAAAAGGTAAGTCTAAAGGACAACCAAAGATTGGGGTTTTCATTCCATTGCACAATTGCCAGAACATGGTGTTACATGATGGAGTGCATTTCTCAGTCTTCTCAGCCCATCTCTGGAACCACATGGCCTTTTTGGTTTTGGTTTTTATTTTCTTTGTTTTTCAGAGATGTTCACAGAAGTGATGTATAATATTTCCCAACTGAGTCAATAAAGCAATTCTTCTCCCTACCTATCCATGAACAAAATTCAAAATGAATTCATAAATCTAAAAGAGGGTAGAGCTCTAAGACAGAAGAACATTGGATTTTTAGATATGACAGGCTCCATGCCAATCAAGAACATCTAATTTGGATTGTATGTGAGGGGAAAAAAACCATATTTTGATCTTCAAGATAGTCTAGTTGAACTGGTACAGAACTTAACATTATCTTTTTTTTTTCACGTTTTCATTTCTTTCATTCATGAGCAAGAGAGAAAGGGAAAGACAGCACCCCCCAACAGGGTCTTAATACCATGATCCGTGATCGGTTTCAGTCAGCCCCATATCATGGGCACTCACATGCTTAGGAAACTCAGGAAGGTGTTTGGATATAAACTCAGAACCATTCCATGTGGATCAGCCTCTCAGATAGTGTTTACCACTGCATCACTGTCCAGCCTCTTAGCATCATCTTAAGCAATAAAATGTTCTACCATAAAACAGAATTGAGAAAGATATTTACTGACTAACAATGGAAGCAGGTGGGGTATCAGATGAGGTGAGTGTATGATGTGTATTTTTTTCATCTATGCTGTCTTTTGTAACATTTATAATAATGCTTAGTCTAGTCTTTCAATATTTATAGACAGGAAATACTATGGAATAAATATAAGCATGGAATATTCCTATGAATCCTATGAAGATGTGGAAGTCTAAAAAGCAACTTCAGGATATCAAAATGAGCACTACACATTTTGAGGAGAGACTTACAAAAACTTTATCATCTCTTAGTTTCCATGGGTTCCATGGAATCAAATCCCAAAACATAGATGGTGCTTTCAGGGGATCCAGATAAGGTGTCAAACACATTAATCATCCTCACGAATGAAGACAAGTTATATTTTCACTAAACCTCTACCTTTGGCTTCCAAAGACAGCTATGCTTCATATATAGCATCTCTACAGCACATTGCATAGACGGCATCAGATTTAATTGCTAAGAATGTGCTGGCCACAAATGAATAATCAAAGCAAGGGTTGTGTACGATGTAGGCCAAGAGATGTTTGTACTTAAAAATCTTTAAGAACATAAAGGGAGTAGGAGAAATTTACACTCCCTTCATATTCACTTGGTTTTAGACACTACTGAGGAATTAATGAAAATGTACTTATTGACTCCCTGTAAGTGAATCTGTTTCTTAATTAATGTGAAAATATTCTGCATCAAACAATGATGTAAACCTCCTGAGAAATTCTGTAATTTTATAAACTATGATAACAAAGAAATGGTTGTTTACCACTCCCCATGCTGTGTATATTCTTGTTTGATTAGACCAGTTCATAAACAAAGAATTAAAGAACAGAGAGATATGTCAGCCTTCTCAACCCTTGTAAACAACTCTTAGATAAATGAAGGACAAACTCAGTGGCAAGAAAATAACTCCATCTAACGTAACTACGACAGGGTTTCTTTTCTATTTTTCAGATGCTCTCTTTCCTGTTCTTAAAGCAGCTTTATCAAAGGACTCTGTCAAAGAGAGATGTCTCTTTAAACAATTTGCTTGGAGCTCTTACAATGTTTAGTACACCCACAGAAGAAAAAGCCCTGTTAAGACATTATACTGAAAAAGGAGTGGACTGACTGCTTTTGCCTACTGTGAACATCAGAAATAGGATTTAGAATTCAATCTATTACAATGCCTTGAAGGAATTCTTTCACTTTGGTATTAAAAAAACAACACAAGGATTTATTAAGAAAGGCTGAATTCAAAGTAAGAATTTAAAAGTATATTCGGTGTTCTTTAAATTTAGCTTAACACTTTTTATATTAGAAGTTTCAAGTAATATGTTTTTCTGGAATTAATTCCCAGTCATAGGATAAGGTGGAAAAATAAGTCTAAATCTTTAATATGGGTGAGATGAGATGTTTTGATTGTGCATCTTATTCTGGCATTCACCCTCATCTGCTCTGGAAAGCTTCTTCCTTTTATAGTTGTTTTAATTAAAAACTATAAAGAAATATATATGCGTGTATATATATATATATATATATATATATATAAATATATGTATATATAAACGCATATATGTGTGTGTGTATATATATGTATGTATACACACACACACACACACACATATATATATATACGTATATATATATTTATATACATATATATATATATATATATATATATATATATATGAGACTAAGTATTCTTAGTGTTACAAAGGACAATACAATTGGAAAGTTCAGACCTTAGGTAAAAGAGTTTTCTGGAACACTTTATGATCTGAATATACATCAGCATGGTAGACATCAACTCTCACAATATGAACTCTGTGAATTCTCTTCACTATTTTCTCCCAGACTTCCAATGTTAGCAAGTATGGTGACTGATCCTAGACCTCTTTTTTTTCTATTTCACTGCCTCCGTTGATTAATCACAGCTAATTCCATGAGGTTCTACAGAGGTGGATGACTTCTAAATGTATATCCCAGCTCTAACTTGTTTCCAGAAGTCCAGACAAAAAAGCCAATACCTACTTGGCTTCTCCACTTTAATGTCAAAGATGCTTCTCAAACTTAACATGAGTGAAACTTTTTCTGCCCCATGAAGACAAAACAAAAGAGCCAGCCCATAGTCAGTATGACACCAGTTAATGGAACCAATATTCCTCTTTCATCCCCCATATTTCTTAAAACACTTTGACTCTGTTTACATACATTTTTTGAATCTGAACCAGTTTTTACTGAGTTTATAGCTACCACCTTAATCTAAACCACGTAATTTCTCCTGGAATATTAAAAGATCTTCCTAGCATCCTCTTTGATCTCACTCTGTGCCAGTGCACTATCCAGTCTTCACTCATAAACCCCTGCATCTGCATGCTTGCCTCTTGCTAGTCTCAAACACACAAAGCTAGCTCTTTCCATTCATCTTCATATTTGCTATTCTCTATGCTTGGAGTATTCTTACCCCAAATCTTCCCATGGCAGGTCTCTTCATTTTGTTCACCAGCTGCACAACTTGTCACCTCTTTTGGGGAGTTGTCTTTAATTCTGTTTCCAAATCGATGTCACACTGTATTCCCCAACTCCACTTTTTAAGTCCCAGGCCTGGCAGCTTTCATTCTCACTTTCCCTCTCTCTCTCTAGTGAATTTAATAATAATAATAAGTAAAAATAAATAAATTTTTTTTAA
The DNA here is from genome assembly GCA_026018925.1 of Tupaia tana. Taxonomy (NCBI): domain Eukaryota; kingdom Metazoa; phylum Chordata; class Mammalia; order Scandentia; family Tupaiidae; genus Tupaia; species Tupaia tana. The sequence goes on along the minus strand of JAKSZU010000004.1, from coordinate 48,505,444 downwards.
AGATTTTGGGAATTTCATGTAGCCCAGATAGAATCTACTCCTGGCTTACCTGCCCTGGCACTACCTGTGTGCCTTGGGAAATTGTGTGTTGGGAAGAGCAGGGTAGAGGTTTGGTAAACTGAGATGTTATTGAACTTTGTCTCTAAGGAACAACTGCACTGATAGTCCAGACCAAGGACTGCTGATAGTAACCAGGATTAATTCTAACGCCATGAAAGAGAAACATTTCTTCCTTATGGTCGGACACAAGTCTTCATAAAACTACTGGACCAGCAATGGTTTCTTAGGCAACTATATTAAACTGGAAAATGTGTCTTCAATACAACTTCTTTACACATATATTGCTATTTTTGCTTTTTAAATAACAATGAAACAAGAATGAGCTTTGAAGAAACATATTTTCTGGAGTAAACAATGGAAAGAAGCTATTAACCTAACACAGCAGGAAATATATTGACCACAGTTAGAAATTTATTCTCCCAGAATGCAATACAGAGTTTGCTTACTGGTGTTGGAATCTCTCCACAAAACTAAAGAGAGGAAAATACCCAAGAAAACAATATCAACAAAAAAGATGTATTTTGATTATTGATGTGTTTTCTGCAAAGACAACAGAATGAAAATGTACAAAAGTACTGTACTGTGACTATAGAGTACATATTATTTTATGTGCTATATCTTCTAAATATCCCTGTCTTTTTTAGATGTTTCAGAGTGTGTAAAGGGAGTAAAATATTCAATTACTTTTTAATGCCTCAAAAATCACTCTCAGTAAAATAAAATCAATGCAATTGCCAAGAGCCCTCTTTATAGGATCAACTATATTAATTCAAGATATGTCTCCCACCCTCAGGTAAATATCTTGAACACTGTTTACTGAACTTAACCCCTGGTGGAGATTAAATCCCATACACTCAAAAATTAATAAAAAATACATAATTTCCTCTATGGGCAACAGAATTGTATCATTAGTAAAGATATTATTTGGAGATTGTAAATCCAATCCACTAAGTGATAGCTAGAATTTCACATCCTCAAATCCTACCTTAATGCATGGTAAGGTGGTACAGACTTGTAGAAGCCCAGTCATTGCTTACATGTTCCAGTAATCTAGTACATCTACCTGTAAGCATGGACTAGAAAAGAGTTGTTCTCCAGTTTTTATAAAATTCACTCTGAACTGATTTCACAATACATAAATGATGATCAGATACTGCTCATGGTCGGACTTTGCTCAAATGCACTTTGTATGATTGGCTAAAAAGAATGAGCACTTTTGACATTTTTCCAGAGAGACAGAAAGCAAGAACTCACCCACCCGGCGGGGGGTGGGGGGGGCAATGCCACACTGCAATCCCTTCTCCTCCATTCTCCTCTCAGGATTTTGGGCATGCATGCATACACGCCTAGTGTGAGTTTAAGCCACTGGGTCCAGGACTCGAACTGCGGTCGACTACATGGGAATCCAGTGACGTAGCCATTACACCAACTGCTGGTCTCAGCATTTTTCCAGATTTAACCAGTGCAGCAGGGACTATCTCACTTTCAGGTGTCCAAGAGATTTACTTCACATGCATGGCAGAAGAAATCAGGCTCTGGCTTGCTAAGGGTATTCAGTGGTCCCGAAGAACTGCACACTAATCAGGTTATTCCTACTACGCAGCCACATAAATCTGCGTGGACTCAAACTATATATTCATTTACAAGAAGCAGCAGAGAAGTTGTTAGGTCGCACAATGTAAATAGACCGGTTTTGCTTCAGTTCTTCACTTTGCATGCCTAATGTCACCTTGAGGAGAAAGTTGCTGTCAGGACCTGTGGAGAAATTGAAATAGGCACATTTCCTTATCTTCAGTTTGCCCTAGTCACTGTACAACAGACCTTTCTAACGAGGTTAGATTAGCAGTTAGTATGACTTCCACATGATAGAGAAAATGCCTCTGTATTTATAGTTATAAGTGAGCTCTTTTGTAGAACCACCTTATTGCTAAACAAAGCAAATTCACCTAAAGGCAAACAGTAGTAATTTCCGAGTAATTAGCATACTTATGAACTTACATTTTTTTTAAAAAAAAAGAAAATAATTGTAATTGTTATATTGTACTAAGCTAAAAAGTTTCTGGTACTATTTGCAGATTTTGACTTAAAGGTTTAATTCAAGGTGAAAATTGCACAGGGACACATTCTGGGAAAAACATTTACAGTTTTGTTCATTCTTTCCCCCAAACAGGAAATTGGTTTTCTGAGTTTACACCATTTCCACAGCAGCACAAATGCACCTGAATTCACAAATACCCTGAATTCAGATGTAATACCCAATAATGAAATGGAGAAAGAACAGTTAAAAAAAAAAGGAGATCACATACCAAATTGGAGTGAATAAATAGACAAGTAATAACAATACCAAATCCATATATGAATAATTAGTTGTTATAAAAAAATTCTGTAGTTAAAAAGAAAAGAGAGATATAGGGGGCAAATGAGGGTATTTATAGAATCAAAGCTTGATTGCTTTACTACTTCTTTGAGAGGGCTTATGAAACATACTAACATATTAAAGATACCTACTAAAATTAGTTGTAAACTAAAAAACAAAAAATTTAATGACTTCAAAGGCATTCAGATTCTATTTCCCTGAAGTAGACATATTGTCCAAACTTCACAGAATCTCAAAGGTGATAACAATTACAATTGTGCCTATAGATGTATATTGATAACTTTGTGTCTTTTTTTTTAAGAGTTTTTTGCTATAGGAAGCATGCACTCGCCAGAAAGAGAGACAGAGAGACAGAAAGCGAGAAATCACCCCTCAGGGGGGATGGCCATGTGGCAATCCCTTCTCCTCCATTCTTCTCTCAGGATCTTGGGTGCAGACACACTCACGACTGGCGTGAGTTTAAGCCACTGGCTCCAGGACTCTAACCCCGGTCGACTACATGGGAGTCCAGCCACATAGCCATTACGCCAACTGCTGGTCCCAATGACTTTGTGTCTTTAATTACATACACTTTGGCATGATTAACTTCTGCCTTAAACTACACATTTCCAACAGGAAAAATATTTTTAAAAGGGAGACTAACCTGGGCACTAATTGAGGCATGGGATAACGAAGGTTAATAAAGCCCAGCCATCCTCCTTAAATAGAAATACCTGTATATCCATAAAACTCAATAGCAGTTCTTCCTTCTGTTGTTGACATGGTAAAGTTGAAAGACCATGATTTTTAGTTACACCTTGGTTCAAATCCATACTTCATCATTTTTAGGCTGAATATCTTTGGGCAGTTTACTTAATTTCTTGGATCTCATGTCAACTATAAAAGAGGTATAATAACACATGTTTTTTTAGGGAAATTGGGAGAATTCAGTGTGACACACATATGTAAGAAGTTGAAAACTGTTGTTTGTGGCACATAAAAAGTGTCCAAAATGTGTCAGTTCTCCTTTACACACTCATTTTGGCTCTGTGGATTTACATGTGTCTGAGAACAAGGGGAACAGACCCTGAGAGAGATAAAGTAGCTAACATAAATCAGCTGGCTATTTAGAGGCAAAACTGAACCTGGAATCTGAACTCCTGACCTATTTAGGTAACACATGCAGTGTGTACCAGAAAATTTGGACATCACAGGGATAATACTTTAGAATCCCACCTAAATTCGAACCTGATGCATGGGTTTGGCAAGTCATTTAACCTCTCTGAGCCTCAGTTTTCTCATCTAGAAAATGGAAAAAATAGCTGTCTCTCAGAGTTATCATAAGGATTCCTGTAAGTGTTAACTGTGAATAAGATAGCAGAATCTAGCACATACTCAAAGCTAGCAAATGGTAGTGATTATAACTAAATACCTACTGAGGGTTGGATATCAGGGAAACTGCTCTGAGGCATTCCCAAGTCACCTATCATTGTCCTGAAAGAGCTATTTGGGAAAATAACACAAGGAAACATAATTACTGCTGCTAGACATTGTCTAAATGATAAGTGATATAGATAGGAAACCAAAGAGTTTAAATAATGGAGAAACAAAATAGAACTTTATGCTAAAGTGGTGAAAAGCCTGACACAGTTGGTGGACCTGAAGTCGAATCTAAGAGTCATAGATTTGTGTCAGTGCAACTTTATTGTTTCTTTTCCATACAGGAAAGTTGAAAGGGGGCTTAGAAAGTCAGAATTATAAAATGGAAGCTGAATTTTCTGTAGACAGTTCTTAGGAAATATAATTTTCTAGCTGAAGGCTGATGGACAAATATTCTATCTTGAATATCAAAAAGATAAACACAGCATAAGCTTCTGTGGGTGTGTGTGGATGGGTGTGTGTGTATGTACACACATGCTTGTTCACAAGTTTTCATGAGTTGGCTCACTTAACTTTCAACAACATACACTGTTTTCAATCCAATAGAATATACATCTTACTCCTTCCTTTTTCTGCAGCACAGCAAAAAAAGAGTCTCATCAAGCTATTTTTCAACAACATCTCCACGGACAATTGATACACCCATTAAAAACACTGGCAGTGTGTCCGGTTTGGTTGCTGTTTTGATGTGCTTTCTAATGGTGCTTCTTGCCTTTGGCAATAATTGTAATTCAATTTATGCATCTACAAAATCATCCAATGTTATTGCCTTTGCAGTACTGCAAAATAACTTTTCTCTTTAGAGTTAATCAGCCTTACATTGTATGTTTTCTATTACCTAGATTTCACTGTGTCTCTCAATAACTTGCAAGTTGAACACATTTGCATTCATGAGAGTAAACGCGTCTTAAGTATCATGACTAACCTAGAGCAGATGGCAAGAGATCCCAATCCTAAAAATCGTGACTCGGCTCTCTTATAAGAAGTGTGTATGTATATGTGTGTTTGTGTGTGTGTGTGTCTAGATAAAGATCATATTTTTAACTTTATATAAGCACAGATTTCTGTTAATTTTAAAAATAATTTTATGAATTATTTTATTTCATTTTGATACAAACTTTGAAAAGTAGCTGATAATTGTTCTCCAGATAAATGTCATACATACACAGCTACTTTACTGAATAGTCGTACTATCAAGAACTATAAATATGAAATACCTTTTTTCTCTAAGCACAGCTTTCAGTTATATTCTGAATAGTTTTCCTGTGCTTTGATGTCATTTGGGGCCATTCTATTACCTTTAGTATTTAAAAGCTTAATCTCACACTCTATCAGGGGTTGTGTCTGCCAGCTGCTTATTTGCCACAGCAGAGTCTTGCTTTGAGACCATGACTCTTTCAAGGGCACAGGCAGGTGAAGATAAGACCTGATTTTTCCCTGACCATTTCTTCTTAGTTCTGCTTTAAGATGAACTCCTCTAGGCTTGGAAAGAGAAGAGGTCAAAGAAAAGAGGCAAGTGTCTCTTTCCTTATGTGGCTGTCTTGATGTTTCTACATTGGTTTTGCTGCTTCAATAATGCTAACGCACTGGTTATCCATGCTTATTACGGGTCTGAATCCGAAGCTGGTTCTCCTGTGACATACAGCATTGCTACACAAAATGTGGTCCTTGGACTGGCAGCATCGACCTGACTCAGAAGGTGTAGACTCTCGGACCCCAGACACTGAATCAGAATCTGCATTTTAGTAAGATCCCCAGGTGACTTATAAACTTAGAGTTTAAACTATTGTGGTTAAAAGCAGTTCTCTTTTATTTTCCATCTGTCACACCCTGATAATACTCTTAAAGCATAATAAAGTAAATTGCCATAAAAATGAAATAAAAAAGACAAAACACAAGTCAGAGTGTTATTATTTGATTCATCAGACCACAATAGATTGAGAGGTACTAGACTTGCCATCCCACCAGAAACAAATATGAAATAGTTATTTTCAACATAAGAGAACAAGCAACGTGAGACTTTGATTCCTAGGAGAAGGAAACAAACAAAAGGACCCTTATTATCACCCAAGCTTTTTGCCTAAAAGCATGGCAGCAGAAAATGAGAACCCAAACAGAGAAGAGCAGGCCCACTAAGTTGAGAAGTCAGAGGTCAGAGTTCAGTGAGATTAAGGGGACTTGACTTTGTTGGGCAGCGTATTGGAAAGGAGGTAACTAGCACGAGAAAGAGCACAATAAACCTCCTTGAGTTTGCTGCTGAATTCTAAGCAATGCATTAAACTGTGCATGAAGTAGAACTTCATGAGGCTGGACAAAAACTATCAGGAACGTATCAGCTGAGCAAACCAAAAGCTCACTAGATCTTAAGAAAACATTTTTTGAGTCACTGTTTTGCTTTGATATGGCCTAAATATTCCTTCAGTATACTAGTGAGGGATCAGAAAGGAAACAAACCGTTGAGTCAAATTGGTATTTATTCTGTTTTAAAAGGTGATATTTATAAGCAATTGTTTCAAACCATGCCGAGCACCATTACAATGCTAATTTTCAACTTGTCCTGAGGCTCTCTTTGGCCATGATGATGTCCTGCAGAGGTATGGTTTGATCCAAAAGGGCAAGTCCTTCCTTTGATTCTTAGTGCTGAAAGGCACACAATTCCAAAGACTCATTTTTTCATTTGTTTAAAGGAACTTACTGGTAACCATGCCATTTCCAAATTTGACATTTAGAAACCAAATTAAGTGCTTCATTAAAATTTACTGTGCACTGTTATTTCAGAGCTCTAGTAAGAAATCCATGACAACTGTTGTGCCTGTACACATGCACGTACACTTAAAACTCTTTGGGCCACTAGGTCAGGGCAAGATGTGTGGGTGTCTTGCCCGTTTGATCATGTGCTATGATTAAAATTTTGAGATCCAGATACTTTGAAACTGGGATATGTAAAAAAATTCAAAGAAGTAATATGTATAGAAATACTTAAAGGAATCAATTTCTAAATCTGTAATGTCTATATATAAAGTTCCTCCCTAAAACTGGTCTGCCTGAGTCTGTCTTTGTCCCAAGTTTCTCTTTTTAGCTCCTGTTTTCCAATTGTCCTTCTCGTATTTTGTAAAAAGAGCATATTCTTTTTACTCATCTTAAAATAATTGGAAAAAGACCCTGCATATCTCATCTAGAGAGTTATTTTGCTTTATGCTTAGGAATTATTCATCAAAATTTGAACCAATATGTATGTTTTTTTATCTATTTTCTGTTAATAAATATTATAAAAATCTAAATTTGGAAGAAATTTTAAATATTTCAAAGATTCTGGTCAAGAGAATTTTAAAAATAAATCATTTATATATATGTTTTTGTTGCAGAGAAAGATGTTTGGGTGTTCATTAGAAAATTTTAGGGTAAATCTGCTTCAGTATGAAATTCTGTGGAAGTAGTAGAATAGAATTAAAACTTCAATGATAAAAATAAATAATGTAAAATGTGTATCAAAAGGAACCTATATTGCTTGTATATTTGGGTGATGATGTCTGTCTTATTCTTGTGTTGGATAATGTGATGATTAGTTTTATGTCAACATGACTGAGCTATGGGATGCCCACATATGTGGTAAATCATTTTTTCCTTGGTATGCTTGTTCGGGTGTTTCCAGAAGAAATTAGCATCTGAATTAGTAAAATTATTAAAAATTATCTGCCCTTGCCAAGTGGTGTGTGCATCAAAAAGAACAAAAAAGCGAAAAAAAAGGTAAACTCTCCCTTTCTTGCGGAGCTGGGTCATCTATCCTTTCCTGCTTTCAAAGTTTGAAGCTCCTGGTTCCCAGGCCCTTACACTCCCAGGCTAACACCCTCACGCATGTCCTCACCTTAGTTTTCAGGTCTTTGGATATTTGCTTGACTCAGTTATTTTGTACTGCTATAGCAAAATACCTAAGATTGGTTAATTTATAAGTAATGTAAGTATTTCTCACAGTACAGAGATGGAAAAGTCCAAGATCAAGGTATTAGCAGGTTCAGTGTCTGGTGAAACCCTATTGTCTGTTCTTAAAAAGTGTCTTTTTGCTACATCCTCATGTGGTGGAAAGCAGAAGGGAAAAAGGGGCCTAACTAGTTCCATTCAACCCTTTCATAAGAGCACTAATTCATTCATGACTTAATCGCTGCTAAAATATTACACCTCTTAATACTGTTACACTGAGGGTTATATTTAACAGGAATTTTGAAGCTAACACAAACATTCAAACCATAGCAGACTGGAACTTACAGAATCAGTTCTCCTGGTTCTCAGGCCTTTGGAGTCAGATTGAATTATATTAGCAGCTTCATTGATTTTCCTGCTTGCAGACAGCAAATTATGGAACTTCTTGGCCTCCGTGATCACGTAAGTCAATTCTCACAATAAATATCCTCTGATTTATTAGGTCATCAGGAAATCCATGATATATTTTTCTATGTTTTTCTATGGAAAAATGCATCATGACTTTCCTGAAAACCTAATATACATACTTATATACATATAATACATTATATGTATGTGTGTGTGTGTGTATACACATACGTATATACACACACATAATATATCAATTCTGTATCTTTGGAGAACCTTGACTAATACAGATAGATTCCACTTAAAATATGTCAAAGAATAAATTAAAATTTATTTTAAATGTCAGCATTTGCCACATGCCAGAAATTAAAATGTTTATAACAATTTAAACTTAAAAGGGAAACCTCTAATTCCACCTAAAAATGAGGAGAAAAAATAGCACATTGCAAAAATTCTTCTAGGTTCAAATAAGAACATTGCTCTAAGAACAATCCTTTGCTCATGTTTAGATTTAGACACAAAATGATGTACACTCATATCATATTATCATGATCTTTTGTAGAACTGCCTCCTCTGAATTTCACTTAGGCTGGTCTGTTTTAAATAATTACGGAAAATGACCATAAGGAATCTGTCACTCCACAAGAAAGCGATTAAAGTTAGTGTATATGATGATATCATAATAAAGTCCCATATAAAAAAATTTCTCCTGGTACAGTTCTAGGAAAAGCTTTGCTTCCCTTGAGTATTTGGTGTGCTTCTTCCTTTCTTGTAACAGTGGTGATGTCTCTTTTCTCACATTGGCTCCCAGCAAGTTTGCAACTAGATCTGAGGTTAGATCAAAGTAATTATTTCAGTCCTAACAGATTGCACAAATGTTATTATAGTCCCATCAATTTCATGCTATTTATAACTTCTTAATTCTGAGTTTTTAATTCATAATTTAATTTTCCATTATTTTATGATATATGTTTTTGAACCCTCCTCCAAATCGTTTGTGGAAATAGAATGTTAATAAATGTGGACTTAAATAACAAGGGCTCTCTTACTCTTGGTATCCATAGGTAAGTCTCCCACTTATTCCTCAGTGTATTCTCCTTGTGTGTTGAGTTGATGAAATAACCAAAAATAAGGATTCTAGAGACAAAAAGAGCTCACAATCACTATTTCCACGTAATTCTTTTTTTAACCAATTTCTTAAGTGAGCATTTATTTCTCTTTGGTATGAGCACAGGGATAAGTCTAACTCTCGACTTCCGCAACCAGTTAGCTGGTCTTATCATTTTCATTAAATAAAATTTTGATTAGATTCAACAGTGTTAATAGTGTCATAATTTGCCCTTTGTTCTTTCTAAAGGATAATGCATTAACCCAAAGAACATGAAATGAAATGCCTACCTTATTTTAAACCAAAGAAAAGTACTGTTTTACTCATGAGACATTTCAAATTTCACAATTCCTTTTATATTGAATTCCCCTAACTCTTAGATTCCGCCAGAATATTGTGCTTTGTTTATATAGTGTCTTCAAATCATTTTCAGTTGTCTTCTAGTATATAAGTTATCTTCTCAACTAGTAAGATTCCTCTTAACTGGGACCAGCAGTTGGTATAATGGCCAAGTCGCCGGACTCCCATGTTGTCAACCATGGTCCGAGTCCCGGACCCAGTGGCTTAAACTCATGCTGGGCACCTGTGCATGCATGCTCAAGATCCTGAGAGGAGTAGGAATTGCAGTGTGGCCATCCCCCCGGGTGGTGATTTCTCGTTTTCTGTCTCTCTGTCTTTCTGGCAAGCACACGTGCCCTATTGCAAAAACCTCTCCTAAAAAACAGACTCCTCTTAACCAATTATGTTCTTAGACTACAAGCAACAAACTAATTTCAAGACATCCATGAGTAATTTATAAAAATTAAACTTAAAGAGTATTTTTATCTTAAAAAAATAGACTATTTTGCTATCAATACATCAGATCAAACCTTTATGCCAAGATTTAAGAATATTCATTAATGCATCTTTCCAAAAAAGAAACTCATATTTCCTTTTAGCAAAATATTATCTAATTTTATAATCCCCTTTCCTTGAGGGTTTCTCAAATAAGTGACTACCAACCAATTATTGAAGGATTCATGCCAGCCGCATCCTAATGAATAAGGAAAACTTCTTGCCCACAGGAGGACCTGCTGGTTCTGCCTCCATCCTACAGTCTTCCTGTCTCTCCTCCACTCAAGACACTTGTTGACTCACCTCTTGCCATCTCCCTTCTACTTCTGCCACTGGCATTTTTAAACCTGACTTGCCATCTAAACGTATTTCCCTCACTCAGTAAATAAATATTGAGTAACAATGGTACTAATACTAAACTGAGATACTAGGAATATATAGAATATGGTGGAAAACAAAATAGAGTAAATGCTTTTAGGAACTTTAATCTGGAATGTTCTAGGGACAGAATGAAGGGCAGTGAACATGGGAGAGGTTTCTTTTAGGAACTGAGTTTGCGCCCTACTCCTCTTTCCCTGGGTTCTTCTCTAAGTCCTATTTAGTGCTGTTCCACATCAGATCCCCAGCCTCATACATTTACTTCCACTTTGTTATTTAAATAAATCCTACTGGCATATACACACATTATATACATACAGCATCAAATTCATATAGCAAATTGTACAGATATTTTCTCTATAAGGATATTCAGTTTGACACGCATATGCTAGACAGAAATCTGACCTAAACTAGTAACTTCATTGTATTGTTTGCAAGAATTGGGGGGGATAGAAGTGCTCATTTGTTCATAAAATAGTCCCTAACTGGGGAATCTTTAGATCTGTGAGGTTATAAGAGAGGAACCAAGTAGGTCCTTGAGATACATGAAGTAAGTAATAAAATAGACAAAATTTCATTCACCAAAATCCCTCTGGAAAAAATAGTGAATTTATAAATAAATAAGTATCATCTTGGGATATGCCACCAAAGAAATGATGATGTAATAAAAGTGGTAGTTGAACTTCCTCCTAGAGTGGGGGTTCAGGTAACCAGTGGACTACATATTTCACTCACTCCTATGTGGTATGTGGAGGTACGAATAGCTAAACATTATCTGAGGAACCAAAGGGCACTAAATTGCTGTGCATAACAAAAGAGGAAAGAAATTGACTTTCTAAACAAACATTGGTATAAAATGATAGTTATGCTAGAAATCTGCATGGGTGCTAGGAGGGGGAAAGCCAACACAAATTACTCTCTTCTACCACCCCCACCCTGTTCTCATTTCCATCAACTGACTTGGCAAAGGAATGAGTTTGGAAAGAATGATCTACCAAAATCATTTGCTTTGTTGTGATGCATTTTAATCCACCAGCATCACCCCATCTCTACTACACAAGTCTGAGTCACATGTAAAAATGAGTGTTTTTGCACAAGTAGGTTATTTGAGAAGATATAAGGGGTGCTAGCTTCTACAACCATAATGATCACTTGCATTTACACAAAAGCCCACAAACAGGAGGAAAGCTGATCCTTAGTTCACAGACATCAAAACTCTCAGATGAATTGGTACTCTACCTTCATTTTAGCCTCATTCTAAAAGAGAATATTTTATTTTACTGGAAACGTATCAAGTCAATATGTAACATTGTTATGTCTTTCAGAGGGTCAGATTTGTAGGTACTCACACACAGGTCTGCATCTCTACCATGAGTGCCCTTTGCTCCTGGCTCCAAATGGCCTTCATCCTCTGGCTCTTGAGACAATGCAGTATTCATTTTCCTTCCTGGTCAATCTGATCAATATTGAAACATCCAACAGGACCCAAATTACGTATAGTTATCTGGCCAGAAAACCTTCTTATACATGTGTGGTGTGTGTGTGTGTGTGTGTGTGTGTATGTGTGTGTGTGTGTGTATATATATTATTTTATTTTAATTTCTTTTATGCATTCAATCACTATACATCACTTAGCTTGTAAAGTGAATTTTCCAACATGAATACATTTCACACCAGTCCAGTTGGGGATACTATACACATTATCATCAACAGATAGTAATCCATTTCTGTGTCCCATAAATGTCTTGTCTCTCTATTTTTCTCTTTAGTATCTTTCCTTCGTAATCCTTCTACATTGCAGGTTACAATAACACTCTTGTATTCTCGTATACTATTTTTAAAATTATCTCATTGACATACAATTCTCTCAGAACAGCCACAGTAGCAATAGCACGTGCACTGCCAGACAGGCTGAGGCTACGTGGGAGACCTGAGTTGTATTCTCTGCCCACCTTAAAAAGCTCAGTATGATGGCTCATGGTTATAATTCCAGCTACTCAAGAGGCCAAAGCAGTAGATTAGTACATAATAAACTGTCAAAAACAACCCACACCCCAGCACACACACATGCACACATAAACTGAAAGTCTGTCAAAATGGAGTAACAGATGTGACTGTTCCAGGACAGTGCCCATGTGAGCTAATAAATATTCATGAAATAAATGACCAACACTTATTTACAAATGGGCTACTCTATGGAAAGTTATAGCAATGCCTGGCACAAAATAAATGGCAAATAAATGTTTGCTCAGAGGGGAAGGGAAGGAGGGAGCAAAGACTGAACAGTATTGGAGAAAAGTAGAGAATGAAATCCTCTTAAAACAGAACTTACCTTCTCTTTTATCATCAGCCCAAAATTGGGACTTTGGTTCTTTCTCAGTCTTCATTCTAGGGAAAACAAAACTCTGGCATTCTGTTTCCAGCACCTGGGTTTCATGTCCCACCCAAAGGAGGGTTTATCAAAATACTATGTTCTTTGATCTACATTCAATTTCTCCCTGAGAAATAGTGATAAATATAACTTTATTTTATTTTTATTTCCACAAAGTTCTATTGCCCTAGCCTCATTTGATCATCTTTTACAGATTAGCATCTGTGATCTTCCCTGCCTGTTCATATGTTCATTCATCCATTTGTTGTTACCTAGTATGAAAACCAAGTTCCTAAGAGGTTAAGTAATTTGTCTGGGTGGCAGAACATGCAGTTTAAGCATTATGTGCATATTTGTACCTCGCCATCAGATTTTTCTTAAAATTCAATTTGGAAAACATTTTATACTTTATATTTCAAATGTGGAAATTGAATTCAAATTTAAATAAATCTAAAACTGTAAAGACTAACAGACAATATATAGGCTATCTTTAACATTTCTATACTAATTTCACCCCAGTCAGTGTCAGCAGATTCTGCCAGTATAAGCTAGCATACTGTTTTGTGGGAGTAGCGCACGAATTCAGCAAATATTTCTTTAAAATATGATTTGATGGATGTTATTTTAGATCTTATAGCTATGGTAAAGATTTCTCTTAACCAGAGACACTGATCTATAGAGCACAATTTGACACATGTTAAGATACAAGACTATAATAATAATGCATACTATTGTGCATTACTCTGCTATGACATACTTTCAAGGATTCGATTAGAACTTGGCTCATAATATAGCAGCAAATGGTTCTAAAGTTTGCCATCAAATTTTCATGTCTTCAGATAATATCATATTTCACATTTTTTTTAATTTCATGCTCTCCAGATAAGAAAATAGAATATGAACACTTTCATTCCATTTTTTTCCATTCTTCTAAAAAGTAGAATTTTTCAATAATCAAAATTTCTAATTTAGGGGCTTTATTAAAATTTAAATAAACGTGCAACCCCCGAAATGTAAAGTAAGAAATTCACATAAAGTGTCCAAAATGATCTCTTAAAAATAATAAGATTATTATTCATTTAGGCTTTTGTTGCCTTTACATTTCTAGAAATAAAGGTAAAATTTATAAATTTATAATTAAAAATATTTTGATGCTCTCCAAGTAAAATAACAAAGTGAGGACAGATTGTACTTTTCCAAAGAAGGCTGCACCCGTATGTGGCCCTGCTTATAGTGTGACATTCGTGTTCCTCCATTGAGAGGTGGGTTCTGTGTATCTTCCCCTTGGACCTGGGTGATCTCGGTAACTGCTTTGTAATAGGCAATGCCAGACATAATACTGTGTGACTTCCAAGGCAAAGCTAAAGAAACTATTCCATTTCTGTCTCTGTCTTGAGATCCATGCCCTGAATCTCTGAACCACTCCATCAGAAGTCTATCTATAATAAAGCTTTCATACAGCACAGACCACTTTGGGATAGAGAGATGCCCAAGAAGCCCCAGGTATTGTAGCCCTCAACCATTTGAGTCTTCCCCAGTCATGCCCTCAGATAGGTAAGCCAGACATGTCCAGGAAAGTCCAGCACTCAACCATGGACTGCCTCAGCCCTAATAAGTGGAAAGAAAATAAGGTGTTCTCATGGAACCCACCAAGACTGGTGATTTTTATGATAGAAGGAAAAAAAAAAAGTTCTAAACCACTAAGCTTTGGGTTTGTGACACAATTGTTGTAACTGGAGCAGGAATGTTCACTCTCCACAATTACCCTGAATTCAGCAAATATGGAAAGAATAAAAAGCTACATCATTCATTCATTTATTAAATCCTTGCATGTGCTAAACACTATGCATCCCAATGGCTGTATTCCAGTATGAAAAACAGGTAGTTTTAACCTTGTGGCACATAAAGCATTAGAAATGTGTTAAAAATAGGCAGTCACAGGCTGGCTCCATGATGCAGCTTAAGGGAAGCTAGGTCCCACAGACAACCATGGTTCAGGTCAGCCTAATACATCCAGAGCATACGTGTGAGTGCCCAGTATTTGACAGGCTGGAGGACTGGAGGAAATGAATCTGGCATGACTGTAACCTGTGGAGTGTACTCATCTATTTCTCTCTCTTTCTCTCTCTCTTTATTTCTCTCTCTCTCATGCTGCCTTTCTTTCTCTCACCCTCACATGTGAATATGTCCACTCTATCATGAATAAAGGAAAAAAAGTCAAGCCTTAAAATGTGATAATATCTCACATTGGGAATTAGAAGAATCTAAAACAAAGTCATTGGCATGAAAATGGGAATGGAAACAACTGACATCGTCCCTTTTTCAGTGATGACATGTAATCTACTGCCAATCAAATCTTCCAGGGTACAGGGAGACATAATGCCAACCTCAGTCGGGATCTGCACTGAGGAAGAGTAGGAAAGAAGAGCAAGTGAATGAGCTGACTCAAATCTGCAGTCATATCTGGTGTCTAGACATCTCCTTCTTGGTATTAAATTATATACCTCAGATACCATATTGGGGTAATACAATATTTGATGGAGTTTTGAAACCTTCAGTTCAGATTGGTCAAACTGTAATTCTAAGACGACCTTACTGTTGCTTGATTCAGCAAATGGAATATCCTGGAAATACAAACTCATATTTATAGTGTAATTTGGATTGTTTCAAATTGGTTTAAATGTTATTCATAAGCAATATACTTCTCACAAATAGGAAAGCTTGAAAGAAAATTAGGGAAACTTTGCACATTCTAGTTATGCAAATATACTCCAAATTAAGGCTCTAATACTCTTCTCTATACTGTGATAAACCTCCAAATATCTGGGAATATTTACTGGAAAGATAATTCGTATCATTCCATTTAGATTATTTCTGCACTAAAGATTATTGGCTTATTCATACTACAGATGATAAAGCTATGTAGTCAGGTTAATGCTGAAACTGATAAATACTAACCCAGATTTGAAAATATGTAGGAAATTTAGTTAGACTTCATAAAACTCTGAAAAATCTCCAAAAGTTTTTTATCATTATGAATGAACTTGAAACTAACTTAGAGTGAATGTATTAGCTAATATGCAGGCAGTGATTAAGAGAAAACAGGTGGCTTGTGCATAATTTCCACAATGGTCTCCTTTTTAAAGGCTGGCTCCGGAAGCCAGCCTCACTTACCTACAGGAGGTTGCTCATCCTCAGCAAAGAACAATCAAGAGTGTGCTTCACTTTGTCAGAGAATATGACTCACTATCAAATTTGACATATATTGTTTCATAGATATCTGAATCTACCTCTATAGACTATCTTTAGATTTATTTATTTCCACACTACTAATTTATAATTGTTCTGTTTTCCTCACACATCTGTCAGTGACCTTGACTCACTGCAAGTTTACAGGAGAAAAAAATCACGTATTTCAAGAAAAAAAGGGGGAAACAGAGAAAACTGAAAACACTGACTATTCCTTATAAACTCCAGAGTGATCTTTTTCCGTTTTGAATAGCATCCTGCAAGTTGATCTAAGAAGTTAAACCACTGTTACTAGAGAGTAACACCTCAACTATAAAGGGATTATAATAGACAATAAAGTATTTTTTTTAATGTTCTAAAAGATAATTCCAATGTAATTCACATAAAGCCTAATGCATTATGTACAATCTGTGTTTAATAAGTACATTTCTCATAAAATATACATTTACAATTTCTCTTTTCTTATCAATAAAGCGATCAAGCTGAGCATGAAATTATCCAGAAATTCAGCTCCCTCTTAAACAAAAGTATAATTACATTATTCTCTTTTTAAATCATACTCAGGTGAAATGAAACAAGAGATAGTTATCTTAATATTTCATTTGTGTGAAATATTTTGTATTGAGTCTACCAAAAATACTGCAGTCATTTTTGATCTTTCATATTTCCCAGCACAGAAGGAAAAAGCATAACAGCTTTTTACCCCAACCCAGGAATTAATATTAAAGTATAATTCCCCTCAGTAACTGAGGCTGCTTAGAGTTACCCTGAAGCATTCAGGGATTTTTTTGTGCTACAAAAGTCTTATTTTGATTATTAGTAAATAGGTATAATGCTAGTTCCTACTCTCTAAAGGAATTTGACTCTGTGTTTGTTTCTTTTAAAATTCTTCTGAATTTGTCAAATTGAATAACTTATACCCACTGTATAAGATGTTAGGTATCTGAGGAAAGCAGATGGCTTAGGGGTCATGTCCCTGGATTTTCACATGGCCGACACAGTGTGAGTCCAGACCGAGTGGCTTGAAACTCACACTGGACACATGTGCATGCATGCCCAAGACCCCTAGAAGAGAATGGAGGAGAAGGGATGGCTGCATGGCTATCCCCCTAAAGGGATGATTTCTCACTTTTCCTCTCACTGTCTCTGTCTCTCTCTCTATTTAGAGAGTGCATGTACCCTAAGGCAAAAAATAAAAATAGATATTAGGTATCCAAATCACATTTCTCTGGCAAAGTTTGCCCAAAGCACATTTTAGAGTTAAGACCAAAACTCTATCTTCAGAATGAGAAATAAACTGGCTACTAGCATTGTGGTTCCCTTTGATCTACTATTGTTCTTTTGGACAATTGACCCCTTTAACTTCTTTCTGGGTGTTACCCTATCCCTGTGTGTTTCAAGCTCCATTCTATAGATTAACAATTGTCAGATTAAGTCAACTGTGGTCCATTTCAGTATACGGTGGGCAGATTCTACAGAATGCCTAAAACATTGGAAGCATTGTTGCCATCAAAATTATGATTTATTACAGGAATAAGAGAGTCCTTGGAAAAACAAAGCAACAGCAGTTTACACTTCCTCCTACCCCTACTTTATCCCACCAGCAGATTCAGTTCAGATTTTTATGATTCCTTACTGCACACTAGCAAGCCATATGGCTCTCTCTAGTACCTGTTAAGGCATCTTTATATATTTTCCAAGCAAAATGTCATTCAAAAAGGCAAGGACCAATTTATATGAGGCACTACTTTGTATAGCTTTCACATTCCTTTTTCTCTCTGACAAGCAAAGAAGCACTTATTTTGCAATCCCTATCAGAAGGTACGGTCCTGTTTTTTGGAAGGCTCTGGAGCCATTGCCCTGTGATGGACCACACATCTTCAGAAGAATGGATTGCATAGATATGTGAGCACTATAAGGAAGCCCAAGTAAATTGCCCACAGATCTCAGAATTTAGATCTTCATTATGCCTTTGTAAAAAATGAATGTCAAGACTACCGGCATTTGAAAACAGCTAGTTCCTTGCCTTCCAGTAGTCGGAATGTCTCACAGCTACAAATGTGACTTCCAGGGAACATACAAGAAGCAATTAAGCTTGTCATGCTTTGCTAGTGGAATGCTGGGACCAAACAGCTACTATCAGCACAGGCACATTAGCGATACTCAGGACTTGCCTCAGGGACTTGCCCTATCATCAGTGGTAAAGAACTAGTTTCTTGGGCAATAATGTCTAAGGCACTTAATTATCTTTAATCTTCAATTTTCACTTCCAAAAAGATAGTTATATGGTGTCTTTTTCTAGGTCACCAACTGCCAAAAGTTATTTAAATCAAATGAAAGATTATTTTCAAAATGAAAAAAGTGAAGGAAATAAGCTTATCAACAAAACAACAATGATAAGAATTCATTATTTGGGGTCAAGTGGCAGCAATAGCACAACTGGTTCCACACAGGAAAGGTCCTGGGTACGTGTGCTGGGACCTTCCTGAGCACACCAGTCACATACATATGTGCTTATGATCAGGCTGGCAGGGACTGGAAGTACATCACAGCATGAAGACCCTGCTAGGCGTGCCCTTCTTTCTCTCTCTCTTTCTCTCTCTTTCACTGTGTTTCTCTCATGGAAATAAATAAACTTTAAAAATAGTTCATAACGGAGGCCAGTAGGTGGCATGGTGTTTAAGGCCCTGGACTTCCCCCCTGGCCAGCCACAACACAAATCCTGGAACTGGCAGCTTGCTTTCTCACTTTCCCTCTCTCTTTCTCTCTCTGTCTCTCTCTGGTGAGCACATGAGCTCTGTAGCAAACTAAAAACTAATAATAATGATAAATAAAATTAAAATTAAAAATAGTTCATAACTTGGGGGAAATGAAATGTAATGGTGGTTACAGACTAATCCAGAGCTCTCCTGACTTTTTAAAATAAATGTGTCTCTCCACTCCTAATGAGCTATATGTATGCACTTCCATTTCTTAGAGTATTTAATGACGGAGGACTCCATGGGATGGAAAACACACTGGTCTTGCAGTCCTCAGACCTTATTCTGCCTCAGAAGCTGCTGTTAACTCTCTGGGTGACCTGAATGAATCATTTAACCTCATTGAGCCATAGGCTTTACCTACCTCATTGAGTTGCTACTTAAAAATAAGAAATAAAACATAAGTGGGAGATATCTAGAATTAATTGGACCTTAGAGACCATGTATATCAAACTCTTTATTTTTATTTGAGCAAATTTAAGCAAAAGAAAGTTAAGGAACTTTGCCAAGGTCACTAGTTTTTAAGTACCATAAGTGAAATTAAAATCGAATTGCAATGATCTAATAAGACCATTTATCTACTGCTTTTAGTTTTCATGTACTTATATAAATTAAAACTAAAAATAGCATTTATGTCAATTAATCTGAAATCCAAACACTTGAAATATTGTACATAATGAATAGCATTTATAATGTATAGCATACCTCTTCTAAAAATTCCTGGATGAATAAACAATTATATTTTTTCACTTAATTTACTCAATATATTAGGAATATAAAAGAGTACTGAGACATTTCATAGATAAAATACAGTTATACTGGGGCCAGCAGGTGGTGTAGTGGTTAAAGTGCTGACTCCCACATGGCCAATTGCAGCTGGAGTACTGGACCCAGTAGCTTGAAACTCATGCTAGACATCTGTGCACAGGTGCCCAAAATCCCAGGAGGAAAAGGGATTGCAGCATGGCCATCCCTCCAAGGGTGATTTCTCACGTCTTTCTGTCTCTCTCCAGCAAGTGCACACACCCTATGGCAGTTTTCATTTCTTAGTTACCGTGAATAATGACTCAGTGAGCATATGAGTGGTTATCTTTACAAAGAGCTGATTTCATCTCTTGGGTATATACTAAGAAGAAGGATTGCTAGGTAGTATGAGAGTCCCCTTTTTCATTTCTTTAAGAACCTCCATAGTGTATCCTGTAATAGCAATACTAATCTGCATTCCCTTTAAGAACATATTAAGATTTCTTTTTCTCCACATCCTTGCCAACATTTGTTATCTCTTTCCTTTATGATAATGGTCATCCCAACATGTGTGAGGTGATGCTATGGTTTGAATATGTCCCCCCAAAGTTCATGTGTTAGAAACAGAATTATCGGAACCAGCAGTTAGCATAATGGCTATGTCGCTGGACTCCCATGTAGTAGACCACGATTTGAGTCCCAGACCCCGTAGCTTAAACTCACACCAGGCACGTGTGCATGCGTGCCCAAAATCCTGAGAAGAGAAAGGAGGAGAAGGGATTGTGGTGTGGCCATACCCCCTGGGGCGGGGGGTGATCTCTCACTTTCTGTCTCTCTATCTATCTCTGTCTCTCTGGTGACCGTACGCACCTTATAGCAAAAAAATCTCAAAAAAAAAAGAAACTGAATTATCAATATTGTCAATGTAACAGTATAATTAGGTTGAGATCTTTAAGAGCTGATTAGGTCATGACAGCTCTGCCCTCCTGAGTGAATTAACCCACTCATGAATTAGTAAATTAGCTGACTAATGAATTATTACAAAAGTGAGTTAGTTTTCAAGTGAACAAGTTGTTATAAAATTGAATTCAACTTGATTTTGAAGCCTTTTCCGCATATCCTTGTTGGACTTCCCTGCCTAGGAAATCAAGAGATGAATAAGCTTCTTATCTTTATAAATTACCCAATCTGTGATACATTCCTACCTACAATACACAAGGGTCCCTTTTCTCCACAGCCTCACCAACATTTACTTTTTGTCTTTTTGATAGTAGATAGCCATTCTGACAGTTGTGATGAGATCTCGTTGGGGTTTTAATTTGTATTTCTCTGGTGATTTGTGAAGTGGAGTATTTTTTCATATACTTTTGACTATTTTTTTATCTTATATAATATCTGTTCAGGGTCATTTTTTAAAATTCTGCTACTGATTTGTAAGAGCTATTTAATAATTTTTGAATATGAACTCTTATTGAGTATGTGGGTGCAAATATTTTTTCCCAGTCCATAGGTTGCCTTTTCAGTTAGTCAATTGTTTCCTTTGCTGAACTAAAGCAATTTTATTTTCACTTGATGTAGTCCTACTTATTTATTTTTTGTTTTGTAGCATAAGCTTTTGGTATTATATCCAAAAACAGAATAATTGTCAAGGCTGTTGTCAAGGAGCTTTTTCCCCTATATTTTCTCCTAGGAGATTTTTGGGTACAGATCTTATATTTTGGTCTTTTATCCATTTTGAGTTCATTGTCTTATGTATGATGTCAAATAAGGATTCAATTCTACTATTTTGCATGTAGAAATCCAGTTTTCCCAACTCCATTTATTAAGTAGACTATCTTTTTCCCATTGTGTCTTCTTGTGCCCTTGTCAAAAATTAGCTTATTATATATGTTTAGATTTTCAGGCTTTCTATGGACTCTGTTACTTTGGATTATGTTTCTGTTTTTATGCCAGAGCCATATAGTTTGATTAATATAGCTTTTTAATACAACTTTTAATTTTTGTTTTTATTTTTCATATTTGTTTTCAATTTTTGCTATAGGGCACTTGCAGTCTCCAGACAGAGAGAGAGAAAGAGAGAGGGAAAGTGAGAAATCATCCACAGATGGTATGGACATGCTGCAATCCCTTTTTATTCTCCTCTCAAGTTTTCAGTCATGCACACACAACCACCCAGAATGATTTTTCAAGCCACTGGGCTGGGACTTGAACAGTGTAACTGCCATGTGGGATCCAGCTACCTTAACTCCACACTACCTGCTGACCCACAGTTTTGTAACATAATTTTAAATCAGGTTGTGTGAGGTAAATCTTTCCCCTTCTTGATTAATTTTATTTGTAAGGTTTGGGTTTTTTTGGTATTTTTGGTATTTGTTTGTTTAGTTTTATTTTGCCTTTGCTATGGTAAATGAGATTCATTTTAAATTTGATTATGAATTTGCCCCTACCAATGAATTTTATACTCTCTTATGTTTTCAAAATAGTAATTATTGTTCTTTTGTTTCTAGTTTGTTTACTCCCTAATCTAATCCCTATACCACAGGTATAATGGTGATGAATTCTTTTCACTTTTGCTTGTCTGGGGAAAAAAATTTATTTCTCCATTTCTGAAAGACAGCATTGCTGGGTATAGTATTCTTAACCAGCAATTCTTACCTTTTAGTTCTTTGACTGTGTCTTTCATTCTCTCTCTCCTGGCCAGAAGAATTTATACTGAGAAATGTACTGATAGTCTAATACAAGTTCATTTCTATGTCTTTTGATGCTGTTCTCTTGTGACTTTTAAATTACTCTGTCTTTTACTTTGGCATTTTGATTAGATGTGTCTCTATGAGAACATCTTTGGTATTGACATGTATCAGAAGTTTTGAACTTCATGAATCTAAGTAGTCTGTCCCAAGACTTAGTAGTTTTCTCACAATTATTTTATTAAGTAAGTTTTCTTTGCCTTTCTGCAAATCTTCTCCTTCTGGAATTCCCATAATATGAATATTTATTCACTTAATGGTGTACTCTAAGTCTCATAGGTTTTCTTCTTGTTTTTGTAATTTTCTTTTTCTAGTGACTGAATTATTGCAAAAGATTTGTCTTTTAGTTCAATAAGACTTTCCACTTGATCTAGTCTGCTGCTGTAATGTTCAACTGTGCTTTTTATTTTACTCATTTCATTCCTCTTACTCTAAGATTTCTTTTCAGTTATTTTTTATATCGGCCACTTTCTTGACTCTCCCATTCAGATCATAAACAACTTTTTAAATTTTGTTGACTTATCTATCTGTATTTTCTGTACCTGATTAAGTTTTCTTTAAATCATTATTTTGAAAATTTTTTCAGACAATTCATAAATTTCTATTTCTTTAGGGTCAGTTACTAAAGAATTTTGTGGGGTTTGGTGGTGTTTTATCTTGCTTTTTTACATTTCTTGTTTTTCTAAATTGATATCTGCACATCTGGTAAAACAATTACCTCTTTAAATTTTATAAAGTGTCCTTCTTAGGGAAAGAATTCCATCTGCAGATAAATCCTAGGATGTAGGCTCAGTAGGGTTCATTGACTCTGGCCTGGATGGGTACAATAGTGTAATTTCTGTGCAGCTTTTTCAGTTGTTATTGCTGTAAGTAATGACAAGGGATGCCTCAGAGGCCAAGTCTGTAGTAGTTTGTGTCAGCAGTGATGTCAGGGTAGTTGCAAAGCTTTTGTGGCAAAAGTTCTAGGGACACTTCTTTTCTAATTTTCCCCACAGTGGGGAGACCTTAGTTAAAGGGATCCATGTTGGTGACACATTTGACATGGGCACAGGCAGTCACACCATCACTGTGTTTCAGGGAACATTTGCTCAGAGTGACTATAGAGCTATGATCTGGCCCTCGATGTCTTGTTAAAACTATTGAAGCATTGGGACCAGCAGATGGTGTAAGGGTTACATTGAGGTGGTTTGAGTCCCGGGCTTGGCGGCTTAAATTCACATGGGGCACAAGTGCGTGCATGCCAAAAATCCCAAGAGAAGAATGGAGGAGAAGGGATTGTTGTGTGGCCACCACCACCCCCCCCCCCCCCGGCCCAGGGGCTGATTTCTTGCTTTCTGTCTCTCTGTCTCTCTCTGACTCTGATGAGTGCACACGTCCTATAGCAAAAATAAAAATTAAAAAAAAAAAACTACTGCAGCATCTGTGACATGGGGAAATATTGACCCTCTGAGGGATTGACTGATGCAACTCTTCCCCAGTAGCATGGCCCCAAGAGTCATGGATGTAGCCATTACTCTGAGACTGAGAATCAGAGTACAACAATGGCATGGATCCTCGGAAGAAGGGGTGTTCCAGAGACTTAGGATCTGAGGATCAGGGCACAGGTACAGCTTAGATCCTGGGCCCAAAAAGGCATAGTGGCAACTCTTGCACCAAGAGAAAGTGTAGAGTGTAGTGCTGACTCAACCCCTAACTGCGGAGACACAGCAGTGAAGCCAGGTATAGCAGCAGGAAGGACCTGAGAATGGCAGAGAACAGCTATGGACTGGGCTCTTGGTATAGGGAGTAATTCAGTAAGGTTCTATTTCCCAGGGAAGTGAGCATTTCTGCAGGTCATACTCTAGAGTACTGGTTCACATCAAGGGAGGTTGTGCAATGCAGCTGCTCAGTGCAGAGAGTGGTTTGGTACAGCTTCATCAAGCTCAGCCAAGGTTCTATTTTCCTGGGAGCAGAGTGCTATATCAGTACAGTCAGGGGAGCAAGGGTGTAGCTGTTCTGTTTGGCCACACTCTGCATCCCCAAGAGGCCAGGTGCCAATGGGCTTGAGTTCTAAGGTCACAGCTTCTTCCTCGTCCTGGATTGGCTCAGGTACTGGGGAGCATAGCCAACTACTCTGCTGGTTGAGGCATGGCTTCACTGCTAGGCTGGGGCAATTGTTCCTCAGGAGACAGTGTACCTTCTAGGCTCATGTTCCAGGTGACATGGCTACCTACTGAGTATAGACTCTGAGTAGCGAGGAATAAGATGAAGCAGTATCTGGAATGGAGGAGAGAGCATACCTACTTGTCAATTTGTTTCCAGGAGCTAGAAAGTTGCAGCAGCTCGACTGGGGAATGGTGCTCTACTGTGTGTGTGTGTGTGTGTGTGTGTGTGTGTGTGTGTGTGTGTGTGAGAGAGAGAGAGAGAGAGAGAGAAAGAAAGAGCATGGTGCACTAACAGGGAAGTCTCAGAGATGAGGCAATACAGTGGTTACTGTCCCCAGAGCAGGAAGCAATCTAACGGTAGTTCCAATTTTACCATGGGACAAAGTAGCATCTCGAGCCACTGGGAGGGGGGAGAGGAGGTATGTGTGTGTATAATATGGGTTCCCTCTCTGGAGCAGTGCAGCCATATGAATTCCACATACCTCTCTAAGCTAGGCATAGGGACTATGAGGACTGCAGTATTCTCCAAAGACTGCAAGTGTGTCTGTGTGTGTCGGTAATGGGACCCTCTAGGGGGCTCTGGCTTACTCTACCTGCAAGTGTTGCAGAAAAACAGACAGCAAGGGACGAAAAGCAACACTCTAGAGAGATAGGAATACTCTTTATTGTTACCACCAGTGGGGCATGGAGGAGTTAACACTCTGAAACTCCAGCCCCTTATGAGGGTTAAGCATAGTCTTTAATTATAGAGTTTGGGGGAAGGGGGAGCTCTAGCAGGCTAAGGGTGTCCTATCAGGAAGAAGTTTAAAGTTTACTTTAGAGAAGAAAGTGTTAGATAAGCAGGGTGTTTACCTTTCCAAGGTCTCAGTTAGTTTTTATCATTTCAAAGGGGGAGAGGCAGTGAATTCACCAAGGCCTGGGGAATGTCAGCAGCTGTCAGCCTTGGACTATTGTTGAGTTTGGAGGTCTCCACACCATAAAGAGAAGTGGTCAGGAGAGGCCTGGCACTGACAGGCCTCAGTGCAGCTGCCCACATCACAAGAAATCCCTCCTGATCCTGACTGGGACAACAGGGTGAAAGAGGCAATGTTTTTGGCTCCCTTCTCTACACTACTTTCCTGAGTTTCTGTTCTCCATGATTTCCACCACTTTTTTGCTGTATTACGGTGTTCTCCTTCAGTGACTTGAGCCAATATCCAATTGTTTATGCATGGCTTTTGTCCCTTTTTGAGGAGTGAAGGAGACATTAGGCATCTCTAGTTAGTCATCTTGCTGATGTCACCTTATCACTATTTAAGAGATGAGAAATTGAGCAATGGGAAGCATTCACATATTAATGAACTAAGGTCACATGGTTAATACATTGTGAGTACAGGATGGAACTAGACTCTATTAAACAGTCTTTGCAAAAAGACGATTTACTTCCCCTCTTGTGAAATACTGATGGGCTTGTATCCTGATAATGATTTACAGTGCTTAAACAATCTTTCTCTTGGGTCCAGCACATGGCATAACAGTTGCGTCACTGGACTCCCACATAGTCAGCCACGGTCCGAGTCCCGAATCCAGCAACTTAAAAACTTGCGCTTGGTGTGTGTGCAAATGTGCCCAAGATCCCAAGAGGAGAATGGAGGAAAAGGGATTGTGGTGTGGCCATCCCCCCCCACCCCCAAGGAGTGATTTCTCAAGATCTGTTCTGTCTCTCTGTCTCTCTCTGTCTCTCTGGCTAGCGCACATACACTAGAGCAAAAAATATCTAAAAAAAAAAAAAAAAAAGAAAGAAAGAAAAGAAAAAGAAGAAAGAATCTTTCATCTTTTCCTCGCAGTCTTCAGCCTCTATACCCATCCAGGAGACTGAGACTAGGATGGACTTTTACGAAGACTATTAAGCTGTACTCACAATTAAAACTATTGAAAGTTGA
This sequence comes from Tupaia tana, assembly GCA_026018925.1. Taxonomy (NCBI): domain Eukaryota; kingdom Metazoa; phylum Chordata; class Mammalia; order Scandentia; family Tupaiidae; genus Tupaia; species Tupaia tana. The sequence goes on along the minus strand of JAKSZU010000004.1, from coordinate 48,479,006 downwards.
CGAAGATGAAACCAGGTTGCCACAGGTAAAAATCAAGAGAGCAACGTCTCCCCATTTTACATATTTTATCACCTGGGACCTAAAGCAGAGTCTGACAAAGCCTCTCCTGAAAAAAAAAGTTCCTTCCATTTTTTAATTACAGCTCTCTCTACAGCTGAAATCTAGTCAAAGAAGCAGGACTAGGTAATAGACACACACACACACACACACACACTACTTTATAATTAATTCTTTTCATCTTACTGCTTCATCCTATTCCATTTCCCTTTCTCTCCTATGTCTACCCTCTGGGCTTTTAAGAAGCTTTCTCAGAGGCTACCTTCTCTGTACTGTATCGACTCATGTAAAATGGAGCTGAGGATCCCTGGGCCAACATGTCAGCTGACCAGCAGTTCCGAATCTAGGTTCAGACTCAGCTGGGACACCCCACTGTATAAGTTAATATAGTGGGCAAGCACAAAGTAGAGAAGAAAGGATAGTGTTCTTGTGAACTTAAATAGCTATGCCTTTTATGTTGATTCCTTGAAGTTTTCTGAGCGAAGCTAAATAACTATGAATAGAAGTATCTTCCTGTACATCTGGCAAAGCCTCAAGAAATATCTACTACTATTTAGCAATTTCAAATTTATAAATGAAAAAGAATAATGTTTGAAAAGGTGCAGCATTTCCCCCAAGGTATCTCCAGCTGTATGTATACCTGTATTTCCTAAGTCTGCTGAAGCATCTGTCCCAGGAGACACATCTCATTAAATGATAAACTATAACTACACGTCCACATCTGCGAATGAGCCCAGTCCCAGAGGCCATTGTGAGAATTAAATGAGATGATGTGAAAAACAGAGAATTAATACTCTGGGTCATTACTGTTATAGGAATATGATTTTTTTTTCAGCTCTGAAATCTTCTAAAATGGGATGACATGGAAAGATATTAACTGGCATGTAATTCTCTCCTTTTCTCTTTGCCTTGTGACTACCTTTCCTTAGAATAGCTCATCAATTCCAGGACAAGTGTTACTAGTGGAGAAAAAAAAACATGTCAGATTCTTGGTTTTAATAATAAAAAAAACCTGGTCCTTTTGTAAAACCATGAGTAAGAACAGAAATAGTCAAAACAGTAAAGAGAAACACTGTTTCCTCTGACCCCATGTCCCACGTAAATATCATCCAAGTTTGAGGAAAGAGGAACTAGAAAAGAAGGGGCCTTAATCATTGGCTTAACTTGCCTGTACTCTGTCTTCTAGCCTCAGAGTCCTTAGAAGGGATGATCTAAAGCCAAGATAAACTGGGGATCTATGGGCAGAGAGGTAGGTACCTTGTTATCTTTCTGAGGTCATGGAGGATAGCAATGGAGAGTATCTGGAACAGCTGCACAGAAATGTCCAGAAAGAAAACTGGCAGATGGTGTAGTGATTAGGGACACTGGACTCTCAATGGCCAACCACGGTTCAAGTCCCAGATCTGGCAACTTGCTTTCTCACTTTCTCTTTCTCTCTCTCTCTCTTTCTCTCTCTCTCTCTCTCTCTCTCTCTCTCTCTCTCTCTCTCTCTCTCTCTTTCTCTCTCTCTCTCTCTCTCCTTCCCCCTCTGTCTTGCTCTGGTCAAATTAAGAACTAAGTAAATAAATAAAGTTAAATAAAATAATTTATAAAAAAGAAATGCCCAGAAAGAATGCCTGAGCATCTTCATAAAGCTCCAGAATGCCCCAACAGCATGCTGAGAATTGCCAATTTTTTTTTTTTTTTTTTTTTTTTTTTGCTACTCCTGTATGTCATCAGTTTGCAGAAAAGAGCTTTGCAAAACATCCTCAGAGTTGAGATGGGAGAATTTATCTACAAACCAATTTTGTGCACTTGAGTTCCAAACTCAGATACCTTAAAGGGATGACACCATTTGAGGGTAGGGGGCTTGACATGACAGTAGATGCCAGCACAGGGCAGGTCCTTCCTTCCAGTAACACTACACCACTAGGTCATTGCCCAAGACTGAGAGTTCCCTTTCGTCAAAGGGAAGAAAGAGGAGAGAAAGAAAGGAGAAAAAAAGGAGCGAAAGAAAATCCCAATCGCTTTTTTTAAAAATTAATTATTTATTTTGCATTCATTAACTGAACATCATCACAGCACACAAGATGCAGTTTTCCATCCAGAATACACTGTATAGTGACTTAGTCATACATCACCACAAATAATTTTCTATTTCTTGTATATATATATATATATATATATATATATATATATATCCAGTTTCTCACCCTCTGCCATATCCCACCCTCCTGCTACTCTATCTCTGGTATCTGCAGTTTCTTTCCATTCCTTTTTCTCTCCACATTTTATGCCTAACAAAATATCTTAATCTAACTACTTTCAATAGCAAGTTTAACTGATTTATAAATATCTGTAAACAAATGTTTAACTTTAGGCATGAAACTGAGTAGAATGAATATACTATAAAATAGCACCTAGCTGAGGCTATATAGCTTACTGTGGTCATTAAATAGGTATTTTAAATATGTTTTTTTAATTTCAAGAAAGACAGTTTTAGCTTTAATAAGTCAAAATCAAAAGATGTTAAAAGAACTTTGCTTAAGACTTGAAGCCAGGAAGCAGGTTAGGATTATGTTCAAATAGTAGTTACCTGGATCTGTTGACAATTCAAGAGAAGAAAAAATCCTTATCTCTAGACGACAAAGCACAGAAAAAGATCAGTATTATTTTAGTCAAAAGCCATAAAATTCTATTTTATCACCTGAGTCTCATGTACTTAATCTAACTTCTGTTGTGGTCCAAGCTTTCAGTTAAATTCTGGAAGATCATATTCAACTCTGGACTAACCCCTACCATTAAGCTGGCTCTTTACTAAGATGATTTTTAACTCTTATTTCTGTGTGTCTGACTTTAGTTTTCTTGATATAACTCTCCTTTCAGAATTTTTTGGAAAACGGGTTTGGTGTCAGTAAATTCTTTCAGATTTTGTTTATCTGAGAATGTTCTTGTTTTCTCTTCCCATATAGTATGCCAGATATAGTATTCTTGGTTGCAAGAGAAGAGAGACAATGAACCACAGAAGAGGCAGAATAGAGCTGAGGAGTTCCAAGAGGTGAGGAAGTTCTTGCACTATCTGAAAGAGGAAATACACACCATAAAAAAGAATCAAAGAGAACTTTTAGAGATGAAGGCTGTAGTATAGGAAATCAAAACTTCCCTTGAAAGTATTAAAAGCAGACTAGATCATACAAAAGATCGAATCTCAGATGTAGAAAACAGGAATCACTGGCCTAAAAATATCCACCATAAAGACTGAGAAAATAGTCCAAAATAATGAGAATAATATACCAGAAATACTAGATACCATCAAATGTCCAAACATCCGGATAATTGGTATCCCAGAAGGTGAAGAGACTAATAAGGGCATGAATAATCTATCCATAAAATTGTGGAAGAAAACTTTTCAAACCTAGAGAGGCATTCAAAGATCTTGATCCAATAAATACATAGGACCCCAAATAGAATCAACTCAAGAAGATCTTCTCCAAGACACATTATAGCCAGATTGACTAAAACCACAGACAAAGACAAGATACTCAAACTGCCAAGAGAGAAATGACAAGTTACTTACAAAGGATATCCCATCAGGCTAACGGCAGACCTTGTTAGAAACAATGTGAGGAAAGAAAGAATGGGAAAATATATTCGAAGTGTTGAGTGAAAACAATTTCAACCAAGAAAATCCCAATTGCTTTTAAACTTTAAAAAAATCCCAAATTTGATTGAATTTACTTACAAGTCTAAATGGAAAAATAAACACCTTTTGCTATCAGATGGGAATATGGCTTGATATAAAAATTAAGAAGAATTATAGGGCCAGCAAGTGGTATTGTAATTTTGTCACTGGACTCCCACATGGCCACCATGATTAGAGTCCCAGATCCGGTGGTTTGAAAAATCAGGCTAGGTGCATGTGCATGCATGCCCAAAATCCCAAGAGGAGAATGGAGGAGAAGGGATTGCAGTGTGGCTATCCCTTCCACCCCTGGTTGGCAAAAACCTTTAAAAATATTAGGATTGGTATAAGAAAATAAGTTATATTTTTGCACAAATTATCTTTATTCTGTAAAAATTAGCATCTGTTATGCTATTATTTCTAATAAGACAATATTACATAAAATATGATAAAAAATGTTTTTCTCAGAGATTCTACTTCAAATTTCTTGCATTCATTTATTCTTTTAGAACCAAACAGCACTGTGTCTGCCTTACCTACTCCACGAATATTATCAAGTCAATTGGTGAGATTTAAAAAAGAAAAATAAACAATCCAAATCAATGTAAAATGTAATTACCAGTTTGAAAATCTAATGTTCATTTATCCCAGTGACCCTAACTCCACCATTTTACATGTACCCCCCATGCACACAATTTACTCTGTTGAAGCTTTCCCTTATGGAAGTTCCAACATATAAAAGGGAAACAAACATACAGAAAAAATTTAATTTTGTGTTTAATCTCATTGTTCTACTACTACTACTACTCTTCTACTACTCTTCTCTGTACCTCTTCCATGGAATATATATACTTCCCTCTTGCACCTTGACTTCTGGATAAGCCATGATCTTATTGAGGTCATTAGCAGACAAGACAGAGGAACACCTGGCAGGCTTCTTTTTTCTTTCTTCTTGTTCCTTGAAAGCCAAAATTGGTCTTGCTCTCTTGTACCTTGGACATCACCCTGAGAAGAGTGTCCACAGAGCAACTCGGACCAACCAAAAAAAAAAATGATCCACATGGAACAGATCTGAGCTCAGCCCTCAGAGAGTAACTAATTGTGCATTTCGAAGCAAAGCTACCCAGTGGTGCTTATCCTAGATCTGCCCACCCCTAGGCGATCCGTAAGCACATGGCAGCATTAGTTATGTTTGCCATCTAGATTATTTATTTATTTTATAAGCAACCATAACACATGATATAGGACCTAAGTGCCACTACTTATATATTTTATTTTATTTTTTATTTTATTTTATTTTTATTTTTGCTATAGGGTGCATGTACTTGCTAGAGAGAGACAGTGAGAGGGAAAGTAAGAAATCACCCCCTAAGGATGATGACCACTCCTCCATTTTCCTCCTGGGATTTTAGGCATATACACACATTCACCCAGTGTGATTTTCAAGCTGCCAGATCCAGGACGCTAACTGTAGTCAGCCATGTAGGAGTCCAGCACCCTAACCACTATGCCACGTGTTGGTCCTCACTTGATTCTTAACCTTCAGCTTGTAATAGTCTGTAACTTTGCCCAGAATGGTTGCTAACTATGTTTACCTGGCGACATAGTAAAATAGAATTCTGTATTAACACATAGACTGATTTATGGTCATGAAACCGTAGTTTCCTCTAACTGCTTGGGCATGCTTCATTTTAAAAAATCATAAGCAAGACAAGATCATGTTTAATTTCCCTCCAACACCGTGTGTGCATGGGCCCTGCAAGAGTCAGCTACACTCCTAAAGGTGGAATTCATAGCCAGTCATAAGCTCCAGGATCTTCTTACTGATGCACAGTAGAATATAAGGGCAGGGTCGGGACCAGTAGTTAGTGTAATGGCTTTGTCGCTGGACTCCCATGTAGTCACCACGGTTTGTGTCCCGGACCCGGTGGCTTAAAACACGTCAAGCATGTGTGCGTGCGTGCCCAAGATCCCGAGAAGAGAATGGAGGAGAAGGGATTGAGGCGTGGCCATCCCCCCTGGGGCATGATTTTTCGCTTTCTGTCTCTGCATCTGTCTGTCCAGCTAGCGCACGCACCCTATAGCAAAAACCGCTCCAAAAAAAAAAAAAAAAAAAAAAGGAAGGGCAAGGTGTTCCCTCCCACAATGAAGATTACTCGTGCTTTAGCTTTTAAGTAACAATGTGGAAGTGTCCAGTCCCTTTCATTACTGAGCATCAAGTCCTTATCACAAAAAAAAAGGAAAGAAAGCAAAGGAAATACATACAAGCCATCTAATAACTAACCATTCTCCATCTCTACAACTTTGCTGTCAAGTGAACATGGACCACATGTATGGCGGTCACATTATGGCATAATGGAATTTTTCTTTATCACTATGGCCTAAAAATACATGTGGCTGTGTTCACATAAGAGAATGGATAAAGATGTATGACTCTGTGTTTATAAGAACAGGAGTGGGGAGTGAAAAAATGAGTGGCTGAGATTTCGCAGAAATTTGCACACTTCAGATATCATCAAGAATACAAACAATACAACAATAAGACAAAGCAAAATGTAGCATAAAACATGGGGAAAGTGAGTCTGTTAGATTCTATGGAGATTGTTCTCTTGAACTTAAGTTTCTCTTCCAACATATACAATCTGTGTTATATTTCTCTTAAGAATGTGGTTCTATATCAGCTTTTTGTAAAAAAATAATAAATAACCTAAATCAAGCTGTAGTAATTTTATGTAAACTTTCTAACAGAAAATAAAATATATGAACAGCAAAATGAAAATTGGTGTGATATGGCACTAAATCATACTGTGTGTGCTAGCAAAGAATAAAAGTTTTAATGTGGAGAAACATTCAAGGAAAAAAACAAAGGCCTTATTTTCCCTTTCCTGTGCATTAAGAAGTACTATTGAAGTCAATGGGATTTTACACAAAAATCAATGGCAGATTATAGTCCTTAATGAAAGAGGAAATTATAATTATACTGCTGCTGGTAGCATCACTACAGTTAAGGCTGAGCAGTCTTTTCCATTATCACTTATCAGGATTTAATAGCTCAGCCGTTTTGAGTCCTGCTTGCTGAAGTGTAATATACAACTCATAGGCCTAGATGTAATTAGTTATTTTTGTTATTATATAAACAAATATTTTAAACAGTAAAGCACTTTTTAATTATAGAGCTTAAAGGGAAGTTTTATTTGTTTGTTTGTTTACCTAGTGACCGGTGCAAGTGTGGGAAAGGGGATAGTAACAGAGAGACATGTTTAAAAGAAGGTAAATTGACTATGGCAGGTCCTTCCGTTGGAATAGCTCACTGTCCCTTGATTATGGACACCAGCTTAGCCTATTAAGAAACAGGATTTCCTGGAGAAGCAACAGTGGAGAAGACTTAGGGAAGAGCATGCACTGGCTCCTCTGAACCAGTTTTTCTATTATGGACATAAGTGCATTTGCAGTGTAATTAAATGGCAACCTACCACAGAGCTCCTAAAACTTCTCATTTCCCGCTTGACAACTTGCATGAGTATGTGATTGAACCAGTCTGACGCTGTCTCTGTGCCCCTCCATTCTTCCACAGCATCCTAAAGTCAGTAAGCACTATCTCTGAGCAGGAGTTCTGTTTGAGTTAAATTCTTACCTGGAGCAGTTATTCAGGCCCCTAAGAGATACCAGCTCTAGCCACTGGTATTTAACAATAGAAAGGCTAAGGATCTTTGATCTTAGCCTCAAGTAATCATGACTACTTCCCAGGTAAATTGCTTCTCTTGCCCTTAACAATCTGGAGGCTGGCAACTTCTGACTTTTTAGTCCCAGAACATTCATGCCTTCCTCCCAATTCCATTCCGTCGCTATTGTTCAGGTAGTTCCTTTAAAGGTTCCATCTTTCTGAGAGGGTAGCAGTGCTGTGGGGAGCAACAGAGCACGGTGCTACAGAATCAATCTCCGCTGAGTCCCAGCTCTGTAAGTCACCTTCTGATACAAAATCACCTGTGGAATTAACCGCTTCATTGTTTTGGTTTCAGAGCACAGTCAGACACAATGCCAGTCTTGCTTTGCTGAGTCAAAGTGCATCATTCTTGGCTTATATACATTCTGTCGTCACTCACTGTCTGAAGGGATATACACCTTAGATGTGAGTGGACCTTGTCTTCTGCTGAGGACTGACAGATCTTAAAGACAGCTTTTACTACTGTATTGCAGTTGACCTCCGGCTCACCCATGTGGGTAGCGCCCAGAGACAGATGATATTTATACTTATTGAACATCATGCACAAGTGAGCAAATTAGAGTAATGAAGCATTTTTAGCTGTGTTTGTGCTCACACCAGAGTTTGCTGGCATATGGAAAGGCCACCTGTGTCTCTTTATGTTGGAAAAGTTCATTATCTAAAGAAGGTAGATAAAGTGAACAGAATGTGTGAAGAAGAAAAAAAATACACTTGCGAAATTCCCATTATGGGCATTATGTACTTTACCTACCTCTACAGTTTGAATGGTGGTGTCCCTTCCAAAATTCATGTTGATATATTCAATAGTATTAAGAGATGTAGCCTTTGAATGATTGAGTCATGAAAGCTCCTTCTTCATGAATGGGATTAGTTGTCATAAATGGACTTGAAAGAGAGACTTTTCTGTCTTTCACCCCTTCCATCCCTCCTGTTATGTGAGGACACAGGGTTCTGGCTGTCCAGAGGACACAGCAAGACACCTTCCTGAAAGCAGTGAGTAGCCCTCCCCAGACACCCATCCTGCCAGTGCCTTGATCTTGGACTTCTTACCCTCCAGAACTATGAGAAATCAATGTTTGTGCTTTGTAAACTAGATAATCTGGAATGTTTTGTTATAGCAACACAAATGGACTTAGACACCTACATTTATCTTTTTTAGTACTCATAACACTTATATGCTGTATTTTATGTTTATCCTTGATTTACAGAAAAGCAAAATGAGATTCAAAGAAATTAAATACTTTCTACAAGATGACTCCATTAGTAAGAGGCAGAGATCAATTTCAGTCTTGGATCTTAGCAAAAAGGTCAGTGCTCATCCTATTTTTCTTCTTCACCTCCACATCTATATACTTATTCTCAACACAGTCCACTAGGGCTCCCGTCTCCTTAATTTAGAGAAGCTGTCCTTGTCAGGTCCACTAACAACCTCCTTTGCCAAATCCAGACCATTGCTCTGTTTTCATCCTTCTCAACCTCTTAGCTGCGTCTGAATCAATTGGCCCTTCTCTAACAAACAAAAAAAAAAAAGTCCAAAAAACAAAACAAAACAAAAAAACCTCTCTCTTTTTCACTTCCACAATGTCCACTATCCTGTATTAAATGTTCTTTTTACTTCCCTAACAGCTTCTCCTTGGTGTCCTTTGATGGTCCCTCCTCTCCTCTCATCCTCTAAAGGTCCAAAGCTCAATGCCAGGACCTCCTTTTTGCTTTCCTCTTCTCACTTTTTCCCCTGGAATCTCCCATGTAGTCATAGTGCTTTTTATCTAGCCATGGGACTTCTTTCATCTCTGCTGATGATCACACTGCAACCCATATCCTCCATTGAGATGCAGATTTGTATATGTAACTATCTACTCAATTACTCCATGAATTTCTAGAAAGCATCTTACATGTAACATGCCCCCAAAAAAGTCTTGCCTCCTTCTCTGGGGGAAGAAGAAAAAAAAAAACTATTCTTTTCTTATTCTTTTATCTTAGCAACTTAACTTCTTATTAATGTCGAAACCAAAACACAATGTGACATCCCTATCTTTCCCTTGACTTTGATTTAAAATCCATCAGTAAATCCTGAGGATTCTGCGTTCCAATAACATATGAAAGAGACCCACTCTTTTCAGCACCAGTGTTCCAGTTTTGCAATAGCCTCCTAGCTGAGCTCTCCACTTCTTTTCCATTTTGTAGGCAAAGTGATTATTTTTAAAAACCCAAGTTCGATTATGCTATTTCCAGGCTTGAAAGTAATCCAAAGAATAAAGTTAAAGGTGCACACACATACACGCACACTCTAAAATCTTCCCAAAGTCCGCAGGATGAAGTCCAAGTTCCTTTCCATGTTCTCACCATGACCTCAGCCTCCTGACTGACCTCTCTTACTTCCTAGGTCTGGTCTCACACGTTCACACTCTGCCCAGACACTCTAGCCCTATCGCCCTCCTGAGCAGCTCCCAGCCCCACAGCTCGAAGCCAACTTCACCACCTCAAAGACTTTGCACTTGCTGTTTACTCTGCCAAGAACACCTTGAGTTTTGCATAATTGGTTCCTACCTGTGATTAATTTCTAGCCAACCATCAATTTCTTAGAACAGTGTCCCGAGTGATCCTTGCAGTATTGGTTGTAGCACACAAGTCTAAAATGTTTATTATCTAGGCCTTTGTATTGTGGGTGCAGACTTACAACAACAAAAAAATATAGACTAAGTACCTTAAAGAACAGAAATGTATTTCTTCACTGGTTTGGAGGCTGTAAGTCTGATATCAAGGCACCAGCATGGTCAGGTTCTGGTGAGTGCTCCCTCCCTGGCTTGCAGATGACCATCTTGCTGTGTGCTCACATGTGGGAAGAGGACTCTGTGGTCTCTTCATCTTTAAGGGTACCAGTCTCATTGAAACCCAGCTCCATCCTTAGACTTCAGGTGTCCTTAAACACCCGCTTGGAGACCACACATGCAATATCATCACTTGTAAGATTAGGACATCCACATGAATTTTGAGAAGACACAGTGCAATCCACAGCAAACATTTGTTAAAACTCTTGCCAACCTGTTCTATACCAAAGAACATAGTGCTTCTATTCCACTATATTGCTCTTCTATCTTAGACAGATACCTTACTGATTTTTAATGCTGCTATGTACATATTCACTTTCCAAAGAAAGTATTATATAGGTGGAGATGAGTCAGATTAGCCATGATCTTGGTTACAAAATACTCAGTTATCTTAATTTTATAAGATTTTAATTTTTTATTCTTCTTCAAAATTCACTGCTAGAACAAGAGGGGAAATAATTTAAACTGAAACAAACATAAATATCTCTTTGGTTTTCATACTTATTTTTAGCAAAAATGTACAAATTAGCAGTAATAAGAATCAGAAAGCCCCTCTATAAGGCTATAAGACTTGAAGAAATGGAGTGTATCCATAGTGAAGGACTAAAATGCTTTTCCTACACACACACACACACACACACACACACACACACAGAGTTCTTGTTTTCTCAGCTCTTTTTACTGTTTATCAAATTTTTAGAAGCCATTTTTTACAATGTATTTTTTTTAAGTCTGACATTGCCTTAAGAGATGGAAAGAGAAATAAGTAAGATTTCCATCAAATAATCAAGGTTTAGTCTTACGACTAAAAGATCCAATTAAAATAGAATAGGTAAGTATTATGGAATAATAGTAGATATCAGTTACAAGTAGCAGGATCTTGAAAATTTCTTAGAAACTCTGTTGAATTAGAAAAATATGAAAGTGGACCAGCAGTTAGCGTAATGGTTATGTCGCTGGACTCCCATGTAGTCGACCGTGGTTTGCATCCCGGACCTGGTGGCTTAAAACTCACGCCAGGCGCGTGTGCGTGCATGCCCAAGATCCCGAGAGAAGAATGGAAGAGATGGGATTGCGGCATGGCCATCCCCGCTGGGGGGTGATTTCTCGCTTTCTATCTCTCTATATCTCTCTGTCTTTCTGGCGAGTGCACGCACCCTATAGCAAAAACCTCTTCAAGAAAAATATGAAAGTCAGGGCCAGCAGGTGGCATAGTGGTTAAGGCACTGGTCTCCCATGTGGCTGGCCACAGTTAGAGTCCCAGACCTGGTGACTTGAAATTCATGCTGGGTGCATATGTGTGCATGCATGCCTGAAATTCAGAGAAGAAAATGGTGAAGGAATTCCAGTGTGGTCATTCTCCTGAGGGGTGGTTTCTTGTTTTCTGTCTCCCTGTCTCTCTTTGTCTCTCCAATGAGCACACGTGCCCTATAACAAAAATCTCTCCAAAAATAAAAGAATAATATGAGACATAAAAACCAACAACATAACACATTTTATGTAATCTTAAAAAACATACTGCTGGCCAAGCCCCTGTGGCATAGCCAATAGCAGATTGAACTGTGGAGCTGGAAGCCACATGCTGACCAGGGTTCTAACCCCCAGTCTTGTGGTCTTGAAAACACTCTGGGTGTGAGCAAGCTTGTGTCCCCAGGATCCTTACAGGCTAGAGAACCCGAGGAAGGGAATTGTGTATGACAAAGCACTGTGAAGAGTTTCTATCTGTCTCTCTTTCTTCCATGTTTGCACACACATTGCTTCATGAATAAAAAATAATGATGAAGAATCTCTCTCTCTCTCTGTCTCTCTCTCTCTTTGTGTGTGTGTGTGTATATATATATATATATATATGTATATGTATGCCGCTAGAGGCTGGGAAGGATCGGGTAGGAAGAGTAGAGGGATATAGATAGATAGAAATAAAAACTTTAGATAGATAGGAACAACTTTTGTAATAAAGTACATTTGGGAGAACATAAATGTCAACAGCTTGATGCGTTTCTCATGTTTCTCAGAGTAACAAAGAGAAAAGCTTTTGACTATTCCCAACACAAGTGATAACAAATGCTTGAAATGATGGGTATGCTAATTATCCTGAGTGGATCATTACACATTGTGTTCTTGTACTGTAAAAATCATGACATATCTCACAAATGTATACAATTATTATATATTAATTTTAAAATTTTTATATATTATGTATTTTATATACACACACATACACATAACACATGCGTGCACACATGCACAAAACACTACGTAGTTTATAAGTGTACATATACTGTCCAGGGTAGACATCAAATATATGAGTGTGAATAGCAATGGGGAAGATGAGTTTAGAGATCAAAAAAGGGGAAAAAAATAACTAAAACAAGGGAGGGTTTTTCAACCCATGACAATGGTGAGCCAGGAGAACATGTAAGTGGCTCAGACATTTGTTGTGATAAAAAGGAAGGAAGAGAAGGAAGTAGAAAGAATGGAAGGAAGATAAAAAGGGAGAATGGGAAATAGGTGTAAGGATGGAAGTAGGAAAATAACGATCGTAAATATAACTTTCTTCTGACTGCATCACTGTACTGAGCTATTAGTCCTTGGGGTAATGGGACACTTCTGGGGTATGAACTAAAGTCGCAGCAGCAGCTCAGGGTGCTAGGACCAGAGAGGCAGACAGTACAAGCTTAAACAGATGGGGTAGACATGAAAGTAAGGAGTTGCCAAATTATCCCTTTTTTTTTTTCACTGAACCTCCAAGTCTATCCTGACTTAATTATGCCATCTACTGGTCCTATCAATGACTCGTCTTTCCAAAACTCACTCCTGCTGTCTGACTTGGAATTTTAGTATTTTGGAAACAGGTACTGAGAGCCTTTTCACTCACGTACTCAATTTCTTGCTAAAGATTTTTTTTCTTCAAAGGAAACTCTTGCCCCCATGTTAATGTTTCAAGCTTTTTCTTTCTTAGCGAAATTCTGCAGAATTAATTCCTCACTTAGAAGTGCTATTTCAGGAAACAGAGGATGTAGTTTTTTAAATCAGCAAAAGTAAAAATTATTCACCAAATTTTCTATAAACATCAGCATTGATTTTCCTTTTAAAAAGCTGGAAACTTGCCTTGGAACGGAGGGGTCCTTATGTCCACTTAAAGTGCACCTCTGACTCTTTCCCACTTGGATTTAAAACATTTGTGTAAATTGACTATCATTCTGGGGATAATTTCTAGGTTTTAAAAACTTCAATGTAAATTTCTTCACTATACCAATCTTATCCACGGTTGGATGCCTATTACATGAATATTATTTTAGGCTTTTAAAAGCATTTCCTAATCTGTCAGACTATTCTCTGACTTGACTCATCAAAAGATGATCAATGTCAGGATTCTTAGTGCTGTTCAGCCAGACAGCTGGTCACTTCATTACTGATGATGAACGTGTGTGGGAATCTAGTCAAATCTTAGACCTATTCATAAATAAAAGTCATTCGTTAACTAATGTAAAATTTCATTTATTTCCACCAAATCTTGTATAATCATTATGTTTTTGTTTCAAGGGGAACATACTACATTTCCTGAGGACCCTGAATATCCAGACGGACATGAAGCCATAAGAAAGGGGTCAGAAAACGATAGCCATGTACCAATTCGACCCTAGCACCTGTTTTCAGATAGCTTGTAAGCAAAGAATGGTTTTTATATTTTTCCCCTCTGCTCATTGATCTTTATTCCAGTCTATAGCATAAATAAAGCAATTAAATATTCACTGTCTTAAAGCACTAAGTTTAGTAGGTGAAGGTCTCAATTGAAAGGACAAATGTATTTGATTTTTTAAGTTCTTGTAACATTTAAGACACTTAGTTTTCTAATTTTTCTAACTGTGTGTTCTTTCTGAATGGTTTTCTATGACATCCTTGGTAGAATCTACAGAGACCCCAATGAATAAGTTTCCAGTGGAAACATGAGAACACAGACAGACCCATCAACACTGAAAATCTATCACTTTTACTTTCTTAAACATTTAATCCTTTCATTCTCAAGAGTCTCTAGAGAGACTCTAGTCCATCCTCTAGTCTCAAGAGTCTTCAGGTTTTCTTATGAGCTGTTTCCAGAATTTGCCTTGCATGATACAAAAATAAGGCAGTGCTTATGCTAGATAGTTGCTGTGCAAATTTAGACTAATTGGTGGTGGCCCATGATAGCTAATTCTAACGAAGAGTTGGAATGCTCCAGGTACTTACTTCTACAGAAAACAAACAGATTCTTCAAAGGAGGGTCTTTATTCACTTATAATTTAATATGAAGGCGAAAGCCTAGTAGGAAAGCAGGCTCCCTTCTCCATGGTTTCTTTCCTTCAGGACATTGCCCATGAAGTCATGCGTTCTTTGGTTATTTCAATTCCCATTTTTATACCACTAGCTCAATGAAACTAGAGCAAGCTTTAATCCTTTCTTTTGCTTAACTTTGACTCAAAACTGTAAATCAGCAAGTGTCTAGAAAGGTAAAAGTTACAGAGAAAGAGGAGATCATGTCTGTTTTTTATTTTTCTTCTAATTTCCTTGGTTTTCTCTCGACTGCTTTCAAATAGCCGTTTCTATTTATTCATTCATTCATTCATTTAAATTGTATCCAATTTTTATTGTTTTTTTCCAAGCTTTTCTGATATAAGCTTCTTCCTTAAAACAAAGAGCGGAAATTTTTTCTCTTTTTAAAAATGAATAATGGCCTCAAAGTCTTTTCTACTAGAATTGCCAAGTGATAAATCTGTCTACTTCATTCCAGCAACCGAAAACTGCAGGCTGGAAATCCTGGGAGATAACTTTATAGCGCAAAGTGTATTTTCACTGTATCAAAAGGATGTACTTCACAATAATAAAGATGATACAATTGTGTGCCATCGGAGAGTCCAAGCTATGACCTATATAAGAACAGAATTTTGTCCTAAGGATATCTTTGGAAGATGAAATGCCGCTGAGAGCCTAGAAATCGGTGATGACTACTCAGGTCTGAACGGCCTTTGGATGCCCTTGCTTGTCCTTCCTTTCATGCTTCCATGCAGATATTGAAAGGCCAAAGTCCTCAGAACCCAATTACCTCCTCGCTTTGCTCTTTGCTCTCACCTCCTGCTTCTGAGCAACTTGGATGTTAGTTTTCCCAAATTGTGGAGGTGGTGAACACCAGAATGAAATTAGATGATATTTTTTAAATGGACCTTTCTGTAAGCAAGATATAGGCAGTTAAGTGCTCTAATTTATAAATTAAGTGAAACTCTTTAAACTCTTAAATAAATCTCATTAAAAGATTGTTAACTTCAAGTACATTCTGCAGCAAATACTTTCATAAATTGAATAGAACTGACACTATTCCAATAGAGGAACAGGCTTATACATGGTGAAGTTTTTCAACAAAAATCTCAAAATGGAATATTCATTAGACTATAAGGATAAGAGACTCAACCAGCAAAGACTTGTATGGAAACACGAAAGGCAATTTGGCAATATTTTGGTGGTTCACGGAGAAAAAGGAATCATCAAGCAGACATTGCAGAATATAATTAACAAGATGGACTTGTGGAGCATTGGCAACATTCAGAACATAAACAGAGAAAATTATCCTGGATGTTTAGAATTCGATTAGTATGGTTCTTAATTTTACAAGCTATGCTTTCCCTTTCCAAAGTGTCCTCACCACTAGTTTCTTTGATTTCCTCCTCTCTAGATATTCTTTAATTTAAATCATTTGAATTAACACAATACTTAATCATTAAGAATATACTATGTTTCATCCAGAGTACTTAGGGTACCATGGATAAAATCAAGTAAATATACAGAAAAACAAGATCCCATGGATAGAATATTTCCAAAAGGAATAAAATACCAACCTTGAAAACATCATTAAAAATTAAAAAAACAGAGTAATCTGTCAAAGACAAAATAATAAAAGAAATGGAAATACTGTAAATGAAAATAGTAAACAAATCAAATTAAATGATCATATGAATGTAACATATGCTTAGTATAAATATGTATTACATAATATAAATGTATTACATAAATATGTTGTGTGTGTGTGTGAGAGAGAGAAAGAGAGACACACAATATAATATGATCAAATTGAGTTTGCTCTAGAAATGCATGTTTAATTTACTCTTTGAAAAGAGACATAATTCAACACACAACAGATTAAAGGAGAAAAACAATGTGATCACAATAAGATGGCAATATATACAGGAAAAAATTTAATAAAATTCAACATGAATTAATGATAAAAGGCTACCTCGCAAAGTAGGGATAGAAGAGAATTTTCTTAATCCAATAAAGTATATTTACAAGAAAATCTTTAACAAACATCAATATTTAACCATGAAATAAGAAAACCCTCTCCTGAAATTAGAAGCAAGAAAATAGTGTACTCTTTACTATTAGACTTCTCATTATATGGAAGGCCCTACTCTATTCTTGGAGCACCAAAAAAAAAGAAAAAGAAAAAGAAAGAAAGAAAGAAAGAAAGGAAGGAAGAAAGGAAGGAAGGAAGGAAGGAAGGAAGGAAGGAAGGAAGGAAGGAAGGAAAGAAGAAAGAAAGAAAGGAAGAAAGAAAGGAGGAAGGAAGGAAGGAAGGAAGGAAGGAAGGAAGGAAGGAAGGAAGGAAGGAAGGAAGGAAAGAAGGAAGGAAGGAAGGAAGGAAGGAAGGAAGGAAGGAAGGAAAGAAGGAAGGAAGGAAGGAAGGAAGGAAGGAAGGAAGGAAGGAAGGAAGGAAGAAAAGAAAGAAAGAAAGAAAGAAAGAAAGAAAGAAAGAAAGAAAGAAAGAAAGAAAGGAAGGAAGGAAGGAAGGGAGAAAAGATGCAATGTTTGGCAATATCGATTAACACTAAAATTACATCAATTCTGTGTCCCAGAAATTCTATCCCATTATCTACATACCCGAATTGGTTCATTTCTGTGATATCAGCACTGTTTTTAATAGCCAGAAACTAGGCTCCAGTGTCCATCACTGAGAGCTTCTATAATAAAACTGTAGGTAATCAAAAGTGTTGAAGTACTTCTATATGCAATATCTCACTCTCAAAACTGTAATGTTGTGTGAAAGAAGCCAAGTACAAACATAGTCAAATTCATATAGTCTTAAATATTTACTTAATCAAAGGTATAGGAGTCATAATACTGGAGAGAAGAAGGTCATAACTGGGAGGACACACAACACAGACCTTGCACTAGTGATGATATGAGTGTGTCTTTGGAATAAAATTGTTGGTCTTTAACTCATGTTTTGTGAACTATTCTGTAAGTATGCTATATTTAATATTTTCTTAAAAATCTGGAAGAATGGGGATCAGCAGATGGTGTAATGGTTACATCACTGGACTCCCACATAGTTGTCCGCAGTTCAAATCCCAGACCCAGCAGCTTAAACTCATGCCAGGTTCATGCGTGCCCAAGATCCCAAGAGGAGAATGGAGGAGAAGAGATTGCAGTGTGGCCCTCTCCCTTTGTGGTGGTGGTGGGGGTAATCTCTCACTTTCTGTCTCTCTATCTCTCTTTGTCTCTCCAGTGAGCACACATGCCCTATAGTACAAAATCTCTCTTAAAAAAACAAAACAAAACAAAAAACCTGGGGACCAGCAGTTAGCGTAATGGCTATGTCTCTGAAATCCCATGCAGTCAACCGCGGTTCCAGTCCCGGACCCACTCACACCAGGCACGTGTGCGTGCATGCCCAAGATCCTGAGAGGAGAATGGAGGAGAAGGGATTGAGGTGTGGCCATCCCCCCGGGGGATGATTTCTTGCTTTCTATCTCTCTGTCTCTCTGTCTTTCTGGCGAGCACACGTGCCCTATATAACAAAAACCTCCCCCCACCAAAAAAAAAAAAAAAAAAAACTGGAAGGATGTACTTTTGAATTTTTTATTTTTGTATCAGCATCAAATAATAGGGAAAAGTGGGAAAAAAAACTGATATATGTTGTTGCTGTCTAGAAAAGAAGCCCATCTCTTATGGGAATGTAAGCATCTATAGGCCTTGCATTTCTAAGAACCCTAATTCATCCCTTGGGTGAACTCCATCAAGGACTAGATCTTGTTTACCTTGGTGTCTCCATTTCCTAACACAGCTTTAGGCTAGCATATGAGACCAGCACATTCCTGAGTCTCATGCATTCTTCCATTTTCTAGAGATACCCAATTTTTCAGGCTAAACCCTCAGTTTATCTAAATTCATTTATATCCAAGGGAAAGATAAACTATATTGATCAAGACCACCAGATGTCTGATAGAATTCTGACACACACCACATACTTGTCTTTAAAATGCCATATTCCTGGCCAGCTGCAGTGACATAGCTGTAATGTAAGGCTCAGTGATGCTGAGACCACATGAGAAGTTCCCAAGTTCCAGTCTTGAAGTTCCCCTGAACCTACTGGGATGAGTGTGTTTCTGTACTGATTGCGGCTGGAGGCTGACCAGAGCATGCCTCTATTGGGTATGCCCCTCCCCATCTCTCTTTCTTTCCTTCTCTCACAGAAGAAAGAAGAAGAAAAAAAAAAAAACTTTCTTTTTTTAAAGAATTATTTTATTTGACTTTGTTTATTTACTTATATTTATTTTTAATTTGAACAGAGAGGGGCAGAGTGAGAGAGAGAGAAAGTGAGAAAGTAAACCACCAGGTCTGGGTCTTGAACTGCAGTCAGCCATGTGGGAGTTCAGAACCCTTAACCATCATGCCACTTGCTGGTCCTCAAAAATAATAAGCTTTCAGGGAACCAGCAGTTAGCGTAATGGCTATGTTGCTGGACTCCCACGTAGTCGACCGCGGTTCGCGTCCCGGACCCGGTGGCTTAGAACTCGCGCCGGGCGCCTGTGCATGTGTGCCCAAGATCCCGAGAGGAGAATGGAGGAGAAGGGATTGCGGCGTGACCATCCCCCCTGGGGGGTGATTTCTCGCTTTCTATCTCTCTGTCTCTCTCTGTCTGTCTGGCGAGCACACGCGCCCTATAGCGAAAAAAAGAAAAAAAAAAGAAAGAAAAAAAAAAGAAAAAATAAATAAATAATAAGCTTTCAAAAAATGCTTTATTCCAGGGATCAGCAGATGGCATAATGGTTATGTTGCTGGACTCCCACATAGTCAACTGTGGTTTGAGTTCTGGATCTGGTGGCATAAAACTCACACTGGGCATGTGTGTGTGTGTGTGTGTGTGTGTGTGTGTGTATGTGTGTGTGCCCAAAATCTCAAGAGGAGCATAGAGGAGCAGGGATGATGGTGTGGCCATTCCCCCTGAGGGGTGATTTCTCATTTTCTGCCGCTCTGTCTCTCTCTCTCTCTCACCTCTCTGGCGAGTGCACATGCCCTATAGCCAAAAAATCTCTCTTGAAAAGAGAAAAGTGCTTCACTCCAGAGGCAAGGTCAGCAGGAATGAAATGCCGTGGCTCTGGCAGCGTAGCATCGCTCACAGCCTGGACCCAGCTAGGTAGAACTCAGTCGTAGGCAGCAGCTGGAGTACGGGATGCAGAGCTGGCCTGCTGTGCCCAAGCATCCAGTTATGAAGCATGGCAGGCGTCCTTGCTCTGCCCCTTGGGGAGACTGCCTGGAGGGCTTTGGATTTGCTCTCTAGTAGTAATGCGGTTACTGCTTCCAGTCTCACACTCAAAGAGGGGCTAGCCTGGAAAGCAATGAAATTAAGGATATGGTTTGAGAAATCCAGGAAAATTTTCAGCCAAATATATTCTGTGCAAACTGAACTATTATTAGAGATCTATTGATCTCTTTCTTAAGAGTAATTTTTTTAAAAAAATTAAAAGCAAGTACTTAATGCAAAACACCTTAACCAGTACCATTTAATAGCCTTGATCTAGAATGATATATATGCCCAAACAAGGTTGGGACACAGCACCAAAGTTAAAAGTTCCAGTGACAGTATCCCATAGACCCATATTCAAAGTCTGGCTCTAGTGGGAACCAGCTTGTTGACTTTGGACAAAACCATTCCTGCCGTTAAGTCCTCATTTGAAAAGTAGAAACGATTATAGTTCCTTTCTCAGAAGGCATTGGGAAGAATAATAAAGATAATATCTGCTACAACATTTACCATCTAAACATGCTAATATTTGCTAATGCAAAGGAACAGGTGCCTCATAAGTGCTGGGTGCCAACAAGACAGCCTGGACAAAACAGGGCAGGAGGGCAAGACAGATGATGAACTACGAGATGGGAAGATTTCAAAGAAAAACCCCACTGTCTTCGGAGGTTCCGTTGATCAGGACCATCTGATACATGTTGAAAAGGACAACAATCATCCCTGGAAGGTTAGATGGAAGTCCTCCTCACAAATCGTTTGTAAGGAAGATTTCAAGAGGGACTCTGTTTGCAATGGTGATTTGCACATCCAAGATTCTACCCCATTTTCCACCTGTTTGCCTAACAATATTGTTTTGGCAAGAACCTGGGAATTCAGTAAACAATGTATTTCTTAAGATCATTTCCATTGAATTTTACTGTGCATTGATGGCTTCCTTTGCCATTGATTTTGGTGAGGGGATTTGATTGCCCTGAAGTGTCGTATAAATTAATAAATGATCATTAAAAAGAGTACAGGGGCTACAATTAGCCCTTGTGTGGCTTTGTCTTATAACTCTCGATGTTATTCTAAATTTCTGCAATGTATTCATAATAACTGGCATTCAGGGAAATCAGTGATAATAAATGCTGTGCAGGGAAAACGGCATAATATATGATGATTTTATGACTTATACTGGATCTTAATGCAACCAATTCATTTCATGATTAATAGCAAAAAAGAGAAAGTATGAAATTAGCAGCTGAACAGAGCCACTTCCCCATCAACCTCATCAAAAGAACTGAGGAAACTCCCAGACCCTGTGCCACATGGATCCCCCCTCAGTGCGATTGTGTCCCCAGCCTATTCAGCCCTCTCCCTCTCACTGCTCTTCCTTCTTCCTTTCTGCTTGGTCTAGCACACTTCCCTCCCCTTTGCCCAAATTGCATTGCCAAAGATGAGCTTGTCTCTTAGTCACACAGACTTACCCTGGTTGAAGTAATGAAATGGTATTCTCACTTCTCTGGGCATGCAGTCTTGTCATTTGAGCCCACAAATGATAAACTAGGAACAATTATGGGTATTTGGTACATTTAGTAATTTTAAATGATGTATGAAAGCAGAATAAACATGATTGATTTTTATATCCTACTTTGATTCTACTTGGCTGCAAATTGTGAGGAGACTTGTTTTGAATAAAAAAGTAGGAGAAGGTGAGATAAAAGTCACAGAAAGACATTTTGTAACTTACAGGTTGCCAATGTCTTTTGCAAAGTATTTCTTCCACCACCAACTCATCAAAGATACTTTCAAGATCAAGTTATATCACTTAGAACTTCCTATGTCAGAGGTTTCTACATTGTAGAGTTTTAACTGCCTATCCCATTTTGCAAATATACACATAAGGCTTTTTTTTAGCTATAATACAGAATTTCAGACCTGGGAAAAAAGCTCAGAATTAATCTTGTGAAGTCCAAGCTCTGTAATTGAAAATTAAAAACCTAAATATTATAGAAGTAAAAAAAAAATAACAATAATAACCTCGAATCACAGGACAGTAGAGCAAAATGTTGAATCCAAGCTTCCAGATCTCTTTTTGATGCTACCCACCTCAAACTCCAGAACATGGAACTATGCTCTGTATAGAAAAGAATTTCATGAATAATAATCACGAGAGACAGAAGAAATCAATTTTCTTGAATACAAATAGGAGTCTGTTCTTGCAACTTATGGTTTACATGATTTTCAGAATAAGCATATTTTTCATGCATATGGAATGCATAGAAAATGTAGCCTAGATGAATGCTAAATGTTTTGAATACAAAATATTCCTGGAAAGAAACAAAATTTGAACAGTGAAGGAGTGAGTGTCAGAAACTCAGAGCCTAAGACACTGACGGGAAATTTCAAGTTTATGCAGACTACAGAATAATTCATGGTTTTAGATATTCTAATTTTGGAATGACTGACAGAGGCCTGTGTGTTGAAATGGATGACCCTGGCATTGGTAACATGCAGGTAGACTGTGTCATTCAATCCAAGCTGGACCCTCAATAGTCTCGGTCCACATCCCTAAAAGGAACTGTCACCATTGCAGTGGTCATTGTGATGAAACTTTGCATAGAGCTGATACTCCTAAAATATTTGTACAGTCCACGACATGGTTACCTAATGAATGTTATGACACAGATCAATGATCTGTTTCCAGATTACTGGGAAATTGGTAGTCTGTAGCTGTATCTGCCAGTACTGACCAATCCTAACACTTGTGTTAATGGATCAGCCTTCATGTCATTTGTAAAGGAAAGATAAACTTCTTACAACTTTCTCACATAATGTAAATTATGGCATCTTTTTGCAGCTTCAACATTCCCATGCCTCAGCAAGAAAGTCCTTCCTATTGTCTCTGAGCTAAAAGCCCTCACTGGTGCTAGAGACAGAATAGATACCATGGTCCCTGGGCTGCAGGTAGAGACATACCAGCTGCAGAATGTCCATGGAAGTAGCTCACGGCCTTGAATGCGAGTACAGTCCTGCTCTTCAAGGTGACTTTTTGGGTGCAGCGTTGTGTTACAGGAGCAGAGTAGCAGCAGCAATGATGACTGGGATCTGGGAGCTTGGAACTCAGGCTGGGTGTACGTGCTCACATGCTCGAAATCTCAAGAAGAGAATGCAGAAGGGATTTCAGCTTGGCCATATGGTCTAAGGGTGATTTCTCACTTTCTGTCTCTGTCTCTCTCTGCCTCTCCAGTGAGCACACATGCCCTTTGGCAAAAATCTCTCTCTCAAAAAAAAATACTCACCAAAGTAGTTAATATAATTATCTCCATTTATCAGAAGAGAAAACAAGGCAAATAGAGCTTAAATAACTATCCCAAAGTGGAGCTAGACTTCAAATCATCCTGTAATCTGATTCTAGCAACCTAACACATAACAACATTTTTAAGTAACTTGTGACTTCACACACACACACACACACACACACACACTTATTTTACCCTGGACTTTGAAGACTGAGTAGAAGTTTGATACAATGAACAGTAAAAGAGGGTTTTTCTGATTTGAAGGAATAATATAAACAAGAACATGGAGACAGGAGGATGCATAAAACGGCCAGGAAGAGGGAGTCACCCAGTGGATCTCTTGTTTGATTTACTGCTTGAGATCAAACAAGACTAGGAAAGTCACCTGTGATGGTTAATTGTAGATGTCAACCTAACTGTGTTAAGGGCTACCTAGTCTATCAGTAACCATGATTTCTGGGATGTCTGTAGGGGGTGTTTCCATAGGAGATTGGTGTGTGAGTCAGAGCAGAGGCCTGTCCTCAATGTGGGTGAAACCAGCCAATATGCAGGGGACTCTTTCAGAAAGAAAGAAAAAAAAAGTGATTACCTCTCTCCCTTGGAACTGGGGCAACCTTCTTCTCCTGCTCTGAATATTGGAACTCCAGGTTCTCCAGCTTGTGGAATCCAGGACTTGCACCAGTGGCCCTCCGGGTTCCCAGGCGTCTAACTTCTCTGACTGTAAGGTCTTCATGCTTGGACAGTCATACCACTGGCTTCCTTGGTTTTCCAGCTTGCAAGCAACCTATCTTGGGACTTCTCAGCTTCCATAATTGCATGCCAATTCTCCTTATAAATCCTCTCTCTACATACTTGTATTTACAGATATATATATATATATATATATATATATATATATATATATTATATTGGTCTATTTCTCTAGAAAGTCTGACTATACCATTCCAAGTCTGTACTTGTAACTGATCCATTGTAAATTTCTGAGGATTGAGTACGGGCAAGAAGGGGCATATTTTCATGGTTTAATAACAACTTGCTATATTAAACATTTTGTACACTCTTGGTTCCTATAGAACAATCCTAAATCAACTAAAAATTGAAACTGAGGGAAGATAGACCTGGAGGCATGTTTCTCCTGCTTTGCAATGTCTGTACACTTCATACTTTCTGTGTGAGTGGCTTCAAAACGTCGTTACCCACTTTATGTATTTGTTGATCTTCATAATTACTGATTATTGTGTATTCGAATATCTGTTCTGCCAGTTGACAAGAATGCTAAAAAGGATACATTAATGTTAGTTTTAAGTGCAAATGTACATGGATAATACATTTGATAGAATGCTGGAAATAACAAAATGTTACACAGAACACAGAATTTCCAAATACTATCACATATCCAACACCAGGAGAAAATAATCTTTCATTTAGATATGGAATTATTTTATAAATGTGCAGATTTTAAGACTTTCTGTCGAGCTAGCTCTTTGTCAAGAATTAGAAGTCATAGCAATTTTTACTGAGACCGCAGAAATTAATCTTCCCCATCCTCTCCATTTTGCAGGCTATGTACCACTAGGGGGCAGAAGTGACCATGACATTTAAAAATTTTCTACTGCTGTTTGAATTTGAATTATTTGAGATATAGCACACTCTTCAAGTCAAAGGTGTATTTTCTTTTTTTCTTATTTCTTACCCAATCACTGAATATCTTTATAACATATAAAATGAATTTTCCCAGCATGAATACACTGTTAGTCCAGTCAAATAAATTACCATACATTTTCATCAACAGATAATTTTCCATTTTTTTGTTCATTGAATATTTTCTTTAAAGCTACATACTTAATAAGAAAAACTAGCCTTAATAATCCATCTTTTAATCTCTTTTGTTTTCTTATAATCTACCAAGTCTTTGCTTTCAATTACAATTAAATTCAATTTACAATAGAGAGGCATAGTAAAATATCAGTTTGTTGTCACACAGAATTAGCAATGTCCACTGGCACCTGAGTTTATTTATGAACAGTTCAGGCACTGTTAATCTAGTGATGTGTATTATATAACGTTATTTTTATAATACCTTTGTGAATTAAGTGCTGTTATCATCCTCATCTGTAAAATGGGGAAAGGAGAGTCTTTCTAAAGGTCACAAATTATGAGACAGAATAGAGATTCAGACCCAGTTTTGTATACTTCTGAACTTTTTGTGTGATATTATTTCTCATATTTTCTCTGTTTTAATTATGAAATATATAATACATGCAGGAAAGTATATTTTACATGTGTGTGTGAGTTGTACATATATTTACATAAACACAACTTAAAAATAATTGTGAAGCAAAGATGCATTTCACCACCATCTTGTTCAAAACAGTTTTAGCCCCGGCAGAAGCACCAGGCAGTTCTGCACTGCTCACATACTAGTCACCTTGAGAGATAACCTCTGTCTGTTTTTATGATTATCATCCCTTTCTTTTATTTAGAACTTTTGCTAAAATTATATATAATCTGTTTTAAGTCTTAAGTCTTTCCCTTTTTGCTCAATAGTATTTGTAGGATTCATCTATACTATAGTATATAGCTATAGTTCTATAGTTTTTATTGATTCATGAAATGTAATGCTTTATGTAATCTCTCACAATTATTGATGAGCATGTAGGATGTTCCCAGTTTGGGACTATTGTGAACAATGCTACTGCACAGATTTTATATATATGTATTTTGATGCATGTATAAAAAGTTTTCCTAACATATATGACTAAGAGTTGAACTATTAGCTCATCAGGTCTGCATATCTTCAACTTCACAGTAAATAGTACGTTTGTCAATAGGTGAATGGGTAGATTTT
Organism: Tupaia tana; assembly: GCA_026018925.1. Lineage (NCBI taxonomy): Eukaryota > Metazoa > Chordata > Mammalia > Scandentia > Tupaiidae > Tupaia > Tupaia tana. The sequence continues at coordinate 48,453,051 of JAKSZU010000004.1, read as the reverse complement.
TTTTTGGGGGGGGTGTTTTGCTATAGGGTACATGCACTCGCCAGAAAGACAGAGAGACAGAAAGCGAGAAATCACTTTCTTCTATCACCTATTTTCCTTCTAGATTTTAATTATTTAACCTTTTATTAATTCTTTGCTATTTATACATGCTACAACATTTTTTGTATTGTCTGTTTGTTTGTTTGTTTGCTTATTTATTTATTTTTTTTGCTATAGGGCACATGCACTCACCAGAGATAAAGAGAGAAATAAAAGGAAAATGAGAAATCCCTCTCCAGGTGGAATGGCCACACTGCAATCCCATCTTTATTCTCCTGTCAGGATTTTTGGGTACACACGCACATGCATCCGGGATGAATTTTAAGCCACCGGGTCTAGGACTCAAACTGCACAGTCAGCCATGTGGGATCCAGCAGCTTAACCTCCACACTACCTGCTGGCCTACTCTCTGAATGGAACTTTTTTTAAATATAAAAGTTAATTATTCCTATGTGTTGGAGTTTTCAACCTCGTTAGTGAGTAGATACGTATGTGTGTCTTAAGAAATATGATTTAATACATATTCTCTTATCCCTGAGTTATAAAGGTATCCTTCTATTTCATCTTCTAAAAAACTTTTAGCAGTTAGATAGTTTGGTGTAAGGAAGGGATTTGATTTTCGTTTTTTCCAGATGAATGACTGATTGACTTAGCACCTTTAGGAATTGTCTCTTGTTTTCTCCCTCATTTGCAATGCCACCCTTCACGTATAGCAAATGTCCATACACAATTGAGTCTATTTCTATACTCTCAATTCTGTTTCATTTATTTATTGGCGTACCTCAAGTGAAATTATAATCTAAGTAATATATCTCTTTTTTATTTTTTTTTACTTTTATTTATTTATTTTACATTCATTCACTGAACATCATGAAAGCATACAAAATACAGTTTCCCATCCAGAATACACTGTATAGTGGATTCGTCATACATGTTATCATCAACAAATAATTTTCCATTTCTTGTTTCATATATATATTTATATATATCCCATTTCTCACCCTCTGCCATTTCCCACCCTCCTGCTACACTATCTTTGATATCTGTAGTTACTTTCCATTTCTTTTTTTTTCTCTGACATTTTATTGGTTAACAAAATATTTTAATTGATCTAACTACTTTCTTTTTTTTTCCATCCAGAGTACACTGTATATTGTCTCAAGCACATCAACAAACATGTTATTGTCAGCAAATGATCTTCCATTTCTTGTTTTCTGTATGTTTTGCTTTTTTTTCCCCCATCCTTGATTCCCTATCTCTTACCCTCTGCCATCTCCCACTCTCCTCCCACACTGTCTCTGGTATCTATGTTTGCTTTCTATACTGTTTTCCCACCACATTTTATTGAATCACCAAAGACCCTAATCAATCCAAATACCCTCATAGCAAACACAGGTGACACACACATTTCCATGAACACAAGTCTAACTTTACGCATCCTATAAAGTAGCACCTAGCTGGGGCTACATATCCTACTGCAGTCATTGAATAGATATTTTTTTTTTCCCTGAAACTTTTTTTTTTGTAACTCAATTTACATTCCTTCCCTAAGCATCATCACAGCACACAAAATGCGACCTCCCATCCAGTACACACTGCATAGTGACTCAATCATGCACATTACAAAAAATTTTCCATTTCTAGCTCCTAGAATTATTTCCACACCTCTTTCTGACCCTCTGTCCCTTCCCATCCTCCTCTTACACCACCTCCGGTGTCCACAACTGTCTCTTTACACTTAGTTTCCTTAAGAATATCTTGATGATCAGGGCCCTTTGCACTACTGTATACATGTTGGAATAAAAATGTCAATGTCATCAGAATACTATTTCTCAAAACATATCTGGAAAAAATATTCCCATCATAGTATGTTTGCTATTATTTAAAACAGGGCACAATGAAAATAATGTATTTTCAACTCACTATAAATCAGAGAAAGCTTAATGCAACAATTAATTAACTCATAAGGAAAGCAATAGATGTACCCACTAACACTAGAAGAATAAAGTAACACTAGAATATAAGATACATAGCGATGTTCCAGTGTTCCCGGTGGCATGTAGCAGTAATTTTTTTAACTTACTAAGCCCGTAAGAAGATTCTGAATTTGCCATAATTAAGTTTGGAACAGGATTATATTACAGTACCTAACATGGTATCCTACCAAAGAGAATTTACTTATTGCTGTTTTCTGGTTTTTGTTTGTTTGTTTGTTTGTTTTGTTTTGTTTGTTTATTTGTTTTTTGCAATTTCATGCGTAGGGCATGAGCAGTCATGAGAGATGAGGCTGAATACTGTGAGTAATCTGCTCAAGGATACTATCATCCCTGAAAAGTCTTTACCATTTATACAAGGTTAGTCATATGCCCCTCTCCCCAGTCTCTGAAAAACCAACCTCTCTGAGACCAGCAGTTCACGTAATGGCTATGTCACTGAACTCCTATGTAGTCCACCATGGTTCAAGTCCCGGACCCGGTGGCTTAAACTCACACCGGGCACGTGTGCGTGCATGCCCAAGATCCTGAGAGGAGAATGGAGGAGAAGGGATTGCAGTGTGGCCATCCACCCTGGGGGATGATTTCTCGCTTTCTGTCTCTCTGTCTCTCTTTGTCTTTCTGGCAAGCTCACGTGCCCTATAGCAAAAATCTCTCCAAAAGAAAAAAAAAAAAAGCAACTTCTCATCAACACTCAATTTTAACATTACTCCAGAACATATGCAAGGTCTTCTCCGGAGATACTGAACAGAATCTTGGATTCTATATTCTTTACAGTGAAAACTGACCAGTGATCAGTTATTTAGGTGATCCTAAAACTAGAGGAAATTTTCTAACTGGTAATCTTTCCCTTCCTAAAACTTGTCACTTTATCTTTACTAACTGTTCCTAAGACATGTCTTAAAATTTTAACTAAAGTAACTTTAACAATGTTTAGCAAAGAAAGAATCTGAAGATTACCGAGGTCTGCATCATTGAAAATGAAGCTGGAATTCCCTTGTCCAAGTATGTTTACCATGAACATACACCTTACAAATATTTTGATATTTCTTTATCAAGTAGATTATTTTATTCCTTCTTAATACATTATTACTTACATATTCCATAGGTGTCTATAGGGACATTCAACTGCGCATATAAATTTCCAAAAAAAAGTTACTTCTTCCTCTGGATAATTAGTTTCTAAAGGTAATGCCACCAATGGGGAATTATTTCATTCTGGAATTTTATTTTACATATAAGTTTTATATTTATTTATACCTGTAAATGAGCTTGCAAATTCTTTATTACACTGCACACTTTTAGTTAAGAATTTTAAATGACACCTAGTACATCACACAATAAAACTATTGTGTCATTTTACTACCCATTCCTGTGAAAAAGTCATTTTCAAATATCATCTATTTTCTTTTTTTTTTTTTTTTTTTTTTGAGGGGTTTTTGCTATGGGACGTGTGTGCTCGCCAGACAGAGAGAGACAGAGAGACAGAAAGCGAGAAATCACCCCCCAGGGCGGATGGCCACGCCGCAATCCCTTCTTCTCCATTCTCCTCTCAGGATCTTGGGCATGCACACACACGTGCCTGGCGTGAGTTTAAGCCACCGCGTCCAGGACTTGAACCGCGGTCGACTTCGTGGGAGTCCAGCGACATAGCCATTACACTAACTGCTGGTCCCATCTATTTTCTTGTAACTGGTGTAATTACCAGAGGCCACTGCTTAGTAAATCCTGAGTACCGTATGGTCTTGGGGAAAAGCTTATGCCAACCATCAAATCATAATGATAGAGACTCCTAAGTAGTATCTGTTTCCCATAAGGAAGAAATAGTATTAATCCTGAATCTGTCTAATCTCAACCAATTTTGCTGTGGAGAATGTGACCTTCTTTTAAGGTTGTGCATTCTGGTTTGAGAAAATATTGGGTCATTGGAAAAGTCATGACACATTCTTGTGTAGAAAAACACAGAAGTACATGATTGCATTTCCAGTAATGCTTTGTCATAGTAAGTTGGCCCTGTTGTTTCCAGAGTTTAAGCCTATAGTTTACCAGCCACTAACTATTCTCTCCCCCCTGCTTTCTTTCTCTTAAAATTTCATATAGTTTCATCCTCGTTCTAAATGGCCTACTATCATAGGCATGATCTGTGATGGAGAACTCCCTCTAGCATCCCTTCTGATTTAAAATTCCCTCTCAGAGTGGTGGTGAACTCCAGAAATGCCAGCTATCTTCGAATCAACACAAGTCCAGTCCATAAAATTCTCAAATCCCTTGTGGTATTTTGGGCCAGTTTTAATTAATATACTACAACTGTCATTGTCATTGACTTCATTTGCTGTGGGTAGTATTTAAGTACGAGGTAACCAACAAAATATTGGTACTCCGGAGAATGTCAATTGAATACATTGACTCCTAGATGCAGTTCAATATAATATTTGTAAGGCTTTCCACAATCATCCTTTTCAAAGTTTCAGAAGCAAGCCTGTCAGTAATATTTGAGTCAGATGAGTTTCTTGGACACTATCCTGGCATATCAAATGTGTTATTTATTTAATGTTCCTTCCACATTTACATGTGGTAAGTCAAAAGGGCAAAAGCATCTCCACCCTACTGGAAATGTGCTGGCAGCAAATTTTTCTTCATACTCATACCCAACCGAGAATCAGGATATATCTCATTCATTTCAAGGGTAGGCATTCTCTGTATGCTACAAGAGAACCAATATGATAAGTGCAGCCAACAGAACATGATGCAACAATTTTAACTAGCTGCCATTGAGATGGGTCTTCAAGGACAGTTGATGTCTTTTTGGTAAATAAATCAGAGTTTTTGGATCAGTCTTCAGTTTGGTTTCAGTGTCATTCTCCTTCCCAAAGAGAGAGAAGAAAGAGAATTTAGAATCTTTTTCCTTTATTGGTAATTCCTTGACATTATTTCAGAAACAGTTAGCAGTGTTTTCCTCTTGTTCTGAGGAAGAGTGATGTATCTATTTTCCAGAGTCAGCATCATAACACATTTTACGTGCTCCCTTCCCATCTGGCACAATGCTTGCTTTACTGTTTCTTGCCTATTTAGTGCCAGATTTTACTCCATACATGTGTCTCTTCTACTTACCTACAAGACAGATAGCTGAAATAGCCCTGCCAGGGATTTTCCTCTCTCCATTTCTATAAAGCAGAAGTAGAAATATGAGTAGTGTTAGTCTACCCCATTTCTAGACAGCAAGGCAGCACTTATGATCAGTCCTATTTTAGACACAAGAGCTCAGATACTGTCAAGTCCAATGTTGCCTTGCCTGTATGCAAGTCAAATATAGAGAAAATGAAATAGTACCCTGAGTAGCAATGCCTTCCTGTGATGAGATAATGCTATTGTAGCCTGACTCTGATACAATGATCTGGCAATATTAAAGACAATTTCTATAAGAAAGATAAAGTTGTGTGAGTGCATTATCATGCTCCTCTTCCTGTCTAAACCATAATCACAAAACTTTCCTAATGAATTTCCTGCTTTATATTTATCCAATCAAGCCAGTTAGTCTTCCACAATCTTCATCATCACCAGTTTTAATCAACAGATACTTATCTGCCCACTGAAGTTTTGAAGGTTTTTTGGGGGGAGAAAGGAAGAAATATTTAGTTTTCTAATGTTGTTTGTTTGATTTACAAGTACACTGGAAAATCATGTAATGCTATAAGCATTGAACACACAATCCTGGGTCACAGGTCGGCACACTCCTTTGCAAACTGGTCCTGTCATGGCAGAACCTCTCATCTCACACCTTTATTGTTTCCTGTGAACCCTATATTATCTTCAAAATAAAGAAACACACCATCTTTTCTCTAGTATGGCTTTCATTGTCAAATTACCATTGCTACATATACCTTTTTTTCTAAGCTCTATATGTGCCTTCTTGGCTGCAGCCATCCCTAGCTATTCCCACATCAGCACAGGAAGTCTGTTGAGACATCCCTTGATCCCCTTCACAAAGATTATATACAGATTTTTGGCTGCCATGTTGTCCGCCCAGTTGATTATGACATCTACTGGAAAATACAGAGAAATTGGAATTTTCACACCAGAAGACTCACCACAACCTTGCTTAGACATCTTGAACACCAGAAAAATGCAGAAAGATCCATTCCAGTTTCTATCCAAAGTGATACTATACGAATGATATCGAATTTGGTAAGTCCATATGATGGTATGTCTCCTTTTTAGCATAGGCATTTTTTTTATATAGGCAACAATGACATGTACACTGTTATCTGATGAAATGTAACATAAGCGGCTGGGTTTAATCACATTCTGTTGTTCCAAATCTTTAGTTGTGCCCTAAGTCATTGCTGTACCCAAAGGCTAAACAAGGTTAAAGTTTAACATCCATTTATTCTAGTTAGAACCCTGTTGAAGCTACTTAGGGCTACTAATAAGGGTCCTACTTACTCTGCCTGCCATTCTTCACTGTTGAGTAATTTTATTCCAAATAGTCTTTTGGCAATTCTCTTTCTAATAGCATTTTGCAGAGAGTATTATCTCTTCAGCAGTTTCCATAAAGTAATGTCATTATTTCCATAAAGTAATGTCAATATTTATAGCTGGAGTAACGATATTCCTGTTACTCTCATGGACCCAAACAGAAACATCCCAGGAATGGATCAGTGTATTCTAACTCCTATCAGTCAGAAGCCAGGTTGCATCTGATGATCATTGGCATGACCATTTAAATTCTCACAGATTTTCATAATTTAATTCTTCTCACAGCTTAAATACTCAATCATGTAGATTCCTTCTGCACTAAATCTAAGGCCATTGTCAACAGTATACCATAAATATATAAACATTACTCCAGATGAGAATCTAAATTTTCCTGCACTGTCAGATATGCTTCCTTTAGTTCTGTCCATTTTGCAAACTTAGCTTTGCCTTCTTCAACCAAGGTTTAGAGATTAGACTTCCAGCAAGCATCATGCCCCTCAATTGGAGGACATTTATCAGGAAACCAGGATGTTTGTGTTGTTTTCGTAGAAACAAAAATTGTAGGTTTACAATGTTCAGCAATAGCAACTGGCAGTTCTGATGGTTTTATCTCAAAGGCAGTGTTGCACATAGCTCATTGCTACAGTTTATTTTATCACTTACTATTTCATTTCCCTTTAACCCATTTTATCCATTATTGTTGGTGACTCATTATTATTGGAATACCTCTCTGACATTAACATAATAAGTATTTTGAGTCTCAGACTTATTTGAAGTCCTTCAGTGATGGGAGCTGTTTCTACCAAAGTCTAGTTTCAGAACAATTTACTAGTAGAGTGTATTTAGCTACTGGCATCATATGACTGGCAATTGCAAATATTACGGTGTCCACCATGAGGAAACAGTAACAGATTTCTGCTAGTAAATTTAGTCTAAATATGTTTGAATAGCACTTTGAAAATAATTTGTGTATCAGCATTACATGGCTTAGTTTCCTCTTTGGATCTAGTTTTTCCTTTGTAACTCTTTCAAAGCATTTTTTGTTTTAGACCCTAAGCTGAGATTTCTTTTTGACCACTTGATATATAAAGGCCAATATTATCATGAGTACAATGTATGTATTCTTCAAAATCCAACTAGCCCTACAAATCATTGTGCCACTTTCTTATTAGTAGAGCCTGACAAAGACAATACATGCTTTAGTCTGCTTTTCATTTACTAGCAACTGAATTCTACAATGGATAATTTAAAAAGAATAGAGGTTTAGGGTTGGCCCTGATTATAGTGGTTAAGGGAACAGGATTTCCTATGGCTAACCATGGTTCAAACCCCATTTCCAGGGGCCTGAAAAACATACTGGGCATATGTACATGTGTGCCCAGAATCCTGTCAGGACGAATTGGAGGAAAAGGGATTACAGCATGACCACATTCTACTGAGGGGTGCTTTCTGTCCTTCTCTCTCTCACTCTCTGTCTCTCTGTTTCTCCCTCTGGTAAGCACACACACCCTCTGGCAAGGTTAAGACAGCATGTCTGGTGAGGGTCTTCTTGTCAGTGGTGTCTAGATTCCTGAGGTAGTGCAGGGCTTCATATAGTAAGAAAGCAGAACTTGTGTTCACATGTCTGTTTAATTCCTTCTCCTTTTAAAGCCCCATGATTCAATCATAGGGCCCCATCCTAATGACCTTATCCGATCCTAATCCCTCCTAAAGGCCTCCCTTTCTAAACCATCATTGAAGTAAGTATTCAACTTCTTGACACCATTGCAATGGCTCATCAGATTTCCATACGTGAACTCTGGAGGGACATTCGAACAATGACACTGCATATACATACAAAGATAGTGCATATACTCTGTACCATCTGTGAAAATCCTGTTACGATCCTGGCCCATGTTTATCCCTTAAAATTGAATTTAATGAGGTATCACTATACTCATTACTGCCCTGGATCCTTATTTTTTGTTCTGATAGAGAAGCTATTACGATAGTATCATTGTAATGAATCAACTTACTTTTGGTAATGATCTTGTCTTACAAGGTTATGATAGTATACTACAGAATACAAGTACCCTTCTAGGATTTGTTAGGATTGTAAACATGTATCAAGCCTTGTGTTTCTGAACAATGTGTTTGTCACATGCCTGCTGTACTTTAAACTTTCAAAAAAGCTTTTTAAAAGTACTTGCTAAAAATTTTAGCCTAATTAACAAGAATTTTTTTAATCTAAAACATCAACTAAATGCAAAATTCCCAGAATCTCTAAGGTATGTATTGTAGCACCTCTCCTTTTCAGTTAATTCAATAGCGTTCATGATTAACTCTCTTCTAGTATTAAATTACCCTCCTTGGCATGGTATGACTTAAAATGAGTTGATCATATTTTCTTGCTCCTCTGAACAAAGTGGTGGTGCCATTACTCAAGATAAATCAATTGCAGACTTTTTGTGGAATATTTCACAATGACTACAGGATAGAAAAATCCTTTCTTTTCATTTCACAAGACTGAATGAATGTGAGCCTAAAGCTTGGATTCAGATAGCTTAACATTTATTAGAAGTGCTAGTTCTGGGCCAGCCTGTGGCATTGTAATTAAGGCAGCTGGATCCCACATGTCTGACCTAGTGGTTCGAGTTTCAGACCTGGAAACTTGATAAATACAGCGGCTTGGGACCAGCAGTTAGCATAATGGCTATGTCGCTTAACTCCCATGTACCCTACCGCGGTTTCGAGTCCCAAACCTGGTGGCTTAAACTCACGCAGGGCGCTTGATCCCAAGATCCCAAGAGGAGAATGGAGGAGAAGGGATTGGGGCGTGGCAATGCCCCCTGAGGGGTGATTTCTCGCTTTCTGTCTGTCTCTGTCTTTCTGGCGAGCACACACGCCCTATAGCAAAAACCTCTCCAAAGAAATAAATAAATACAATTTTTAAAATAAAAACTAACTTTAAGTTTAAAAGTGAGCATTTATTGGGGGGGGGGGGGGGAGTAATGAGACTAAAATCAAGTTTTTTTTTTTTTTTAGAGGTTTTTGCTATAGGGCACGTGCACTCGCCAGACAGAGGAGAGAGAGAGAGAGACAGAGAGATAGAAAGCAAGAAATCACTCCCCAGGGGGCATGGCCATGCCGCAATCCCCTCTCCTCCATTCTCCTCTTGGGATCTTGGGCACACAGGCACATGCGCCCAGCGTGAGTTTAAGCCACCAGGTCCGGGACGCGAACCACGGTCAACTACATGGGAGTCCAGCAACATAGCCATTACGCTAACTGCTGGTCCCCCAAATCAAGTATTTTTAAATTAAATTAAATTAAAACAAAAAGAGGGAATATCAGAAGATGCTGAAAAGTCATATTAAAATAAGCATTTTCAGAATCACACACATACACATTCATACATAAACATATAACCAACTTAGAACCAGGTTTCATAAAAAGAAACTTTATTTTTTTGGGTAGATACAGACTATAAGTAAGAGAGAAATTATAGTTGTTTTTCACAATTCATGACTTTTAATGTTACCATTTCTATTTTTTATAGATATGATAACTTTTTATTTGTATCTTCATCATAGACAGACACAAAATAAGCATTTTCAGTCTCATTTATTTTTTGTAAAAGAATTATTTTATATAATTTTATCCATTGTCACTACTCTATTATTTTTATTTTATTGAAGTTTATCAGAGAGAGACAGAAAGGGAGAGAGAAATTGAGAGAGCAAGCTGTCGGGTCCAGGACCTCAACCATAGTCAGCCATGTGGGATCCAGCCACCTCAACATCCAGGCCACCTGCCGGCCCTCTGTTATTTATCTTTATTCCTATGATTTCTCCTTTCTCAATTTTACTGTTCCTAGAGGAGACAAAAAATATTAATATGTGATGGGTTCATATTTATTTTCTTCTTTTGAACACTTGATAAGTTCCTTTCTCTAATCTCTGAGAAAAGAGAAACAAAATTGTCTTAATAGATCGTGTGGGAAAAGCAATCAGAAAAGAAACTAACATTGCATGACTAACGGTATGAACCCACCCTAACTTTAGGAGCATACACGCCATGAAGAAGAGAAGAGAGAGAAACCAAGATGGCAGAGTGGGGACAGCAAGGTAGTAGTATGAGGGTTTCCCAGTAATTTGAGAGTATGAGAGAATTAGGGAGGACATGATATTCTAACTAGACTTCCCCAGGACTGAAGTAATACTTGAATATGACAAACTGATATCTCTATCTAATCTTTGACTGGAACCATGCAGCATTACAATGTGCAGGTTGGTAACAGAGAATACTCAAAAAGCCAAATCCTGAGCCACAGACATAAAAGGCACATTCCTCTCCCTAGCACCAATAACACCATATAAAGAAGGACTAAGATGAGGGAGAAAAGTCAAAAAAAGGTAGAAGCAAAAATTCTTAAGGAAAGGGCAAGTCATCAAAGATCTGACCAGGAACAGTGCTGATCGAATCCAGTTCTAGGTCTCAAGCAAAGAAGCACGTTCTAAGAGAAGAAGCCAGAGATAAGGCTTGGGATGCCGAGATGGTGGAAATGACAGGTGGCTTATGTTCAAAGTTTCATCTTCAAGCAAGGCAAGGAGCAAGAGTAGTGCAGCTCCTTCAGGATGTATTTGTGGCGGATGGTGGAGGTGGGGAGAAACTGTGAAGGGGAAAGTGCATCCTGCCAGCAGCTTAAAGGGCACAATAATCACAGGGCAATGACTCACAAAGAGACAGAGAACTGCCAGGTATTCAATACATCCAGGTAAGAAACAGCCACATAGCTGACACCTTCAGGCTTCTGCACCACCAAACACATCTACCTGTTTACTGAAGAGGCAAATCCTCTAAGAAGTCATCTGCGGCCCACAGCATCTGTCTCAGTGCAGAAAGGATCAAAACATCTTTTACAGGGTCCAGTTCCCACTCTGAGGTATAATTGCTAACCACCAAGATGTCAGAAAGAGCAAATCCAAGCTTTTTGTTGACTTGGTTTAGCTGCAATACAGAAGTTAAATCCCAGTATCTCAATACAGTAAAATATATTATATTATGTCAACATAAAATATGAAAACAAAAATAGAAGTTAGGCAATAATTTTCCTATTGAGAAAAAGAGAGATCCAGCCTCTCAACACACTTGCTTCAAGGACTTCACATAAAGAGTTATAATATCACTGCTAATTTTATTTAGAATACACAAAATGGATTCAATCTCAATTAGAAACAAAGGTAACTCATAGTTGTATTGAAAGTACTATAAAATTGAAACATTTTAATACACCTACAGTAAAGTCCATAATTTTCTTTTAAAAAATTATTTTCAGAATAAGTTCATATTTTAGACCACTTTAATATTTGTTTCTTGCTTAGACTAGTTTTTCAATGAAGTCAGACTTCCTGGATTTAGAATATGGCTCTAGCACTTCTGAACATTGTCAGTGAATGTTGGCAAGTGTCTTACTCTGTTTGCTTTGGTTTCCTCATCTAGAAAATGTTGTAATAACAGTTTCTATCTCATAAGATTGCTCTACGGATTGAATAATAAATTCTGCCACATAGTTAGTGCTTAACTGATATTAGCTATATTACATTCTCCCATCTAGTGCTCCCACCACCATGTTCCTTTTGACACCAATCTATCCTGCACACAAGTGGAAGATTAATTTTTCTAAAGCTTAACTTTGACCACATTGCTACATAAATAAAAACTGCTATGAGTCTCTATAGTGCACTTAAATAAGTAAAACATCATGTAAATTTTTCTTTTTCAATTACTCTCCCCCTACAAGAATCTAGCCTTCCATTAAGCTGAACAACTTCATGCTTTTCAAACATTCTGCCTTTTTCATCACTAATACATTAATTCATGCTCTACAAACTTGAGGTTTTTTTTTATCTTTTGTCTCTTAACATCCTAAAATATTCCTTCATGAAAACATTTCTTGGGATCCAGCAGTTAGCGTAATGGCTTTGTCGCTGGACTCCCACATAGTCGACCGCGGTTCGCGTCCCGGACCCGGTGGCTTAAACTCACACCCGGCGTGTGTGCGTGCGTGCCCAAGATCCCAAGAGGAGAATGGAGGAGAAGGGATTGCGGTGTGACCATCCCCTCTGGGAAGTGATTTCTCGCTTTCTGTCTCTATGTCTCTCTCTGTCTGTCTGGCGAGCGCAAGCACCCTATAGCGAAAACCTCTCCAAAAAAAAAAAAATTTCTTAGTTCCTCCCCACTGATAAAATTTTCCCCCATATCTTTTTTTTTTTTTTTTTTGACAGCTCCACTGCAAGAAGCTTCTCTCTTTTTTTTTTTTTTTTTTTTTGGAGAGTTTTTCGCTATAGGGCGCGTGCGCTCACCAGACAGAGAGAGACATAGAGACAGAGAGCGAGAAATCACCCCCCCCAGGGGGGATGGTCATGCCGCAACCCCTTCTCCTCCACTCTCCTCTCGGAATCTTGGGCACGCACACACACGCACCTGGCGTGAATTTTAAGCCACCGGGTCCGGGACGCAAACCGTGGTCGACCACTTGGGAGTCCAGCAACATAGTCATTATGCTAACTGCTGGTTCCCTCCCATCCCTTTTAACATAATATTTTCCTCCTTTAAGTTTTTAAAGCACTTTATTTTTAATCATTTAATAATATTTATTACAATCATGTCATATTCTTTTCTCAACTGGTTTTTGTCTCACTCTTCCATCATCATCTCTATTAATAAAATTGTAAACCTTTTAGTGCAGGGAAGTTGTTTCCATTTTCTGAGTATCTATTTAGAAATGATTACACTTACTCCATAATTAAAGGTAACTCATAAATATTTGTTAGATTGAGTCAGATTAAAATAATGGAAAATTATCTGTTGATGACAGTGTGCATGATCATTTCTTTGGCTATGGAATTATCTACATCAATGTAAAGATAAACATGTATTTAATTTATAAACTGGAGAAATGAGACTGAATTACTCAAGCAATTATTTTAATTCTTGTGAAATTTAGTAGAAGTTTGTTTTATTTTTATACACAACATCAGATGATAATAGTGACATACCCCAGAAAACATTTTTACAAAGAACATCATTACCTTAAACTTAACAGGTATACATCTGTAAATGTCTGTAAGGTCACCTTTTGTAATCAGATCCATTTTGTCCACATGCGTAAGTAAAGCTATATGCATCACACCTATGCCAAACAGATACAAAAGGTTTTTATCATTACAAGCAGTATCAGTATTTTGAAGTTAATCAGCTATGAGTCATGCAATAGACTGTCAGTGGAGCTAGCTTTGAGAAGTTACCCAACCTCCACAAAGCACCCCTAGAGTATTGATTAATACCTGGAATATCTGTGACATGAGAATTCACATTCATGGCTTTCTGTGGTAAGAAATGAGGCTTCAAATGAAACCACTTCTTGGAAGAGGGAACTACGATTTATGCTACATTGTTGATTGATTTAATAGCATAACTAAATAGCTATGTGTTGTTATAAACTAAAGAAAAGACCAAAGGTTTTGATAAACAAGATGGAAGAGAAGAGGCCTCCAGAAGGAAACAGAATGTTTCAAAGAATCCTAAGTAAACCATTCCTTTCTCAAAAGGTTAGCAACCACTTTTCTGCACCCCACCTTTGTAAGATTTAAATTTTCAGTGATCAGGTAAGTCAATCACTCCCTTCTAACTTCAAGTTGTGAAAAACAGACTCTTGCTTAATAATGCCAAAACAAAGCCAAAGACAAGCACCCTGCTTCCCTAATATCGTCTACTTTCTCCAAAGTCCTCATGCCACCTCTCCATACCAAACTCCATACTTCCCTGCTTCTTTTTGTTACTGAAATGTTTCTTTTCACTTTCTAATTCTTTAAGGCCCAAGGGGAAATCTAGAACTCTTGGTCAATAATGCATAATATGATGCAAGAGTAACAGGTAGATTGTACTGTTCTATTCTCTCTCTCTCTCTCTCTCTCTCTCTCTATATATATATATATATATATATATGTATATATATGTAAATGTGTATATGTGTGTAAGAATATATATTGCATATAAATTTATTACTTAACTCATACAAAAAATCTTTATGGAACAAGCTATTATTTTACTAATTTTATTGATTAGGAAATTTGAAGCACAGAGAGTTTAAGTTACTTGCACCAAGTCATACAGCTAATGAGTGCTCAGTTTGATTGGACCATGATGATGGGGCAGGAAGACTCAAAAATGCAATTACTTAAGTTCTTCGTCTTGTCTAAAAGCCATCCACAATGTAGTCGAAATAATTACCCTTAGTAGTCAACTGGAATGAGACTCACCACACTTTATCACCTCCCTTCGAGTTCTTTTGATCTTTGCCACCATCTCTTCAGAGAGGTGTTCAATAGAGTTGGCATCGAACACAAATGCAACACAGTGAATGCTGTCCTTCAGCAAAGGGGAGGCAATGTAGTTAGGATGATTTGATGTGATTGGTTTCATGGAATTAAACTGTATGGTAGACATAAAGCAATATATTAATTCAACAAATATTTAAGAGCACATTCCATGTGCTAGGCACTGTGGGAGTAAAAAGCACAGACTAGTCTCTAATATCATGAGGCTGACAATCTGGCAGAGAAGACAAGCATTATGCAAATATATAGCAATCATTTCACCTAGTCAGGTGAGGCTTTTGTGCAGAAGGGATATGTAATCCAAGAACTAAAAGATGGAGAGATTGATGGAGTTGAGGAAATGGCAGAAACTGTTCTAGATAAAAGAAGCAATGTGGGAAAAGATGGAGGTGAGGATATTCAAAGAAAACTGGAATCCTCTGGCAGAGCTCAAGGGCGAAAGTAGTTCAGGATATACCTTTACTCTTTAACTAGCAAATCCTCTGCTGGAAACCAGTCTTAGAGACATAGTGACAAATAAAAACTTGTGCACCAACAAGGCGATTAACTTCAGAACTATTCGTAGCAGCAAAATCTGATATATCAATTAAATATAGTATTCTACCACTTGTCAAAAAAAGGGGGACCCACAAATCTATATATATTTTCTCACATATGAAAAAGCTGTGTTACCACTGTACCACTGGGATGACAACTGCACCCACATGGAAAGTTCCTAGTTTCCTATCCTAGGGCCTCCTATAGATACAAGTGCAAATGCGCATGCCCATGATCCTTGCTGGCTGAAGCTGGGGACCACACTCTGCTTTCCATAGCCAAATACGCTTGTTTGGAGCCATAACAGCATTCATGGCTGTTATGATAGCTATGACAGAAGTGTCCTAGCTGTCCCCACATCCCCACCTTATGTCCCAACCTTTGAGAATAGAACCGGTGGATCAGAAAACACTGGCACAAAGATATGACATGAAAGGGGCTGGATCCGCTTTCCCTCTGCCTGATACATAACAGAGAGTGGAACTCATGCCTGCTCCCCACACAGAAAAGGAGGCCACGTTCCAGATGCTTTTATTCTTTCTGAAATAAAACATCAAAAAAGGAAGGCTCTTGAACAAATGCTGCTAAGAAAGTCAATGTTGATGCACTGACCTAAGACTAAAGTGTGCTGTTGTGGATGGTGAGCAAAAATAAGCATTTTAAAAATCTATGACTAGGTCTCAACAATTGGCCAAATCTTACCTCATATCTATCAGGAATGTGGCCTTTTAAGATGTTCGCTATGTCATTCATGCACAGGCCTTCTTCATTCTCACCCAATCCCATCGAGTCACACAGAATAAATGGCAAGGCGTTCCCATCCTTTTTATCTCTGATAGAATACGCCCTGTACTGCAGAGGGGAAAAAAGCAACTTTGAGGGCTCTTTTTGTTGTTGTTCTTACTTGTAAATCAAGAAGATGTCTACATGTAAGAAAGCTGATCAGAGACTTTTTAAAATGTTTGTACTCTATGGCAGAAACTGAAAGACTGGGTGATATCAAAGCATGGAGAGCAACTGTGGAGACAAGAGACCGTGTGGGAGGAGGGTGGGAAATGAGGAAGGACAAGAAGAAGGGAAGCAAGGGGTAAAGAAAGAAGCAAAATATTTAAAGTACATACAAATGGAAAATTATCTGCTGGTGATAACATGTACGATCATTTCTTTGACTGGGCTAATATACAGTGTATTTGTGCTGGAAAAATTCATGTGCATGCTATGATGTTATACAGTGATTCAATTATAAAAAATCAAATACGTGTATATAATTAGTTTGAACAAAGAAGCAGAGAATGGGTGGGCTAAAATGTACGTACCTTCTGAGATATCCCAGCTGTATCAGTGCCCACCAAAGCTTGATGTGTGACATAGCCTTGGTAAATAGACTTCACTGAGTTGAAAAAGCTAGACTTTCCAGCTCCAGTTGGACCCAGCAGTAAAATTCGTATTTCTTGAATGAGGTCTCCGTAAGGTTTATAAGCTTTTAGGTCAGACAATAAGCAATTTCTGAGCCTGGATTAGACATGAAAAATTTTAACAATTGGGTTTAGGTCACAAAACCTTACCGTAAATTTCTTTCCTTATACATTCTTATTTTTTTAATGGCAATTTGCCTTCTTGTATAAAAAATAAAAATAGGGAAAAACTAACTGACCTAAAATCTTACTGTGAAAGAAGGAAAATCAAAAAGAGTACATGTAATTAAAGCCAATCAAAGATAAAACCTTTTGGACTTAAGCTAGTAGATTATATAAATCTAGAAATAAATATCAGCTATGTTAGATATGAAAATAAATTATTCAATAATAACCTTCAAAAATTCAAATATAACATGTGTGGCTTTTAAAGTTTATGTAGGTAGATCATTTCTAACATGTCCTTGAAGCTCATGACAGCTATTTCCCACCTGCCGACTACTCCTTCTACAGCAACTCTAACGTAGTTGAAATTTTAACCACAAGAATTCTAAGCAAAAACACAGATATACAGCCAAATTATTATTTTTATTCATATGTATAGTAATCAAATTTATTCCTTCTACTTAGTGTTCTTTTTGATTTAACATTGCTATTATCAAATTGTTTTATGATTATAGATATAGTCTGTTTTCAATGATCTACAAATTGCCTGTGATAGTTTGTGTCACCAATTTTATTAATGAAATCTACTATAGAATAAGCCAAAGATAATAAACAGAATAATAGAATGATAAAAACATTGACTTACTCAGTGATCCCTTTTATATTTCTTTCGTCCAATAAATCTAAGGAAATAATCAAAGAATAGTCTGGATTAGAAGTATGGGTTGGGAACCAGCAGTTAGCGTAATGGCTATGTCGCTGGACTCCCACGTAGTCGACCGCGGTTCGCGTCTCGGACCCGGTGGCTTACAACTCACGCCGGGCGCGTGTGCGTGCATGCCCAAGATCCCGAGAGGAGAATGGAGGAGAAGGGATTGCGGCGTGACCATCCCCCCTGGGGGGTGATTTCTCGCTTTCTGTCTCTATGTCTCTCTCTGTCTGTCTGGCGAGCGCACGCGCCCTATAGCGAAAAAAAAAAAACTCTCAAAAAAAAAAAAAAAAGAAGTATGGGGTCAAATATGTAGATTCTCCATGAGAACAGAACAGTATAGTGAAAAGATTCAGACAAATCTGAACATCATTTGAAGAAGTTAGAAGGAAGCAAAGTAGGTACTCCAAGATCCTCATGCCAGCAGATCTTTTCTCACCCAATTACTCAGCAGGAGTGAGTGACTTACTCCAACACGGGAACTGGGGGCACAGGTGTTTTCTTTTCTTTCTCTCTCTCTCTTTTTTTTGTTTTTTTCAGAGAGAAATTTTTGCTCTAGTGTGTGTGTGCTCACTGGAGAAACAGAAACAGAAAGCAAGAAATCACTCTCCAGGGGAGATGGCCATACCATAATCCTTTCTCTTCTATTCTCTCAGGATCTTGAGCATGCATGCACACGCACTCGATGTGAGTTTTAAGCTGATGGTTACAGGACTTGAACCACAGTTGGCCACAAGGGATTGCAGTATGGCCCTCCCCCCTGGGGGGTGATTTCTAACTTTCTGTTTCTCTGGCAAACAAAATTCTTTCTTTGAGAAAAGCTTCTGCATAGGGGCTAGCATGTCGCATGGTGGTTAAGGTGATGGATTCCCAAATGGCTGATGGCAGTTCAAATCCCAAACTTGGTGGCTTGCTTTCTCTTTTTCTAACTCATTCTCACTCTCACCTCTGTCTCTCTCTCTAGTGAGTGCATGTGCCCAATAGCAAGTTAAACAACAATAATAATAATAAGTAAAAATTTAAACAAAGCTTCTCCACAGCCAAACAATAATCAGAGTGAGGAGACAACCCTCAGAGTGGGAGAATATATTTACAAAGCATGCTTCAGATAAGGGACTGATAAACAGAATATACAGGAAAGTCAAACAACTTATCCAAATAAATAAATAACCAGTCCAATTAAAATATGGGCAAATGTGCTGAACAGACAACTCTGCAAGGAAGACCTGAACAGCCAAAAACCATATGAAAAAATGTTCAACTTTCTTATCTGAAGGGAGAGCAAATCAAAACCACAATGAGGTACCACCTAACCCCAGTCAGAATGACTAAGATTAAAAAAAAGAAGAAGAATGTTAAGTGCTAGCTAGGCTGTGGTGAAAAGGGAGCTCTCCTACACTGTTGTGGGAATGTAAAAATTAATACAGCCACTGTGGAGAACAATATGGAGGATCCTGAAAAGTCTACAGTTATAATTACCATATGGCCCAGCAATCTGACTCTTGGGTATCTACCCAAAGGATGGGAATACATTCTGCTGAAAAAATACTTGCACATTCATGTTTACTGTGGCATTGTTTAAAATTGCTAAGGCATAGAATCAACCCAAATGTCCAAGAACAGATGAACAAATTGAAAAAGTGCAGCACATATACACTATGATTACTACTCAGCTGTTAGATACAATGGGACCCTGGCGTTTGTTAGAAAATGGACAAATATGGAAGATTTAATGCTGAGCAAAGGAAGCCAGACTATGAAAGAGAGGCATTGTATGTCCCCTCTTAATATATACCAATGTCTACACTCTATGGCAGAAACTGAAAGATTGAGTGGCATAGAAATATTGAGAGCGAATGTAGATACGAAAGACAATATGGGAGGAGGGTGAGCAATGGGAGTTGGGCAAAAGAGACTCAAGGGGAAAAAAGAAACATAACCTTCAACAGACATAGAAATGGAAAAATTATTTGTTGATGATGATGTGCTTAGTGATATTTTTGAGTGAACTAATATACAGTATCAATGCTGGAAAAATTAATTGTGTATGCTGTAAAGATGCACAGTGACTGAAGTGATAAAAAGTTAATTAAAAAGGGAAAAAAGAAATTAGTGGTACTGGGTAAGATATCTGATTTGTAGGAGTCAGGTTTCAAAACCCAATCTTCTGTATTGGCTCAATCTCACAAACATAATACTGAATAAGAGAGGCCAGACACAAAAGAGCACACATTTTGGTATGGTTGTATTTAAAAATTGGAATATTAACAGGATAGTGATTACTTTTGTTTGGTAATAACTGAAAAGAATTATGAAGGAGTCTTCAAAAATTTTGCTAGGAATCTCTTCGTCAGAGTAGTTACATGAACGTGTTCTTATTTGTAAAAGTTCATCAATCGGTAAACTTTTCAATTGTGCACTTTTCTGTTTATGTGTTATATTTCAACAAAATGTTTACTTGGGGCTAGGCAGTGGTGCCACAGTAATGCAGCCATACCCATAGAGGAATGTTCTGGATTTGCTTCCTAGAACCTCCCTGTGCACACTGGGCATGCACATTCCTGCCCATGACTGAACAGCTGAGACTCTGAAGAGATCATGGCAGAGCCGGCCAGCAGTTCCGGGCACCAGGCGGACTGAGGCTGCAGGCCCGACCTTTCCGAATCTCCACGCATCCCCACCGTTTCTCCTCCTTGGACCCCAGGTTGGTTGTCTGGGACTTTAAGGCGAACTCCCACCCCACCCCACCCACAATCCGGATCGAGCCGGCCAGCAGTTCCGGGCACCAGGCGGACTCAGGCTGCAGGCCCGACCTTTCCGAATCTCCACGCATCCCCACCGTTTCTCCTCCTTGGACCCCAGGTTGGTTGTCTGGGACTTTAAGGCGAACTCCCACCCCACCCCACCCACAATCCGGATCGAGCCGGCCAGCAGTTCCGGGCACCAGGCGGACTGAGGCTGCAGGCCCGACCTTTCCGAATCCCCACGCATCCCCACCGTTTCTCCTCCTTGGACCCCAGGTTGGTTGTCTGGGACTTTAAGGCGAACTCCCACCCCACCCCACCCACAATCCGGATCGAGCCGGCCAGCAGTTCCGGGCACCAGGCGGACTGAGGCTGCAGGCCCGACCTTTCCGAATCTCCACGCATCCCCACCGTTTCTCCTCCTTGGACCCCAGGTTGGTTGTCTGGGACTTTAAGGCGAACTCCCACCCCACCCCACCCACAATCCGGATCGAGCCGGCCAGCAGTTCCGGGCACCAGGCGGACTCAGGCTCCAGACCTGACCAACCTGGTCCTGTCACTCATCTTCTGACACTTTCCCACTAGCCTTTGGACTCTGAATTCTGGTGATTTGAATAGTGCGCGGCGCGCTTGCGCGCAGCGCGATTTCCTTTTTTCAGTTTGTTTTTCTTTGCTCTTGGGATGTTGCTTATTCAGTCAATTGTAGGCTCACCTGTCCTTAGAGACAGTGAGGACTTTGGGCCATCCAGGGTAGTGGCAACAGTTAATGGTAATTGTGAGCAACAGGTAGGCCAACCATAAGGGAAATCATCAATTTTCTAAGCCTGCACAACTATTAACAATCAGTTAGGAAGAAACATATAGAATACCTAATGACTAAGAACAATCGCAGAGGCTCCAGAAATATGAGCAACCAACAAAAGGCCTCTCCCTCAAGGGAAATCATCAAGCCTACATCACCCACAGTCAATACAATGGACGTCGTGGACATGTCTGATAAGGAATTCAGATTATTTGTAGTGACCAAACTAACTGAGATGGAAGAGAAAAGAGACAAGGAGCTCCAGGAGATGAGGAAGTCCTTCAATGACTTGAAAGAAGAAATGGATACCTTAAACAAGAACCAGATGGAACTTCTAGGAATGAAGAATGTGATACAGGAAATCAAAACCTCCCTTGAAAGTATTAAAAGTAGGTTAGACCAGGCAGAAGATCGAATATCTAACGTAGAAGACAAAACATCTGACCTAGAAAAAAGCATCAAGAAGATTGAGAAAACAACCATGAAAAATGAGGATAATATACGAGGAATACTGGATACTATCAAGCACCCCAACATCCGGATAATAGGTATTCCAGAAGAGGAAGAAAATAATAAGGGCCTAGATAATTTATTCCATGAGATCCTGGAAGAAAACTTTCCAAATCTAGAAAGGCACTCAAATATCCAGACCCAGGAAATACATAGGACCCCGGGTAGAATCAACCCAAGAAGATCCTCTCCAAGGCACATTATAGCCAGACTGGCAAAAACAACAGACAAAGACAAGATACTAAAGTTGGCAAGAGGGAAACGCCAGGTTACTTACAAAGGTCACCCCATCAGGCTAACATCGGACCTTTCGGCGGAAACAATGCAAGAAAGGAAAGAATGGGGAAGCATAGTAAAAGTGTTGAGTGAAAAACAATTTCAACCAAGAATATTATACCCGGCAAAATTATCTTTCATGTGGGAAAAAAAGATAAAAACATTCTCGAATAAACAAAATTTGAAGGAATTTACCAACTCCAGACCAGCTCTTCAAGAGGTTCTGAAGGGAGTATTATACCAGGAAAACTAAAAAATCAGAGACAGTTATACGAGAACAAAGAGCAACCAAGAAAATGGCTCACTTAATGATAGGATCAGGTACGGAAATATCGATAATTACATTGAATGTCAATGGATTAAATTCTCCAGTAAAGAGACATAGACTGGCTGACTGGATAAGAAAACAGAAACCCTCTATCTGTTGCCTACAAGAAACTCACCTTATGGATAAAGACATACACAGACTAAAAGTCAAGGGCTGGAAAAAGATACTCCATGCAAATGGAAATCAAAAAAAGGCTGGAGTAGCGATATTGATCTCAGACAAAATAGATTTCAAGACAAAGACTGTAAGAAGAGACAAAGAAGGGCATTATATAATAGTAAATGGGGTAATCCAGCAAGAAGACATAACCCTTATAAATATCTATGCACCCAACTCAGGTGCGCCTAAATATGTGAAGGAAAGACTGTTGGAGCTAAAAGGAGAGATAGGGAGAAATACTATAATTGTTGGAGATCTCAACACCCCATTATCTCCTATAGACAGGTCTTCTAGACAGAAAATAAATAGAGAGATACAGGACTTAAATGATACTATAAATGGAATGGGCTTGACAGATATCTATAGAACTTTCCACCCTACATCCACAACATATACATTTTTCTCACCCCGACATGGAACCTTTTCAAAGATAGATCATATATTAGGACACAAATCAAGCCTTTATAGATTCAAAGGCATAGAAACTGTACCCAGCATCTTCTCTGACCATGATGGAATTAAACTCAAGATTAATTTCAAGACACAACCCCGAAAATACACGAACACATGGAAACTGAACAACCTACTTCTGAATGACTTCTTCACTACTGAAGAAATTAAGGCTGAAATAAAAAAATTTATGGAAACTAATGATAATGAGTACACAAGTGTCCAGAATCTATGGGACACAGCAAAAGCAGTCATAAGAGGAAAATTCATAGCAATTAGTGCACATAAGAAAAGGACAGAAAGATGGCAACTAGATAACTTATCATCATGCCTCAGAGAATTGGAAAAACAACAACAAACAAATCCCCAAAATGCCAGGCGAAAAGAAATAATAAAGGTTCGAGCAGAAATAAATGAAATAGAAAATAAACGAACCATACAGAAAATAAATGAAAGCAAAAGCTGGTTCTTTGAAAAGATTAACAAGATCGACACACCATTGGCTAGACTGATTAAGAAGAAGAAAGAAAGAAACCAGATTAATCAAATATGTGATGAAACAGGCAATATTACCACAGACACAGCAGAAATACAAAATATCATTAGAGGATACTATGAGCAACTTTACGCCAACAAACAAGATAACCTGGAGGAGATGGACAAATTCCTGGATGCATATAATCTACCAAGATTGGATCAGGAAGACATAGAGAACCTGAATAGACCTATAACAAGCCAGGAGATTGAATCAGTAATAAATAACCTCCCAACAAAGAAAAGCCCAGGCCCAGATGGCTTCACTTGTGAATTCTACAAAACTTTTAAGGAAGAGTTAACCCCTATCCTACTAAAATTATTTCTAAAGATTCAAAAGGAAGGAAACCTTCCAAATTCATTTTATGAAGCCTCCATCATCCTCATCCCCAAAACAGATAAGGATATGACAAAAAAGGAAAACTACAGACCAATATCACTGATGAATATAGATGCGAAAATTCTCAACAAAATACTTGCAAATCGTATCCAACAACATATAACAAAGATCATTCATCACGATCAGGTAGGCTTTATACCAGGGATGCAAGGATGGTTCAATATACGCAAGACCATAAATGTAATACACCACATTAACAGAAAGAAAGATAAAAACCATATGATCATCTCAATTGATGCGGAGAAAGCACTTGATAAAATACAGCATCCTTTTATGATTAAGACTCTCAGTAAGATTGGTATAGAAGGGTCATTTCTCAACACAATAAAAGCCATCTATGAAAAACCTACAGCTAACATTATACTGAATGGGGAAAAGCTGAAAGCTTTTCCTCTGAAAACAGGTACTAGGCAGGGCTGCCCACTTTCTCCACTGCTCTTTAATATAGTACTGGAAGTCTTAGCTATTGCAATCAGAGAAGAGAACAATATTAAAGGCATTCGAATAGGCAAAGAAGAATTGAAAATATCTTTATTTGCAGATGACACGATGGTATACTTAGAAGACCCAAAGGTATCCATGAAAAAACTGCTTGAAGTAATAAGCGAATACAGTAAAGTGGCAGGATACAAAATCAATATCCAAAAATCTATAGCATTTCTATTTATGAACAACAAGTTGAACGAAGCAGAGCTGAAGAAAGGAATCCCTTTCACCGTAGCCACAAGGTGTATAAGATACCTAGGGATAAACCTAACTAAGAAAGTCAAAGATCTTTATAAAGAAAACTACGAAAATCTTAAAAGAGACATTGAAAGTGACATAAAAAAGTGGAAGGATATCCCATGCTCCTGGATTGGAAGAATTAACATAATCAAAATGGCAATTCTACCCAAATTAATCTACATGTTTAATGCAATTCCAATCGAAATACCAGAGATATTCTTCAGAGATCTAGAAAAGGCATTCATAGAATTTGTCTGGAACCATAAAAGACCTCGTATTGCAAAAGCAATCCTGCGCAAGAAGAGTGGAGTAGGAGGCATATCACTCCCTGATCCCAAGATATACTATAAAGCTGTGGTCATCAAAACAGCATGGTATTGGCATAAAAACAGACATGTGGACCAATGGAAGAGAATAGAGACCCCAGAAATAACCCCCAAAGCTTACAGCCAACTGATCTTTGACAAAGGATATCAGTCAATCCATTGGGAAAAGGAAAACATCTTTAGTAAATGGTGCTGGAAAAACTGGGTATCCACCTGCAGAAAGATGAAACTGAACCCCCATCTTTCACCACTAACAACAGTCAACTCAAAATGGATCAAAGATCTTAACCTAAAACCTCAAACAATAAAACTACTGGTGGAAAATGCTGGGGAAACTCTGGGGGACATTGGAGTAGGCAAAGACTTCTTAAATAAGACTCCCAAGGCACAGGCAATAATCCCTAAAATAGACAAGTGGGACTATATTAGACTAAGAAGTTTCTGCACAGCAAAGGACACAGTAACAAGTGTGAACCGACAACCCTCAGAATGGGAAAATATTTTTGTTAAATATGCCTCAGACAAGGGACTGATAACCAGAATACATAGGGAACTCAAGTGCCTTATGCGAAAAAAAATGATTAACCCAATTAAAAGGTGGGAAAATGAGCTGAACAAAAGTCTCTCTAAGGAAGACATACGAATAGCCAAAAAGCATATGAGGAAATGCTCAACATCCCTCATCATAAGGGAGATGCAGATAAAAACTACAATGAGATACCACCTAACCCCTGTCAGAATGGCAAAGATTAAGAATATAAAAAGTGATAAGTGTTGGCGGGGATGTGGTGAAAAGGGAACCCTCCTACACTGTTGGTGGGAATGTAAGCTAGTTCAACCACTGTGGAGAACAATATGGAGGTTCCTCAAAGATCTACAAATAGAACTACCATTCGATCCAGTAATCCCACTTCTGGGTATTTACCCAAAAGACAGGAGAACGCTCAGTCAGAAAAGTGCTTGCACATCAATGTTTATTGCAGCATTATTCACAATTGCCAAGACATGGAACCAACCTAAATGTCCACAAACTGATGAATGGATTGGAAAAGTGTGGTATATATACTCTATGGAATACTACTCAGCCATAAAAAATAACAAGGCCCTGGAATTTGATAGAAAGTGGTCAGATACGGAGGATATATTGCTGAGTGAAGTAAGCCAGGATATGAAAGAAAGATATTGTATGTAACCACTCAATATATACCGACTATCAGCATTCTATGATAGTGAAAAAAAATTGGAGGACATAAAAGCAGTGAAGATACTTAATGAGAATAGGACAGTGTGGAATGGGGGAAGTGAAGAGAAGAGGATAGAGAAAGATAACAAATGAACAATAGAGAGGTAGGACATTAGTGAGAAACAGATATGGCTTATTAACTGTTGATGTTGACATGTATAGTATTCTCAACTGGATTTGTCTGAGAAGTATTTCATGATGGGCAAAGTATTTGTACAAGCAACATGAGAAATAGCGATGGTCTGTCTTAAAAAATAATTAGAATAATAATAATGATTGGGGAAAACATAGAAAAGATATTGAATGTTGAAGCGGGGAGATTAATGTCTCTGTACTGACTGACATGCATGGCATTCCCTTTTGAAAAAGTAATGTAATACAATGTAAAGTTATATGTAATTCAATGTAATATAAAGAAGAATATGATGATAATAAAAAAAAAAAAAACTGCATTTGAGCAATAAAAGTAAAATCTTTAGGTTAAAAAAAAAAAAAAAAAAAAAAAAAAGAGATCATGGCATGATGACTACCAATGGTGCATGTCTCTTTAACTCTCTGATGAAAGAAATAAATTATATATATATATATATATATATATATATATATATATATATACACACACACACACACATATACAAACTATATATATATAAATTATATATGTATAAACTATATATATATATATATATAAACCACACACACATATGTATATAGCTTATTTAGCTGAACTACAGTGTCCAACATTATGACATATCCATATAAATTTACGAGATTTCAAAAAAATATTTTTTAGTGTTTGTGGCAGTATGTTTTAAAAAACAGTAGTGTTTTGTTAAAATTTAAAAATTACTAATTGGAGGGCAAGCAGGTGCCATGGTGGTTAAGGTGCTGGTGGTTTGAGTACTGGATCTGGTGGCTCAAAAAAAAAAAAAAAAAAAAAAATACAGGGACCAGCAGCTAGCATAATGGCTATGTCGCTGGACTCCCACGTAGTCGACTGCGGTTCGCATCCTGGACCCGGTGGCTTAAAACTCACGCTGGGCACGTGTGCGTGCGTGCCCAAGATCCCGAGAGGAGAATGGAGGAGAAGGGATTGCGGCGTGATCATCCCCCCTGGGGGGTGATTTCTTGCTTTCTGTCTCTCTGTCTTTCTCTGGCTGGCTGGCGAGCGCACGCACCCTATAGCAAAAACCTCTCAAAAAAAAAAAAAAAAAGAAAAGAAAAGAAAATACAAAACAAAACAAAACAAAAAACGGCCCCTGTGCAAGCATGCCTTAAATCCCAAGACGAGAATGGAAGAGAAGTGATTGTGGCATGGTCACCTCCCTGGGAGAGAGGGGGCAGGGAGTGTTTCTCACTTTCCTTCTTTTTGTCTCTCTCTGGTAAGCACATAAGCACACATGCCCTATGGCAAAATCTTTTTTAAAAATTGCTTATTGGTTAGATACCATATTAACTGTACTTATCATAAAAAATGTGTGTGTGTGTGTGTGTGTGTGTGTATTTGATCATGGTTGGGTCTTAGAAAATAATTCATGACCAGGCTTTAGTCTGGGTTATTTGAAAATAAGAACCAGCGAAAAGATCATTTTTCCCTTAAAAGACAAGTCAGTTTGAACCCACCAAACATACAAGAGAGAACTCTATAGAGATTATCTGATTAAACATACCTTCACATCTAAAAACTTCACATTCCTGAATGGAAATATGATCTTGAGGTAGTCGAAGTTTTTTTCTTACGTCTGAGGTTATAGACAATTTTTGATCGCATAGATTTATACAGAAGCCATTATTTCTACACATAAGTTGAGAGCCAAACAACAAACAGGCATATGATCTTATTTTATATTCTGAAATTTTAGTCTCTTTAAGTGCAAAAATGATAACAGAAATTTCCTCTTGTTCCTGGTAACTCTCTTGTGCATATACTCCTATAACACAGTCGTCACTATAAATCACTGTTATGGTAGGTCCTTGATTAGAACATCTTCCAAGCAGGTCGTCACGAGAGAATGTATGGACACTAGCTTTATAAAGAAGGCTTAGCTGTTTTTCTCCAAAATGGTTTTGCAAGATCTTTTTTTTCCACCAGGTCAAATTAGTTGTTACTGCCATACTTTTCAATCTGGTGGAAGATGGAATGTATTTTCCATTAAATCCTGAAACCCACACAATGTATATTGTCACAAAACTCACATTTACATCTCTTAATTTGCTCTACATAACATAAGAAATAAATAAACACAGGGTGAATGTATAGCAAGAAAATCATTAGTTATTAATAGCTTCTCATTCCGGATGATTCTTTTTTTAAATTTAAAAAGAGCAAGAGAGAGAAAGAGACCCTTGTTTTTGGAAAATGGAAAGCAGTAAATAATTTACCTGTTTGTAGTATCTGTGCAAGGGTTAGAGCTGAGGGTGGCTGCTCTGTCTAGACAGCTAAGCAGGCGAAAATGGAAACAAAATTCTCAGCAGCCGTACAGCATCAGAGAAAGGAAACCGAAACTCAGTAAGCCCAGCCCAACTGGCAGTATGCCAACTTCTCCTCAGTGAAGGAGTAAACCGACCAAGCTAATTTTAGAAAAGTCTTATGAAAATTAATATTAGGAGAAGAAAGGAAATGAAGTCAGGTGGAAGAAAACATCTCACTGACTGTTTCACTGGTTTTAAGGAAAATTCAAAAAGTTCCTGTATATGGACATGCAGCAAAGCCCTATCTATTCTCCAGACTATGTCACGAATTCATTTAGTTCTCTTGATCTCTGCTATTCATTTATTCTTAATACATATCCTTTTGTAGATTGTTATAATCACCTCCTAACTGATCTGTTTCCTTTTTTCCCCTGGAGACAGGGTCTCCCTGTTGCACAGACTGGCCTTAAACTTGCAATCCTTCAGCCTCAGCCTCCCAAATAGCTGGAACTATCAGGCATTGGTCACCACTTTTCTTCCTTCTGTCTTCCTCTCGGCCTCTGCTGTTCTGCTTGCTCCTCTCCAGTTCATTCTCCTTGTTGTAGCAGAATCAAATGTCTTGTTTGTATGTAAACTCAATATATCAACCTCAGACTAAAACCCTTTCTCTGACTTTGTGTGTCCTATAGGCTGAATGCAACCTGCAGACTTGTTCTGTAAGGTCAGCACAGATTTTTTTTTTTTTAACTTTCAATGTGAATATTTTAAATCATTGGGTATCCTTTCTCCATTCTCCGTTGTCCTCTTGTTTTATATCTAACTGACTCTAACGAATTTCAAATTTCAACCTGCCTGGCCCCAAAAAGGAATTTAAGTTTCTGATCTTATTGAAAAATAATAGCAACATCAAAAAATATATATTTAAAGCAGCTTGTGGTTATTAGATACTTAGCTTTAAAAATACAAATTAATGCATGGTAATAATTTAACAAGTAAATTTCCTGCCCTCCTAAAGCTATATTCTCCTTCCTTCTTCTCTGGAAGACAGGCAGGCACTCAGCAAACAAATGTCTAGATAGAAGTGCTATGAGGAAAATAAATGAGAATAAGAATAAAAAGAGTGAGGAAGGAAGGCATATGCTGCTTTAGATCACATCAGGGAAGATGTATCTGATGTAATCCTATTGCAAAACTGTTCTGAATGGAGTGAGGAGAGTACCATGGAAATTTCTAGAGGAAGAACACTGTAGACAGAGACAGGGGAAAGTATAAACACTCTTAGGCAGCAGTTGGCTTCAATAAGAAAGTATGTATGGTTCTAGCAGAAGAGAGCAATGTGTGGACACACTTGCCACTTCATGGAAAACAAAGAGTCTTAGGGGAAAATACAGGACACCTAGAAGGTGATCCCAATACCAGGTGAGAGAAAGGTAATGGCTGGATACTAGAGTGATAGCACTGGAAATAGTAAAAAATGATCAAATTCAGAATTTCTTGTAAAAATTGGAGAAAGTCAAGAGAACTGACTGTTGGACCAGACATAGGTTGTCAGGGATGGGGTAAGATGAAGTAAAGAGAAGAATTTAGTATGTCCCCAAGAATTTTTGGCTTGAGCACTGGATAAATGGTGGGACTGTTTATTGAGATGAGTCTCCTGAGAGATTTCTTGATGGAAAACCAAGTAGTCTGCCTTCCACTGAATTTTATAAGTAAATACATGATATAGGTAGTTGAGTATACAAGACCAGAGACCTGGGAAAGGATTGGGGTTGGAAGTTAAATTTGAAAGTCATGAGCATATAAAAATACTTAATTGAAGAGTAAATTTAAATGAATAAAAGCAGTCCTATGGACCTAGCCCTGCCCTCCTCCCTACTTGTAGAGATAGTAAATATTAAAAGGATTTATCAAGAAGACTAAGAAAGTGTGACAAGAAATCTATAGGAAAGTCAGAAGAGTTAGTCATTCTAGGAGGCAAGTGAAAAAAGAAGCAAGCAATCAACTGCAGCGAATGATGGGCTCTTTCTTTCAAAGCCTCCTCCTCTTGCACATGCAGAAACACTTTATTTTTGGAGAGCTATGAATTTGAGGGATATTCTTATTTAACTGTGAAGACAGGACATTTTGTTAGAAGCAAGGGTAAAGCCTACCTCCCTGCAATGGGAATGCTAGAAAGTACTAGATGTGGAGATTGTAGCTCTGCCGCCACAGAGGGAAAGAGCAGAGAAGCTGTCTGTGAAGCTGAGTTACACACCATGGTTTGTTGTGAACAAAGAGTCCTGCCCTGGCCACAGTGAATCCTCAAGGCCAAGTAGTTTCATTTCACTACTTTTATTAATGCTCCTGCCAAACCAACCAGTTTTCTGAGAGTCCAGGTGCTTTCGTTTTTTTCATCGTGGCCAATCTTTATAGGTCACTCACTGGTGGTAAGAAAGGCTTTGAAGCTGACCGCAGCAGAGGAACATGAAATGATTCCCAAAGATTGTAAAAATGGAACAGACTCAGAAAGAGAATGCTGGATTACTAGAAGGCTTTGGAGATGAACAAGTCTTAAACACAGTGTTTTAATCATCTGAAAAACGCCCATTGATCTTGTTTTTCTGCCCTGACCCGCAGGACAGTCGGACGGGTACCTGGGTAAGGATGGTGAAAAAGGGGACTCTTTGTTCAGGCTGGCAGGACTCCCACTGACACACACAGAGTGGAGACCAGATGAGGTGCTGATTAAGTCTTCGTTTATTGCAGAGCAAACAGTGCTTTACATACAGGCTGGTGGGCACTGATTGGTTGCCTGAAAAGAGATACAACAGTATGAGCCAATCATTGCCTAGCAACAATTGGTTACATGATTTCTGAGACATGGTTTGCTCAATGAGGAAGTGAAGCCTAAGGTTTCTAAGATGGCAGATAGTTCTCAAGATGACTTCCATATGCAATGCCCTCCACATATCCCCCTTTTTTATTTTTTCAAAGAGAGGAAAAAAGCCTGGGGGAATCATGCCTGTCTTAGGTTGGAGTCATTTTTAGAGCCACATCCATCCTTACCCGTCATTGGAAACCCATAGCTATGATGGGTTTCCTGTCTTAGGTGGGAGGACTGTACAGCTGTTATAGGCTCAGACTCTCTTACCCGTCTTTGGCTAACCGATTCAGCGCCACAGGCAGGAGCAATTAGGCTCCGCGATACTCCATCTCCAGATTGTGGTAGTGGACTTGGATAGGCTGCCTTTTCATGGAGTCATCTATTTGGCGTTTAAGGAAAGCCATGAGCTTATTAAAGAAAACAGGTCCCAAAGAGCAAACAATCAATAAACCTAGAATCGGACCAAATATGGGGAGTAGTATGGGGAGAAGTCCATTCCATGCAGTGAAGAAGGGGTTATTGGTGAGTTGTTTTCTTCGTTCAAGACTTTCTTGTAATTGGTTGAGCTTGTCACGAACGATGCCGGACTTGTTGGCGTAAAAACAGCAGCATTCCTGCAAAGCAAGACAGAGACCCCCCTGTTCTGCCAAAAGGAGGTCTAACCCACGTCTATTTTGAAGTACTAGTTTTGTAAGGGAGTCTAATTGGTCTTGAAGTCCACCCCCGTCAGAGATGTGGGGAGGAGCAGTTAAGTTCCAACAAAGGGTTTTTCTTTGGTTATCAAGTGTGCAGGGTTCTTCACAGCGGCTCGAGATACCTGATGTTCCTGCTGATCCTGAAAAGGTTTTAATCTGTGTAGCTGTGAAATAAGTTTTGTTAGTGTGAATGCATGTGGTGGCGACTATAGCAAGAGACATGAAGTGTGGATTTGAAAATTGTACAGGTGCATTGAGCAGGTGTAGAAGAGGAGGAGACAGTGGGTGTGTAAATGCAATACCAAGTGTGTAGATATGTGGTTTGTCCATAGCATGTAACTTGTTGTGAGTGGTGTAAAGGAGAGTTGGGTGATCTTACCACCAGAACATGTACAAGGAATGTTGTAATCAAAGGTTGTGTGAATTGGGCCAGGGTCAAAACCAGCGGAGATAGTGTTGAAGAGATAAAACAGTGTCAGGTATTTAAGAAGAATCTTCATTTTGTTGATCTGTGGAAGAAAAAAGAGGTATCTCAGGGTTTTATCATCCTTGGATGAGACGTTATTATTATTTGAATTAATTTGTTTGACTAATTTTTCTGGTAGTCAGCGAGCAGCATCCATCCTTTGAGAATAAATGCAGACAGACCCTCTGTCTCAGATGAGGACAGGGTCCAAACCATTCCATGTGTTGTCCAGAAGATCTTTCCACAAAATTGTGGCAAATTTTGTTTTAGTTGTTGAATGCCAGAAGCGCTCAGCAGCTGACAATTCATCTTAGGACAAAAAGTGTATGTGCTAGAAGGTTTTTTGGTGATTTTTTTAATTTTTGGAGAGTATTTTTCAAGGAAAGATGAGCATGTTCAACAATACCTTGTCCCTGGGGATTGTATGGAATCCCTGTGACATGTTTAATATGGAGTTGTTTACAAAAAGAACTAAAATTGTTTCCAGTATATCCCGGGCCATTATCTGTTTTAATTTGTTGAGGCTTACCCAGAACAGAGAGCGTGGTAAAAACATGGGAAATAACATGTTTACCGGCCTCTCCAGTTTGTGCCGTGGCAAAAATAAAGTCGCTGAAGGTATCAACAGTTACATGAACATATTTAAGAGTACCAAATTCTGTAATATGAGTGACATCCATTTGCCATAAAGTATTAGGCATAAGGCCTCTAGCGTTAACACCCAAGTGTGGTGTAGGCAAAAGAGTAAGATAGGCCGGACATTGTTTTACAATTTGTCGGGCTTGTTCTCGAGTAATTTTAAACATGAGACGAAGGGTGTGAGAATTCAAATGATGTAATCGATGGGCAGTAACAGCATCTGAAAGATTTGTGTCAGTTTGAGTATGAACCAAAAGAGAGTATTTTGTAGCCAGATCAGCATGGCGATTACCCTCAGTTAAAGGACCAGGCAAGTCCATATGTGCACGTAAATGGCCAATAAAAAAGGCAGCTCCCGATGTTTAATGAGAGACTGTAATTGGAGGAAAAACTGTGTGGCCTGAGAAACTTGTTTAATTTGTGCCACAGTTTCTAGAAATAGTACCGACATAGTGAAATAAGCACTATCAGTATACAAGGTCAAGGGAAAGCAGAGAAAATTGTAACAACTGTTGGCAGCTCAACTAGCTGAGCTGATATTGAGAATGTTGCAAATGTAACTTGTTTAATCAGAGAGAGGACAAAAAGCACTGTGTAGGTGGTGGAACAGAGGACCAGTTCTGTGTTTCATGGCGTAGTTCTGGAAAGGTCTGAAATAAATTGTTACTGTTTACAGAACAAACTCAAGCATTTCAAAAGCTTGTTTTAGGTCTGAGGGCTTGGGGTGGCCCCCCGTTTTTTGATGTTTCTTTTTTAATTGAATTTGTTCTTCAAGATGTTTAATTTTATTCAAAATCTGTTCCCTAGGATCAATAACCAGCATCACCAAAGGTGGTGCAGATGCGACCAAATTGTAAGATGGTGGTCGTTTTTTGAAAGGTGGCCATTTTGAATTGTTGTACTCAACAGCCTCCATTTCTGAAGTTTCTTTCTCAGGTGGCTATTTTGAACTGTTGTATTTGGCAGCCTCTATTTCTAAAGTTTGTTTTTCAGACAGCTGTTTTGAGTTATTGTGCATGGCAGTCTGTGTTTCTAAAGTTTCTTCTTAAGACAGCCATTTTGAGTTGTTGTATTTGACAGTCTTTGTTTCTAAAATTTCTTTTTCAGGAAGCCATTTTGTCTTTGTTTCTAAAAGTTCTTCCTCAGAATCAGCCAATTGACCATCCGAATTAACTTTAAGGTTTGTAAGGGATGGATATAATTTTTTCTGAGGTTTTTCAAGGTTTGTAAATTCCTCATTGACTCTCGGTTTTCTAAGTTGTTTCGTCCTGACATCCGATTGTTTAGTAAAATTTGTTACTTCTTCCTCACTATCTAAGGAATTTAAATCTTTTTCTTTTTTGGTGCCAAGGTTAATTTTAGATTCCATGGCATCTTTACTATTTGTCTGAGTTTTATATTTTTGCATAATTTGTTCTCCCTCTGCAACAACTGTCGCAATTTTGGGGTCAGTTGACTAGAGTTTAATAATGTTATCTATTAGATTCAAATAAAAGAAGGTTATTACTGGGAACACTTCTTTTAGAAAATCGAAAAAAGAAAGTAATTGTTTGATTCTAATTTTAACTCCGCGTGTCCTAAGAGCATCATTAAGTCCCTGAACAAATAATTCACGCTTACTCATTTGCTGTCCCATAATTGTACTCTAGGAAGTTATTTAGTAATCTCTGTATTACTACTTACCCTTCCACACTTACCTGGCCACGATTTTTTCACGGTGCACTTCACCCTAATCCTCTACTCCAGGGCCGCACGTCCGGGCACCACTTGCCCCGACCCGCAGGACAGTTGGACGGGTACCTGGGTGAGGATGGTGAAAAAGGGGACTCTCTCTTCAGGCTGGCAGGACTCCCACTGACACACACAGAGTGGAGACCAGATGAAGTACTGATCAAGTCTTCGTTTATTGCAGAGCAAACAGTGCTTTATATACAGGCTAGTGGGCACTGATTGGTTGCCCGAAAAGAGATACAACAGTATGAGCCAATCATTGATGTAGGTGGATCTCCCATTGCCTAGCAACAGTTGGTTACATGATTTCTGAGACATGGTTTGCTCAATGAGGAAGTGAAGCCTAAGGTTTCTAAGATGGCAGACAGCTCTCAAGATGGCTTCCATATGCAATGCCCTCCACATTTTTCCTTGAAAGACTTGGAAGAATAGGAGTCCTCTCTTTTTCCATTTTGAAGACTGTCTCAAGAACTCCAATTTAAGCAGGAGAGGCCTGGCAAGCATCTGTCCACTCAATAAGAAGACTGAGATTGTTAGGGTAATCTTTGACAAACCTCCTATAACACCAAATGAACTGAAATTAAAAATAAATAAATAAATAGTCTTAACTTCTTAGTTATAAAGGAGCAAGACATGGCGATGAGAGAGCATGTGGTAGTCTGTAATTATTTCATATTCTATCAAGAAATGTTGTGAGATTGCCATCTATCAAGACACAGTTTCAATCCTATCCTACCCACCCCTGAAAATAATCCAATAATTTACGTAGTTCTTGCTCATGATGATATAAATTATTTCCATATAAAATAATACCTTTGTGTCATGGGGTTTATTTGTTTGAGTTGTGCTGGGGAAGGAGGTGTTGCAGGGGCACCTGGATATTGACTGACTGACCCTACGTTTTCTCCACTATCAGAGAAGTTTTTGCCAGGGTTTGAAATGGTTAAGAGAATTTCTATCTTGCTTAGATTGATGACAAAAAAAAAATCAACTTAATCAACTGTCCTCCACAGAGTGGCTCAGAGACTCATCACATTAGGGATGGGATTTGGGGGCTTCTAAATCTCCACAGCTTTTAGGGACACCATGAGGAATTTAACCAGTTTTGCCATCTTGTGACTTAGCATCACATTGAGTTTTAACCATAAACGGTAGTTACTTATTTGCTAGTCTCTGAAGTTCTGACTTATTGGGACTCCCCAATTAACCTTTTCATATTAATTACAAGCCCAATTTTCTATGGAGAAGGAACATGACTCTTTGAAATTACTTTTCTAACAAAAAAAAAAAAATAGGCTTAAACATCACTCACTAAAACAACCACTCTTGGGATTTTATTAAGGTGAATATTGGATAAGTTTGCACAGAGCTAAAAACTTCTATAAGAAATGTTAAAAAAAATTGCTAGAAGACTCATGCATTCACCAAAAGCAGAGAGAGGAAAAGTGAGAAGGCACCCCACCACGGGACACGGTCATGCTTCAATTCCATCTCTTCCATCTCTCCCTCCTTTGAGGATTCTGGGCAAGCAACCACACACACCCGGTGTGTTTCTCAAGCTGCTCAGTCTGGGGCTCACCTGCATAATCAGCCATGTGGAATCCAGGCACCTCAACCACCACACCACAGGCTGGCTGCAGAAACAGTCACTTTAATGCAATGTCCTAACCTACCTAACCACCCCACAAAGGCTCCAGCACTGATACATAAATGATACTTAACCTCTCTCTCACTTTAAAAGGAAAGTCTACCTGTCACTATTTATGTTTCATCCACTATGTCCTTTGGCACTATTTTGTTAATAAAAAAAATGTTTAGTGACTTTGGCTGGGCTGTACACCTGGATCAGTTATAAGTTACGTAGTTTTGAAAATCTTGGTTGCTCCCTAAACTATGGCCAAATAATAAGTTCTACTACCCTCAGGTCAGTAGAGAAAGATCAATGGAATCCTCAAGGCTAGGGAAGGGCCCCTTCAGATTAAAGAGAAGTTCTTTGTAAGGTTCCCCTCACCAATCTTTTCCAACCAAAATTCCAATATACATTGAACACCATTGAATGTTTAAGTGTCACCAAAGAAGTATAGATCCAGAGGATTAGAAATTGTGACATTATTTATCTAACACTGTTCCTTTCAGAAAGAAAAAAAGGAAAATTAGCCACAACACTTATGTTCTCAAGAATATGAGTTCATATGGACATTTCCTCTTTTTTTGTTGTTGTTGTTTTAATCTCCTTTGATCTCGCCTTTACTTCTCCTTTTCTTTAAATGATCTCAAATTCCTTCATAAAATTACTTCTTGCTACTCCTTCAAATAGAATACAGTTTAACCAACAGCTCAGATTTTTTTCTGGTGCCATCACAGATGAGTAATAGCCCTATAGTTGCTCAGAACAATGGTGAATCTTCATTCCTGAAGGACGGCCATGGTTTGTTTTCTCTCTGGATCTCACAGAGTAAAACACACCTTATCATTAGGACCCATGGCGTCTATATTCACTTTATAACTATTCTGGTCAACACTTCCTTTTTATTTCCCTTAGCTACTTTTGGCTTTACTCCTCACTTTCCATGACCATTCTATTCCTGGATCTTTAAAAAAAAAAAAAAAAAAAAAAAAAAAACCTTCAACTCTCCCATTGAAGCATGGTTTCTGGATATTCAATTGAGCACAGCTTCACTAGCAATTTTGTTACAGGCAAGATTCCTTTCTCCATAATGAGCCCTAACTCTTGCCCTCTTAATATCCAGAACTACCCAAAAGGATTAATTCAAATTAAAAGTAAATTAGAGGGGCCAGCAGATGATGTAATGATTACATCACTGGACTCCCATGTAGTCAACCACTGTTCAAGTCCCAGACCTGGCAACTTAAAACTCATGCTCTGTGTATGTGTGTGCCTGCATGTCCAAAATCCCAAGGGGAAATGGAGAAGAAGTGGCGGCACAACCATCCCACCCCAGGAAGGGGAGTGTGATTTCTTGTTTTCTTGTTTCTCTGTCTCTCTCTCTTTCTCCAGTGAGCACACATGCTCTATAACAAAAATCTCTCTCAAAAAATTAGACTGTTATAATATTGGTAACTATTAAACAAGAATATATTCTGGGGGGAAAAAAAACTGAAAATATGGAGAAGAATATCATGAAGCTTTAAAAGAAAATTGGAGGGACCAGCAGTTGGTATAATGGCTATGTCGCTGGACTCCCATGTAGCCAACTGCGGTTCAAGTCCTGGATCCGGTGGCTTAAACTCACGCCAGGCATGTCTGCCTGTGTGCCCAAGATCCTGAGAGGAGAATGGAGGAGAAGGTATTACTGCATGGCCATCCCCCCTGGGGGGTGATTTCTCATTTTCTGTCTCTCTCTGTCTTTCTGGTGAGCGTACACACCCTAGAGAGCAAAAACTTCTCCAAAAAAAAAAAAAAAAATTGAAAACTATATTTAGGATTTTTTTAATTAATAGTCATAATTTTACAGTCACCCAGAAGACTTCATCTTCTTTTGGAACCTTTGTTTGAGACAGTTTTCTTACTGATTTCCATTAGTAATCTTATTTGATCATTTCACTTGGACACATGGCTAAAATGACTTGAAATTCAATTGATGAAAATCAGACATGGATTTACTAGAGGAAGAAACTTTATTCACAGAAATAAAATGTAAATTGTTAAAAAATTCTCGTTCTTTCAAATTAATTTAAATTCAATTATTTATAGTCATTTATATTTTTATCCAGAGATAAGTAAAACGCTTTCCTTCTTTATTTCCATTTCTTTTCCCCAACATTTCTTTCTATCCAAGGCTTCCTTTCTATAGAGAAAATTTTAAAGTAACTTCATTTTGAAGAGTGGATGAGGGAAGAGTAATGGCAGTTGTGTTTGACCTTTACCGGGTAGTATGTTAAGTCCTGTGAATATGAAGATAAGTAAAATCGAAACTCTACTTCTTCCAGAACTTACAATCTACTTAGGAAAGTATTTTTTTAGAGGTTTTTGCTATAGAGCGTTTGCGCTCACAAGACAGAGAGAGACGGAGAGACAGAAAGCGAGAAATCACACCCCAGGGGGGATGGCCATGCTGCCGTCCCTTCTCCTCCATTCTCCTCTCGGAATCTTGGGTACGCACGCACACGCGCCCTGGTGTGAGTTTTAAGCCACCAGGTCCGGGACTCAAACCGCGGTCGACTACGTGGGAGTCCAGTGACACAGCCATTACGCTAACTGCTGGTCCCAGGAAAGCATATTTAACATAATCATTTCATAATCATTATTCAATGTGATAAATATGTTAAGTTATATAATGTGCTATAAATGAGTAAGTAAAGCAATAATTGATTTTGCCTGCGGAGATTTAGGACGGTGTCACAGAAACTAAATCATAAATAGTATAGAAATATGAAGCATAGTTTGTGGTAGAGCATATCTTGGCCCACCAGTCCCCAGAGTTGGGCTTTGGACTTGAGGAATGATACACCCTAGATGGAACCATCAGGTAGATGCTGACAGAAGTCAAACACAAACAAAAGCAGAGTGTAAAGGAGGCTGTCAACAGAAGTCGAGTCTCATGCCAATCCAAATTTGGGCCAAGTGGTAGAATCAAGGCAATAGATGTCATATGCCGAGCTGGAACATTTGTACTTCATCTGAAAACAAAATGAACAAGAGCAGAGATGAAGCACATACCCTAACACAACAGTGAAGACCAGGGTAGGCAGATGTGTTCCAGCCATCCAGCTGAGGTATAGTTTAGGATTTCTCAAAAGGCACCAATACTTTTGGGACCAGCAGTTAGCGTAATGGCTATGTCACTGGACTCCCACGTAGTCGACCTCGATTCAAGTCCCGGACCCGGTGGCTTAAACTCACGCCGAGCGCATGTGCGTGTGTGCCCAAGATCCCGAGAGGAGAATGGAGGAGAAGGGATTGCGGCATGGCCATCCTCCCTGCGGGGTGATTTCTGGGTTTCTATCTTTCTGTCTTTCTCTGTCTGGCGAGTGCACGCGCCCTATAACAAAAACCTCTCCAAAAAAAAAAAAAAAAAAAAAAAGGCACCAATACTTTCTAAGAGGAACAGAAAGGAGACAGATTACCTATTTCTTCAAGAGGCAAATCCTCTAAGAAGTTATCTGCAACCCGTAGCATCTGCCTCAGTGCAGAAAGGATCAGAATATCCTGTAGAGAGTCCAGTTCCTGCCTTGAAGCATAATTCTTAACCATCAGAATATTAGAAATAGGAATATCTAGTGTTGAATGGACATTCATTATCTGTGAGAAAATATATTTAAGAAACAAAAGTCAAGTTTGAAATAACATTTGAATTACAAATACAACTCAAGAAAGAAACCAAAGAAAGCAATGGCTTGATAAATTCTCTTTGGAACGTAATTATAATTCACATATAGTTTAAAGTGGAATATAAACTTGAATTTACCAGGCAATTGATCCAATTCTTCATTCACCTGTGGATATGATGGGTGAATGCGCATGTCCATGCACACTCACACACACACACACACACACACTATGATTGTGATACTATTATAATAATATTTTATTGCAATTAGCATGCTTTACCTGGCTTTGAGAAGTCATAGATGTATTCATGTTTAAAAAGCTGTCTTGAAGAACTTCATTACAGTTACTCACTTTAGTAAGCAAGGCTACATGAGCTAAACCTACAGCAAATAGATATATCAGTTATTTTACATCATAAAATATTGCCAGCAAGATAATGTATGTGAAAGCATCTCTCTATAAGGTAATTCAAAGACGCATAAAATGAAATATCAGTAATATGATGCTGGGGTTCTATTAAAGGAGACATGGTCCTTTTCTTCCAAAGTGAGATTATTTTCAAAGACAATTAAATTCATGTTAAGTTGCAATAATCTATTATCCCACTCAAATAGTACATTTTAAAGTGCAGGAGAAGTCATTGTTCTCCTTTAAAGACTAAAAAGAAGCTTAAGAGAGAGGAAAAAATGTGGAGGATTGTGTATGAGCCTACGTAAAAGAAGACAGCACTCATTTCACAGTTCTACTGAAGACCTGCTGTCTTCTCTGTAAACCACAGAAATTCATGAGTAAATCATACTAGGCTTCTAAAGCAATAACAGTTCTACTTTGCTCACTATTGCTTCTGAGGGAAAAAGTTACAAATTTGAGAAATCCAAATTCTGGTCAAGAATGCTTCTGAGACTTCTTTACCAGAGCTTTTAGTATTTTCCCTTACAAAAATCCTGTGTGTCTGATTCCATTATTAAATGATTACTTTTGCAATCTTCTCTTCATTCAAGGAAACTTTCAGACAACAGCCACACTACCCGAGCCAAACATCACAAAAATAACCTCAGCTACACCACAGAAGTGTCCTTCCCTTCTCTGGCTCTCACTCCCTGCCACGGTACTATCAAAGAAGAACAATAGGGAACCAGGACATTTTTACCTGCACTGTGGTAATGAGGTCCCTGAATGGTGTCAGTGCAGACCTACATGGTGATTCTAGACTTCCACTGCAGCCAGCAGTAATGAGGTGCCCTTCTCCCTTTCTGCCAATGTTAGACGAGGCTGTGAGAAGCTGAAACTTTTAAATCACCATTCACACAGCCTTAAGAAGGCTCCCAGTTCATTTTAGTGTCAGTGGAGTCCACAGAGGGACAGTA
Organism: Tupaia tana; assembly: GCA_026018925.1. Classification (NCBI taxonomy): domain Eukaryota; kingdom Metazoa; phylum Chordata; class Mammalia; order Scandentia; family Tupaiidae; genus Tupaia; species Tupaia tana. The sequence continues at coordinate 48,411,371 of JAKSZU010000004.1, read as the reverse complement.
ACAAGGTGCCCTTCCTGTCTTTTTGCTGCCACTATTGTCAAAAGCAGTCTGCTAAAACACAAAGTCCAAATAAGATCCTGACCCCCATGATATTGTACCCAAACATAAAATTAAGGATATTTCATTACACCCAAAATCAGGAAAACTTCAACTTGAATGAGAAAAGGTAATCAGAAGGTTCTGACACAAATTAGAGAACAAAGATGTTGGAATCATTTGGCAAGGATTTTAAAGCAAACTTTATAAAAACGCTTAACAACCAAGTAAGATGTGCTTCAAACAAATGAAAACTAGAAGAGCTCAGCAAAGAAATAGAAGATATGAGAAAATAGTCAAATTAACATTTTAGGAATGTAAAATATAACTACCAAAATAGAAAACACATGCATGCACTCAAAAGCAGCACGTAGAGAATAAAATAAAGAACTATTAAATTTAGATTAACCACAGTGGCACAGTGGTAACACAATGCTCCATGATGCTGAAGCACGTGGACAGGTCCCAGGAGAGCAACCTGAGCTCTCCCTGTATACACTGAGTGCACACATGTGTCCCTGTAACCCTGACTGGTGAGGCTGGGGGTGGATCATGATGTGAGGACCATGTTGGGGATGCCTGCCTTTCCCTGTGTCTCTCTCTTTCTCTTTCCCTATCTCATGAAAGAACTAAAGATAAAAAATTTTTAAGTATCAGTGAATTTGAAGATGTAACAATAGAAATTACTCTTAAAAATAAAAACAAATAGTAAAAATAAATAAACATGGACTATGACAAAAGATCTAGAATTCATGGCATTAGAGTTCCAGAAAAAAGAGGGCTAAAAATTATAATAATAAAAAGACAACTACAGACTGGCAGAAACCATTTGCAAACTAGAAATCTGACAATGAACTCGCATTAAAATTCAACTTTAAAAAAACTCCACAAATAATCCAATCAGAAAAAAGCAAAAGATGTGAAAGACATTCCACTGAAGAAGATATATGAAAGGCAAAATTGCACATGATATGTTCTATGTGATTAATCATTGGAAATACAAATTAAGATCATAATGAGATATAATTCTTCTAATAGACACGGAATGCTAAAATTTTAAATAGGAACAATATTAAATACCAGTGAGAGTACAGAAAATCTGGATCTCTCACATGCTGATAATGGGAATGTAAAATGGTACAGAGCTTGTGGGAGAGTGGTTTGGGGATTTATTTAAAGCCAAGCATATACTTGCCATATGACCCAGCAATCACCTTTCTGGAGACATCCCAAAGGGCTGAAAACTCATGTTCACATTAAACCAGTATACTAATGTTTCTAAGAGCTTTATTTGCAATAGTTAAAATCTGGGAACAATCAAAATATCCTTTGATAGAGAATGGTTAAATAAACTATGGTTTATATATACCATGGAATACTACTGAACAATTAAAAAAAAAAAAAAAAAAAAAAAAAAACAGAAACTGAACAATTGTTACCACAATGTCTTAGATAGACCACAAAAGATGTAAGTCCAAGTCAAAAACTTCAGTGCCAAACAGTAGCATTACAGTATTACTCCATTTATATAACATTCTCAAAGTTACTAAATTATGGAAATTGAAAAGATATTAGCAGTTGTCAGGGGTAAGAATGGTGAGGGAATAGACAGTATCAGGAAGAAAATCTTTGTTATAATACAAAATAAGAAAACTATGGCCTTTCTATTCTTTAAGATCTGAAGACCAGGATTTAGGATCTTTATCAGTCAAGTCTGTGAATGACCTCTACCTGCTATTGTTTCCAACCCAAAGCTCAGGAAATTGGGTGAAGGGTATATAGGACCTTTCTGTACACTTTGCAACTTTCTGTGAATCAACAATTACTTTAAAAAAAAAAGATTTTATAAGTACAATAAAACTCACCACAGTTCAATACTTCTTTGTGAACTTGTTTGAGCTTGGCCACCATTTTAGATGAGAGATTATTAATAGAGTTGATGTCTAAAACATAAGCCACACAGTGAATCCTGTCCTTCAGTGATGGAGAGGTAATGAAGGTAGGATGCTTGGGTGTAATCGGTTTATGGGGATTAAACTGTTATGGAAACATAAAGTAGCCTTTAGAATTCTCGATTCCTTAAAACACAATTCATGTTTCAAATACCACCACCACTAACTTCAACCTGAAACTTTCCCTCTTTTCCCTCCACTCAGGTTCTCCTAAGCCAGATTAGTTGGTAACACCCCTTCCATACTTCCTTTCTACCATAAACATAATGTCGTTGTATATATAATGTTATATATATAACATCATATTATCTATATTGTATTATATATTACATTATATATATTATATATTGCATATTGTATACTATATGTATACATGTATATTTAAAATAGAAATTCAACTTCATTCCTTTGATAAAATGATAGTTCTCCACATTAAAGATTGTAAGAAGGTACAGAGATTTTTAAAATTTAATCTCTAATTCCAGTCTCCAAAATAGGTACCATTAATATTTGTTATCCACCATTTAAGACTGCTCTAAGCATTTTGCATACTTAAATGGACTAATAGAAAGTAACGGAAGAACAGAGATATATTGAAAATGTCATTTAATCTAAAATACTATTAATTTCTTAAAATTTTGCAAAAGATAAACTGAAATAAAACCAAAAAATGCCAACTTTCAAGCTAATATCTTTCTATAAGACAATCATATGAGATTAAGAAAAACACTTATAAAACTTAGAGAAGTTTAGAAATGTGTAGCTTTTAAATCATATATGTCAATGTTGTACTTAATTGAGTTCTTACAATGAAAATGAGGGTGTCAGAATCATGATTGCTCTCATCTCTCTGTCCTGTTCAACCTACCTGTATATATCTTTCTGTCTCATTTTTTCCCTCCAACTGTGAGCTTCCTGAGGATAAGATTGTGTTCTCGGGAACAGCAGTTAGCGTAATGGCTATGTCGCTGAACTCTCATGTAGTGGACCAAGGTTAAGTCCTGGACCTGGTGTCTTAAAACTCATGCCAGGCACATGTGCATGCATGCCCAAGATCCCGAGAGGAGAATGGAGGAGAAGGGACTGCTGCGTGGCCATCCTCCCCCGGGGGGTGATTTCTCACTTTCTTTCTCTCTGTCTCTCTGGCGAGAGCATGCGCCCTGTAGCAAAAACCTCTCAAAAAAAAAAAATTGTGTTCTCATTCAACTATGTATTTTTAGTAACTAGCTTAGTGTCTGGCATAAATTTCAATGCGTTATTTTTAAATGAATAAATGGTCACATAGTTAAGGTTTCTAGTCAAGTACTATTGGGAGATATAGAAGGTCACTGTTTAATTGATAAACTGATTGTATTGATATCCAATACCTAACAGAAAGTTATAATAATGATTAACTTCTTGAGAATTTAGAGGGCATCATCTAATTTACTCTTCTAGTCATACTATGAGATGGGAACTATTAACACTTGCATTGCACACAAGAAAAAAAATAAGACTTAAGAAACAGGTATTTAACTTGCTTATGGGTACACATGTAACTAGTGGCATAGCCGACGTTTGGATCTAGGTATTTAGTAGTGAAGCCTAAGCACAAATGATATATCAAACTTCAACAGAAAGTTAATTGTCCCAATATTTATGTGATCAAAAAGTATAAGAAATTAAACTACTACTTTCTTATTAGTTTGCATCACTGCAAAGAGAGACATAAACATATCTCCCTGACATTTTCCTGAAACTTGGGTGAATAAAATTCTGCCCTTTGGTTTTATTTCTCTGTGTTACAGAAAAGAACAGCAGTCACTCTATTTTTCTCACATGAATATATATTCATTTAAAGTATAGCAGTGTCAACTGATGTTGGAGTGACATTATATCAGTTAAAATTGCCATATGGGTAAAAATATAATGAAAACTATTGATGAAAATGACTTGAAATGTCCTGGATATTGGAGAAATCTTACCTGATACCTGTCTGGCACATTGCCTCTTAAGATATGAGGTATGTCATCCATGCACAGTCCTTCTCCCTCGATCTCATCCAGTCCCATGGAGTCACACAGCACAAAGGGCAGAAATTTGTCATATTTTCCATCTTTAACAGAATATGTTCTATACTATTTTCAAAAATCAAGTATAAAGGTTTATTACTTAATTAGCATTCAAGATAAGACAATAGGAAGAATAACACTGGTTAAGGGTTTGAAATAGTTTTAAAAGCAAACGTTTAGGTCCCTAGACCACTTTAGATTCTTAAAATATTGTGAGGATGTCAAAGGTAAGTTATTTATGTGGATTATATCTATGGATATTAACATAGGAGAAGCTAAAACTAAAAAAATTAAATTTTTTTAATAATCAAAAATAAATGCAATTATGAACCTGCTATAAATCAACCTAAACTATATTTTTATTTCAAAAAATGAAAGTTATTTAAAAAAAAAAGACTTAGGGAATGGCATTGAAATACTTTTTACAATTTCTTTAATGTCTGGATTCATAAAGACAGCTGGATTCTCATATCGGCCTTTAATTTAATTTGATGTGAAAAGTTTAGTTGAATTATATAAAGAAAATCTCACACATATAATAGGAAAAGGAAGGCATATTTAATTTAATAGCTTTCAGATAATTATGAATATTTTTATTAATAATGCATCAAAACTCAAATTATAACTCACTTTTACTAATTCTATTACAATTTCTTATTAGGGTATAACAGTTGTACATCTTGTGAAATATAGTGTGTTTTTTTAAAACACAAAACAACTAATAAAATTACTAAAAAAAATGACAGGGACAAGTCTACATGTTTTGATAATAACATTAAATGGTTATAGATTAAATTCCTCAATTAAAGATAACAGATTGCTGCTTACAAGAAACACACCTCAGTGATAAAGACAAACATAAATCAAAAGTCAAGGACTGGGAAAGGCATTTATGACAGAAACCAAAAAGAGAGTGGAACCACAACATTGTTATCTCAGAAAATAGACCTGAAGATAATAATTGTAAAAAGAACAAAGAAAGACACTATATAGTACTAAAGAAATTAATTGCCAAGGAGACATAACAAATTATGCACCAAATACTGGAGCACTCAAATAGAGAAATGAAAGATTTGTGGACTTAAAGAGAGACAGACTACAACACACTAACTGAAGATTTCAACACCCTACTGACACCACTGGACGGGTGATCTAGACAGAAAATAAGCAAAGAGACACAGGAAGTAAATGATACTATAAACCAAATGGACCTGATAGACATTTAAAGAACATTTTACCCAACAACTACTAAATACATATTTTTCTCAGCCCCACATGGAACATTATAAAAGATTGACTACGTAATAGGACACTAGACAAGGCATTACAAACTTAAATTATAGATACTATAGCTAGTATAATTTCTGACCACAATATAATTAAATTAGAAATAAATAACTAAGAGACTTTGAAAATACACAAATGCATGGAAACTAAATAATTTACTTCTTAATGATATCAAAACTACTGAATAAAGACTGAAATTTAAAAATTCCTTGGGAAAAGTGACAACCAAGACACAACATTCCATAATCTGTGGGGAATAATAAAAGCAACTTTAAGAGCAATGTTTATAGCAATTAGCTCTTACAAGAAAAAAAAATGGAAAGATGGCAAATAACCTAACAATGCATCTTAAGGATTTGGAAAATCAGCAACATCAAAAAAAAAAAAAAATGCAATAGTGCTTAAAGAAAAAATAATAATAAAGATTAGAGCATTAATCAATAAAATAGAGAATAAAGGAACTATACAATAAAATCAATGAAACAAAAATCTGGTTCTTTGAGAAGATAAATAAAATTGACAAACCACTAACTAGACTAACCAAGAAAAACAAAGAAAGGAACCAGATAATAAAATCAGTAATTAAATGGGCAATAGTGCAACAGATACAACAGAAATACAAATATAAAAGATCACAAGAAATTACTATCTGTGACTTAATGCAAACAACTAGAAAATTTAGATGAAATAGGAAAATTGAGATTGAGACAGAATTGAAAAAAGTAATTCTATTTACAACAGAAAAAATTTAGGAGTAAACCTAATCAAAGAAGTGAAAGACTTCTGCAAGGAAAACTATAAAATATTGAAAAAGAAATTAAACATAATACAAATACATTGAAACACATGCCTTGTTCTTGGATTGGAAAAATCAATTTAATTAAAATACTAATTCTACCTAAATTAATTTACAAATTCTATGTGAGTCCAATGAAACTACCAGTGGCATTCTTCACAGAAATAGGAAAAACAAACATAAAATTTATCTGGAATTGTAAAACACTTCATATTGCCAAAAAAAAAATACTCACTACCTGACCTCAAGTATATTACAGAGCTGTGATAAATGAAACAGCCTGGTACTGGCACAAAAACAGACTCATGAACTAATGGCACAGAATAGAAAATCCAGAAATAAACCATGTAACATACAGACAACTGATTTTTTGACAAAGCATGTAAGATAATACAATGGAGGGGGGAAAAGCCTTTTCAACAAAACTGGATATTCATCTACAGAAAAAATAAAACCAGACCTCTATCTCTTACTAGTAACAAAAATAACTCAAAATAAATGGATCAAAGGTCTAAATTTAAAACCCTCAAACTATATAAAACTGATAGTGAAAAACACAGGAGAAACACTTGAGACATTGAAATAGGCAAAGCTATCTTTAATAAGACCCTTAAAATGTAGACAACAATCCCAAAAATAGACAAGTGAGATTACATCAAGCTAAAAAGCTTCTGCACAGCTAAGGAAACAATACTTAAAGAAACAACCTACATAATGGGAAAAATAATCGCAAACCATGGCTCAGATAAGGGTTTGATAACTAGATTATATAGAGAACTCATGTAGCTCAATTGCAGAAAACTTACTATCCAATTTAAAACTGAGCCAATGATGAGACCAGCAGGTAGCATGGTGGTTGGGGTGCTGGACTACCACGTGACTGACCCTGGTTTGAGTCCTGAACCTGCAGGCTTGCTTTCTGACTTTCTCTTTCTCTGTGTCTCTTTCTGGTAAGCACATAAACCCTATAGCAAATTAAAATAATAATAATTAATAAAATTACATAAATAATTCTAATAAAAACCTGAGCAAAGGAGCTGAACAAACAACTCTCAAAAACATACAAATGGCGGGAACCAGCAGTTAGCGTAATGGCTATGTCGCTGGACTCCCACGTAGTCGACCATGGTTCGCGTCCCGGACCCGGTGGCTTAAAACTCACGCCGGGCGCGTGTGCGTACGTGCCCAAGATCCCGAGAGGAGAATGGAGGAGAAGGGATTGCGGCGTGACCATCCCCCCGGGGGGTGATTTCTCACTTTCTGTCTCTATGTCTCTCTCTGTCTGTCTGGCGAGCGCATGCGCCCTATAGTGAAAATCTCTCAAAAGAAAAAAAAAAAAAAAAACCATACAGATGGCCAAAAATCATATGAAAAGCTTTTCAGTGTCACTTATCATAAGAAAATGCAAATCAAAACCACAATGAGATACTACTTAATCCCAGTTGGAATGGCTATTACCAAAAAGAGAGAGAGAGAGAGAGAATGATTAAAAAAAAAATCCCAAGAACAACAAAAGGTTGATGAGTGAGGTTGTGGTGAAAAGAAACCCTCCTGCATTGCTGGTGGGAATGTAAATTAGTACAGTCACTGTGGAACACTATATGGAGCTTCCTTAAAAATTTAAAATAGAACTACCAAAATAATCCCACTCCTTAATTTGCCCAAAGGGCAAGAAAACACATAGTTAGAAAGACATTTGCTCATCCATGTTTATTGCAGCATTATTCACAATTGCAAAGTCATGGAATCAACTTAAGTACCCAAAAACTGATGACGGAATTTTTAAAATGTGATACATGTACACTATGGAATATTACTCAGTCTTAAAAAACAATGAGACTGTCATTCAGTGCAAAGTAGATGAATCAAGATGATTTAATGCTAAGTGAAATAAACCATTCTATGAAAAACAAACACTGTATGTTCTCACAATATCCTTACATAATATATACTGTATGTCTACACTCTATGGTAGAAATTGAAAAATTTGAAGACATAATAATAGGGGGCAAAAGCATACATGTTAGAGACTATATGGCAGGAGGTGTGGATTGTGAAGTGTAGGTAGGAAGGGCCCACCAAAACACTTAAAGGCAAGAATGTAAAGTTTTTTGTTGAAAACAATGTATATAGTAATATCCCTGATTTGATCACACACTGAATGCATGCTTTGAAAAACCATATTGTATGCCATAGTGATTTATGACAATCAAATGTAAATTAAAAAATATAAAATAAAAACATTACGTAATTGCAAAAGTAAAAAACATGTATTTGAAAAAGTAAACAAGAATAAATATAAATGAAATAAACATTTAAAAAAACAATTTAGACAATGTATAATGATCAAATGAGGGAAATAAACATATTCATCACACAATACTCAACATATTCATCTCCTCCATTCTCCTATCAGGATTTTGGGCTTTCACACACATATGCCTGGCATGAGTTTCAAGCCTCTAGTATGAAACTTGAACCATGTCCCGTCATGTGGGAGTCCAGCACCTTAACCACTACATCACCTGCTAGTCCCACCTATGTACAATTTTATAACCTGCTACATTGGCCATTTGAAGACATCATTCACTGAGTTACACAGATCTTCCAAATATCAACACGTCATTCAATAATAATAAAATATAACAGTTGTTAATATCACCACTAACCTCATCAGATATGTCTATATAAATTATATTTTTTCTAGATCACAGTGGTGAATAAAAGTTTCCAAAAGTTCTAATTTTTTCTTAAATGCTCAAATTTGATCATTAACAATTAATACTGTCAATTTGTTTCCCGTGGAGTGGTAGGCTTATCTTGTGCATTTTCAGAAAAAAAAATTATTCTACCAAATATCCAAGTATGAGTAAGCAAATCTGTCAGTTGTCCAGTCAAGTAAAAATCATGTTACCTGAAAGAGTACAACTCACAACCTAGTTGTATCAGCACTTTTCTAAAGACAACTTCTGCACTCTTATATGCATTAAAGATACCTTATTGCACTTCCCATTACATCACCCAGAATATTAAAACTATGTACACTGAAAAGTTGAGTTAGGCCAGCCACCATGGTGGTGAAGTGATAACTCACACTCTGAAATATTGCATATGGTGAGGGTTTTCTGCTGCATAGATGGTTTCTTCTTACAGCTTCCTTACATGGCAGAAAAAGACAAACTCCCTCAAGTATCTTTTATAAAGGCATTAACCTCATTCATGAAGATAAGGTCCTAATGACCTAATTGTATTCCAAAGGACCCACCTCTTAATACCATCACATTGGTATTATTAACATATGAATTCTGGGTGAACAAAAACATTCACATCATAGCACAAAGAATTAAAAAATCCAGGACTGTTACTGAGTTGATGCTGGAAAGTATATGATTAGCCAGGGATTGAACTGACTTTTTGTTGAATTATCTTTCCTTGGCTGCTGAGACTAAGCTGATATATCAAAATTAAGTCACTAAGAGGGTAGAATCTGGCCAACAAGAAACAAGATGTGACTCTTGAAAGTCCTAGAAAATGCTTTGAGTTATTGAATGTGACACAAAAACTAAAATAAACTGTGACTGTTTTATGCTAATTTTGCATTGACAATGCATAGCATATCTTTCTTCAGATGATAACAATATTAAGTTGTAGTAATCATAGAATAAAACAACCTATTAAATTTTCCTTCATTTCCTTTATTATTTTTGTTTGTTCGCATAGTATTGACAACCATAAACCAGAAGAATGTTTTTAGATAAATGTGCTTTATCTTGTAGAACTTTAGAATAAAGAAATCTGTATTAGTATTTATTTCCTTAGATACATTCATTTGTAAATAAGAGAGACTGTGTAGGAGCATTGATAAATTTATCCTTTAAGGTTTGCCCCACCAAAATAAATCACTTTTTTGATTACCATAACTATTTTTATAGAGTAATTTTATAAAATGGAAAATAATTGCATTACTTACATAATTCTCATTGTTTTATTACAAGAAAGAAAAAAATCATTTAAATCTGGATAAAACCATGTCAGTAGAAAATGAATGACAAATGTGATAGGTAAACATTTCTAGAGTTTTAAAAATGTTTTATATATATTGAGGGCCAGCAGGTGGTATGGGGGTTAAGCCACTGGATTCCCATACAGTTGACTATGGTTCAAATCCTGAACCTGGTGGCTTGAAAATCACGCCCGTTGCATGTGAGTTCATGTTCAAAATTCCGGAGGAGAGTGGAGGAGAGGGACTGTGGTGTATCCATTGGGTGGGGGAGGGGAGGGTGGACCGTGATTTCTCACTTTCCCTGTCTCTGTCTCATGCTCTAGGGCAAAAACCGTAAAAGGGAGAGGGAGGGAGAGCAGGAGAGAATGTTGTATATATATCACAAATATCCAAAAGCATTTTTCATATAACTTTTTTCTATACCCATAAAATTTTTTTTAAACTTCTCTGTATAATATAACTTAGTGAAGGCAATTCGGATTCATCTTTTATTATCGTTTTACATTTGCCTTAGCATTTAATTGATTGTAAGTAGGAGGAAGTATCAGTTTTTAGAGAAAATGGCAAGGAAATTAATAAAGCTAAGAATTATAATTTATAAAACAAAATCTTCAGGAATCCTGAAATAACTCACCTGTTCAGTAATGCTGGTGCTATCAGACCCCACTATGGCTTGGCGAGTCACATGTCCTTGAAAAACAGACTTCACTGAATTGAAAAAGCTGGATTTTCCAGACCCAACTGGCCCCAGCAAGAGAATACGAATTTTGGAAACCATGTCTGCATGAGGTTTGTAGGCTCTGAGTTCTGATAGAAGCTTATTTCTGTGCCTGTTAAAATGCAGTAATGAAATACAACAGCCAAACTACATAAAGAACAGTACAATTTGCCTGGAAATTTCTTTTTCTTCTCTCTTACTATAAGTTTTAATTTTTACTATTATTTTCATAGTAGTTTTTTTTCCATAATACTATTTGAAAACATCTGAGGTTATGTATTTTGTGCTTGAAGAAAATGCATTTATTTATATCTATCAACCAGCAATCAAACCATTGTTAACTATTAGTCTTAGAAATCTAGTAAGCATCAGGACCAGCAGATGGCATAATGGTTACATCATTGGACTCCCACATAGTCGACCTTGGTTCAAGTCCCAGACCTAGCATCTTAAAACTCACACCAAGTGCGTGTGCATGCATACCCGAGATCCCACGAGAAGAATGGAGGAGAAAGGATTGTGGCCTGGTCATCCACCAGAGAGGTGATTTTTTGCTTTCTGTCTCTCTGCCTCTCTCTGTTTCTCAGGCAAGCGCACATGCCCTATAGGGGAAAAAAAAAAGAAAAAAGAAAAAAAAAACTCTCTTTAAAAAAAAAAGAAATCTGGTAAGTATCAATAACACTGAAGAATAATTATTATTTATTATTTCTTCCAAAAATATATTAAAGATAAACCAAGAGACCAGCAGATGGCATCAAGGTTATATTGCTGGACACCCACATAGTCGACCATCATTCGAGTCCTAGACCCGCAGCTTAAAACTCACGACGGGTGCATGTGCATGGGTGCCCAAAATCCAGAGAGGAGGATGGAGGAGAAAGGATTGCAGGGTGGCCATCACCCCTGGGAAGTAATTTCTCACTTTCTGTCTCTGTCTCTCCAGCTAGTGGCCATGCCTTATAGCAAAAATCTCTCTCAGAAATTAAAAGAAAAAATCTCTCTCACTAATAAAAAAGGAACAAAAATAAAACATATGCAATGTAGCTATCTGTCTATAAATTAAGTAAAGAGGTCTTTTTTTCTTAAACATTTACTGAGATTCCCTAAAAGCTATATTCTCAAGAAAAGGATGAAGAAGAATTATCTAAAATATTCTCCAGTCTATCTAAAAAACTTTGACTCTAACCAGTCTAAAGTAAAATATGAAGTCAAACTTGTCAATTATTTTCTGATGAATTTTAAACATTTCACAGTCGGAGGTGATTTTGTTATTGCTGTTGCTCTAAAACACCCTGGACATTTTATGTTAATAATAGTATACCTCAGTTTTTATCATTCCAAATATGTTTATCTGTCTTATTATGTCATTATCAGAACACCTTACGTAATTAGTCTAAATGAAATGAGTAACTAGTCCAAGAACCTAACTTACTGTGTGACTCCCATTATCCTTGGTATGTAGCTTGGATCAACCTTAATTCCTAGGGGAAAAAAAACACAGGATAAAACGTTTCTAAGCTTGTCTAGTAAGTGCGGCCAAATTTACCTCCTAATATGACATTTAGTCTGCTTGCGTAACTATAATTAAGACTGAACTGTTTAATTAGGAATTAAAGTTGACAACACAGTGAAAAGTAAAAAAAGAGAACATTTTCCCTGCACATAAACTCTCTCTGGAAACTCTAGAAATATCTAGAGATCTGAAGACTTACTTTTGAGTCAAGTATCTAAACAGATAAAATCTGACTGGAAGGTCACTTTCTCTGTCTCTCTTCTCCGTCTCCTTCCATCTCTATTACCTTCCCCATCTCTACGTGCGCACATATATATTTCTCTGCTTACTTTGCTCAAAACAGCTTTTTCTCATGGGTAATAACTTCATAAATTTTATGCCTTCTAGGTTTCATTTTGTAATTTATCAGAGTATAAGGTGCCATAAAATCTATTTGTTCCTTTCATTTATCCTCTTTAATATAGATCAATTATAACCAACCAAATACAAAGACTAGAACCAGAAGGTAGAATATAGAATTATCTAAGTTAATGTACCTTCAACTCGAAAAATTTCACATTCCAAATATGTAGCTCTTGAAGAATTTGCTCCTCTTAATTTCTCCTTTAAGTTATAATTTATATTATGTGTACTTTTGTCTGGAACTATGGAAAAAGTATCTGAATCCAGTGAAAAGATGACTGGTTCTTTATCATTAATATTTGGTACAAAATTTACTTTTGAAAATGATGTTTCAATTTTATTATTCTTTTCTATAAGTGAAAAACAGAAGGAAGAATTTCGCTTTCCAGAATTATTTGATTTAGGATAATTTTCAAGCATAAAGACACCAAAAATAGCATCAGACAGATAAATCATCGTTAGAGTGGATCCCTGATCCGTGCATCTCTGAACCGTATCTTCTGTGCTACATCCATGAACCGTAGACTTATAAAGAAGAGTCAAGGAGACATTTCCAAGTAGCTTTTGCAGGCTCCTTTCTTCATTCCAAGTCAATCTGGTTGTCACTTCCATTGCTCTCTATCTAGTGGAAAACCAAATAGAAGGTGAGAGGTCAGTATAATCTCTAAAGCATAGATGTTTTGCTTCTGTTGCAGTGAGTTCTTTTTTGCTCTGACTCGATTAAAACATGTTATTTGAATTAGAAGAGAAAAACATATAGAGATGGTACAATAATAGATATAAAAATAGATAATTTAGAAATTTCTAAAAATCATTAAATGTTAAACATCATCTGGTGAATTAAACTGAAAACTGAATAACGAGTAAAGAAAAAAATAATAAATTAGAATAAGAGTCATTAAACTTCTCCTTAATGAATGAAAAAGTAAATTTGCTTTTTAGGTCATCTGATCTCTGTCACAACAATTCATGTGTACCACTGTAATGCAAAATCAGCCATAAACAGTATGTAAACAAATGAGCATGGTTGTGTTCTAATAGAATTCTCTTTACAAAAAAGATGTAAAACTATGTGGCAAGAATAATGCAGAGATGTTGACCAAAGGGTATGAAGTTTTAATTGGAAAAGGTTTTTGAAATCTATTTTACAAAGTTTTGACAATATTTGATAATAATGCACTGTATATTTCAAAACTGCTAAAAGAATAGATTTTAAATATTCTCACTATAAAAAGAATGGTAAGTATATGAGACAATAAATGTGTTAATTAGCTTAATATAGTTATTTTATAATGTGTATATATATATAGAAAGACACCGTATTGTACCCAATAAATATACAGAATTATTATTCATCATTTTAAAAAAATAAGTAAATTCACTTCTACATATATTGTTGTCTGTATCTTCCACATATTAACATACAAGATCAGAAAATTTTTCTTTAAAATTACCTCCAAAAGAATAGCAATCAGAAGGTAAACAGAATTATTGTAAATATCAACATACTATATAAGGACCAGGTGGTAGCACAGTGATGATAAGTAAACTCTCAAGGGACCAGTCTTGGGCTCACATTCCAGGGACCACCTGAGTGCACTGGGCATGCACACACATCCCCGCGGTCCGAGCTGGCTGAGACATAGGTTATATCATGGAGTAGGAATCCTGTTGGATGTTTCTCTCCTCTCTCTCTCTCTCTCTCTCTCTCTCTCTCTCTCTCTCTGAAATAAACTTTAATAAATAAATAAATCATATAGCATAATGGAGTAATACATTCAAATTGTTGAGCAGAAAAGTTCTAGAAGAAGATATGTTAGCAACCATTTTACTTGAAAAAGAGAGCAGAGGCCCAGCTGTGATAGAAAGTAGGGTGCTGCCACACAAAGCTGGAGGGTTGGGTGCAAGTTCCAGGCCAACCTGAACACGCCTGGTATGTCTGAGTACTCCCATGACCCTGACTGATTGGAGGCTGGAGTGGGAAGACGGCAACACGATGAGACTCTGTCAAGGGCATTTCATCGCTCTTTCTCTCTCTTTCTCTCTCAAGAAATATTTTCTTTAACAATAAAGATAGTGAATCCAAGGTCCCATACATGAGTAACTATCCAGTTAAGAAAAAATACTAGAATTTTTTTAAAAATATTGTTCTCAAAAACAGCAAATGAAATAAGCTGATAGGGAGTATCATTTTCATAAAGATATGAACAACTTTTGAAAAAATAACTAAATGGATAATTTTATGAGGAACATGAAAAATACCAAGAAAAAAAACTAGAGGGTGACACAAGTTACTGGATAAAAGCCTTCCTGAAAATTATGTAATTTCCAGGGCCAGAAGGTGGAGCAGTGATTAAGGCACTGGACTCACCCATGTTCAACTACGGTTCAAGTCCCAAACCTGGCAGCTGGTTTCCCTTTCTCTTTCTCCTGTTGGTTATCTTTCTCTCTTTCTCTCTTTCTCTTTCTCTCTCTCATCTCTCTCTGGTGAATGCATGTGCCCTATAGCAATTTAAAATAATAATGATAATAAATAAAATAATAATTTTTGAAATCACATAATTTTCTCCAGATTTTATCTTCAAATTCAGTGGCAGCTCAGTGGAATACCCAACAACATTCTTTCCACTAAATGTAATAAGATGATCCAAACATTCACATGACATTATGAGGAAAACACAACAGCCAAGATAATACTGAAGAATAAAAGCTAGATAAATAAAATTTTAATAATTAGAGAATGTTACAGTGGCACAAAGATGGGTAAAGAGCTCTGAAACTGACCAACTGTCATAGCTTTAGTCCGCTAGAAAACAAAGCTTAAAGGCACGTTTACTTGCAGAAGCTTTATGGTGAGGAGGGGACAACCAAGATAGCCAAGTCTGAGGTAAAATGGAAAGTGATGCAGGTAAGGATGTAAACAAAATACAAAGTTGGCATAACAAATCACTCACTCTTAATGTCAAGTCCTTGGCGCTATAGAAAATAACTGGGGGTGGGGGCTCAACAGGTGGCATAATGGTTGAGGCACTGGATGCCCATGTGGCCAGCTATGGTTTGGATCCCAGACCTGGCATCTTGAAACTCAGGTGTGCATGCACGCCCGGAATCACAAGAGGAGAATGGAGGAGACAGGACTGCAGCATGGCCATCCCCTGTGAAGGGTGATTTCTTACTTTCTGTCTCTGTGTCTCTCCAGTGAGCACATGTGCCTATAGAAAAAAGTCTCTCAAAAAAAAGAAAGAAAGAAAGAAAGAAAGAAAGAAAGAAAGAAAGAAAGAAAGAAAGAAAATTTTAAATTAAATCATGTCCTCATAACCTTATAGTGGTCTTCAAAAAATTCCAATTGCATGGAGCTCTAACTATACATGTTCATGAAGCAATACTGAAGAATACCTTTATGATTTTTGACCTGGGATGGATTTTTAAAATAAGACACTAAAACCACAAACTATAAAGTAAGAAAGAAAATTTGACTATACTAAAACTTAAAATAACAGCAAAGGATACAACAATTAGAATTTAAAAACAAGTCATACACTGAGAGAAATCATTTATAATGAATATTCTGCAAATATAGTCCAATAGATATAAAGAATTTCTATAAAGAAGTCATTCTTTTTTTTGAGAGAGAGAGATTTTTGTCATAGGTTGTGTGCACTCACTGGAGAGACAGAGACACAAAAAATGAGAAATATGCCACAATCCCTTCTCCTCCATTCTCCTCTCAGGATTTTGGGCATTCACCCACACATGCCCGGCTAAGCCACTGGGTCTGGCACTCAAACCATGGTCAATCACATGGGAGTCCAGCCCCTTAGCCACTGAACCACCTCCTGGCTCCTAAAGAAGTAATATTTTTTTTTTCTAAGTGTGTTCTCACTTTCTTTTGCATAATTTTTATTTTAGATTTATTTATTTACATTCATTCACTGTACATCATTACAGTATAAAAAAATGAGATTTTTCCATCCAGAATGCACTGTATATTGTATTACCATGGATATTGTATTATTATTGATATTACCATACATGTCATTGTCAACAAATAATTTTCCATTTCTTGTTTCTTACATATTTCCCCCCTTAATTCGCTACCTCTCACTCTCTGCCGTTTCCCAACCTCTTCCCACACTATCTCTGATATCACAGTTGCTTTCCATGCCTTTTTTTTTTTTACATTTTATTGAGTCACAAAAGATCTTAATTAATCTAAATACTTTCAATAGCAAGTTGCAACTGATATATACATATCTATGAACACATGTCTGACTTTAGGCATAAAACTCAGTGAGTAGAATGAACACACTATAAAGTAGCAACCAGCTGGGGCTATGTAGCTTACTGCAGTCATTAAATAGGTATTTCTTACGCAATTTTTAATTTTTTTTTATTATTGTTTATATTACATTGAATCACATATATCTTTACGATTCTTATGCAATTTTTAATTAAGAAGAGCAGTTTTAGCTTTAATAGATCAAAATCTAAAAATGTTAAGAGAAATTTGCTTAAAATTTAAAGTGAGGAAAAAGGTTAGGATTCAGTTCAAACAGTAGCTAGATGAACCAAACAACTTAATAGAAAAGTTGTCAAAGTATATGAAGAGGAAATTTTCAAGCAAAATAACACAAATGGCTAGGGACACATGAAAAAAAAAATGTTCAACTGTTCTTATAACAAGAAATTATAAACAATAATTACAGAATATTATTTCATATAAGAAGAAAAGTTCTGTAATATCAATGATTGCCCAAACTATGGAGATTCCAGAATATTAACATTGTCCTATTGGGCATGTATATTTCGGAGAAATATATATTCATGTCAGCATTGTTTATGATGACATTTGAAGATTAGATTAGAAATGTTGACATATCCACATAGTTTAACACAGATAAACTCAAATAATCCATATTGAGGGATAAAAAGTAAGTTGAGAATGAGACACTTAGGGTGACACCATTTACATAAAATGTCAACACACAAAGCAATTCTAGCAACCTAAATATGATTCATATAGTAAAAGTATAGCAACAAGCATGACAATAATTTATACTGAAGTCTGGAAAGTATTTCCCTCTGGGAGGGAAAGGAAGAGAAAGAATACAGGAAAGATTCATAGATCACTTCAACTTCATCTTTAATGCTTTTGTTGTAAAGAAAAATTAAAAGCATCTAAGTAAATAAGGCAAATCATTTTTTAAAAACTGATAAAACTAAAGATTACCCTAGAGCTTGTTTTTTTCTCTATAGTTGGTCATGTGTGAATTTTTATTAAAATAAAAGAACAAATGAAAACCCTGTTACTCTGAAATTATTTTTCCAAAAAAAAAAGAAGCAGGCTGTTTTCTTTGCATCCCACTAGGAAATAGGGTATACCAGGAGGTCACTTACCTGTTTCTAAGCGTTAGACTGGGTTTAAGTAGAGGAGTAACTGTTCTGTCTACTCTGCAGAGCAGCCACAATGTGAAGGCAGCAGATTCTTCGGCTATCTGTAGCTTCCGGAAAGAGGAAATCTGAAGAGAACGGAAACTGAAACTCACAGCACCGTGTTCAACTGGCAGCATGCCAACTGCCATTAAGTTTCTTTTTTCCAATTAGGAAGAGGGAGAAAGGGAAAACAAGAGAAAAGGGTTGGGGAGCACCTGCGGACCGCATGAAGAAAGTTATCAGTCGCCTGTGTAGCCTATATGTAGGTATTCATGAAATGGCAATTACTGATAAAAAAAAAAATATTACAATAAAACTAATAGCAAACATTTCTTGTGCCTTTAACTATGTATTTGACACTCCACAGCTATATGCATTTTCCTAGTTTCTCCTCAGAAGTACCTCATACAGAAACACTGTTAGTATTTCTATTTCCCTAAGCACAAAAATGAAGCTAAGGGAACCAGCAGTTAGCGTAATGGCTATGTCGCTGGACTCCCACGTAGTCGACCGCCGTTCACGTCCCAGACCCGGTGGCTTAAAACACACACCGGGCGCGTGTGTGTGCATGCCCAAGATCCCGAGAAGAGAATGGAGGAGAAGGGATTACTGCGTGGCCATCCCTCTGGGGGGTGATTTCTCGCTTTCTGGCTCTCTGTCTCTCTCTATCTGGGGAGCGCACGCGCCCTATAGCAAAAACCTCTAAAAAACAAACAAACAAAAAAAATGAAGCTAAAGACAGTAGATGACTTTGCCCAAGGAAACCCAGCTGATAGGATGATGGAGATGGCTAGTATTCAAAACCAAGTCTGTCTGCACTGGAATAAACATGACGGCTCTGCTCTTTCTGAATTTGTAAGGCACTGAGCACTTTATTATCCCATTTATACTTTAAAACAGTCAACACTGGCCTAAACACTAGGGAAGGTAAAAAGTCAGTCAGAATAAAACACTGCCCCTGGAGAACACTGTCCTCAGGAAGTCATGTATCAGACAATTATACCGCTGTGCTAAGTGCTATAAGAAGAGGAACAGGATTCCCTGGTAGCTAGAACAGTGGCTCACTCATCCTGGGAAACTAGTTAGAGACTTGTTAGCAAATCAGAATTCAAACTTGAGACTTGTGAAGACAAGGAAGTGAAGTGAGTCAGAGCCTGGTAGCATCCGGGTCCTCCCAGTTTTGAATCTGTCTGGAACAGAGTGAGGCCATTGGATTTGCAAACCATGAGGCTAGGAAGTGATCAGGGCCCAGGAGGGCTTAAAAGTCTTAATGTTAGGGGGCCAACAGATGGCGTGGTTAAGGCACTGGATTTCCACATGGCAACCACAGTTCACGTCCTGGACCTGATGGCTTGCTTTCTCACTTTCTCTCGCTTGTGTGTGAGCATGTGTGCCCTATAGCAAATTAAATAATAATAGTAAATACAATTTAATAAATAATTCTTAAAAAATACAAGTCTTTAAGTTGGATTTTACCATGAAGACTTACTAAGATTATAAAGGCAGAGAAAGGTATACTCAAGATTAAGATCTTATAAAGAATGTCATAATTGTTTTCTCTTGCTTTGTAACAAATCACTACAAACTTAGAGGCTTTAAAACAAGTCAAAGGTATTTTCACACAGTTTCCAAGGATCAGGAGAGCAGCATTGCTCAGCTGGTCTCCCTGCCCAGGATCTCTAACTCAAGGTGTTGGTCAGCTGTGGTCTCACTTAAGGCTCTGAGAAGAATCGATTCTAAGATTATACAGGTGAGCAAACACTTTTCTGATAAAGTATTCTTCTGTCTTTTGGGTAGATACCAAGGAGTGGGATGTTTATTGCGGCACTTTTCACGATTGCTAGGTCATGGAAGCAACCCAAATGTCCACGAACTGATGAATGGTTAGAAAAACTGTGGCACATATATTCAATGGAATACTATTCATCCATAAAAAACAACAAAACCCTGGCTTTTGACAGGAAGTGGATGAATATGGAAGACTTACTGCTGAGTGAAGCAAGCCATGCTATGAAGGAGAGGCATTGTATGTCCTCACTTAATATATACCGAGTGTCTGCACTCTATGACTGAAACTAATTGTCTAAAGGATATAGAAACGCAGTATAGAGATGTAAATACCAGATATAGTGTGTGTGAAAGAGGAGGGTCTGAGGAAGGACATTTTGGAGAGGGACAGGGAGGAAAAGTATTAATGGCACAAAGAGATGTGGTATTATATGTTGAAGATATTTCATAGTTTTATCAACAGTACTAGGGAGAAATGTTCACCTGTTGAAATATCCATTTTGTAAGACAAATAATAATGTGATTGAATGTATGGAAGAAAATGAAATGAAAAAATAAATAAATAAAAATTTTAAAAATTAAAAAAATTTTTAAAAAGATTATTCAGGTGACTGGCAGAATTCATTTCCTGGCAAGTGTAAAACTAGGGTCCCCGTTTCCTTGCTGGCTGATAACCAGAAACCACTGTAAGCTCCTAGGTGCTGCTCCAAGTTTGTTACCAACAACCTCACACACCCAAGACTCACACAACAGGGTGCTGGGGAAAGCCAGTTACAGGGAAGTGTCCCACTGGAGTCACTGCTGCCAAACCATGTGTATGGGGATACCTGAGAAAGTGGAGGGCTGCTGGGTGCTGCTCATCACTGTGCACTATGGGAGCTGGAGCTGGAAGCTGGAATGACTGTGCCTGCTGCAGGAGCTAGACCCTGGGAGGCACAAGTGCCTCAGAATCTGCAGAACAGGAAGTAAATCCTGTCTTTTACAATGTCTCTCCAGAGCCCTCTACTGACAGCTTCCTACCAGCCGGCAAAGGAAACATTTAAAGGGACTATTTGCATTTTCAGAGGCTGAGTTTTAATAAGTAAGGTGGCAGCTGTAAAATCGATAACTGGAACAGAAGAAGAAAACAAAACTGGAGAGTTTACTGTTGTAAAACTATTATAAAACGATCACAAATAAGTGGTATTCTCTGAATGTCTGCGTCCTCCCAAAAGTCATATGTTGATACCTAATAACTAATGTGATGGGATTAAGACTTCGAGATTCTGGGAGGTAATCAGGTCATGAGGGCAGGGCTCTCATGAATAGAATCATACCTTTATCAAAGGGGATTCGGGGAACCAGCAGTTAGCGTAATGGCTATGTCGCTGGACTCCCACGTAGTCGACTGCGGTTCGTGTCCTGGACCCGGTGGCTTAAAACTCACTCCGAGCGCGTGTGCGTGCATGCCCAAGATCCCAAGAGGAGAATGGAGGAGAAGGGATTGTGGCGTGAATGGAGGAGAAGGGATTGCGGCGTGACCATCCCCCCTGGGGGGGGGGGGGTGATTTCTCGCTTTCTGTCTCTATATCTCTCTCCGTCTGTCCGGCGTCTCTATGTCTCTCTCTGTCTGTCTGGCGAGCGCACATGCCCTATAGCAAAAATCTCTCCAAAAAAAAATAAATAAATAAGAGGATCCAGAGAATGGCTTTCCTTTGCACCGAGGA
This sequence comes from Tupaia tana, assembly GCA_026018925.1. NCBI lineage: Eukaryota > Metazoa > Chordata > Mammalia > Scandentia > Tupaiidae > Tupaia > Tupaia tana. The sequence goes on along the minus strand of JAKSZU010000004.1, from coordinate 48,389,686 downwards.
CTCAGCTAGAAAGTGCAAATGACGAACCAAAAAGTGGGCCCTCACTAGATACCAAATCTTTCAACTGCTTGATCTTAGACTTTCCAGCCTTCAGAACTATGAAAAATAATTTTCTATTGTTTAAAAACTACCCAATTTATGATATTTTATTATGGCAACCTGAATTGAGTAACTCAATAAGACACTGTATTATTGATGCAAAGAACAAATTGACCAACTGAACTAAGTTCAGAGGTAGACTCACACATAACAGTCTCCTGATTGATGACAAACACAACACTTGAGTACAGTGAAGGAAAATGGTTTATTCCACAAATGGTCTAGGTAAATTGATAGGTGTGCTGAAAAATTAATTTTGACTCATATCTCAACCATACCCAAAAATAAATTGAAAGTGGATTGCAAATCTAAACATGAATGGTAAAGCTATCATACTTTTAGAAGAAAAGAAAAATATATGAGACTATTTCCAGACCTTGGGGTAGGCAAAGCATTCCCAAACAGGTTGCAAAAAGTCCTAACCATAAAATAAAAAAAGGTGAAAAATATTCATTTAAGGTCCGGCAACCGTAATGCAATGGTAATTCAAGTGTCCTGCAAGGTCGGAAGCCATGTGACAAACTATGGGTTCAAATTCCAGGTCAGCCTAAAAGTACACCATGCCCATATGAAGCAGCAACCAAGAGCCTAAGGAGTTGGAGGGCAGAAGAAAGGGGATCACAGCTTGAGGAGACCAGATCCAGAGTGCCTCCTTTCCTCTCTCTCTGCTATGCATATGCATGTGCTATCATAAAATAGAAATTTTTAAAATTTAAGTATATTAAAACTAAGCCATTTTTATCAAAAGACTCACCACTAGAAATGAAAATATACCCCACAACATTGGAAAAATTTACAGTTCACATATGCAACAGAGAACTCATACCCAGAATATTCAAAGGACACCTACAAATCAATATAGAAAACTATGCAAAGTTACCATCTTCATTAGTCATCAAAAAATTAAAATTTAACTACAATAGAATTACATTACTCACCTACCAGACTGACTGAGATCAGAAATGCCAGCCATGTGTTGGCTATAATGTGGCACAACAGAAATACTGACTGTGGAAGCATAATTTGGTACAACTACCTTAAAAATGGTTGTCCAAGGGGCTGGCAGGTGGCATGGTGGTTAAGGGTGCTGGCCTCCCACATGGCCAACTGCAGTTTGATTCCTGGCCCTGGTGGCATATCCTCACTTTCCCTTTCTCTCTTGCTCTGTTCCTCTCTGATCAAATTAACATAAATAAATAAAGTTAAGTAAATAGTTGTTTTTTTTTTGTTTTTTGGGTTTTTTTTGGAGAGGTTTTCGCTATAGGGCGCGTGCGCTCGCCAGACAGACAGAGAGAGACAGAGAGACAGAAAGCAAGAAATCACCCCCCAGAGGGGATGGTCACGCCGCAGTTCCTTCTCCTCCATTCTCCTCTCAGGATCTTGGGCACGAACACACAGGTGCCCGGCATGAGTTTAAGCCACTGGGTCCAGGACGCGAACCGCGGTCAACTACGTGGGAGTCCAGCGACATAGCCATTAAGCTAACTAATGGTTCCCAAGTTAATAATTTTAAAGATGGTTTGGCAATATCAACAAAAGCTAAACATATGTGTATGTCATGAACAAGACGTTCTGCTCCTACTTGTCCATACTTTTATACATATGTATCACATTAATAGCAGCATTACTTGTAATAATCCCAAGTATACCTATTAAAATGTCATTAATAAATTATACTATAATCTTTAATAATATAGTCACAAAAGTTAATGCTGAGAACAATGAAAATAAATAAACTCTATCTACATATGATATGTATAGATGATTCCCACAAGTATAATGTCAAATCATGAAGTCAGCTGAAAAAATAATATGTACTATATGATCCTATTTATCAAAGTTCATCTGAGAGCAATGAAAATAAATAAACTATGTCTACATACAATATGTATAGATGACTCCCACAAGCAAAATATCAAGTCAAGAAATCAGATGAAAAAGTAATATGTGCTATATGATCCCATTTATCAAAGTTCAACCATAGTCCAAAACCTATTTATGGCAGGGCAGCAGATGGCATAGCAGTTAAGATGCTGGACTTCCACATAGCTGACCACAGTCTGACCTGGACCCCCGCAGCCTGAAAATCATGCCATGTACATGTGCATATGTGCCTAAAATCCCAAGAGAAGAATGGACGAAAAGGGACTGCAGCATGGCTATCCACCCTGCAGAGTGAGTTCTCATTTTCCCTCTCCCACTGTCTCTCTCTTTTTTTCTCCAAGCGAGTGAATGCAACCTATGGTAAAAAATAAAACAAAACAAACAAAAAATAAACAAACAAACAAAAAACCTATTTATGGTGTTAAAAGTCAGAATAGTTGCTATCATTTGGGGATTGATGACTAGAAATGGGGGAAAAGGGGACATTCTGGTTGCCAATAACATTCTTGTTCTTGACCCAGGTACTGTTTACATAGTTGTGTTCAATTTGTGATAATTCATTGAGCTACACACTTACTATTTGTATACTTTTCTGTATGTGTGTTATACCTCAATAATTTTTTTTGAAAAAGAGAAAATAAGTACAAAAATTAACAAACATGTTTACATCAAATTAGTGATTATGGTCTAATTAACCCTCACTTCAAGGTACTGAGTCTAAGATAAGAAAAATCTAACTAGTTTTAGTTGAAGTTCGCATTTGTAATAAACATTCTCCAGCCACAAGGGGGTTCTCTTGCTACACTCCTTTATTTCCAATGATTATCTGATATACTTTCTAAATGCTCTTGTTGTCCTGATACATTTTTACTTATTTATCTTAGGAAAGTCGAACAAGGCACACTGTTGAACATCCTCATCTGTAAATCTATAGAATATAATATAAAGCATGAAGCTTCTCCACAATTGCCCTGAAAATAGTTATTCAACTAGTACTGAAATGTGTTTCTCCAGAAACCATTATCAGACTGCTGATCAAATGTTTACGTCTACCTCCTTGTAACTTTTAGTCTTTGTCTTTGTCCTGCCTCTTTGGATAGAAAAATCTCTGTTTGGGATAGAGTATAAACGTAAATGAAGGGAACTTAGTTGTTTTTTTGTTTTGTTTTGTTTTGTTTTAAATGTCTTTGTCAAAGGGCATATAAGCTCACCAACAAAGAGAGAGAGGAAAAATCATCTCGCAATAAGGCATGGTTATGGTGCAATCCCTTTTCTCTATTTCTCCAACCCATCAGGATTTGGGGCATGCACACACATGCACCTGGCATGTTTTTCAAGCAACCAGGGCTAGGATTCAAACCATGGTCAGCTTTGGAATCAGGTTAACCACTGCACTATGGGCCAGCTCACAAGTCAGGTCTTTTTATCAGCCACATATCAAAGGCTGTTCTTAAACGAATGATTGGCTGACACACACAGATTATTTTTTCTGGGTGTTGTCACGTTTAAACCATTCATAGGACCTGAATTATGGGACTCTGTTAATATTTATTAACTTTCAGTTAAAGTTAAACAATCATTTCAATCTATCACAGTATTTTTAAATCTGCTATCAAATTAGATTCCACAAGTCTTGTGTTATATTAAATGTACTGAACACCTCGTACCTCATAAAGTACCTAGCATACAAGAGAAACACAGTAATACTCATTTAATTCAATTTGGTAAAGTAATATATTCCAGAACGGATCAATTTGAATCCAAATAATTACAAAGTTAATTAACATTTCTCTCTCTCTAAGTCACATATACTTCATCATTTCTTTCTTTCTTTGTTCTTTCGTTTCTTTTTTTTTTTTTTTTTAAGAGAGAGAGAGATTTTTGCTATAGGACACGTGTGCTCAGCAGAGAGACAAAAAGTGGGAAATCACCCCCCAGGGGGATGGGCACACTGCAATCCCTTCTCCTCTATTCTCCTCTCAGAATTTTGAGCGTGCACGTACACTTGACTGGCTGGAGTCATTTTCAAGCTGCCAAGTCTGGAACTTGAACTGTGGTCAGTTACTTGGGAGTTCAACATCTCAATCACTATGCCACCTGCTGGACTCTCTTTTCTCCTTTCTTATAATATGTGTGTGTGTGTGTGTGTGTGTGTGTGTGTGTGTATATATATATATATATATATATATATAAAATATATATAGCATTACTTAGGAAAATCTACTTAGAAAAAGAAGTGGGTTGGGGCCAGCAGGTGGCATGGTGGTTAAGGGCACTGGACTAGACTCCCACATGGCTGATCATGGTTCAAGTCCCAGACCTGGTGGTTTGCTTTCTCACTTTCCCTCTCTCTGTTTTCCTCTCTCACTCTGCCCCTCTCTTGTCAAATTTAATTAATTAATTAATTAATTAATTAAATACAGTTCAATAAAACAATTCTTTAAAAAAGAAAAAGAAGTGGGTTATTTTGGCAGGATCTTTTTTTTTTTTTTAATTCACTTATTTATTTTAATTTGATGAGGGGGGGAGAGAGAGAGAGAGAGAGAGTGAAAGCAAGCCACCCCAAACATGTATGAAGGGCCCCCAAGGTGCTAGGCAGTTTCTAAGAACTGGGGATGGAGTTTTTGAATATTGTGATGTTCCTGCCTTTATGGAGCTTTATTTTCAGCAGGGGAAAAAAAGAAAATAAATAAGAGATCAAATAAGTTACCAAGATAAATTCACATAACCAGACATTCTGGTAAGGTAATGAGAGGAAGTTTATGTGGTAGGCAATTACAGAGAGAAATTAAACCATAGGGTACTCAGGAGGACCTCTTTGAGGAAGATTCATTTGAGTCGAGACCTGAATGAGGAACTAGCTAGAAAATGACTAGAGAAGAGGACTTTTGGGAAGAGAAAACAGCAAGCAAAAAAGCTCTGAGATAGCCACAAGCGTGATTAGGAAAGGAAGAAGGACAAAGTGTACAGGGAGCATCGGGGTGGGTGTGAGATGAGGGTGGCAAAGACCAGAGCAAGTGTAGACTCGCAGGTCACATTAAGGTGTCTGCATTTAATCCCAAATGTAATGGAAAACCATGGAAGGTTTTCAAAGTGAGCATGACATGATCTCATTGATAGGTTTAAAACACTTATGGTGATTGCTGGGAAGAAGTTAAATTGCAAAATTGAGGGGAAGGGATATTGACCAAAGTGAATGGTAATCCATGTAAATCATGATGGACTGACCTAGGATAATGGTGGTCACTATAAAAGTAAATGAAGAGATAGAACAAGTATTTTGAAGGTGAATCCAGAACTTGCTAGTGGTTTGTAAATGAGACTGGCAAAAGCAGGAAAACAAAGAACTTCTAAATGCTTAAGCACTTGTTCTATGGAGGTGTCATTTTCCATACCAAAGGAAAATTGAGAGGAAATCAGATTTGACACAGGGACACCAGAGGTCCACTTTGGATATACAAACTTTTATGTTAGACAATCATGGGATGTTTCTTAGTTGACTGTTGTATATGGAAAATTCAGGAGCTTCTTAAAAGTGCTTGTCACTTTATAATTTGTCCATCCCCTTTAACTTACCTTTCCCTGTCTCTGCTTTTGAGCTGCATTTTGAAAACTCCAGCAGAGGGAACCAGCAGTTAGCGTAATGGCTATGTTGCTGGACTCCCATGTAGTCGACCGTGGTTTGCATCCCAGACCCGGTGGCTTAAAACTCACACCAGGCGCGTGTGCGTGCGTGCCCAAGATCCCAAGAGGAGAATGGAGGAGAAGGGATTGCAGTGTGACCATCCCCTCTGGGGGGTGATTTCTCGCTTTCTGTCTCTCTGTCTCTCTCTGTCTGTCTGGCGAGCGCATGTGCCCTATAGCAAAAATCTCTCAAAAAAAAAAAAAAAAAAAAAAAAAAAAAAAAAACGAACAAAAAAAAAACTCCAGCAGAACACAAATCCAGGTCATACCTAGATAATGTTTAATGAGTTACTCCTCAACCCTCACAATCTAACATGCACTGAAACGGCCATGTTTAAATCAGAAAGTGCCATTCAACTTCTGCCTTGTACATTATACATTTAGCTCATTTTTCTCCTCAGAAAGCTGTCAAGGATCAGGAAGTATTTCTTGTTCATTTTTGAGTTACATGACTCAATGCTAATACTTACGTAAAACAGGTTACCTAAACAGAGATTATGTAAGCAAAATATTATCATTTTATTTAAAAAAAAAAAAAAACACTTTTTAAGCCAGCTCCAAGACCAAGTCTTTGACAATTTTTTTAAAACCCATTGTTTGCCTAACATTTGCTTTCTCTACTAATCCCATATGTCAAGTCAATCTTAGTAGCCAAACCAGTTTGGCAAAAGAGATGGAAATTTACCTCAAATGGAAATGGATACCACTTAAATATCATTCTCACTAGATGACTTCTCTTTATGATTTAAAGAAAAATACTTTAAAATCCACATTTCAATTTTAATCAGAATATGGAACAACGAGAAGGGTAAAAGAAAGAGAGGGAAAAAAAGAAAGTGAGTAGGAGGGAAGGAGAGACAAAGAAACAGAGAAACAGTTCATAGAAACAAGAGGAAAGAGAAAACTGCAAAATATATTGCTGTATTTACAAACATTTAGGTCTATTGGTGTCTTAGTAACTTCTGGATGCTATTACAAAATGCCTTAGGCTGAGTGGCTTATAAACAACAGAAATGTATGTAATATACTTGTAGAGGCTGAAAAGTTCTAGATAAAGATGCTAGCTGATTCGGTGTCTGCTGAGGGCCCAATTTGTAAATAGCCATCTTCTCAATCTAACCTCACATGACAGAAGGGACCAAGTCCTTTCTTGGGTCTCTTTTACAAGGGCACTACTTCATTCATAAGAAATACTGATCCATGGGGCCCGCAGGTGGTTAAGGTGCTGGATTCCCACATGGTCAACCGCGATTCAGGTTTGAGACCTGATGAAACTCACATCAGTCATGTCCAAAATCCTGAGAGGGGAATGGATAAGAAGGGATTGAGGCATGGGCATCCCCCCCCAGGGGGTGATTTCTTGTCTCTCTGTTTCTATCAGGTGAGCACACACACCCTATAGCAAAAGCAAAATCTCTCTCAAAAAAAGAGTTCTGATCCAATGATCTAAGCACCTCTCAAAGGCCCCCACTTCCCAACAGCATCACCTTAGGGGTAAGAAGTTCAACATTTGAATTTGGTAGGGACATAAACACTACTACATAACAAATGTCTAAATAATTATAAGTAAAATTCTCTTTTCTTTCTATAAAAATTGTCATAAAGCGACTAGCAGATGGTGTAATAGTTATGTTGCTGGACTCCAACGTACTCGACTACGATTCAGGCTCCAGACCCCACTACTTAAACTCACTCCAGATGCATGTGCATGTGCATGTGTGCCCAAAATCTCGAGAGGAGAACGGATGAGAAGGGATTGCAGTGGTGTGGCCATCCTCCTCTGGGGGTGATTTCTTGCTTTCTGTCTCTGTCTCGCTCTATCTCTCCTATGAGCACACAGGAGATTTTTTTAGGAAAAAAAAAAAAATCTCTCTCTAAATAAAAAAATAAAAATTTTTAAATTGTTCTAAAATCATTTAGTTCTTGAAATTAAAAGGAAGTATTTGAATTCTACCAATCCAGCAAACATCACTCCCTACTAATGTTCAAAAATTGAAAGATAAAAAATGATAATAGAAAATATATGTATATAAATAAAAATTTCTCTTACCATTTAAGGTCCAATTTTCTTTCTTTTTGTTTTAATTTGAGATTCCAGTTTTTTCAATTTTTTTCTCTTTTACACAAAACAAAGTAGAAGAAATAATACAGGATTAAAATTACAAAAGTAGCCAATCAGAACATGTATCCACAACAAAAAAAAATCTGATTAGGAAAACAGATTTATTGACAATGAGGAAACATGTAAAATTAAGGTATTTTTCTTATGAAATTTAGAAGTTATCATACACTACAATGCGTACCACTGTTTACAGTAATATTAAAGGGGAGAAAACACTTATTTAGGGACGGATATACCACAAGGTATAGGTTTACAGTGCAATAAATTTATCAGTGCAATAAATTTACAAAACTATATTACAACGAGTTCATAAGCTTAAGAATTCTTTCCAAATATGTCACATTTTAGGTCCTCAGAGGTGCATTCCTACAGATTTCAACTATTATAAATTTCTAGATGCTGAGAGGGAAAGAAGAACAAGAAGCTTTTCAAAGAGTTAAAAAATCTACATAGATCATAGATCTGAGGCCAACTATCATCTATAAATCTGCTCTCACCAATAGCCCTTGGAATTTTCAGAGAAAAATACAGGGGAAGAGTCAGACACTTGTGTAGTCCCTATTTCCTATACACAAAGTATGAGAAGCAAAATGGCCAGTATGGCCATAAAATGACAATTGTGAGGCTTACGTTTAAAGGTTTATTCTGGTCTAAAAATTAATAAGATAAGTCCATGGGGCTGACCGTAAGCTATTTTCTACTGAAATGAATCTTGACTAAACACAGGGATATTTTTTGCCCTTTTTTGACTGGTCTTGAAGTAAAGGTCATAGTCATGTCTTAGCCTATTATTATGTACTTCAAAGTCAGTTGAGAACCTGAAATTAAAAATATTCTAAAAATCCTAAATACAATCTTTTGGAAATTTGCTATTAAAAAGCTTGTAAGAATTAACTTATTTGAAGTCTAAGTCCAAGGATTCAGGTGCTCTATAAGCCTATCAGATTCCCCACTTGGGAAAGGACCAATATTTCTGTGAATTGCAAAGTACTGCCTAAGGGAGAAGTAAATTCTACATATCAGAGCATGGACTTCGTTTCATTTTATTTCATGGGGATTCTTCTCCCATGGTCAAGAAACAGAATGAGGAATGAATCTTCACTGGTCTCTTCATCAAAAGTGGTAAACTTGATCTCTATATTCAGGAAGCCAGACAGCTTTTTAAGCAGATTGGAAGGAGACAGTAGAACCAGCTTCCTGTAGCCACACCATTGCTAAGGCAAATAATTCTAACAGTTACCCGAAGTCACTGTTCACTATATTACAGAAAGGTCACCACTATAGTATGTGTGTGTGTGTGTATATGTGTATATATATATATATATATATATATATATATATATATATGAAACAGAGAGAGAGAGAGAGAGAGAGAGAGAGAGAGAAGGAAAGTGAGAAAGCAAGGCACCAGGTCCAGGACTCAAACCATGGTTGGCCATGTGGGAGTATTCAGCACCTTAACCACCATGCCACCTGCTGGTCCCAATATCTTAAAGGAAGTTACCTAAAAGAAAGAACTTAACTAAGCCTGGGTGAGAAAAATCAAAACAAGTTATATTCAGTAATGAGTTGGTACATGAGGCCAAAGATGAGAATGCACCCAGTTACACTTGACACAAAGACACTGTGCAGAAAGCCTTAGGTAGCAATCTGAATCTATCAACTAAGAGCAGTGAGGGAGAACAAAGAGTTACTTAGGTAACATCTTAGTATCTAGAGAGCACAGGAGAAATTGTTCCCAAGGACAATGTAGACTCTATTAACCACACCAAGAGAGCAGATGGTTATTCGTTTTTCTTTTCTTTTTGTTTGAGAAGCTTGTTTATCTCCCTTTTGACCATTCCAATGTACTTCTAAATGATCCCATGTTGGTTTAGTCCAGGGAACACTAGTACAAAAGTCACTATGGGGTTGGGGAGGAGGTTGTGGACTTGCTGTCCCACCCAAGCAACCACAGCAAGAGAAATAATCATGGTCAGGAAGTACATTTCAGGCTTTTCTTCCTGTAGAGCAAAGAGGCGTTTCCACCAACTTTCAGCTCTGCGTCTAGTTTTTAATAGATTGCTGTACATTTCATGGAATATTTGTTGTTCTGTGGTCCATTAATTGGAGCCAAAAATTCTAAGTGCTAGAATGAGACCAGGTAGTCAGCCAAGCACAAAAACATAATGAAACAGGAAACAGCAGACAGAACAGATGGATCTAGATAGTAGATAATCAGAAACACCAAAGAAACCACATCCATGAAGGCAGGTGGAAACCAAGCTCTTTCCCATCAGAGGACTTTATTGGCCATCAGCCTCACTTGTCCCCATCCTTGCAGCTACTCTTCTAGACTTGCAGTATCTGCAGCCAACAGCTTGGTATGAGTATGAGAAAGAGACAAAAAAGCACCACCCAGTGGGGTATGATCACACAGTAATACCTTTTGCTTCAATCCTTCACTCTGTCAGGGACCTGAGCACACACATGGGCATGCAGTATGTTTTTCAAGCTGAAAAAGGGGCCATGTAGAATTCGGCTTCTTCTGTGCAGCACCTACCCACTGGACAACAGAGCTGGCCCTCTGCCCAGACCATATCCCTTGGATTTAAGAAACTCCATCCATTTTCATGGCTTTAATTACACTGTATATGTTGTGGGCTGCCATATTACACCAATACAGAGGTGCCAACTAAACTCCAGACTCATATGCAGCTGACAACTAGAAATATAAACTTCACTTTTAGTGACCAAAGGCACTTTAAACTTATCATTTCCTCCCTAAACCTGATCTTCCTCTTTTCCTAAAAGAACAGGCTTGTTCAAGTGTGTACCTTCCCAACATTTGCACTAAGCTTTCCCTATAGTCTCCGTTCTTATACTCTCCTAAACTAGACTTGCCAGAAAACTTCAAGGATCATTCAGACGCCACCAGTGGAAATAGTGGTTATATTAACAATATTAATATACTAAGTATCATTATTATGTATTAAAATATTAAGAAATTACACGACGTGAGTAATGTATTCGCCCTTTATATGTGAGAAAAATTGGTTCTAGAACATTTAAATGGAATGCCTGAATCTGAATAAATCAAAGAAAGATATATTCATATTATGTTCATCAATGAGTTTTATGTTATATAAGAAACCAAGGACAAACTCATTTATACTAAGTAGAGTCCAATGTTATTAAATTAATAATACTCAATATAGGCTTCAAATTCCTATTATGTTTTCTAGTCTTATGAAAGTATTATTGACTACTCAGTTGCCATGAGCTTAATGATTAATAGGTAGTTTTAGTATATGGCTTTTAAAATTAGAAGATATTGAAAGGAGTTTAACAAATATTTGCTGAGAAAGAAAGATCAGTATTTCCCATGAAGATGATATTGGATTACAGTTTACACAAGGTGATTAGCACAGGAAAATTAAGCTCTTGTGTTGAAGAACACAAAGTGCAGGGATCAGGAGTCAACAAATGTTTCTGTTAATGTACAAAGAGCCTGCTCATTTCCACACCATACCTTTATGACTGATGACTGTGTTGGACATATTAAGAAGTTATGATTTGCCTTTCATTATTTATGTCCTTAGGAAAGCTGAACTCAAATGAACCATGGGTGGTTCGCTGAGGGCCTTTACTTTAACCCAGATACCTATCTCAAACCACTGAGGCATAAAGTATTCTGAGGTAGCTGTAACACCAAATAAATTTACGCTGATGCTTTGCTACTCCACAGAAGTGAGTGTGTATGTGAGTGTTTACCATGAAACTCCAAATTATCTCCACCTTAAGAGATCATAAACTGCTTCTAAGAACCTTCAAAGCATTGCAAAAAGGTTTAGGAATATAACAGTCTGTGAAAAAAAGAGATTACAGACAGAGAGGTAGATCAATGGGAATGGAGATAAAACAACTATAATATGAGACTATTGTCATGCAATAGGGGAGATTAACCTGTATGTGTCTGTTTTGATAACTGTTCTTTTATTTCATACTTCCTTTTTTAAAAAATATACTCTTGGGACTAGCAGATGGTATAGGGTTTAAAGTGCTGAACTCCCACATGCTTGACCATGGTTCGAGTCCTGGACCTGGAGACTTTAAACTCACACTGAACACATGTGCATACATGCCCAAAATGCCAAGAAGAGAGTAAAGAAGAAGGAATTGTGGCATGTCCATTCCCCTGGGGAGTGATTTCTCACTTTCTGTCTCTCTGTCTTTCTCTGGCGAGCACACACACCCTATAGCAAAAATCTTCCAAAAAATAAATACTCCTACTTTTTTCATTTTATTATAAACTACATATCCCTAGCTTTTATCTATTTCAGTGATTTAGGAGAGATTTATCCTGCTTTAAAATATGCTGAACTCAAATGAAACATGGATAATTCACTGAGGACCTTTACTTTAACCCAGATAGCTATCTCAGACCACTGAAGCATAAAACATTTTGAGGTAGCTGTAACCCCAAATAAATTTATGCTGATGCTTGCTACTTTACAGGGATAATACATTAGTATTATAATAATAAAATATTATAATTTCTCTCATTATCAAATTCAAGGATGAAACTGTCTTACTCTACTCCATGTAAAATGGAAGTTTTCTTAGTTTTTCTTCTCCTTTTCTTATATTTGTAAATATAATCTAATATATATATATTATATATGTATATATATAATATATATATATATTATTCACATCAAACTGTTATTTTAAATATTACACACTTTCACTGGAGAGATATGAGACATGATGGTGAACTATAGACACCCATCATGGTTTCTCTCTGAAAAGAAAAGTTGAAAAAATTTTTGATAAATGGCTACACTTCAAGTAAAGGAGTGAGGTGAGATTGGCAGAAGACAAGAGGAACACAGTGAGAAGCTTCTGGAGCACTGAATCTCTGTGTAAGTTTCTGGGGCCACGTAAAGAAGGAATCAATACTCTGTACTCAGAAAGACATCATACCTAATCAAAGCCACCCAGTATGGGGGAGAAAGTGAGCAGAATTTTCATCTGAAATTCCAAACTCCCTACTTCTACCTTAGACCCCAGTACTCCCCAAATACAGGAGACTTACAAAACTGACACAAATCTCATGCTCACTTTAGAGAGTCACATGGGTTTACCACCTTAGAAAAAACACTAGACCCCACACCCCAACCTCAAACCTTAAATGCATGGTACCATCTTGAGAGTTGATCCAAGGTAGAGTGTACAATACAGTCAAGATAGGGTGACCTGTCTCCTCCACATCCTTGTAGTACTGTGATCACACTGACATGTATACATACAGGAGGGAAGACTCAAACTAAGGGATTCCCCTGAGGAAAGGCAGGGACCTATCCCAAATACTGAAAATGCTCTATGTTTCAGGGAAAAGAGGGTACAACACATGGAAGAGGGTGCCTCTGCAATTTGGAGAATCAAGGTGGATACCTCTCGATTCAACAACTAAAGCCTCCTAGTTCCATTTCCAACCAAAGACCAAGGACTCTGTTCACCTCCCCACCCCCTCCCAGAACATGGCATGTGAGTGTACCCATCACCAGCACAAACTGAGGAATCTGTACATTCCCAATTGACTCTCAGACCTACACTATCCCTCCCTGAGACATGAGGCTGTCAATGGCTTCCTGCACCCTCTTGCATTCTGTTGAGCAGCTCCTTGGGATCTCCTTAACCTGTGAATGTGGGCAGGGAGGGATGGCCTATGGAAAGGAAGCCTAGGGATCCCTCCCCATGCACTGTCCCTATCCACCTTCTTGCTGTGCAAAGAGTCCCACACAGCCCAACCTACTTCCCAGTCATGTGGAGAAATACACATAGCTCTATATTCTCCCATCCCAACAACAGGCACCACCCCTCTTACCTGCAATGAAGCACCTGCAGGAGTGAGGTTTGCCTTAGGAGATAATCAGGTACTGGGACAATTTACTACATCTGCAGGGAGTGCTCACAAATGGTGAACTAAACAACTAGCCACTCTTGAGTCACAATTTCCCAACCAGCACCTACATCATTCTTGTGTGTAATCTATTTAAGACAGAAGATAGTACTTATTTTCAGCTGATAACTTTACTTGGCTACTTTACTTAGGGGAAGATTCCCACACCCTATGTAGGGTCTAATAACTCTGGCAACCACCCCAGAGGGCAGCTGCAATTATTAGTTCAAGGAAATACACTCCCTTCCACAGGCGGAACATTAGTTTGGGTCAACACTAACACCACCCAGAGTTCGAAAAAAGAGGCCTGGAAACACTCATAGCCTCCACTGGATTCTCTGAAAATACAGAGTCTTCTATACTAAACTGACCAGAACCAAAGCCAAAACGACCCATTTAATTAGTACTAAAGGGAATAGCCATAGGGAAGAAAAAAAGAAAAAGAAAATGAACAAATAAAAAACATACTGCCACTATAAATCAGGAAGAAGAGTATGCCACTAGATCCCTAAAAATCAATGCAGAGACATAAGATAGATGAAAAATAGAAAGAAAGAAAGAAACTAGCTCTCTCTCTAAGGAACATATTAACTCCTCTCTAACAATGGACAAAATGCTGAATATCCCAGAAATTTCAGAAATAGATTTCAGTTTTTCATAGAAAAACTCAATGAGATGGAAGATAGTAGACCAAAAAAATCTGGAAGATGAGAAAAAAAGTTTATGACAAGAATAAAAAATTCAATAAAGAGCTAGATGTCATTTTTTAAAGATCCAGATAGAAATCCTGGAGATAAATAACTCAATACAGGAAATAAAGAATTCTGTGGAAAATGTCAGCAAGAAGTTAAATGATGAAGAAGGAAAAAAAGTCTGAATTTGAAGATACAACCTTTATAATATCCCAAACCATCAAAAAAGAAAGGAAAAATAGCTATTAAAGAAGTAGTAAGTAAATAAATAATATAGACTAGGGCCAGCAGGTGGTATGATGGTTAAGGCTCTAGACTCCCATATGGCCAAACATGGTTTGAGTCTGAGGTCTGGAAGGTTAAAAATTATGACAGATGCATGAGTGCACGCCCAGAATCCCAGGAGGAGAATGGAGAAGGTATTGCAGCATGGCCATATCCACGGGGGGTGACTTCTCACTTTCTCTCTCTCCAGTGAGCACACGCCACTCCTACTATAAAGTGCAGGCAGTGGCAGAATATGTCTAGGACTTCAGCTCTTATCAGGTGAATCCTTCCCCATGGCTCCAGGTTTCACTGGACTCTGATGACATTTCCCATGTAACTTCAAGCCCCCTGAAGTCATAGTGGTTTGCCACTGCTGCTAGGCTCACTCTGGGTACCTTAGCATCAATTTTTGGTTCCCTTAATCCTACCTTCACCTTTATTAAAGTCTTTTCAGTAGAATCAACTGAGTAGAACTTTACATTCTACCATGACTCAATGGTAAGAGAAGATTAAAAATAATGAGTTTAAATTGCTTATTACAATACTTAGCACAAAACATTCAGCTTTTATTTATTTATTTGGAAAGGTTTTTGCTATAGGGCACGTGTGCTTGCCAGAAAGACAGAAAGCAAGAAATCACCCCCCAGGGTGGATGGCCATGCCGTGATCCCTTCTCCTCCATTCTCCACTCGGGATCTTGGGCACGCACACACACACACCGGGCATGAGTTTAGGCCATCGGGTCCGGGACTCGAACCGCAGTCGACTACAAGGGAGTCCAGCAACATAGCCATTACACCAACTGCTGATCCTGATTCAGCTTTTAATAATAGGCATTATGACTACTATTATAGAATTATTATATTATCTTTTCATAATTTTCAATACAGCAAAATATTTCTCCAGAGGTCGGCTTTGATGATTATTTTCTTCTTACATACGTGAAAAAGATTTCATAACTCATAAGTATCTAGATATAGCACTATCATAGTCAGCAGTTTTTTAATACATATTTATAAACTGACATCAAGGCCAGTTTAATGAAACGACTCATACACATTACTTTAGCACTAGATAAATATTATTTATAAAAGCTTTTAAGAATCTCTTAAGGATATTTTATTCTACCAAAATATAAACATTTGAATGGCATTTATTGGAATATTAGTTACGAAACATAGAAAAGTTAAACACACATCTAAAATATTTACCGTGGTCTTCTAATGATCAAGTGACCTACATTACAAAGACTTACAAGCTTTAAGAATGCCAGTTATCAGGGTCAGCAGGTGGCATACTGGTGAAGGTATTGGACTCCCACATGACTGATTACGATTAGACTCTTGGATCTGGTGGCTTGAAACTCACACCAGGTCCATGTGCATGCATGCCCAAAATCTGGGGAGGAGAAAGGACTACAACGTGGCAATTCCTCCTGGGGGATAATATTCTCTCTCTCTCTCTCTCTCTCTCTCTCTCTCTCTCTCTCTCTCTCTCTCTCTCTCTCCCTCTCCATCTCTCTGGTGAGCACACATGCCCTATAGCAAAAATCTCTCTAGAAAATAAAAAAGAATGTCAGTTAACAGTACAAATGGCTTTCTGTTTGACTTCTAGCCAATAGTAACCTCACATATCCATTCAATACTTCTAACACATAAAACTTAAAGTCAGTTCTGTTTTATCTTAACTTAACATAGTCCATTTTATTCCTTTCTTTTACCTTACCCTTTACCATTCTCATTCACTTTAACCCAAGTGTGTACATGCACACACAGTAACTGTTTTGGAGAGGCTACCTGACAGATTGGTTAAAAAATAAGAATACATAAGATAATTGATTGTTATGAAAGTGAAGTTTTTCTAAACTATTACAGTAGCTTTACAATTAGACTAAACTCAACTTTTTGATTGCCCTAATGAATAAATGACCATTTAGAGCACCTACTGTGTTTTACGATGTGGGGGAACGAGAGTGAGAGAATACAATATTTCAGTCAGAGTAATTACTATAGACTGAATATTTATGTTTTCCCCAAAATCCATATGCTGAAACCTAATTCATTCCCAGGTGATGGTGTCTGGAGATGGGGCCTCTGTGAGGTGATTTGGTGTCCTTTGAGAGGAATGGAATTAATGCCCTTAAAAGAGAGCCTGGAGAGCTTCTTAATCCCTCAACTATGAGGACACTAAGACAAAACAGCCATCTATGACCAAGAATCACATCTCCATCAGATCTGCTGGTGCCTTGTTCTTGGACTTTTCAGCCTCCAAAATTGTGAGAAATAATTTTCTGTTTCTAAACCACCCAGTCTGCAATGTTCTGTTCTAACAGCCTGAATAGACTAGGACAGTGATTAGGGAAGGCATCTCTTGAGAAAATAGCATTTACTAAAGATCTGGTTATGAAAGATCTGGGCCACCAGGAGGTGTGTTTGAAGTCCCAGATCCCATGGCTTGAAAATCACACTAGACATATGTGCATGGGTGTCCAAAATCCAGAGAAGAGAATGGAGGAGAAGGGATTGCAATGTGGCCATCCCTTCATGGAGCTATTTCTTAAGTTCTCTCTCTCTATCTCTCTCTTACTCTTTCTCTTTCTCTATCTTTGAGTATAGGTTCCCTATAGCAAAACAAAAACAAAATTTCCAAATAAATTAAAAGCAACTCAGCTTTCCTTAATACATTATTAAGTGGTTTAATAATAGTGCTTTGAACTATACCTCACACGCCACTATCCCACCATTCCCTCCCCTGTTGTCTAAATTTTCAGAGAACCTAAAAAGCACATACAATCCAAAACCAAAGTTCTTTTCCTTTCCTTGGCATGTATTATTGTTCAGCTGCAGTTTATTCTTGTTGTTCTCACATGCCACAAGAGTGCTGGCCAGTGCTAGTTCTACCTTCCATTCTCTGTTGCTAGTCACAGTATTTCTTTGATTCAGCTCTATTATGGGCAGACATAGTCCTTGGGAAAAATGTGACCCAGTACATGACCCTGCATGCTCAGTGTGCTCTATCTTGGACCCAGGATTAAATCTTGATATCCAGTTCCTTAGGGCATTAACCATCCTTTGAGGTCCCTGATATCCCAGAGCCATGGAAATCAATTAGCTCACGTATCTGACCCTTGGGTAATCTACAACTGCTATCTCTTTTGAGACCCAAGGAAGTCAGTAACACTACTTGATTTTCCAACTGGAGAAAAACACACAAGACTATTCCATTCTCTCTTCTAGATATAATATTATCTCTAATATAGCCTAGCTCTTTGAAACCAAAAGATATATTTCTAGATTTCCTTATTAAGAGAAGAACCTCCTGGAGTTCTCACTTTACCCACATATAAAAGAATAATTCATCCACTTCCTCTTGTGTTTCAACTTTCTAAAAAGTAGACCTCAATTTTCTCTGAGGAAGGCACAGATTTTGGACACTTTCCTTCCCCATTGGTAAAATATTTTGTGCCTCAAAATATCTTTCGTATTCTTTCAAAGACAAGGTGGTTATGAGGCGTGTTGCTGGTTGGGGCCAAATTGGAGCACACTAGGGTGCTGTTTATTAACTAAGACATTCCATGTATATACCTTGTGGGTGGCAGCCTAGAGCCAGTGTACTCAAACTTCTTCCACTGCCTTATTAAGGGATCATTCTCCAAGGTAAACATTCACAATTTGCTCTATAAAGTCTGGAATCTTTGGGGTTTTTTTTTCAGTAATATATTCCAACCTAGAACAGTGCCTGTCACAGAATGGATATACAATAAATATTTGTTAAATAAATGAAAGTTGGCAGTTATTTGTATCTAAATTAGATTAGTAACTTTATCCAAATTATAGAGGAACTCTCATTCAAGATTTTAACACAAACTTTAAAATGTTTATGATTGACACCCTAGGCGGCTGCACTGCATTTGAACTGCTAAGTTTTGCTAATTAGTCTTCGTATGGCAACTGTAAAATGCCTATTTGTTTAGAATGTGCACTATCACTATCAAGTCATGTGAGCTAACAGCACTGAAGTAATTTTTAGAAAGAAGATCACCTTCTCCAGATGAATCTGGAGGAAATTTTCTCTAAGTGTGGAAGTAAACAATATCCCGCAGTTCTTCATGAATAATGAAACTTCGAAAAGCAATTTGAAACTAGACTGGTTTGCATAAAATGATTCATCAAAGCATTTGAGTTATTACCATTTGCTCTTCTTGCAAAAGATGCCTGGATACTATAATAACCACAAGATTACAGCTGTTTATTTGTTAATGGCTCTAAGATTTCACCAACTGCAGCACAGCACCTTCTAGCAATAAGAAGCATCACAATTAGGGGCTTGCAGTCATAACCTCTGTGGTCATACCATCTACCAACAATCTAAAGTTGTATGAGGCTCTCATGCATGCCCAAGTTTTCTCATCTCTAAAATGTAAATAGCATCATGCTGTTCTTAGCTCATGACA
Organism: Tupaia tana; assembly: GCA_026018925.1. Lineage (NCBI taxonomy): Eukaryota > Metazoa > Chordata > Mammalia > Scandentia > Tupaiidae > Tupaia > Tupaia tana. The sequence continues at coordinate 48,370,541 of JAKSZU010000004.1, read as the reverse complement.
GTATGCACTGCAATAATATTAAAATAATATAAATTTAATAAACAGATATCTTTATTTGCCTTCCAGTCCTTACTTCGAATTCAATATAGCATCAGCCAAGTTCACTTGTTTATGTTTATACATTAGACAGCAAATTTCTGATTTTGTGCCTGCCTTCACATTGAAATTTTTATTTATTATGATCGTTTTTTAAATTTGCGATAGGGCACATGAGCTCACCAGAGACAGAAAGAGAGAAAAGGAAAGTGAGAAAGCAAGCCACCAGGTCCAAGACTTAAACTATGGTTGGTCATGTAGAAATCCAGCACCCTAACCACTACACCATCTGCCAGTGACCACATCACATCCGAATTTTTGAAAATCATAAATTTTACTCCTAATTGTGCATTTTAATTATCTACATCAATCTTTGTTTTGTTTGATAAAATCAGAGAGTTTTCTAATAATCTATAATAATTTGCTATAGGGACTCTCCAATATATCTTTTCTAGATATAACTTATCATTTAATGGACTGGAATTTTTCTGCGTTCCTCTTAGTTAACATAATGTAAATTTATATAAACTCAGTTATCAAGATTTCTAGTTGCATTAGCATTTGAATGGATAATGACAAGAGAATTAATTACTTTTCCAGTTGGCTATATGACCCAATTCACTATGCAGCTAGCTATCAATTCTTCTTAGACCTAATCTTTTTACATTTATTCAGGAATGAAATCACACCACTGAGACTATGCTACAGGAACAAATTATAGGACATTTGAAAGGAAACTAGCTAGATGATCATCCTTCCTCCTAGGCAAGTCATTTTCAGTGTAACTATTCACATAACTGGAATAGAAGTGAAAATTGTGGCCTGAATCATCACGAACCAATCTCAGGTCTCTTATTTCACTTGCTTCTCCAGGGATTCATATACATTTTTTGCAACCTTAGATCTTGTACTAATTCTTTATTTTCATGACTGATTTTCTTATTCCAGGCTGATATAATAATTTACCATGAACTGGGTGGCTTAAACAACACTTTTTTCCCATTGTTCTGGAAGTAAAGACATGCAGAATTAAGGTGGTAGTAGGTCTGCTCTCTGGTGAGAGTCTGCTTCCTGACTTGCAGCTGGCCAACTTCTCTTTGTATGTTCCCATAATGAAGAGCAGAGAAAGGAAACAATTTCTTGTCTCCTCTACTAAACCCACAATAAGGGTTCCACCCTCTTGACTCCATTTAACCATTATTACCTCCCAAAGGTGCCACCTCCAAATACCAGCACATTGATTATGAGGATTTCAACATGAATTTGTGGAGAAGAGGAGGGGACACATTCAGTTCATAGTTGTACTACTATAGCTATTGATGATATCAATTTTTTTTTTTTTTTTTTTTTTTTGGAGAGGATTTTACTATAGGGGATGTGTGCTTGCCAGAAAGACAGAGAGAGACAGACAAAAAGTGAGAAATCATTCCCCCAGGGGTGATGGCCACACCACAATCCCTTCTCTTCCATTCTCCTCTTGGGATCTTGGGCATGCCTGCACACGTACCTGGCGTGAGTTTAAGCTGCTGGGTCCAGGACTCGAACTGCGGTCAACTACATGGGAGTCCACCAACAAACCCATTACGCCAACTGCTGGTCCCAATACCAATTTACCAATTTTTTTTTAAGTTTGTATAGCTTCTTTAGAAACAAATTATTTCATGTTTGATATATGGGATGCAAATCATTTGGGGAGAAATATGTGCTAAAATATCAGGTTGCTGAGTTAAAGAAGTGAGTGTGTCACTGCCATAGCTGAATAAATAAGCAAAATAAAGAAAAGTCAAATTGCTGGAGTCTCCAGGGCATAGCATTACATCAATATATGAGGAAAGTTTGGAAATATAAATAATTCAGTCCTTTTATGTCAATAAAATTACAAAGATAATGAAGATCATAAATGCACTAAAAATTCCTCAACCCCACCCTAAGCCCTTATGGAAGGTGACGTATCGCCACATGTTATCCACATATTATTTTGAACTATTATATAAGAAACATTTGTCAGGACCAGCAGTTAGCGTAATGGCTATGTCGCTGGACTCCCAATTAGTCGACCGCGGTTTGCGTCCCGGACCCGGTGGCTTAAAACTCACGCCGGGCGCATGTGCATGCATGCCCAAGATCCCAAGAGGAGAATGGAGGAGAAGGGATTGCAGTGTGGCCATCTTGATTTCTTGCTTTCTGTCTCTCTGTTTCTCTCTGTCTGTCTGGCGAGCGCACGCGCCCTATAGCAAAAACCTCTCCGAAAAAAAAAAAAAAAGAAAGAAACATTTGTCTACTTTCTACATTTTATTCATTCAATAATTTATTTATATCGCTACGAACTCAGATTTTTATACTTCAGATTATAATAAAATATTGCATTATTTTTAAGATGGAGTCTAGTCATATCATAATCCTCATGCTTCAACCTCCCAGATAGTTCTACAGGCAAGCACCACCACACATGACTTTTTAAAACAATTCTTTTAAAAATTTCTGGTGACTGCAAGCACTCGCTAGAGACAAATGGAGAGAGAACTCATCCCCTCATCGGTGTACGTTCACATTGAAATCTTTTTTCCTCTATTTCTTCATCTCATCAGGATCTGGGGCATGCACACACATGGACCCAGAGTGTTTTTCAAGCTTCCAGGGCCCAGATTCAAACCATGCTTGGCCATGTGGGTCCTGGCTCCCTATGTACAGTACGTAAGCAATGGACTATAGTGCTGACCCAAACTCTTTTTGGACAGTCTTACTTTGTTGACCAGAACAGACTCAAGTTCTCAGTCCTCCTGCCTCAACCTCCCTAAATCACTGGGATACTGGACAACCCCACCATGTCTGACATAGATATGGTTCCAGGATGCACAGCTTAGTAACATGTGCCACCTGTTATATTTGTTAGTTGCTGCTTAAATTATGTCTGCTTTGACCATTGTAGGCTCTTTTGGTCTGGCTTTTGTGTTCCTTTACCATATCCCTAGCCTTTGTTTTTGAGCCTTTCCTTAGTTTCTGTCACAATAAGGAATTGTGCATTCATATTTTTCCTCCCCCAGTCCTAAAAACAACCATTTCTCCAAAGAGTTTTGGTTTACTTTCATTCAAAAATAGCATAGAGAAATCAATATCTTGGTGCTAAGTGAGGATTTGATATATTTTGAAGGAAGTTCCAAGAGGAGTAGCTGATGGACTTAATGAAGGTCAAGGATGATTTAACGTGAATAGCAAACAAAATCTAGAGATTCCACTAAGATAGAGAGGTCTGAGAGGGCAGGTTTGTGGGACAGGGAGCTATCAGGACTTAAGGTTTGAACATGATTAAAATGCTAGATATTCAAGTGCAAATGATGAGCAAGAAATTAAATGTTTTAGTCCGGATTTCCCAGAGGTGTTCTTTATCTTTAGATGACAAGTTAGTATATAGAGACTAGTGAACGTTTAATATCACACATGAATGAGTCTATTCATTGTAGGAAAAAAAAAATTCTTGAAAGTAAAAATGCTTAAATATTGAAATAAATATATTTTAAAAGCTATTGGGATTAAAGGCCTAAAAGTAAGGTATGAGCCCATAAAATTATTAGAATTAAACGTAGGGGGAAAGCTCATGGGCATTATCCTTGACAATGGTTTTCTGGCTATCACACCAATATCTCAAAACAAAAGCCAAAATTAAAAAGTGTGTGCCAGCAGGTGGTGTGGAGGTTGAGGCAGCTGGATTCCACTTCGCTGACTGTTTGGTTCAAGCCCTGGAACTGGTGGTTTGAAAAACACACTGAGCACATGTGTTCAAAATCCTGAGAGAAGAATGGATGGAAGAGAAGGGACTAGCGTGGCCATATCTGAGGGCAGGGGGATGTGCTGATTTCTCACTTCCCCTTTTTCTCTCTCTCCAGCAAACACATGTACCCTATAACTAAAAGGAAAAAAAAAAAAAAGGACTACATCAAACTAAAAAGTCCTGCACAACAGGACAAAGAAGCAATCGACAAGAGAAAACGGCAGCTTATGGAGTGGGGAGAATATTTACAAACTGTACACCTGATAAGAGGTTAGTATCCAAAGTACATAAGTCACACAACTCAATAGCAGGGAACAAATAACCTGATTACAAAATAGTCGAAGGACCTGAGTAAAAATTTCTCCAAAGGAAAAATAGAAATGTCCAATAAGTATATAAAAGGTAATCAATCAACTGATCAACATCACTAATCATCAGGGAAATGAAATCAAAACCACAATAAAAAGTGTAGGCAGGTGGCATGGTGGTTAAAGGCGTTGGACTCCCACAAGGCTGACCATGGTTCAGGTCCTGGACCTGGTGGATTGCTTTCTCACTTTCCATCTCTCCCTATCTCTTCTGGTCAAATTTAATAATAAGAAGAAGAAGAAGAAGAAAGAAGAAGGAGGAGGAGGAGGAGGAGGAGGAGGAGGAGGAGGAAAAGAAGAAGAAGGAGAAATAAACTTAAATATTTAAAAAGCAAAATAAAACCACAATAAGGCATTAGCTCACACATTAGAACAACTATTATTAAAAAGACAAGAGATAACAAGTGTTGGCAACTTATAAATCACCCATGTAAATTAGCACAGCCATTATGGAAATCAGTACGAAGCCTTCTCAAAAAAATTGAAGATAGAACAAGCATATGACCCAGGAATCCCTCTTTCTGGTCTATACTTGAAGGAGATGAAATCAGCACGTCACAGAGAGGGTTAAGTTGCCAGTTTTATTGCAGCATTATTCATAATAGCCAATAAATATAAACTAACTGCCCACCAACACATGAATGGATAAAGAAATTGTGCTATGTATGTTTATACACAGTCATGAACTGTATAATGATGTTTCAGCCAAAGGCAGACCTCATATGTAATGATACTCCCATGATCTTATAATAGGCTATACCACTCAATCTTTAAAAAGAAGTAGGTCCCATGGGACCAGCAGTTGGTGTAATGGCTATGTTGCTGGACTTCCATGTAGTCGAACACAGTTCGAGTCCCAGACCCAGTGGCTTAAACTCACGCCAGGCGCATGTGCATCTGTGCCCAAAATCGCGAGAGGAGAATGGAGGAGAAAGGATTGCGGTGTGGCCATCCCCACTGGGGGGTGATTTCTCACTTTCTGTATCTCTCTGTCTTTCTGGTGAGCACACGTGCCCTATAATAAAAACCACTAAAAAAAGAAAAAAAGAAAAAAAGAAAAAGGTCCTACCATATGTTGCACTGTGGATGAACTGGAAGACAGTATGTTAAGCAAAGTAAGTCAGACACAGAGAGAAAAATACTCCATGATTTTCATTTGTATGTGGAATCTAAAAAAAAAAAATGTAGAATATATAGAAACAGAGAGTAAAATGGTGGGTATTAGGGCAAACAGGGTGGGATGGGTAAATAGGTTTAGATGAACTTGACAAAGTTGCAACGTTGTAAGATGAATAAGTCCAGAGGGTTAATGTACTTATTGTGACTATAGTCAATAATACTGTGCTGTACACACAATGGAAATTTGCTGAAAGAAAGATTTGAGATACTTTTACCACAAAAACTGAAGTTTGATAACTAACCAATATTTACAATACAAACAGGAATGGCAAGGTGTATTTTGTGTTTGAAAGTTTTTTCCATATCAAAGGGAATGTACAAATGTCTCCAAATACTGCAGTGCCCACAGGTCCAACCTGGTGGCACAGTCAGCAACACACAAAATGACAGTGCTGAGAGCCACATGACTGACAGCAGGTTCGGATACCCAGGTCAGCTTGAAAAACATGCTGGATGCACGTGTGAATATCCATGATCCTGAAGAGCCAGAGGACCAGGAATCTCAGTGTGATGACACCTTCGAAGGTGCTTTCTCTATCTCTTTCTCACTCATATGCTCTCTACAGTTAGTCATATAAATAAACTTTAAAAGAATGAAATGTCTATGGAGAAGACAAGATTCTTTTTAGTCTTTATAGTATATATGGCATATGTAATATATCTGTATTATTGATGTAACAACAAGCCTGGCAGGAATTTTTTAAAAATCCTATCACTAACAGAAAGCTTTGTTTTAATTAACTAATATGTATGGCAAGGTTGATGATAAAAACATAACACTGAAATCTGTCAACCTTTCCTCCTCTCCAGATATGGAATGTCCTATTAAAATCTATAAAGAAAGTGAATTTATCTCTTTAAATCCTGATGCACAACAGGCCTTTCCCAAGATTTATAAAGTGCAAAGTGGCATGTAATCTATCACCATTTACAAGCTGCTGGATATTATCTAAAATCAAAACAGAAATAATTCTATTTGGACAGTAATTGGTCTTGTCATCAGACAATAAAACGAATTAGGCTTTGTGTTGGTTCATTCCCTCTTTTGAACCTCCCTGGATGTTGAAATCAAAGGAAATAATATTGTCTCTCTAGGGATCAAACAGTGATGAGAAAAACTACTATTATGACAGCAAAATGCTAAATAAAAGGTACTCCTGTTGAAAGGCAGGGCTTCACCAAAACCATCCCTAATCAAAATATATCCAATATGTTTTTAAAGATCTTCACAGAAGTAAATTTCAGGGCAAAGACATCTTCAATCAACATGATACCGGTCTAACAGCATTGTTCCCTCATGCCACTGAGTTATGTCCTATGTGCTCTGTCTGCTACTTCTGAAGTTGCCATCCTAGTTTTAGGCTGAAAATTTGGCAATGTAAAAATAAGAGCATAGAATACATAAGAAGGACTGCCTAAAATTGAAACCTACCTCAAATCCTAAAAATCTAAAGAATTGAAAATATGTTTATTTACACAAATTCGGCTGAGAGTGTAAATATGACTATAGTAACGTTCTCAAACATTTGTGAAATAAATGAATGTCATAAAATCTTAACAAGATCACCATCATGCACATTTCCCCTACTAGCATTGTTCTTCATATGAGAAAATTATCCAGCTGGGTAGGAATTTCAAAATACGATCTGTTTTATCTTACTCTAATATCAAATGGTGCACAGAATCCAAAATAACTGTTATTTTTATATTTTTTTAACTTCAGGAAAAGTTACATTAAGATAGCATAATTGTGACCTGGTTTCAATCTTGCCATTGAGCACACATGCCTGCTGTGCTTAGGAAGGTCTTTGAACCTGAGCCAGGAGCCTTCCTGTGTGGGATTGCCCCACAGAGCATCATGTTTCGCCACTGTGCCGCCATCTGGTCTCTCCACTTTCAGTTCAGTAAGTATTTATTCAAAACGACAGGCAACAAAGGTATTGATTACAAGATAACTGTAGGATCAGACCTCATGAACTATTGCTTTCTATCTGTATGCATTTTTGGCAAAAAGTGCATAAGGATTATAACATATTAAAAATCAATATAAAAGTTCTAATTCTGAGTTTTACTAAGTAAATTTGGTTTCATTTTGACCTCCATGGGCTCCATTTGCAGAAGCATAGTAATAATAATACTAACCACCAAAAGATTGTGATAGTAAAATAGGACCATATATAAAAAGTAACTATTAATTATAAGTAGCAGTCATTAATGGGTGTACAATATCTGCTAGGTACTATACTGAGCTCTTTCTATGTATTATCTTATGTCTTATTTAAAAAAAAAAAAAGTTACACCAGAGAACACCAGCAACACAAGAGAAAGAGAGAGACAGAGAAATCATCCCACGATGGGACCTAGTTACACATCAGTCTTTTCTTTCTCCAATTCTCCATCCCATCAGAATCCTGAAGATATGCATTGATCAGGCATGTTTTTCAAGCTACTGGAAACAGGACTCAAGCCCTGATTGGCTATGTGGGATCTGGCTTTATCTACACATTGTCTAATGGCTAAACTACAGGGCCAGCCACATTTTCTGCTTTTAAAGAACTCTACAAAGAGAAGTTATCACTTTCTCTCTCACTGTTAATTGAGCTCCTTGTAGCTGCTTCTACCATATCATTTATAACAATATATCATCACTACTTACTTAAATGTCTGTTACTCTTCTATGGAAAGCTCCTAAAGAAAAAGTAATGTGCCTTATTATCCCATTCTTAAAATTGAACCTCTTGGGACCAGCAGACGGCATAATGGTTATGTCACTGGACTCCCACATAGTTGGCCATGGTTCGAGTCCCAGACCCTGTGCCTTAAAACTCACATTTAGTGCATATGTGTGTGTGCCCAAAATCTGAAGAGGAGAATGAAAGAGAAGGGATTGCTATGTGGCCATCTCCCCTGGGGGGTGATTTCTCACTTTCTGTTTATCTCTTTCTCAGCAAGCGCATGTGCCTACACCAAAAAATTACCTCTCTGAAAAATAATTTTAAAAATTGAACCTCTTCTTTTAGGGAGTGTATGCTTGATGTCCTAATCGTTTACTGACTGATTTAGACAATTAAGTTGACCTTGAGTTGTTTATTGTAGTTTCTATGAAACAGAGTAAGATCTTTCTTCTAGACTTATTCTTTGGGAAACAAGGGTACCATGTGCTCCAGTATGTCATGCTAGAGGTCATATGGGAAGGCTTCTGTCTTTGTACCCCAGGTCTATCTGAACATACTGGGAGTTCTGGTCATCACTGCTGTGATCCTGGCTGGATGTAGGATGAGGGAAGGATCATGGCATCATGACCCTGTCAAGGGAATATCCTCTCTTTCCCTCAGTAACAGTAAGTAAACCTTAAATATATACGTACTGAATTTTAGTGAGAATATAAAACGATGAGCAGTCATATATTGCTGGTAAAAGTAGTAAATCATACATACATTTTTGTGAACAAATAAGATAATTTTAAAACATAAACACCCACCCTAGTACCCTCAATTCCATTCCTAGTTATTTACCTAAGAGAAATAAAAACATATTTCAACAAAATGGCTATACTTGAATGTTCATATCAATTTTATTACAATAGCCCCAAACTGGAAATAGCCCAGACATCCAACAGCAGGAAAATAGACAAATTGTCATATGTTCAATGAAATATTACTCAGCAGTTAAAGAGGAGCGAAGAGTTAATAAATTAATTACTCTCAAAAACATATTGCTCAGCAAAAGTAATTCATTACTCATATACAATAATATATTTGTGTATGATTCTGTTTATGTGACCTCCAAGATTAGACAAAAACTAATCTGTGGTCATAGACAAAAAGGGGAAAAATCAGCAAAGGGAAACTTTGTCTGGGACGAGGAAATATCCTATACTCTCTTTTGGGTGGCAGTTAGGCATATATATACAGTTGTCAAAATTAATCAAACTGGGGACCAGCAGTTAGCATAATGGCTATGTCGCTGAACTCCCATGTAGTCAACCATGGTTCGAGTCCCGGACCTGGTGGTTTAAACACACCGGGCGCATGTGCGTGCGTGCCCAAGATCCCGAGAGGAGAATGGAGGAAAAGGGATTGTGGCATGGCCATCCCCCTTGAGGGTGATTTCTCGTTTTCTGTCTCTCTGTCTCTCTCTGTCTTTCTGGTGAGCACACATGCCCTATAGCAATAAAGCCTCTCAAAAAAAAATTAATCAAACTGAACACATGAGACCTGTGCAAGTATTATATAGAGAAATGCAAATTATATTTAAATTCTAAAACTACTTGTACTTTTCTAGAGTAAGGGAGACAAAAAATACATGGAAATCGAATGCAACAGGTAATCTGGAATTTTCTTCTGTTACAAAATATAGCATTATGCAACAGTTCCTGAAAGTTGAATAAGATCCATGGATTAGGTAGCAAGATACCATCAAGATTAACTTTTTAATTTTAATCATTGTCCCAAGGCTATATTAGATCATCCTTATTTTTGGAAAATGTTCACTAAAGTACTCAAAGTTCACAAGGTTCACGTCCACAAGTGAAAAAAAAAAAAAAAAAAAATATATATATATATATATATATATATATATACAGTAATTTTTGTACTATTTTTGCAACTTTTTCTTTCCAAAATTGTGTCAAAACATAAATCTAAAAGAAAAAAATTGCAAGTAAAATGTTTTTAGGAAGTCTTGTTTTTCTCACATACACTGAAATGTGTGATCATGCTTTATATTGTATCTCTGGACACTTAATCATTACTGATGAAAGTATTTAAACATATCCTTAATTGTTCATAATACAATCACATGTCCGATAATGTTGTCTGGATGTGACTTAGTTGATTTCTGACTGATGACTTTTACAACCTGAATCTGCATTAAGCACTTTACATTTTATAATGTGAGTTTTCTGATTTTAAGAGAGAGCACAGATCACCAGCTAAAGTAGATCATGGTAAAGTTCATCTTTGGGATACATTACCCTTGTGATCTCTTCCTCTAAAGCAAATTCCCCTGGGCCAAAAGGGTCTTTGGCAAACATAGGCAGGATAAAACATTGATGGTACAGTTCTACAGTGGAAAGCTAATTGCATCCTAGGAACTGAAGAAGCACAAATCAAGGAAGTAAAGAGACAAATAAAAAGGAGGGGGAAAGTGATAGGTTCAAAGGGCCCATTTCTGAGTGCCAGAAAAATAAAGGTAAAATGGTGAAGGTCCTGAAGAGGCAGCTATTAAGGACAAGGCTCACCTGAGAGGGAGATCAAATGACATATGGGAAAGAGTGTCACATGCTAGCTGTGTACTCTTTTCACCTCACTGAACTCTGCAGCTCCATTTCCTTGCTTGAAAATGACATGTGTCCGCTATATCTGTATGTTCCCCTTATTCTGGGATCACAGTCTTCTTCTTCTTAAGAGGAAAATACTTCTGGGACCAGCAGTTAGTGTAATGGCTCTGTCGCTGGACTCCCACATAGTTGACCGCGGTTCGCGTCCCAGACCCGGTGGCTTAAAACTCATGCCGGGCGCATGTGCATGCGTGCCCAAGATCCGGAGAAGAGAATGGAGGAGAAGGGATTGCGGCATGGCCATCCCCCCTGGGGGGGTGATTTCTCGCTTTCTCTCTCTCTGTCTCTCTCTGTCTTTCTGGCAAGCGCATGCGCCCTATAGCAAAAACGTCTCCAAAAAAAAAGAAAAAAAAAAAAAAGAGGAAAATACTTCTCATACATCAGCATAATAGTAATCGTACTTTTAAGATACTCATTGGCCAGAAAAACCAAATAGATCTCCTACAAAACACATTATAGCCAGATTGAACAAAACCACAAAAAAAAAAAAAAAGATATTAAGATTGGCAAGAGAGAAATGTCAAGTTGTCTACAAAGGATACCCCATCAGGCTAACAGTAGACCTCTCATCAGAAACAAGGCAAGCAAGGAACAAATGGGAAAGTATACCCAAAGTGTTGAGTGAAAAAACATTTCAACCAAGATTATCCTTCATATAGGAAGAGAAGACAAGAACATTCTCGGATAAATAAAACCTGGAAGAATTTACTGACACTAGACCAGTTCTCCAAGAAGTTCTGAAGGGAGTGCTATATCAGGAAAACTAAAGTCAGACACACAGAAATAAGAGTTCTAAAACAACTAAGAAAAGGGTCAGCTTAATGGTAGGGACAAGTCCAGAGTTGAACGTTATCTTCCAGAATTTAAATGGAAAGATCGGACCACAACAGAAGATAAAGTACATGAGTTTGAACTTGTGAAATAGAATTTTATGACTTTTGACTAAAACATCACTGATCTTCTATGTTTTGTTTTCCAGAGTTAAGGATTTTTGCCTTCTCTTGAGTTGTGGACAGGTCCATGTACCAACTATTTGAACAGAATCCTAACCTGTTTCCTGGCTTTAAGTCTTAAGCAAAGTTCTCTTAACATTTTTTGATTTTGACGTATTAAAGCTAAAATTGCCTTTCTTGAGATTAAAAAATACATTAAAAAAGAAAAACAAATAGTGGGACCAGCAGTTGGTGTAATGGCTATGTCGCTGGACTCCCATGTAGTCGACTGCGGTTTGCATCCTGGACCTGGTGGCTTAAACTCACACCGGGCACGTATGCGTGCGTGCCCAAGATCCCAAGAGGAGAATGGAGGAGAAGGGATTGCGGCATGGCCATCCCCTCTAGGGGGTGATTTCTCGCTTTCTGTCTCTCTGTCTCTCTCTGTCTGTCTGGCGAGCGCACGTGCCCTATAGCAAAAAAATACTCTCTCAAAAAAAAAAAGAAAAACAAATAGCAAAATGTCAATTAAAAAATTAATCATTTTAAGTGAGTTATTATATTATTAATTACTCATATAAATTTGGAGAAAAAGGGTTTTATATAGAGTGATATATTACATATTTAATTACTTTATCCTTGTTCTATGGTTTTCTCCCCAAGCTGTTAGATGAATTTCTGTAAAGTAAAATGAGGTCATCATAAGACAGAATTGGAGTTGAATAATTATTTTCAGTATTTTGGAAGTGCACAATGCCTTTATGGTGGTATATATAAATGGAATAAATTAATCTGAAGTGTTCAAGGCTAAAGGTCGTAGTCAATTTCTTCACACAGCATGAAAAATGTGTGTGCCCATTTAAAATTAAAAGGAAAGAAGCATTTTCATTGCATAAACCAATTGCTACATTTCACTAAACATTAAAACACTGAATTTGCCATATCTATTTTTGTCTTAGTAAGGAAGTTACTGATAAGTAAGAATATAAAACTACTATTAAGAGAGTATTATAAATACAGTTTATTTTTTAAAGTCTACAATAGTCAGAACCAATACTTAAGTAGTAAAACAATCTAATGTTCAATATATTTGATGATTTTTCCATAACTGATGTAACACAGAAGTGAGTGAGCAAAGAAAACATGCTGGACAAGTACACAGGAGACCTGGCATCTCTGTCACGAGATGTGTGACTCAGTAGCCAAGGGACCTTGGACAAACATTTAACTTATCCAGATCCTCTCCTGGGAAATAGTGGTTCATTTCACTGGCAGCATAAGCGATCCATCCTTCAGTTGTTATTAATAAAAAGACAGGTGTGATTTGGGTGTCCTACGAATAGAGGGAGCCAATTTTGAGAGGAGCCACAGTTCTTGTTCCATGTACTTACTTTAAGCCCCTGGTGTTCAGTTGTCACTCTGTGCCTGTCCCAAGTAGCTTAGTGAGTTTGGAACTTTTAGAGGGAAATGGGGAAAGAAGCTCCCCAGATATGCTTTTGATCCCATATTGTAAACACCAAGTTGAGAATGTATGGATGTTTGCCTGTGTGGTGATTGTGACAGGCAGGAATGGTACACTACTGAGGCCGGAGAACCTGGCTCAGTGTCTGATCACTTTCTACTCCATATGCTGAGACAGCGCAGGACTCTTTTAAGCCCTTGGAAGGCAAAATACAAAGTTGATTTTTTTAATTCACACCAGAAATTTATTTTTCTGGGTGTTTCGAAATCTATTTAATACTGAAGGAAGAGACTCTGCCTTTCAGTGCAGGCAGAGAAATATATCAGTAATAACTGTGGGACTGTACCACTGCCCATCACCCCTTACTCCCTGGCACTGACCTCCCTCTTTTCAGTCTCTTCCTTGGTGAAATGGATGTAATAATAATAATAACACCTGTCTTTTAGGTTTGCTGTGAATATTTACTGAATTATTGTATGTATTCACTTGCTAGGGCTGCCATGACAAAGTACCCCAAGCTGGGTGGCTTAAACACCAGAAATGCATTGCCTCATATTTCTGCAGGCTAGAAGTCCAAAACCAAGGTGCCAACACGGTTGTTTTTTCCTACAGATTGTGAGAGAAGGATCTGTTCCAGGCTTCTCTCTTAGGTTGGTAAATGATCATCTTCTTCCTGTCTTCACATCGGCTTCCCTCAATATGTGTTTCTTCTTCCCACATGGCATTCTTTTTATAAAGACACAAGTCTCCCAAGGTGAGGGACCTGGTCTACTCCAGTATGATCTTATCTTAACTACTAATTACATCTACAATAACTATTTCAAATAAGGTCACGTTTTGAGGTACTAAAGCTTAGGACTTCAACATATAAATTTTAAGGAGATAAAATCTGATTCATAAGAATGTATGTAAAGTCCCTGATTCATAACTGGCCCCTATCAAACATTAGGTATTTCCAATTTTAGTCTCTATAGCTAACAATTAGGCTTCTGCAAAAAGTAGTTAATAGAGGCTATAATCATGGATGGAAATGGTGGCTTCCTCATCACTTTTGTTTAAGGCCCCTAGGACAAAGAAATTCAAAATATAAAATGAGAATGACTTCAGTCAAACTGTAATAATTTGCCAACTGCATCGAAGTCATGCAATTTAGAGAGAAACAAATAGCACTGTGCATGTGATGTGTGAGTAGTAGATGCACAGTCGTGCCACATGGACAGGTACGTTAATTTCATGTATAAGGTTCAGAGTCAGAATGATGTGTTTTCTTATCTTGTTTACATGATTATGAATTTTTCTCAATGTCAGCCTCATCTTGAGACACAGGCAACAATCCTTATCTCACAGCATTGTAAGCATTGAATTAAGTAATATATCTATGAATGGAAGCAACACCAAAATCCTAAAGAAGAGTAAGTCACTCATTAAATGGAAGCTGCACTTAAATACTTATTAATATTATTTCTGATATCATTTGCACAGTTAATATGAAATTGAACTACATGTTTGGCAAAAAAAAATAGGAAAAAGCAAGTATATAAATAGTGATGAACATTCCATTTTGTGTAATATTCTCATCTTAGTTCATTTGTACAATTTTAACAAAAAGCTTGAGGCTGGTTAATTTATAAACAATAGGAATTTGTTTTCTCTAAATTCCAGAGTCTGGGAAGTCCAAGATCAAGGCACCAATAGGTTCGGTATCAGGCGAAGGCTTAATCCTCATAGATGATGTCCTTGAGGAGTCCCCACATGGTAGAAGAGCAGAAGAGCAAAAAGGGCATAAACCAGTTCTCTCTGGCACTAATTCCTTCATGAGGGCTCTACCCATGAAGAGTAGAACCAAATGCCCCACCTCTTATACCACCGGAGTAGAGACTGAGATTCAGTATGCATTCGGAGGGGACAACAGTCAAACCATAGCAATGCCTTATTCTGCTTACACATTTCTATATTCATGATATATACATATTACCTTGTCTCATCATACACACTAAACCTCAAATATTGTGCTTTATAGGTGATAAAATTGTTGTAAAAGAATAATTTCCACTTACTGCATGTGTGCTCACTTTAGAAACTGGTCCTTGAGATGCCTCTCCTTGAAGTTGTCATTATAGTACGAGCTCCGTGTCATTGTTTGTCAGAACTCTTTTCTGCCTCGATTTAGAAGTGTACATACCTCAAGAAATGGGAACTACCCTGTCTTTGATTTACACTTAGCTCATGGCTACTTTTCACTGGAGTTTTAAGCATTCTAAAACTTGGCTGAAACCCTCGGATTAGCATAATTCCCAGCACGCACTGGGAATAAAGCACTCCTCGTCCCTGCTTTCCTCCCGTTTCTCCTTCCTTCATTAATCAGCACCGATGGAAGCATCCCGTCATTCCTGCCAGAAGTCACACTGTTCTCCCGGAAGAGGATAATTAAAGCGTTTAATCTGGCTGGTTTGCGGTATCCTCTAAGGTACTTTGACAGATTTTCATTCACATTAATTAGGTTCAGTTCTAGCTTTGCAGACTCAGGATTTTTACTATAAGAGTTAATAAACATGTCTACTCATCAAAACAACTTGAGTTTATCTCACCTGCAACTGTATCCCTTGTCTAATCTATTAGACATGTTATTCTTTAGTTCTCACATTGTCAATGCACATTATCTCTGACTCAAGATAAAAGGCACATTTCAAATGAATTTTCCCAAATCTGGTCTTTGATGCCTTAATTTCCACCTTAACTTTTCCAAATTGATTTCTAAAGTACTTACTACGATATTCTTTACCTAGTAAGTTCAATAGTATGCTGTGATGATTAATCTATTGAAGAGGTCCACACCAACAAGATTGGATTCATTTTATTAGTGACTAATGTGTTTAATTACTCTATACATGGTAGACTACGAGGGATTCAGGGTATTTTTTTAAAGCTTCTTAAAATATCATAAGAAAAAGATATAGATATAGATATAAATATAGATATACATACATACACACACACACACACACACACACACACACACACACATATAATAAGCATAGTCAATATCTCCAAAATATCAATGACTTTGATTCAAGAAATAATACATTGTTTAAGCATTCAAGAGATGAGGACAAGTGATTAAAATTTTTCAGTAGATCAGGTCAGCAGTAGTGTGGAGGTTAAGGCAGCTGGATCCTACATGGTCAACTTTGTGGTTTGAGTTCCAGACCCAGTGGCTTGAAAATATCTCCAGGCTCATGTACCTGCTTGCCCAAAATCCCAAGAAGTGAATGAAGAAGAGATTACAGCATGGCTATAACTCCGGGGGGTGGGGGTGAGGGGTGGTATTTCTCACTTTCTCTCTCTCTAGTGAGTGCAGACTTCCTATAGCAAAAACTAAAAAGAAAAAAAAAAAAAAAAAAAAAAAAAAAAAAAAAAAAAAAAAAAAAAAAAAAAAACTTCTATTAAATATAATTTTTTTAGTAATCAATTGATTTACAAAGTAACAATAAAAGCTGTAAGGACAAAGCAGATCTTCTAAGGATATTACTTACAGAATAAATAAGCTCTATCAACTAGAGGAAATATCATATTTAGCCACACAATTCATGTTTTTTTGTTGTTCTAAAAATATACATTATCTGGGGACCAGCAGTTAGCATAATGGCTATGTCGCTGGACTCCCACGTGGTCGACCAAGGTTCGTGTCCTGGACCCGGTGGCTTAAAACTCACGCTGGGCGCGTGTGTTTGCGTGCCCAAGATCCCAAGAGGAGAATGGAGGAGAAGGGATTGCAGCGTGGCCATCCCCCCTGTGGGGTGATTTCTCGCTTTCTGTCTCTCTGTCTCTGTCTGTCTGGCGAGCGCACGCGCCCTCTAGCGAAAACCTCTCAAAAAAAAAATTATCTGAATACTGAATCTATTATCAAAAAAAGAAATTTTAGGAAAAATGAAGGCAGATGAAAAAAGAAGAGGAAACAGAGAAAGGACGGAAGCATGTCTGGCTTTCTTCTGAACTAGGGAGAGGAGACTGGGATGGCTAGCTAGGAAGTATAGTAAGCAAACCACGGTCACTGGAGCAGAGCACAAGGTTAGGCCACAGAGTTTAGTCCAGTTTCATTCCAGAAACCTACCAAGCCCTTCATTTTTCTCATTTTGGGATGTTTTTTCTTTTGATGTGCTAATCCATCAACTGTCCTTACTTCATTGTTTTTATCATCTTTGACAAGTATCAGAGAAAGTTTTTCCCCTGAAACTGTAAAACATATTTTTAAAAGATGATTACATTGTTTAAATAGTTTATTAGATTTCTGTGAAATCGGAGTTTTTTTGGGGGGAGGGGTTGGTCAGTGTTACTCCTTTCTTAAGAAAAGAAAGCCTATTAGTTCATTGAATGGAACTTAATTCTTCTTTAATTGCTTTAAGTGCATTTACTTTCTTAAGAAGTAAAGAACATAAATGCTCACAAGAGAACATGAGAAAAAGGCACTCTTGATAGGGTTTTGTCACACCACAATACAATAGCAATATATTTTTTTATTTTATTGTTATTTTTTTACATCACATTTAATCACATATATCTTTACAGTGTATAACATTTCTTTGTCCAACATGATTACCATGCATATCACTCAAAACAAAGACATTACTATCCACATAATCATCAAATAGCTTTTCATTTTTTCAGATTATTATTATTTATTCTCATTATTGTTTTTAAAGCTTCAATCATTGTACAGCATTTGGCTTGTAAAGAGAATTTACCTAACATGAAATACTTCTCAGATCAGTCCAGTAGAGAATACTAAACATGTTATCATCAGCAGATAAAACATCATTTCTGTGTCCCACAAATGTCATGCCTCTCTATTTGCTCTAGTGCTATCCTTCTCTATACTCTTCCTTTCTCCCTTTTCCCCATTCCACACTGTCCTCAGTGTCCATAACTGTTTTCACTGCTTTTATGCCTTCCAATATTTCTATTTCTGCCATATAGTGCAGATAGTCA
This sequence comes from Tupaia tana, assembly GCA_026018925.1. Taxonomy (NCBI): domain Eukaryota; kingdom Metazoa; phylum Chordata; class Mammalia; order Scandentia; family Tupaiidae; genus Tupaia; species Tupaia tana. The sequence goes on along the minus strand of JAKSZU010000004.1, from coordinate 48,352,468 downwards.
GTATATATTAAGTGGATACATACAGCATCTTTCTTTCATAACCTGGTTTGCTTCACTCGCAATAAATCTTCCATATTTGACCACATTTTATCAAATTCCAGAGTCTTGTTTTTTATGGCTAAATAGTATTCCGTAGAGTATATGTGCCACACTTTTTCTATCCATTCATCTGTTTGTGGACATTTGGGTTGGTTCCATGTCTTAGCAGCTGTGAATAATGCTGCACTAAACATTGATATGCATGTGCTTTTCCGACTAAGCATTCTCCTGTCGTTTGGATAGATACCCAGAAGTGGGATAGCTGTATCAAATGGTAGTTCTATTTGTAGATCTTTGAGTAAACTTCATATTGTTTTTCACAGTGGCTGAACCAGTTTACCTTCCCACAAACAGTGTAGGAGAGTTCCCCTTTCACCACTGACATGGGTTAGGTGGTATCTCATTGTGCTTTTAATCTGCATCTCCCTTATGATGAGGGATGTTGAGCATTTCCTCATATGCTTTTTGTCTATTTGTATGTCTTCCTTAGAGATATTTTTGTTCAGCTCATTTTCCCACCTTTTAATTAGGTTAATCCTTTTTTTTCTGGGTAAGCTGATAGAGCTTCCTGTATATTCTGGTATCAGTCCCTTATCTAAGGCATATTTTGGATATGGATAAGCTGATTGAGCTTCCTGTATATTTGGTATCAGTCCCTTATCTAAGGCATATTTTGCAAAAATATTCTATTCCGAGGGTTGTCAATTCACACTAATTACTGTTTCCTTTGTCATGCAGAAACTTCTTGATCTGATATAGTCCCACTTTATTTTAAGAATTATTGCCCATACTTTGGGAGTCTTATTTAAGAAGTCTTTGCCTACCCCAATGTCTCCCAGAGTTTCCCCCCATAGTTTATAGTTTGAGGTCTTAGATTCAGATCTTTGATCCATTTTGAGTTGATTTTTGTTAATGGTGAAATAAGGGGATTCAGTTTCATCTTTCTGCAGGTGGATACCCAAGTTCTCCAGCACCATTTGATAAAGAGGATTTCCTTTTCCCAATGGATTGACTGGTATCCTTTGTGAAAAATCAGTTGGATGTAACTTTTGGGGTTTATTTCTGATGTCTGTATTCTATTCCATTGGTCCATCTGTTGTGGGACCAATATCATGTTGTTTTGATTAACAAAGCTTTATAGTATATTTTGGGGTCAGAGAATGGTATGCCACTCACCCCACTCTTCTTGCACAGGATTGCTTTGGCAATATGAGGTCTTTTATGATTCCAGACAAATTCTATGATTGTCTTTTCTATATCTGTGAAGAATATCTCTGGTATTTTGATTGAAACTGCATTAAAATATGTAGTTTAATTTGGGTAGAATTGCCATTTTGATTATGTTAATTCTTCCAATCCAGGAATATGGGATATCCTTCCACTTTTTTGTGGCATTTTCAGTATCTTTTTAAAGATTTTCATTGTTTGGGGTTTTGTTTTGTTTTGTTTTGTTTTGTTTTGTGTGTGTGTGTGTGTGTGTGTGTGTGTGTGTGAAGGTTTGACTTCCTTAGTTAGGTTATCCCTAGGTATCTTATACATTTTGTGGCTATGGTAAAAGGTATTCCTTTCTTCAGCTCTGTTTCATTCAACTTGTTGGTCGTATATAGAAACGCTATAGATTTTGGATGTTGATTTGTATCCTGCCACATTACTGTATTATTTATTACTTCAAGAAGTTTTTTCATGGAAATTTTTGGGTCTTCTAAGTATACCATCATGTCATCTGCAAATAAAGATATTTTCAACTGTTTTTTTTATTGCCTATTTGAATGCTTTTTATATTATTCTCTTTTCTGATTATAATAGCAATATTGATTCTGATTCTTGGTCATCCTGTAGTGTATATTCTCATTCTACACTACATTCCCCTTCTCCCAGCCCTCTAACTAGTCAGGATCTTGGATGTGTTTATATCCAGTATTATTTTCAAGTCAACTTGAGTCCAAGCCTCTGGTCATCCATGTGACTTCCAGCACTGCAGTTCAGAACACTGTCACCTGCACCACTGAGGATAAGTCTAATCTTCTTTTAAATATATGTAAATATCTTTACCTAGACACCTTGTGTCTTCAATTCCTCAAGATACTTATTTTGCTATACCCCTTATGAAATTCATGGTTATGAATTAAGAAATTTTAAAGCTGTATAAGGCACAATGTAGTACCCAATCATCTTTCCAGCAGAATCCTAAAATCTCAACTCAGAATCTTTCATTTCATGGAGGCCTATCTAATATTATAGCAAGGGCACTCTGTCCCTGCAAGTTCTGCTTTGCAAATTCACAAGATCAATATGAAAGTCTAAAATTACTTCTAGTGCTACCTTGAACTCTGATAACCAGACATGAATATAGTTTAAATTGTTGTTCAAGATTTGGGTTTAAGTTGTGTTTTAAAATTTTCTGTGGTGGGCCAGATGATGGGCAGTAATGCAACTGCACCCACATGGAAGATCCCAGATTCACCTTGTGGGGCCTCCCATACACACCAGATGCACACATGCACTTGCGATCCCAGTTGAGAGTAGGAGTGGATCACAGTGTGAAAACCCTGTTATGGTTACTTATTTGTCTGTGTGTGTGTGTGTGTGTGTGTGTGTGTGTGTCTCTCTGGAGAAATAAACAAACTTAAAAACATTTTTGTGGTAAGAACATATTCCCTCACAATTTCTGTGTCTCTTGTACTAAGCAACAGCAATGTGAGGCAAGTTGTGAAGTTGGTGGATGCTCTACAGCTACAAAGAGAGATGTCTATGTAAAGTCACAGGGTAACCTACTGTAATAGCTCAGTGAGATTTCCTGTTGGGTAAGGAAAATTTTTCTTCCTCTTCAGAAGTCATTAGAAAAATGAACCACTGCTAACTGAAAACTTTCAGGCCTGTGTATTCGCCATCAGTGTGATTGTCATGTGTTCATTCTTTCTCTTTGTGCTTTGCTGTCATGGAAAAGAGTCAACAGAAGTCAGAAACAGCAGCAGCCATAACAATATAGTACTTTGATGTTCAAAAACCCTTGAATTGTGTAACAGGCTAAAATTAGCCATGTTAATTCTCCAAGAAATTGACAATTATAATCAGGAACCAGAACTATGATATTGTAATTGTGACGGAGATTTTACTTTGGCTGGCCTATTTTATTTTCACACATATGTGACATTCTGTAAGATTTAATCTTCATTATTTCCAGGGATTTATATCCTAAAAGAAGTCAAACAACATACAAGAAAATCAAACAGGCATATAAAAGAAATCAACTATTTAGCTTGAGAAAATAGACACGTTACTTTGCCATTGTCTTTTCTCTACTTTCTACTTTATCGGCAAAAGACACATTTGATACACTATGTCTTGCCACTAGTTGCCCTTGGTGATAACACTAATCCTGGGAACCTGATCTTGTCAGTTTACTCTACATATTTTCACTATTAACCTATGCTTGGATTTATTTACTGTAAGAAAGGCAATTGGAAGAATTATAGATGACCAAGAGAGGACCATGAACAGTGCATATTTGGTGTTAGATAGAAGTTTGCTGCAACTCAAAAGAAATTTTATAAACCCATGTTGGAAAATGGCAGGATTTTTTTTCTCAGGTAGTTCATGTTTAAGTCATTCTCATTTAGTTAATATCTACCTCAGACATTCAGGAATAAGGCCCCATCAAGCACTTCTTTGGAATGTGAGAATAAGAAATGTATTTCTCTTAAGGAACAAGCAATTAACCATGGGAAAGTAAAGAAAAAATTAGGCATTACTTTGTCTAGTCCCCTAAGTTACTTTATTTGTCCCTTCTTACCTTCATTCTTTTTTTTTAAGAGGTTTTTGCCTTAGCATGAGTGTGTTTGCCAGGAAAAGGGAGACAGAGACAGTAAGAGGGAAAGTGAGAAATCACCCACCCGGGAGATGGTCACGCCACAATCCCTTCCCCCCCATTCTCGTCCCAGGATCTTGGGCATGCATGCACATGTGCCTGACATGATTTTCAAGCCACCAAACCCAGGACTCAAACCTCTGTTGGCCATGTGGGAGTCCAATAACATAAATGCTATGCCATCTGCTAACCCCTTACCTTCCTTCCCGATGACTATGAATGCTCACAAGTCAGTAAGTGATCTTTAGTTATTCTCTCAAACATCAAGAATGCATGGTAGCACTGATGATACTTAGAATTTTTATTATTTTATGGCTTCCAGCTCTAGAATTTTTCTTATCTAATTAGTACCTAAGGTAGTGTTACTCAGATAAAGGTTATAACTTATAGCTAAGAACAGCAGGAAATTTCTACTTCTTACCAAGACAGTGGTAAGGAATTCCAATAAGTAGACTAAGCAAAATGTTTTTACCCTAAGATGTTTGGTTAATATGTTCCTTAAGCCATTAAATAAAGTTGTAGGTTTTTGTTTTTGTTTTTGTTTTTTGTTCGTTAGTTTGTTTTTAATCCTATTATAGAATTTAACATGCCCTGAAAAAGACTTAGAATGTCGTAACCACCACACCATTTGCTGGTCTCCCAACCATTCTTACTAATGGTTTTAATAACTAGCCCTATAAATTAGGTGGTTCAAGAAGCTCTAATGATACCACAATATTTAAATTTTTTCATGGTAGCCATGTAGCCTGGAATTTAATGAGCTAATATCCCATCCCTGTGTTTGTAAGCAAGTATCTCTCCAAGTTACAATTTTTCTCTATATAAAAATTACATAATAAATGGTATAATAATACCACAGTAAGAATCAAATTAGGTTATTGATAAGCCTATGAATCTAAAATTCCAGGAGAGAAACTCTAATTTTCACAACTCAATAAAAAGACCTGACAGTGGTCAAATCCATTTAGTTTCAGATTACAACATAGTTATTGCTAAACTCTCTTGATAATGATAGAAGGAGGCTCAGGGATCTCAGAGAGGAAAGAATGGTTTATAGATTGTTCATAAGGAATTCACTAAAGACAAGAGCTTTGTTTATCATGCTAAGTAGTTTGGACCTGATTCTGTAAGCAACAAAAAATGAAACTAATTTGAAAGCAAGTAAAATAGTCATCATTTTTAGGAACAAAGTTTGAATCTTAATGTGAAGGGTCAAAGTGGTGACTCTTTGTGGGACTTTGGAAACAAAAGTGGTGGAAGAAAACTCAAACAGCTATATATCAAGGATTATAAAACATGATGATACTTCACCTGCAGTGACTCATGCAATGAGGAGCAAAAACAGGAAGCTTATCTGCTAGGATGCCAATAACCAACTGCCATCTCTTGATTTTCAAAGCAAAAAGTGACTTGTATCTTTTTAGTTGTTGTTTTTGTTTTGTTTTGTTTTTACCATAGGTTGTGTACACCCACTGGAGAGAGACAGAAGAGGAAAGTGAACTTATATATACTTTTAAAATGTGTCATTAGAAAGGTCAGCTGGTGGTGAGTTAGTGAAGGCAGCTGGATCTCACTTAGCCAACTATGCAATTTTTCCTATGTGGTGGCTTGGAAACTGCCCGGCACATGTGCGTGCACATCTAATATCTCAAGAAAAGAATGGAGGAAGAGGGATTGCAGCATGACCATACCCTGGAGCGTGATTTCTCACTTTTCCTCTCTCTCTCTCTTTCCCTCATTCTTTGTCTCTCTCTGACAAGCACATGAGCCCTATTGAAAAAAAAAATTGTCATTAAGCAAGCCGAGGTCTTATGTAAGAAGTCTTTCCCTACCCCAATGTCTCCCAGAGTTTCCCCAGTGTTTTCTAGAAGCAGTTTAATAGTTTGGGGTCTTAGATTTAGTTCCTTGATCCACCTTGACTTGATTTTTGTCAAAGGTGAGTGGTAAGGGTTCAGATTCATCTTTCTACAGCTGGAAATCCAGTTTTTCCAGCACCATTAGCTGAAGAGGTTTTCCTTTTCCCACTGGATTGACTGGTACCCCTTGTCAAAAATCAGTTGACTGAATGATTGGGGATTTATTCCTATGGACTCAATTCTGTTCCATTGGTCCACATGTCTGTTCCTGTGCCAATACCATGCTGTTTTGAAGCACAGTCGATAATCCCCAAAATAGACAAATGGGATTACATCAGACTAAGAAGTTTCTGCATGGCAAAAGACACAGTAATTAGTGTGAATCAACAGTCCTCAGATTGGGAAAATATTTTTGTAAATTATGCATCAGATAAGGGATTGATAACCAGAATACATAAGGAAAAAGAAGCTGTTTGGAAAAAAGATGATGAACCCTATTAAAAGATGGGAGAAGGAGTTGAAAAGAACACTCACTAAAGATGACATACGAATAGCCAAAAGGCATATGAAAAAATGCTCAACATCCCTCATCTTAAGGGAAATGCAGATCAAAACAACAATGAGATACCACCTAACCCCAATCAGAATGGCTAAGATTAAAAAAAACAAAAAATGATAAGTGTTGGTGGGGGTGTGGTGAAAGGGGAACTCTTACACTGCTGGTGGGAATGTAAATTTGTCCAACCACTGTGGAGAACAATTTGGAGATTCCTCAAAAATCTACAAATAGAACTGCCATATGATCCAGCAATCCCATTTCTTGGCATATACCCAAAGGACAGAAGAATTCCTCATTGGAAAAGTGCTTGCACATCGATGTTCATTGTGGCACTTTTCACGATTGCTAAGACATGGAACCAACCCAAATGCCCCCATACGATTGAATGGATTGAAAAACTGTGGCACATATACTCTATGGAATACTATTCAACCAACAAGAACAACAAAACTCTGACTTTTGACAGAAAGTGGAAGAATATGGAAGATTTACTGCTGAGTGAAGAAAGCTAGGGTATGAAGGAGAAACACTGTATGTCCCCACTTAATATATACCAAATGTCTACACTCTATAACTGAAATGGATGGGCTATAGGATGTACAAACACAAGAGATGGATGTGAATGCCAGATGTGGTGTGTGTGGAGGAGAGGGGCCTGGGGAAAAACATTTGGAGGAGGGATACGAAGACAGCATTGTTGAGATAGGGAGGTAGTGTTGTTATATTTTGATCAACTCGACCGGGGAGAAATGTTCACATATTGATATGATCACCTTGTAAGCTAAATAATGTGATTGAATGTATTAAAAAATGTAAATAAATATAAATAAATAAATAAATAAAAAGCAAGCCGAGGTCTAGCAATAGGCTATTTCTCAAGCAGTGTTAACATATTTTAATATTTGATAATGACATTCTTATCTACTTGTAAAATTCACTCAAAATTATGATTGAAATGTTGAATTTCATAGGATGCTCATAATCTTGTAAAGGATTCCTCATAGTGCTTATGAAACTTAAAAAAGTTCCAAAATCAATTATGAAGATGTATCATCTCCCATTCTTGAAATTAGCAGTTTTTTCTCCCACCTGAGAATACTAACATTAAAATCTTTGGGACCAGCAGTTAGTGTAATGGCTCTGTCGCTGGACTCCCACGTAGTCGACCATGGTTCGAGTCCCGGACCTGGTGGCTTAAACTCACGCTGGGCACGTGTGCGTGCGTGCCCAAGATCCCGAGAGGAGAATGGAGGAGAAGGAATTGCAGCATGGCCATCCTCCCGGGGGGTGATTTCTCGCTTTCTGTCTCTCTGTCTCTGTCTGTCTGGCGAGCGCACACGCCCTATAGCAAAAACCTCTCCAAAAAAAAAACTTTCTCCTCATTCTTCTCATGCTTACTCTCCTCCCCATCCCAAGAATCTGAAAGTCCTTAAATGCACAGAAAAGTGAATGATAACAATGCTAGCTTATAGGTTAAGTGGCTATTGTTACTTTATTGGGCCAGAATGACAGCTGTCTTAATTTGGACCTGAATCACAATCCATAATAGGTTTTTTTGATCAAGACGAGCTTGTACAAAATTCGTTTATGTTATATATTTGAACATGAGCCATAGAAGACTAACAACCTTCCTACACAGATATGGAAGATAAGCTTACTATCTATTTAGAGAAATTAGGAGGCAAAAGCCAATTGAGTCTGTAGCTGAACCATATAATAGCACCAAAGTCCAAGCTCCTGCTCACGTCATCAGGGCCTTGGCACTTCAGCTCTTCTTGAAAAACACTCCCCAATTATCACAAGTTTCTGATTAGTGTGGATAAAAAACTGAGAGGTGTGTGCCACAAGTCAGAAAAAGATCTCTGTAGAACTCTACTTCATGGTGTATGTCATTATTTCTTAGGGCATGACTAAAAGCATCACTAAAAGACAATTTTGATATCTGCTGAACCGCAACTTGGAAAACGAACTTCTAATTTTAGCTTCTTTAATTCTCAGGATATTTTTGAGGTCTCTGTTTTGCATTTTCTTTGAGAATCTCTGTGAGGAAATCACCATTCTTATGAAACCCAAATCATACAATGATAACCAGTATTACAGTCTTCAGAAAACTGTATCTTACTGCAGTTTTGAACTCTTGTCAGTTCATTCTATTTTTTTTAGTTTTATTGTGCCAAAAGGCATATGCACATGCAGGAGGGTAGAAACACCTCCAATAGGGTGTGTTTTCATGTCACAGTCCCTTCTCCTCCATTTTTCTTTCCTGTTAGGATATTTGGGACGTGCATACACATGCACCCAGCATGCCTTTCAAGCTACCAGGGCTGAGATTCAAATCATGTAGTCAGTCATGTTGGACCTGGCTCCCACTGAGCCTTGGGGCCAGCCCATGATAGTTCAAATTTTATATACTAGTGCATTTTACACTGAGATTTCAGAATGATACACTTAAGGAAGGGACTACTTAAAAATTTTTATCTGTGTTTATGTTTAATATCCTGAGCAAGTCCAAAATAATGACATGTTCTTCTTAGGAGGCAGAAGAACTTCCTTGGTTAGAAATGTCTTGAAAAAGCAGATATTGGTCTTTTACTTCTGTAGTTTGTTTTCTTTTTAAAAAATTTTACCTTAAAATACTATTTATTTGGACTTGTATAAAAGACTTTATATATTTAATGCAATTAGGATGGGATCTTGTGTTCAAGTCTTTTTGATTTTGGTCCATTTATCTTTAACTGCCATTCTAATTGTTTTGAATAAAATCCATTAAAGTAACCTATTTGTCCAAGAAGAAAATTATTCACATTACATTTTATTTGGAAAATAAATACCCAGGACCCCCCTGGAAAGCCAACAACTAACTAAAGATTTATTTACTAGAGTATAAAATTATTTTAAGACCAGTTAGGCTCACACAAGTGTGGAAAATACAAGGATCAAAGAAGATTATAAACATTAGAAACACGAGAGGAAAATGGAAAATTAATTCAAATGACCTTAAACTTTTCCCAAAAATATAAAAATTTTTACAATCATAAAATATAAATGATATTCCCAAAGACTAGAATGGGGGTTTTGCCTACTTTCAAGAGTTCTTTGAAACCCGTATGAGATTTGAAAATAGCTAAATGTTAGCTCACTTATGTCTGTTTGATTTTGTGTGCAATCTTCACTATTAATGTGTCATTCCATGTCCTTCTAGCCCTTTTTTGTATAGCGTTTATATTATTCAAGTCCAATTTGTTTGGGATTAAGGCAAAAAACAATTTAGGAAAAGAATGAAAATGCCAGTACTAAAATGGTGCTATTTTGCATTGTCAAAAAGCTTCATGGTTCCTTGTACATTTCTTTATGGCTGGTTAGCCTTATTGATTGGGCCAGTGGTGCTGGAGGTACGTTCCTTAGAATAGTATGGCCCTGGACCTTGTCAGAAATGTAAACTCTCTGGCCCCACTCCCCGGCCTACTAAATCCATCACTGGAGTGTGGCTCAGCAATCTGATTTAGTAAATACTCCACTTAAAAGGGATGTACTAGATTAGCTGTGGGGCTAATAAACCTGATTTAACAGTCTCAATCCCTATGTGGGCTAGTTACTATAGCTTCATCTCAACATCATTGCCTATATTATTGTTACAGATGGAATTGCGTTCCTCAAAAAATCATACATTGAAGTCCTCATTCTAGCTCCTCAGAATGTAACTTTTTAGAAGTAGGGTCTTTGCAGATGTAATTAAGGTAAATAAGGTCACTAGAGCGGGCCCTAATCCAGTATAACTAACTGTCTTAAAACAGGAATTTAAGTCATAGACACACAGAGAAAAGACTATAAATATGAAGACAAGACAGCCAATACAGGATAAGAAGCCTGGCCTTAGAAAAATCAACCCTGCCTACACCTTGGTCTCAGACTCATACTCTAGAAGTCTAAAGAAATCAGTCCCATTGTTCTAAACCACCCAGTGTGTGCTACTTTGTATGGAAACCCTGGCAAACGAATATGACCCACAAGTAACCTACTTACCACCCTGGAAATTCTATGCTATTGGCCATAGCAGACATCAGGCACAAAGGGAAAATGGTAATACATAAAATGATGTCCTTTACTGGAAAAACTAGTGTATTTCTTAGAATTATTGAATATTAAGTTTAGTAGCATTTTATTATTTTATGGTATAGACTATTTTTAAACAGTGTGAGTTAATAACAGAAGCCAGGTAAGCCAAGTTCAGTATTTCAAAAAGCCTAATAGAGAGCTACCCAAGATAAGACTTAGGAATGCAACAACAAAAATTAGAGAGTCTATCATTGTTTATATATTTTGAAATTAAAAAAAAAACAACAAAGATTTCTACCTCACATGAAAAACAAAATATGAATTCAATGAAAATGAGAAAATCTAAAGATAAAAAATAAACTACAGGGACCAGCAGTTAGCGTAATGGCTATGTCGCTGGACTCCCATGTAGTCGACCTCAGTTCAAGTACCAGACCCCGTGGCTTAAACTAATGCCGGGCACATGTGCGTGCGTGCCCAAGATCCCGAGAGGAGAACGGAGGAGAAGGGATTGCGGCATGGCTATCCCCTCTGGGGGTGATTTCTCACTTTCTGTCTCTCTGTCTCTCTCTATCTCTCTGGCGAGTGCACATGCCCTGTAGCAAAAACCTCTCCAAAAAAATTAAATAAATAAATATAGAAAATTACAATAATAAAACTTTGAGAAGAAAAAATCTTTCTAAACAAGAAACAAAGGAATTCTTGAAAGAATAGTTTGCTTAAGCAAAAATGTAAAAGTCTTAATTGGTCTAAAACATCCTCAATGCAGAAGAAAATGGCAACCTGGAAAAATGTATTTGTGACTTATGTAAAAAATTAAGGACTGGGGCAGCAGGCAGCACGGTGGTTAAGTGCTAGACTCCCACATGGCCAACCATATTTCAGTCTGGACCTAGCAGCTTGAAAATCACACCGTAGGCACGTGTGCATGTGTGCCCAAAATCCCAGGAGGGAGAAGGGATTGCGTGTGGCCATCCCCCAGGGGGGTGATTTCTCACTTTCTTTTTCACTTTCTCTCTCTCTCTCTCTGGTAAACACAAGTATCCAGTGGCAAAAAACTTAAAAATCACGGACTAACATCTTTTAATATACACAGTACTCCTGCAAGTCAACAAGAAAAGGAATAACATTAAAAATGGACAAACATCAGGAGCAAGAAATTCACAGGAGTGCAAATAGTAACAAATGTATGAAAAGATGCTCAACTTCATTAGCAATGGGAAATTATATCCACATAAATTTAAATACTTATTTTTGCCAATCAGATTTGTAAAAATTTTAGTGCTAAAAACAAGAGGTGATGTCAAAAATCAAAGTTTCTCTTACAAGAGAATAGGAATACACACTGCACATTTTAGCATATCAATAATGATATTACATATCAACACTGAAAATGAGTATGCCTCTTAAGTGATTTCACAATCCAAAAACATATAAGTATAAGTAATTACATACTGAAATAAAATTATTTGAAAGAAGAGAAAAATTAGCAACAAAAACTATTTTCACTCAACTCGAAAATTATTAAACATTTGTATTATGCAAATCTATCTGTTAAAAAGAATCTGTATGTACAGTTAACCACTGAAATAAAAATCTCCAGAGCACAACAGTAGATTTAATAAATTTTCCTTTACTTTTTTTTGGGGGAGAGGTTTTTGCTATAGGGCGCGTGTGCTCGCCAGACAGATAGAGAGAGACAGAGAGACAGAAAGCGAGAAATCACCCCCCAGGGGGGATGGCTACACCGCAATCCCTTCTCCTTCATTCTCCTCTCGGGATCTTGGGCACGCACGCACACATGCCCGGCGTGAGTTTTAAGCCACCGGGTCCGGGGCGCGAACCTCGGTCAACTACATGGGAGTCCAGCGACATAGCCATTACACTAACTGCTGGTCCCAATAAATCTTCCTTTTCAAAACTAAAATTATATAGGTATATACTAATGTACCTCATTCAACATGGAAAAGTTACTATTAAACAACAAAATGAATTTTTTAATTTGGAATTTTAAACATCAGACATTGAAAGTAATTCAAATGAAATTAGATATGAAACTCTAAGACTTAGTTTACATCCTTTCTAAAGTGGAAACTTTAAGTGCACTTTAAATCCAAGATAAACATTAGTTCCTTCAGATTTCAATAATGCTACCTCTGCTTTATTATGAATATGTAAATACACAGTGACATTTTTATTATTCTTTTATAAACGATCTACATTGTTTACTGAAAATATATTTAGCAATATGAGATTTTTTTATAACATTAAAACCTTCAAACTACTTTCTCAAAACTGTATCATCATATTGCTTAGTATGGATGTGGGGCAAAGACAGAGCTCTGTCCGAAATCCTATGCAATGTTTCCTTATAGTAGCATAGGAAAAAAAAATTTTAAATATCTCAAGATTGCTAATATTTCATTTTAGCCAAAATTTTTATTTCCTTTATGTACTGTCATGTTTGAGTTCAAAATGAAGGGACTGTTCCCAGCTGAAGAGAAAGAGAAGCAGAGTAATTTGTGCTCCAATGCTATTATACTGCTTTGTGTTTTTCTCAATAGAATTCAATGACAAAGGGTCTAAGTAAATGTTCTATCATAAGGAAATTCACAATGCAAATGTAAAAATACATTTCAGTCATTTTCACCTATCAGATGAGAAAACATCTCAGACAATGCTGCAATACGGTAATCCTTGCACTTCTACAGAAATGTCTCAATCCCTGAACTTTGAAAGAACAGCTTTTATTTATTCTTCCATAAAAGAGTCACAGAAAGACAGTGTCACCCCCAACAGGGCCTTCATGCCACAAACCACCCCTCGACTTGTCAGCCCAGATCACAGGCAAATGTGCACACACCTAGCACATACAAGTAGACCCTGAGATCCAAACCAGACTGTCCCATGTGGACCCAGCTATGTTACTACTGCACCATCATCTGGCGCCTCCTGCATTTATAAGTACCGAGTTTTTCCCTTTGTATTCAATAGGATATTTAGAATCCAAAGTTTCTATGAATTATAAACATATATGTCATTCATCTGTTTTATCTTTATAGATTATAAAGATATGCTTCTTAGTACACATGAAGAATGAGTTCTAATTGTTTCATGCAGTGATGTTCCCAAATAAAAATGTAATTTTTTAAACAAATGGTTCCTGTTTAAAAGTTATTAGAAAGGAAAGAGTGAAAAGTGTTTACAGCAAATGGAAATCATTATTGCTGCCTACCATTATTTGCATTATGCTTCCTTGCATATCATTGTATTGTACTTACCTGCCCCGTGTCCCTGATCTCCACCCCATGAAATTAGGAGGGTCATATTACTTGCTTTGGACAAAGAAGTAAGCAAATGTGTATTTTTTGGGGGTAGACTTTCTAACAGTCTGTGTATGATTTATCATGCTGTTTTTTTTTTCCCCTTTAACATGGAAAACAGCAAGATAATAATGGTTGTTGTCTCATCTGAGTTCTCTGATTATGAGGAGCAGAGATCCCCTCGAGAGCAGACAAGAGCTACAGGTGATGTATAAGCCTTTTGGTGGTGTTTTTATCATAGATACACATAGGATATGCTGACTGATACACTAGACAACCAGACCTGGTAATTATCAGGTTCTTGTATGATTTATGACTTGAGGTGAGGCACAGGTAAAAGAAAGACAGCAAATGTCACAGCAGGGTGGGCAGGGAAGGGATAGCAAAAATAATGGGAAGTTGAAAAATCTCACCTGATAGCAGATGAAAATGGGAGTTTGGACTGAAGAGTTTCAAGTTTTAGATCACTTACCTAATATAACCACTGTTGATAAACATTAGTCCAAGTTTATTATAAAATTATATTTGAAGTCTTAAACTAGTCAAACACTGAAATTACATGAGTTGCATACCAATGCTAGCAACAAAATATACACATCACTATTTAATCTCTCATATGATTCCACAAGTATGAAGAGCACAAAATACATTTATTCATACAACAAAATACTGCACATTTCATCCACTATTAAAATGTGTTAGTAACAAGTTGAAGTCTAACATTATTTACCAGGTGGTAAAATCTACTGACACCTAGATGATGAAGTAAGAAAATGTACAACCTGTCTTTATAGTCTGACCTAAGCAGTTCATTCATTTGGAGGAATGATGGTATACAGGTGAAGCTGGCAACAATTTTCACAAAAATTTCACTTTATATATTTACAAGTGTTTTTATTTGGGCTCTAAATTCATATAAATACAAAACTCAAGTAAGTGTTTCTTTTTAAGTCTGAAAGTGAACAAACAAGACTATAATATAACATGTAACATATATATTTATATATTTTGCCTATTAGTTTTGGTTATTTTTCTACTTTAGCTATACAAATATTGAAAGCAACTTTCTACCTCTAGGGAAAAAAATTAAAAGGAAGAATTTCTATCATCAACAGTCTGATGTTTTCAGATGTACTCACAGCTAATGAGTCAGCATTTTCTGTCTTTATATCCATAATCGTAAAAACCCATGTGTGGAGTTTTCTGTTGTCTCATTTTTTTAATCACTAACCCTTGAAAAAAGTACAACATGTTTAAGTCATTTGTCCAAAATAATGTAATTCTCCAGAAATCATATGCTCAAATAGTGTGCCAAGCTGTTTGAATATTACTTTAGCCAATGTGAAGGGAAATTTAATTACTCTGAAAGTTTAATTATGAAGTTTTTTAAAAGAAGGCTTAAAATACATGAATCAGTAAACTTATTGAAACTAATTGTATTATTTATTTCTAGAAATCTGAACAATATATTTCTACTCTGAACATTTATATTAAAGTTATTGGTGGATGTTCCAATCTATTGTATAGTGAATTGCCAAACTAAATGCAACATATATCATAACAGAAATAAAATTCTGAAGTCAGATATGCATGTTGTTGTGTTCACTTTCTTTACTTTTGTTTTTCTTGAAAGAAAAGCCTAAAAAAATGTAAACACATATTCTTTTACTGTGTATTCAGTTTTTGATGTTTACTTCTTGGGTTTAACATCATCTTAAGACCAATTTGGTTGCCTTAAAGCTATGCTCAGATAACACAGTGACTCTTTCTAGAATATGAATAGAGTAACTCCCTGTCTTTCTCCAACGTCTGACATACTCATGCATTCTCACACATGGTCACGTCTCAAGATCTTTTCAATGCACATACACAAGGCCAGAGTGAAATCAACAGAGCATGAATTCTGCCATTCAACTAGATGCCTCAAGGAGGACAGACCTGGAGCCTCCAAATGACAGTTTCCTCTCTGTACTTCTCCTCAGTGGAAATAACATGAAAATATTTACTGTGGTATCCTACCCAGCATCACAAGGAATGATAGAAATTGGGCTCCTTGTGCCTCAGTTCACAGAACACTGACATTTTAAGTGGTTGTAGGAAATAAATATCTCCTCTGACAGTAAAAAAGCCATCTGAAAGGTCTTCTGGGCTTTAATTGCTCTTGAAACACATGACCACACTGATATATATATTATATATATATTGCTCCAAGGCTTTGGAGCAATCACTGATACATTATTGCAATCACAAATTGCAACGGCTTTTATTTTAAAAGCATGTGCATTAGATCCACATACATACATATACACAGACACACATCCATATATACATACATACATATATAACAATAACCAATATATAACTGTCAGTTTAAATTAAAAATGCACAAGACCTTTGCAATTACACATTTACGTTCCACCAAAAAGATTTTGTCTGTAATTCAATTTGGCAAGTATTTTTATTCAGCATCTTCTATGTAGTCTATATATGAGAATAACCTAAATTCATATGATTAATATTGGTCTTAAACTAAAAATATAATGTGTATGTTTCTTCTTTATATTCACTGAAAAAAATGGTGACCTTTAAATCATCAATGATTTCATCTGTAATTTCTTTCAATTTACTCATGAGAATTTACCTAAATTCACAAAAATTAACAGCAACTTCCAAGTAATTTATCAATCAAAAGCATGAATTTATAACCACAATCATTTAAGTCTAGTTGAATTACACAGTTTTCCTAAAGAATCTGAAATCAGCCTCAAAGGGAAGACATTTTTAAATGGACAAGCTTAATAAAAGCACAGAATTATTTTACATAAATGCATTTTTCTATTATAAAGCAGAGTTTCCTATCCTATTTGCTGATGGACCTTGGATATTTTGAATGAGTGCTAAAATTTGGGGGGATGAATTACACAAAGCATAGGAAAATCTGAATTGCTATTGGGAAATTTGGGGAAATCTCTAATCTGAGTAACCACCATAATGATCCCCAAATGCCTGGCTAATTGCCAATCTTCCCCCTTGATGCTGGCAGCACAGGATTTAGATTTAATAAACCTGTCAGCAATAGAATTTTGCTGATGTCCATTTGTGTGTAAAGCAGAAATACATTAGTTGCATAGTATTTGAATATTACATATTGACTGTGTTTCTTTTGTTTTCTGACAATGTTTTTACCAATGTTCTTTATACCTATCACAAGTTTAGGTTCAGTTTGTTTGCATTACCAGTGGCAGAACTTCTTAAGAACTGCTATAGTGCAAGTTGCCTGTGTATGTGCTGATATAGATCCTTTGTTTCTCTAAAGATCATTTATTGTGCATCTGTGTACTTTTATTTTTGGAGAAAAAGGGGATTATTGAAATAATGTAAATCTATGACTTGCCAGAAACAAAAACAAAGAGCTCTCAAATGGTTGCCCTTCACAATAATTAATGGAAGTAGTCATATTTGTCAAGTATGACAAGAAGGGGTCCATTTCTAAATAGGTTCTCAAGGTCAGGTAGCCTGTTAGCCAAACCCAAAAAATGCACAGGTCATTATAATAAGCTGTCGTGTATCCCAGGTGTCATGGCCTTGCTTATATTGATTGAGGCCACACAATGAGAGATAAAACAGACCATATCAAAAAATGAGGATACTCCATTTTCTTGAGCTTGGTCTATTGGGAATAGCTACAGAATAATAAAAACATTTTTAAAAATTCTAAATTTAAAATAAAATAAAAATACCAAAGTAGCCATTTTGCTATGCAGGTAGCATGAAAATGTTCTCTGGTAAAAAAGGGCAAGTAAATGCATTAGGCTACAACAGATTCACTCATTTCAAAAGCACGAATAACACAGATCAGTACAAAATTATTTTCAATTTTTAACTTCCATGGTATTCTTTCATTGTGTCTACCGCCAGTTGACAAAAACAAACAAAAATTTGCAATTATACAGTTAGTTGAACAAACTTCAAAAGAT
Source organism: Tupaia tana (assembly GCA_026018925.1). NCBI lineage: Eukaryota > Metazoa > Chordata > Mammalia > Scandentia > Tupaiidae > Tupaia > Tupaia tana. The sequence continues at coordinate 48,334,790 of JAKSZU010000004.1, read as the reverse complement.
AAATCTGACCAAAGTGCCTCCAAACTATGTGCTGAGGTTTGAATTTTCCAGTTAAGCTATATCTTTTTATCTAATTAACTGAAATATTGCCAAAACTTTTCTTGATTCTGTTCTAGTCCTGTACTGATTTACTGCTCTATGAAACTAGGTGCTTGCTGATTTATTTTTTCTGCTACTGGTGACTCAGATATAGCAGCAACCTTTAAGGAATTTTTGATGGAGCTAAGCTCCCAAATATGCAAGCTGATCACATCTGCTCCACAACAGCGTCTAGCAAGTTTGTAGAGATTCCTAAGGACAGCCTTCCGTAGAAGAATATAGACCCAGGGATCTAAGATTTGATTCCACGTTGCCATTCGGAGAGCAAAAAGTGTTGTTTCACAGGTCTCCAGAGAATTATTTCCATTTATTCCAATGTTGGCCATTGTCACCTGCAAAACAAACACAAAAGGGAAAATGAGCTGGCACATTTTTTCAGTCCTATAGTTTTGTGTGGTTTTTTTTTTTTTTTTTTTTTTGAGAGGTTTTTGCTATAGGGCGCGTGCGCTCGCCAGACAGACAGAGAGAGAGACATAGAGACAGAAAGCGAGAAATCACCCCCCAGGGGGGATGGTCACGCCGCAATCCCTTCTCCTCCATTCTCCTCTCGGGATCTTGGGCATGCACACACACGCGCCCGGCATGAGTTTTAAGCCACCAGGTCCAGGACGCAAACCATGGTTGACTACGTGGGAGTCCAGCGACATAGCCATTACGCTAACTGCTGGTTCCCAAGTCCTATAGTTTTTTAACTTACCAAGCTAGGCTATATGACCCTCATTATACTTTTGACAAAGTAAGGTTATTTTGAAAAATATAAACAAAAAGAAATGGATGGTAGCAGAAACACTGACACAAACAATTGAATTCTTTAAATTCAAATTGACATCAGAAATACAAAAATGATAACTTGAATAGTGAGTCAAACATGCACCAGTAGAATGACCAAAAGCAGAACATTAATATCAGTTAACTAACCTTCCTGTATTTCTGGGAATAGTAAGTTCAAAGAAAACATATATTTGTATATTTAAAAAAAAAAAAATTACAGTGGCCAGCAAGTGGCGTGGTGGTTAAAGGTGCTGGACTCCCACATGGCTAACTATGGTTTGAGACCCGAACCTGGCAGCTTGCTCTCTCACTCCACCCCACACTTCTCTCTTTCTCACTATGTCCCTTTCTGGTCAAATTTAAATAAATAAATAAATAAATAAATAAAGTTAAATTACATTGTTCTTAAAAAAAGCTAAAGTATATATAAGTAAATAAATAATAAATATATTAACAGGTTTTAAAATGAATTTAGTACATCTGATATTAATTTGCACATGGGATCTAAAATTGTTGTGAAATGTTATTTTCAGAATTTTCGGCTTGGTAACTGCAGTATCAATGTCTTCTAGTTCATATTCCTTTACCTGTATCTCTCACTCTACCCTTCACCTGGTTAATATATTCCCAAAAGTATGTCATGGAGTTTTCTAAGGGACTTGGTGCAGGGAGATGAGTTCTCTTCCGTACTACCATTATACTAAACAATAATAATATATTTCGGTCTTATCAGTCCATTTCTTGAAAACTCATGATTTTGAAAAGATTATTTAGTGTAATCAGTTCCATAAATGGTCTCAGATACATGTTAGAACTAGGCAAGTCACTGAACCCAGATTTAACTAACAGTTGCAGAAAAAATCAGGAGACATGGAAAAAATTTTGGCTGTTAAACAATACGAAATCAGTGAACAAATGAGGAAACTGAAACAGTAAGTGAGGCTTGGACCAATATGTCACCAGGGTTAAGAGATGCTGTAACAAAGATTAAAACCCAAATGAAAGACAGGATGAAAGGGCAGAGAAGAGTTATCTGTCCTGAAATGGAAAGGCAATTGTTAAAACGTATTGACTAAGTGTAAAGTAATATTGATAGATAGGATAAGACAATGCTCAGGATATGTTTTTTTTCCCTTTTTCACTTCTACCCCACGATGAAGGATACAATTTCATTCCAGTAGTCTCTTTCTTCTAGTTCTTTAAACTGGTCTTCAGATGTCCTTTTGGACTTACCATTTTTTGTTTGTTTGTTTGCTTGTTTTTCGTTTTAATCCAAATGTATCTATGCACCTAACTGCTATGCTCCTTCCATTATTTCTGTTCTTTGGCAATGATAAAAATCAAATATCAGTAAGCAAAAGGTAAAAGTCTTAGAAGAAAAAAATACATGTAAAAAAATGTTTGTTTATATATATGCCCTGTCTTGCTACAAAATGAACTTGAGACTTTAATATTGTCAGAGTCATTGTAAACTTTGACTCTTCTGGATATTATCTGCATCAAACCAATAGTTGGGTAAAGAAAATATTGATTGTTTTCTAAATATTGGCAATAACAGATGTAGAAGACATTTCCATCTTAATTAAGATTTTTTTTTTTTTTTTTTTTTTTTTTTGGAGAGGTTTTTGCTATCGGGCCTGTGCCCTCAGCAGAAAGACAGAGACAGAGACAGAATGTGAGAAATCACCCTCCAGGGGGGATAGCCGTGCTGCAATCCCTTCTCCTCCACTCTCCTCATGGGTTCTTGGGCACGCACGCACACGCACCCGGTGTGAGTTTAAGCCCCCAGGTCCAGGACTCAAACCGCAGTCAACTACCTGGGAGCCCAGAGACATAGCCATTATGCCAACTGCTGGTCCCTAAAAATGGTTATCTATATATTATAACGAATTATTGTATATCATCTCTGAATTAGAGAGAAAATAACTAGTCAATAATTAATTGTAGTATTGGAGGTGTACTGTTTCAGAAACAAATGTCTACTTTTTGGCTATTGGCAACACTGATTTAATAGCAAGAACAGATTACACTAGTAAAGTTTCTCAGTAAACCATCTTTCCTGAAACATGTTATGTTTTCCCGAAGTGAAATTTCCAATGGGCCCAGGTGGTTTATTATTCAATAGTTTGGAAAGACTTTTCTGGAGCATCTTCCAAGCTGCGGTAAAATAATTTATTATTTAATGGTAATTTTTATGAGATGGGTATCCATTTAGAAAGAAAAGATACTCATAAGTTTTAAAGAAAATTGGTTTTTGGGACCAGCAGTTAACGTAATGGCTATGTCGCTGGACTCCCATGTAGTCGACCACAGTTCGAGTCCCGGATCCGGTGGCTTAAACTCATGTCAGGCGCTTGTGTATTTGTGCCTAAAATCCTGAGAGGAGAATGGAGGAGAAGAGATTGTGGTGTGGCCATCCCCCCCGGGGGGTGATTTCTCACTTTCTGTGTCTCTGTCTCTCTCTGTCTCTCTCTGTCTTTCTGGCACGGGCATGCACCCTATAGCAAAAACCTCTCCAAAAATAAAAAGAAAAAAGAAAAGAAAATTGGTTTTTAAAAAGCCAACCTCAGCCTACAGACCAACTGTAAAGGCACTCAACAACTTTATGAATAAGTATCTTTTTGTTTTGCTTTGGTTTGGTTTGGTTTGAAGTTTAATTCACTCTTAGTAGACAGTACATGTGCATGCATAATGCTGGGAGGTGGAAGGGCACCCTTAACAGAGTATCATTGTGCCATTATGCCCGTTCTTCAATCCCCTCTCTTTAGCCCTCTAGCTATCAGGATCTTTACATATTTACAAGTCGACCTGGAATCCAAACCAGTTGTCAGCCGTGTGACTTCCAGCTCTACAGTTCAGCTTACTACCAGCTGCACCAGAAGGCTGAGCATGAATACACACTATTATATCTTCTTTGTATAAAAACAAACTGAGGCACACAGAACACATAGCTAGAAACAAACAGAAAGGATTGTGTCAGAACTAATAACCAATGACAGTTTAACTTGAAAGCATACTATGAACATACTTAAAAATGAAATCAGTACTATATGCTGCTGTCCAGGAAAATAATCAGCCCTTGCTGATTATCAAGCCAGCTTAATTAAAAATAATTACATTCATGGTGGCACTTGAATCAATCTGGTTGGTCACAAATACGAGATAAATCGAGAGGTTTTTGTTTTGTTTAATTTTTGCCAGAAGGTGTATGTGTTTGCAGGATACAGAGGGGAAGGGAGTGAGAAAGCACCCTTCTCCATGGGGAACGGTCATGTCAAAATCCTTCAGTCTCCATTTCTCCCTTCAGGACCTTGGGCCCAGTGTCTTTTTCAAGCTGCTAGATTCAGCATTTTAACCATAAGTTGACCATGTGAGATCCAGCTGCCTTGACCACCACACCATATGCTGACCCCATTAGCTTTTTCAAAAATTGTCTGAACTGGAGCCAGCAGGTGGTGTGGTGGTTAGGGGTGCTGGATTCCCATATGGCCCACTGTGGTTTGACTACTGGACCTAGTGGCTGGCTTTCTCCCTTTTTTTCCTCTGTCTCTCTCTGGTCAAATTAAAAGATAATGAAAACAAATGGAAATAAATAAATAAATCTTTTTTTTTTTTTTTAGAGGTTTTTCGCTATAGGGCGCGTGCGCTCACCAGACAGAGAGACATAGAGACAGAAAGCGAGAAATCACCCCCCCCAGGGGGGATGGTCATGCCGCAATCCCTTCTCCTCCATTCTCCTCTCGGGATCTTGGGCACGCACGCACACGCGCCCAGCGTGAGATTTAAGCCACCGGATCCGGGACGCAAACCATGGTCGACTACGTGGGAGTCCAGCGACATACCCATTACGCTAACTGCTGGTTCCCAATAAATCATTCTTTAAAAAAAAAAAAAAAAAATGTCTGAACTGGGGACCAGCAGATGGCATAATGGTCTGGTTGTTGGACCTCCACATAGTCAACCATGGTTCGTGGCCCAGACCTGGCAGCTTAAAACTCATGCTGGTGCACATGCATGCATGCCCCAATTCCCAGGAGGAGAATAGAGGAGAAGGGACTGCAGTGTGGCCATTGCCCCTGGGGGGGGGGGGGGGGCGCTGATTTCTCACTTACTGTCTTTCTGTGTCTCTGACGAGCACACACATCCTATACCAAAAATTTCTCTAAAAAAAAATTGTCAAAACTTATTGAGTTGTTGGAAAAATCATGATGTATTTTTCTATTTAAAAATGCATCATAACTTTTCCAACAACCCAATATTTCTCTGGAAATCACAATTCTGAAGTCATAATTTAAATTTTTCTCTAGCATGTCTAGGTAGCAATTGAAATTTATTTCTCTTAGTTACAAATCAATGTTTACCCTAGTATTCTCTAGGTAACAGCTAAACAACTTAAATTTCTCATCAAATTCACCCCCTCCTATGTACTTTTCAGCACATTGAGAACAGACTCATTCATGGCCTAAAATATCAGTCCTAGTCACAAATACAAGATAACATGCAGCTTAGTTCTTAATCCATTTCCTCTACAAAATAGCCTAATGCCATGGCTATACCTGACATGATTTTCTAATAATACTTTGTTATGTGTTATTCTTCAATTGTTTCAGAAACATTTTCACTAAATCTTCAACTCTGTCAAGAAAAAGACTGTCTACCTGTGGACAACTATATCCCCAGAATGATGCTTAATACTTGGTATATAACTGGTTCTCGATAAATATTAAATGAAGGCATGAATGAAATAAGAAATTTTAGGGTTCATGGAGACCAAAAATCATGACTTCTGTTTTATACTCTGCAGAGCATATAGCAGGTGCCTGATAGCTAACTGTCATACCAGCGTCCCTGTAATACACAAAACAATCCCTGTTTCCTTCAACAAACTCCTCCTCATCATAAATGAATAGTTCAACATGTGGTCAAAGACAGATTTAACAGGTTCTATGTTCTTTTTTTTTCTTATTTTTTCTTTTCTTATCTCTCTCTCTCTCTCTCTCTCTTTTTTTTCTTTTTTTTTTAAATAGGCAGGGTTGTCTGACATGGGAAATTAGGGCCTTGAGAGCTTAGCATAACCAACATGTCACTGTTGTATCTTTTTGGCCTGATTTTGGGATGCAATTAAAACATTGTTTTGTTTTTAAAGAATTATTTATTTAATTTTATTTACTCATTAATTTATTTTAATTTTACCAGAGAGAGAGAGAGAAAGAGAGGAAGGGAAAGTGAGAAAGCAAGCCACCAGGTCCAGGACTCGAACCATGGTCGGCCATATGGGAGTGTCCAGCATCTTAATCACCACACCAACTGCTGATCCCCAACAACATTATTAAGTTCCATTAATCATTACTTCCCTAGGACTGCAGAAAGGCTGTCATTTACTAATATATTTGCATAATAATAATAACCAAAAAATATAAATTATTAGGCAATCATTGTCTAAAAGTCAGTTTGAGTACAATATGAAAATATGCTATCCTTGCCATTTAAGCTTTTAAATGAAAATTCTGATTAAGTAATAAAAATCTAATTTTTACATAAGAGCAGGAATTTTACAATGCAGCATACATTATTAGGTTGCATTGATGTTCTTTGTGAAAAACGTACTCATTGCCAGATTTCTGTTAAGCAATCTTTTATGAAGCATTTTATCTAGCCTAAAAACTCATAGCAGGAATAGACATTATATCTGCAGCTGACACTGTGACTGAAGTATGTGGCTTGTAGTCAAGTGTAAGAAGAAAACCTTGAAAGTTTTGTCAAAATGCTCTAGAAAGAAACCTTCAGCCATCTTATTATCTTTAACAAAACCCATAATGCCCTGCAAGATCTGCCTTCTACGAAACAGATGGAGTTCTCCCCTTTTTGGATAAATTACAATTAGTTCTACAAACGCAAGTGCAGTCCATCCCTCTGAATTAGTTACTGTAGCCCATCCCCTTGATTCACTAGCAAGGCCCAAACCTTGCTCTGCCAAAAAGACCTCGTTCCCATGCTCTCACTCATCACAGTATCTGTCTTGAGTAACAAAGGTTAAGTCAGGCTGAAATATTGCAATAACCCTGGACTGCTTCTATCTGAGCATGCTGATAGTCATCTGGCATGTTGAAACTGGGGATTGGGTTACCATTTTCATACCACTAGGAACCAGTTGGAAGATACATGTGAACTTTCAATTAAGCCAAGGTGCTTTCTCAGGTAAAATACACTAATAGTAAAACATTATTCTTGCTTTTGCTCAAAGTGCAGAGTTTTGGATGAATACACAATACACATTTTTCTTTAATTGGATAAGCTATGTAGTTTATTACAGAAAGGTATAAAATGTTAGAACTTGAAAGAACCTTAAAAACCATGTCAGCACCTAAGCACAGTGATGAATCTTAGGTGTTTATATTTGTTTTTCACATTTTTCTTTCCTCTAAGACTTACTGTCCAATTCATACTTTCATTTTTTTTCCTTTTCTTTTTTAGATTTTTGCCATGGGATGCGTGCTCTCACTGGAGAGACACAGGGAAAGGAGGAAAAGAGAGAAATCACCCATCGGGGAGATAGACTTGCCGCAATTCCTTCTCTCCTTGGGATTTTTGGGATGCACGCACACACACCTGGCATGATTTTCAAGCTGTCAGGTCCCAGACTTGAACCACAGAATCGGCCATTTGAGACCCAGTTCCTTAACCACCACACCACCTGCTAGCCTCCATACTTCTATTCTTAACCATTTCTCCATGAGTTTTTTGTTTTTTGGTTTTTTTCTTTTTTTTTTAGAAAGGTTTTTGCTATAGGGCGCGTGCGCTCGCCAGACAGACAGAGAGAGACAGAGAGACAGAAAGCAAGAAATCACCCTCCAGAGAGGATGGTCACGCCGCAATCCCTTCTCCTCCATTCTCCTCTTGGGATCCTGGGCACGCACGCACACGCGCCCGGCGTGAGTTTAAGCCATTGGGTCCGGGACTCGAACCACGGTCGATTACATGGGAGTCCAGAGACACAGTCATTACGCTAACTGCTGGTCCCTCCATGAGTTTTTGAAATGAACTGTTTTATCTTCTTCTACTGCCCCCAGATGATCATCTGGGACTCATTCTCTATGGATAAAATTCCATAACATAAAAAGGGTTTTACAAATGTAGTGAGATTTCAGGAGGCAGAGGGGAGGGGAAACCTGTAAATTAGTTTAATATTTCTACGCTAGGGTAATCTGGCAAAATATGTCACAAGTCTTTACAAGGTAGTTCCTCTTGAAACTACCAATACTATGTCAATTAATTTATTTGAAGAAATTAAATAGGATTAATGTACAAAAATCCATAAGATGTTCATCTCAGGAAGTTTATAAATGGAAAAATAGAAGCAAACTTCAGCAATCAGAGACTTAGAAAAACAGATTATAGTATACTTACACCTACACCTTGAAATAGTTTGCAGCCCTCAAAATGATTTGCCGAAAAATGCTTACAAATAAAAGTAGATATAATGTAGTTAAAATAAAAAAGATTATAAAATAATATTATTTAGTTTAAATAATATAATAGTTATTACAATTATTAAACATTATTGTAGGGGCCAGCAGATGACATAGCAACCAACCACAGTTCACGTCCTGGACCCAATGGCTTAAAAATTACACCGTGTGTGTGTGTGTGTGTGTGTGTGTGTGTGTGTGTGTGTTTGTCTGTGTGTGTGTGTCCAAGATTCCGGAAGGAGAATGGAGGAGAAGGGATTGTAGTATAGCCATCCCCTCTGGAGAGGAGGGGGTAATTTCTCACTTTCCCTCTCACTGTCCCTGTCTTTCTCTCTCTCTCTGGTGAGCACATGTAACATAAGGTAAAAACCTCTTCAAAAAAACATTGTATAATTACTATGCACTTTCTGAGATAGGTACCACTAATATTTCAATGACAAGGGAAAAAAGACAAAAATTAATCAACTTGTCTAAGGTCTAACAGTCAATAAAGACAATCTATTTCCTAAACAGAGCCTTAGGTACATAAGGGTGAAACGTTTGGTGTTTTCCTCATGGGAAGCTTCCAGGTTTGCTTCCAGAGACCTTCCTGAGAATGCTGCGCATGTGTGTGCCATGAGAACGGGCTGGCTGAAACTGGGGCTGGATTCTGGGATTGGGTCTCTGTTGAGAGTGCTGTCTCTCTGTTTCTCTCTTTCTTTCACTCATTGAAGAAATAGATAAGCTCAAAGAAAAAAAGCCTTTCTAATATTCGGGTATGTACTTTAAGAAACCCATGGAAAAATACAAACAAAAATATAATTGTACTTCACAGAGACTGGATATGTACTTGCGGAGGGCAGGCTTTCTTTTTTTTTTTTTTGAGAGGTTTTTGCTATAGGGCGCGTGCGCTCACCAGACAGAGAGAGAGAGACATAGAGACAGAAAGTGAGAAATCACCCCCCAGGGGGGATGGTCACGCCGCAATCCCTTCTCCTCCATTCTCCTCTCGGGATCTTGGGCATGCACGCACATGCGCCCGGCGTGAGTTTTAAGCCACCGGGTCCGGGATGTGAACCACAGTCGACTACGTGGGAGTCCAGCGACATAACCATTACGCTAACTGCTGGTTCCCGAGGGCAGGAATTCTAAAATGACCCCTAAACCTGTTTCAACCAAATTCCTGGAACCTGTGAATATAAGATATGACACCCATGTTTATCTTACATTATATGGCACAGTCAAAAATACCTTAGGGCAGTGAGATTATCAGCTCTAATCTAACTGCATGAATCCTATTAAAAACAGAAAACTTCCAGGGCCAGGAGGTGGCATAGTGGTTAAGGTACTGGACTCCCATGTGGCTGATGAGGGTATGAGTCCCAGATCCGGTGGCTTGAAACTTGCACCGGGCGCATGTGTGTGCTTGCCCAGAGCACTGAGAGGAGAATAAAGAAGGAATTGCAGTGTGACCAGGGTGAGGGGGTAATTTTTTAATTTCTATCTCTGTCTCTGTCTCTATCTCTAGCAAGCACATTTTTGCCCTATAGAAAAAATCTCAAATAAAAAAACACAAAGTGCCAAGAACTTTCTCCAGCTCACAGCACAAGAAATCAGAGAGATTCCCTCACCATGAAAAGGGCTCAGTGCACACTTCCTGGTTTGTCCATGGCAGGGGGTGGGGTGCACAGGAGAAGGAATGCAGGCTGCCTGTAGGAGCAGAGAGCAGCCCAAACTGACAACCAGCCAGGAAATGGGGACATCAGACCTACATGCACGAGGAATTGTATTCTGTAAATTACTTGAATAAGTCTTGAAGAAGATTCTTCCCCTAGCTTCTAGATAAAAGCCCAGGCACACTCTCAATTTGATCTCAGCCTGTGAGACCCTGAACAGAGAACCCAGTGGAATCCAACCAGACTTCTGACTTACAGAACTATGAGATAATAACATAGGTGCTAAGATGATAGGAATCTGTCACACAGCAATAGAAAACTAATATAGTATCATGAAGGACTTAAAATTAGAAACCTTAGAGAAATTTAATACATCAAAAACCTACAACACTCATTACACTTAATGAGAAGAGAAAATGCAGAAGCAATTTAAAATCTGGAGTAAGACGAGGATGCCCACTATTGCTACCACTGCTTAACACAGAATTGTTCATTCTTTGCCAGTGTTATAAGAAAATTTAAAAAAAAATAGCTTAAGAATTAGAGGAAAAGGTCCAGACATGTTGGTGTAGCAGTAGTGAAAGCTCTTCAAATGCTGAAACTCATATGGAAGATCAAGATTTGAGTCCTACATCAACCTGTACATGCCAGGTGCATACATGCATGTGCATGCCCATAATCTGGGATGCTGGGCTGGCTAGGAATGGCTGGGGATGGATCACGGTCTGACAATTTCTTGAGGATGCTTATTTCTCTCTCTCTCTCTCTCTCTCTCTCTCTCTCTCTCTCTCTCACACACACACACACACACACACACACAATAAAATAACTTAAAGAAAGAATAAAAAGAGAGAAACTTTTGTTGCACAGAAAAGTGGCTAGGTGCAGGTCCCATTGTGCAGCAGGGAAGCCCTATGCATCGAGAACAGATTCCTCATGGTCAACCATGGTTTGAGTCCCAGTGCCACTGGCTTGAAAAACATGTCTGGTGCTCTTGTGTGCAATGCCCCAAATCCTAGTAGAATGGAGAAATGGAGGAAAAAAGATTGTAGTGCCATGCCCTACTGGGGGGGGGGGGGAGGTTCCTCTCTCCCCTTTTTTTACTCTCTCCCTTTCATGTGTGTGTGAGCACACATACTCTCTGGCATTTAAAAAGAAAGAAAGAATGGGACCAGCAGGTGCATAATGGCTAGTCGCTGGACTCCCATGTAGTTGACTGCAGTTTGAGTCCCGGACCCAGTGGGCTTAAACTCACACTGGACGCATGTGCGTCCTGAGAGGAGAATGGAGGAGAAAGGATTGTATCATGGCCATCCCCCCTGGGGGGTGACTTCTTCTGTCTCTCTGTCTCTCTCTGTCTTTCTGGTGAGCGTGTGTGCCCTATAGCAAAAACCTCTCAAAAAAAAAAAAAGAAAAAAAATTATTAAAATAAATAAACAATTGAAACCAACAAAAGAGTTCGGCAAGTTGTTCGATACATAACTAGCTTAGAAAATTCACAAAAACACCTTTTGAGGGGCAAGCAGGTGGCATGGTGGTTAAAGACGCTGGACTCCCTCCCACATGGCCAACTGTGGTTCCAGTCACAGACTGGATGGCTTGCTTTCTCTCTCTCTCTGGTGACTGCATGTGCCCTAAATCATATTTAAAAAATAATAATAAATAAAATAAAAATAATTCTTAAAAAAACACTTTTACACTAGCAATATCAACTACAGAATATAATTAAAAAAACCTGTCAACATATCATACAAATTATAAATTATCTACGGATTAACCTAAGAAATAAACAAGACCTTAAATGAACTTAAAATTGCAATTTATGTATTTTTAAAATTTTATATAATGAACATACATTATTAATAAAAATATACCATATCAATGGTCATATTAAAAATATTTAGAACCCTAGAACCAATTGATCAGAATGGCACAGGCAATAAACATGTAGTTTGGTCATATAGGCAGGTGCCAACTAAACAAGAGCCTTGCACCTTATGGATGTTAAGTGATTATTATATTTCTCTCCTTGCAATAGCTGGGAAGAATAACCTTTAACCTTCTACTTTCTCCATGTAGCATTCCTCTCGACTATTTTTCTTATAATCAGGGAAAATGAAACAGACCACAATTAGATATTAGATTTAAGAAGACAAGATGGCTACTTAAAATATTTCAGAGAGAAAAAAAAAAAGGCACAGCTGGCATGGAAGGGAGAAGAATGTACCTACAGTGATGGAGAATGGGAAATGAAGAAAGGGGAACTAGTTTAGAGGTGTGCAATTGACCAGCCTGCTGGCCACCCCATCCACCCCATACTGCCTGAAGAGACAGGGTAAACAAGTATAACTTAGACAGCTTCTCCTCCCACAAACTTTGAGTTGTTATAAGAATGTGAATGCTGGGGACCTTGTCATTATCTATGTTCAAATTATAAAATAACAAGGTTAAAAATCTGTCACAGAGCCTGATTCTTAGACCTCCCAAAGAACAATCAAAAGATAGCGATTAAAGCACATCAACACAGTACATACTTTGACAAAGCCCACCAGAGTAAGGTAAATTTAACATGAAAAGCAGTTTAAAAGTTCAAAGCATTTTTACTTGATGAACAGATTTAAGATAGAGGATGAGACACCCTCTGATTTCCCAAACTGAAGACAAATCATCGCCAAATTGCTCTAACAATTCACTCATATCACTTAGAAAAGTCTGAGTAATCTCGGGAGTCAGTCTGAAAACGACCACCAAAGGCTCTGTCCTCCAGCCCATAGGAGACTGTCAACAAAAGCTCAACAAATTTCTTTCTTGCACTACTGTAAAACACAAGCTCCAATTTCACTACTCCCTTTCCAGTATGTAAATTCTCCGTTATTTTTTCCATCAAGCTACCAAGTATTGTGGTTTTATTTGTAATACCAAAAAGCCAATCCCTTCCTCTGTGGTTATATGGAAGACATTGTATTCTTAAGAAGTTTTGCAAATAATACCACAAAAATGGCCTCACTTAAAAGAACATCAGTTTTCCCAGAAACAAAACAAGAGGACACAAATATATGTAATCAACAAGAAATGAGTCTGCACATTCAGGTTAATTACTGGATAAAGGCGAGAAAGACCAAACTAACAAATTAACTTGGTTAGATTAATCAGTGAAAGATAATGAGATTCAACACCTCTCCAGCCCTGAAGTGCAAAAGTCCAAAATCCCAAAGGAAATGGTATCTGGTTGGCATCCTAGAGAAAAATTGACCTTACTAAACACATCCAAATTAAGAAGCACATCATGAAAAAAAAGGAGGTGGTATAAAACTAAAATGGCATTTACTACAAGTTAATAGAAAAGAAATCAGTGTGTGGAAAAGATGAGGTAATGTCACCCAAGGAAAAAAAAAGAAAGAAACTTTACAAATCAATGATGAAATCAAAAGAAAAGAGTTGAATATCTAGAAGAGACCCCCAATTTCACAAATGGGGGATAAGAACCCACTTCATTAAACTCAAAGACCACAATGAACTGAAACTCAGAGGCTCTTCCACCAAAAACTCTCTGCCCTTCGTTGCTTGGCCTACACTAAACATAGATGAAGTTTCTTAGCAGAACTGCTTCTTGGAAGGCCATCAGCACTTTTTCACAGGGCTCTTTTGTAACAGAGCTGGTCTTGTTTATGCTTCCCCAAATAAACTATAAATTCCTTTGAGGTGAGGATCCCACTTTAGTCATGGTTATATACTCTTGTAGTACATGTGTAAATACTCATAGCAGACACTAGTGAGTTTTTTCAAATTACCACTGAATTTTACTTGAGACCAAATGGAATCATGGTCACAGCAATAATAATCATGGTCATAAGAGTACCTCTTACTGCCTGCTTAGCAAATTATCATAAGAAACTCATCTCATCTGATTAAATTGCTGATATAGTCAGTATTATTATCCACATTTTACAGTGGTTAAAACTGAAGCTCACAGGACCAGCAGATGGCATAATGGTTACGTCACTGGACTCCCACATAGTGGACCAGGGTTTGAGTCCCAGACCCAGTGACTTAAAATTCACACTGGGCGTGTGGCGGGGAGGGCAAGATCCCAAAAGGAGAATGGAGGGGAAGGGATTGCAGCTTGACCATCACCCCAGGGGGTGATTTCTCACTTTCTGTCTCTGTCTCTCTGGTAAGCGCATGCACCCTATAGCAAAAAATTCTCTTAAATAATGAGGGAAAAAATATATCTGAAGTTCACAAAGATCCTTCAAAATTTGCCAAAGAATACTAGTATGTTCAAACTCAAGTAGTAAGGTATTTTTGCACACTACAATAAGCTATCAGAGCTCACCTAATTAGAAGTAGAGGTTAAAGTATACTAAGACTGACTTCTTACTCTCATAGAAATGGTTTCAGTATAGTCCTATGTTATGAAGTCAGCAATAATGAAGATGCTCATTGATAAAGACCATGTAAACTGACATATCTCTGCATATAGTCGGTGCCTGATAAATATTTGGTAGGTGAATACAGAACCAAAGCAGGAAACCCAACTAGTTTTCCAAATCAAGGAATCCTATCAACCAGGAATGAATATTGATCCTTTTTTCCCCAGTACCAGAAGTTGGAGAATAATTAAGCACTTCTATTCAGAAAGTACTGCCTCTTCTCAAGCCAGAATTTGCTGAGGCTAGTCATGGTGGGACCAACTCTGTTTTCCTCCCCAGGAAGATTCACTTCTGCAGGGTACTCAATTTTTTAAATATTTTAAGGCCTCACAGAAGAGCTCTGCAAAATAAAATAATACTCTTTTCACATTTTACACAGTTTAATTGATTTCAAAATCAAAGTGAAAAAGGAAATGTTCTTTAACAGTTAAAAGAAAACTTTTTGGAGTCAAACTCTAACTAAACCTCAAACAAGGCATCTTTAAACTAGCCTTGTGTTTCATCTGACATATGTTAATATATGCTTTCCAATAAATGACACACATGTGGTCCTTCACACTGTAAGCACAAATGCAGTAATGACTGAACATTTCTGTATCAAAATAATTTTTACTTATTATTTTTTGCTTATTATTTTACTTAAAATTTTTACTACTTCAAAGCAGGTTTCTCTAGAGCAGAAAAACAGGAACATGTATAATTAATATATGGAATTACCTAAGTTTTTATGTGTAGAAAGCTGTGCAAAATCAACACCAAAAAATTATTTATAATGAAGATAAAAAAGCTGGGTCAGCCCTATGGTCTAGTGATTCAGGGAGGCAGAACCCACATGAATGACTGTGGTTCAAATGCCAGCTCCATCATCTTAAAAGACATGCCACATACATGTGCATGCATGCCCCAAATCCCAACAGGATGGAGAAATGAAGGAAAAGGAATTGTGGCATGATCACGCTCCATTGGAGGGGTGCTTTTTCCCTCTCCCTCTCTATTTCTGTCATTCTCTGGCAAGTGCATGTGCCCTCTTGCAATTATAAAAAAGTAAAGCCAAATAACTTTATTTCAAATTTTTTTAAAATGCAAATAGGTAACTGTATATTTTCAATCAAATGAATCCCCATCAAAATGCCCTTTGCTGAACCAGCAGAACAGGCATACTGAGATTATTAATCGAGTAGACTAAAGTACAATTAAGTAAGTTTTCTTTAAAATTTTTGTATAAGAAGTATTTTGAAAATATTTCCTTTCCTCAAATAAATACAAATTCCTATAAGGTGAGGGTCTCACTTTAGTCATGTTTATATACCCTTGTACCACATGTGTAAATGCCCATAGCGGACACTTGGTGATTTTTTTCAAATTACCACTGAGTTTTACTTGAAGACAAAAGGAATCAAGGTCATAACAATAATAATCATAGAGTATCTCTTACTGCCTGCTTCAAATAGTCATTTATATTTGCCTTACTTACCAATATAAGTCCTAAAAAAGTAACTTATTTATTACTCATGTATTAATGAAATTTCTACCAAAAAGCTTTCTGCCATATACTGCTCTATTACAATCCATTTTTACCCAGCAGCCAAAGTGATATTTCAAAATCATGCATCAGATCATCCTTCTCTTGTTAAGAGACCCTTCACTAGCTTCCAAACAAATTTGAATCCAAAATCACCACAGACTACACGATCCTTAGACAATCTGACCTGTACCTTTTTCTGTATCCTCAAATCCTACGACCTTCACCTGTGCTACTCTTGCCCCAGTTAATGACTTCTGCTTATCCCTCTTTACAAGCCTGTCTCCATCACTGGGTTTTTCAGGTGGCTCTTCCATCTGGCAAGCCACCTTGCCCAATAGCTTCCCATGGCTGACTCCTTTTTGCCATCCAGAGCTAACTTCATCATGAAGCCATCCTTGACCATCCAATCTAAAATAGCCTCATCCTCATCCTCAGTCATACACTTGTAATTCTTTGAAGTCATCCTTTTTATTTATTTGTTTACTTAACATCTTTCACTCTCTAAACTGTCCCTAGCCTTTTGCAACCACCACCTCTAGAAGAATGTAATCTCTATGAGAGAAGAGATATTGTCCATTTCATCCAGAACCACAGCCCTCGCACCTAGAACCATATCTGACACTTGGAAGGCACTAAGAAAAATATTTATCAAATAATTGGATGAGTATTTATAAACATACTACATTTATGGGTATGCTTTAACTGCATTTTATAGTTTTATAGTTATTTCTCACTGAGGCCACATCTTTGGCTTTCTCTTAAAATCAAGAATTATGACACCCTGCAGCTGCAAATATGCTTGGATATAATTGCAAACAGAAGTGTCCTGACAGCAAAACCATCATATTTTACAAGACACTTGGGGCAAATAGACTGTTCATTGAGAGATGAACACATTTTCAAGATAAAAGTTTGCACCATTGTAATCAAAATTCTGAAACTGGTTCTTCCAGCCATCAGTTAAAGTCTTAATTAAAGTCTGACTGGACCCCTAGAAACATTCAGCAATGATTTCTCTTCCCCTGGCTGAAGTTTTAATCTTTTGATGACAGAAGAGAAAAAAATAAATACTTCTCAAAAGTTTTTTTTTTAAAGTGCATAAAATCTAAGTTATTTTTAATATTCAATGCAAACTAATAGAGGTGCCCATTTTTTAAAATTTGGAAAATTGTAATTTACACAGATAAATTGAGACTTATTTAGATTGGAGCCTAGGGAAAAGTAGAAGACTAATGGCATTGTCAAAGCTATGGAAAGAAGAGAAGCAAAAACTATTTTAACCAAATCCTAAAGGCATCCTTTTTAGCAAATATGCTCAAAGATATGTCAGCATAACAACAGAGTACAAAACTAATCTTTTTAACCATATGTACTTTTCTCTAAAAATCATGGCCAACTTAATATCTTTGAGTTTTCTCTATAGCAGAACTCTTTTGCATGAATCTTGACTTAAATCTGAAGACATTTTAATCATAACTAAAATTTCAGGTGTAATATATAGTCAACTATGCTGTGCAACTGCTAATGATGCTGAGAACAATGTCAACTGTTACATGACTTCAAGGAAAATCCTCTGACCATACATGGTCATCAATATTTTCCATGTCTAAGGAAATATACAAGGATAAATGTAAAGGGGATTCAATGTGTTAACACATACAAAGTACTACCCTTTTCTGTAGGAGCTCTACACATATGTTAGTTAACTAGCTAATTAATTCGTTCGTACAGAACAAAGTCAAATTTTTAAGCAAGAACTTTAAATTTAAAATAATCATCAAGTTAGTTTCATAGTTAAATCCAAAAGACTACTACTTTTTTCAAAAGATAATATTCGAAAAATAAACCTTTATGATATTCATATGCATTTAATAATCACAGCTACAAGGGTGCTGTTTCATTCATGAATTTAACTTGTCCTTAAAGGATTTTAGGGGATGAGCAGCATTTTCCTTGAATCTTTCCAAGTAGCTTATCAGGCACCACAGGAAATAGGAAGAAACATATGATATTAACTCTGTCACTGAAGAGATCCCCATTCACTTGAGAGATTAGACAATAACAAAACAAACATAAATTCTATGAATATATAGAATTAGATGTTATATCTTTTCCATAGAAAGGGAGATAAATGTAAGCTAGAATAACCAAAACAGGTTTCATGGAGAATTTTACAAATGCAAATAATGACAAATCATGAATTCCATAATTGTATTTCCTCTAATTAATATATATATATATATTTGAATCCATGTAATGTGTTGAATCCATGTAATGTGCTCTAGTAAAATATCTTTCTTATAAAGATGACTTTTAGGGACCAGCAGTTAGCGTAATGGCTGTGTCGCTGGACTCCCATGTAGTCGACCACGATTTGCGTCCCAAACCCGGTGGCTTAAAACTCACGTCAGGCGAGTGTGCGTGTGTGGCCAAGATCCCGAGAGAAGAATGGAGAAGGGATTGCGGCGTGGCCATCCCCTCTGGGGGGTGATTTCTCACTTTCTGTCTCTCTGTCTCTGTCTGTCTGGCGAGCACACACGCCCTATAGCAAAAAACTCTTAAAAAAAAAAAAAAAAAAAAACATGACTTTTAGCCACCAGTCACATATATTCAATATATTTGACTATACTTCCATGTTTAGTGATAGAATTTTGGCATTATATTTGTGAAATAGTGAATTTTCTTGAAGCAAATATGGAAGAGAAATGTTTAGTTATTTAAATGGCATTCATATATAAGTATTCTGATTTTTTTTTTTTTTTGGAGAGATTTTCGCTATAGGGTGCATGCACTCGCCAGACAGACACCTAACCCCAGTCAGAATGGCAAAGATTAAAAATTTTAAAAAGAGATAAGTGCTGGCAGGGATGTGGTGAAAGGGGAACACTCCCACATTTTTGGTGGGAATGTAAATTGATCCAGCCACTGTGGAGAACGACATGGAGTCTCCTCAAAGACCTTCAAATAGAACTACCATATGATCCAGCAATTCCACTTTTGGTTATCTACCCTGGTTATCTAGCGCTCAGTCGGAAAAGCACTCACTTGCACAACTATATTTATTGCAGCACTATTCACAATTGCTAAGACATGGAACCAGCCCAAATGTCCACAAATGGATGAATGGATTGAAAAAGTGTGGCACACATATTCCATGGAATATTATTCAGCCATAAAAAGCAATAAGTCCCTAGAATTTGATAGAAAGTGGATAAATATGGAAGATTTGTTGCTGAGTGAAGCAAGTCAGGCTATGAAAGAGAGACATTACATGTCTCCACTTAACATATACCAACCGCCCACACTCTGTGTTAGAGACTGAAAGACTGGAGGACATAAAAGCATTAAAAATTATTATGGACATTAGAGACAAAGCAGAAGGAGAGTGTGGGAGGGGAAGAGCGCAGAATAGAAAATTTGGGGGAAAAAATAGAGAGGTAAGATATTTGTGGGACACAGACATGGTTTATTATCTGTTGATGAGGATGTGTGTAATATTCTCAACTGGACTGAGATGTATATTATGCTGGGTAAAGTCTCTTTACAATCTAAATGATGTATAGTTATTGAACGTATACATAATAATAATAACAATAATAAATTTTAAAAATTATTCGGTATGTCAAGTACTTTTTAAATTCAGAGATAGTATATAAGAAAAATATTGAAATCTCCAGTCACAAAATATATCATTAGAGAAATATATAAAGATTAACATGTATTAAAATTAATCTATTCATTGCAATACACAATTTAACATGTATTAAAAACTAATCCTCTGTTCACCATATGAGTATAATAATACAGATGTCAATCACTATGTTTTGCTGCAACTTAGAAATAACCTTTAAACTGGGAAATTAGAATTAAAAAGATATTCACACAGGTCTTTCTTTACATATATAATTCTAGTCTAGCATTTCCTCAAAAGATGCATTTCTAGTTTAAGCAGACCCAAAGGATATGTAAGTTTGGAGGAATATTCTCAGAAGTTTCTTCCCATGCACAGATCTTGAGAATTCCAAATAAAAAATAGAGCAGCCCAGATGAGGCACTGGCCAGTTAGAGGTTCTGAGGACCGCTACTGTCAGCATCAAAATTCTAGGAATAGACAGAATTGACCTGCTTTCTAAAACAGGAATTTAACCATACTCTTCCAACCACTGACCTTTTTCTGATTTAACTTCATACTTCCTAAATAAGCAGAACCAGAAAAGCTACCAGAATTTAAGTGCAGAATATGAGTAGAAAAATTATTATGCACATTAAGTTTTTTTTTTAATGTCAGGACCTAGAGTCCAACAAAGAGATATCAAGAGTAAGAGAAAGACAAGAAAAATCTCTACTTGTTTGAATGATATGATGATATGTATTCTATTAAAAAGAATGGTACTAGGGATTCTTAGATTATACGCAAATACCAAAACATCTAGCCTATACAATTTTGAAATCAACAATATAAAGAATTAATTAAGTCATTCAGAATGAATATCTTGTAGACAAAATTACTAAAAAGACAAATATACAAAATTAATTTTTCATTTTAAGGCCAGTCTTTATCATTTATAAGAACAGTATAAATAACACAAGATACAAGCTAGCCCATGCCCTACTAGTTAAGGAAGTTGAATCCCACATGATTTGAGTCCTGAACCTGATGACTTGAAAAACTTGCAGGCATGTGCACGTGTGTGCCCCAAATCCCAACATGATGGAGAAATGGAGAAGAGATTGCCATGCAATCATGCCGCAGTAGGGTGCTTTCTCACTTTCTACCTATCTCCTTCTCTCTGTCTTCCCTGACAAATGTATAAACCCACTGGCAACATTTTTTTAAAAAGAAAAAAAAAAAATACATGTTTAAAGTAACAACGGGGCCAGCAGATGGCATAGCGGTTAAATTGCTAGTCTTCTATATAGACAACCGTGGTTCAAATCCCAGACCTGATGACTTGAGAATCACGGAGGCCATGTGTGCATGTGTGCCAAGCTCCAAAGAGAAGAATGGAGGAGAAGGAATTGTTGCATGGCCTTCCTACGGGAAGGGGGTAGGGAGTAATTTCCTACTTTACCTCTGTCTGTGTCTCTTTCTCTCTCCAGTGAGCACACACGCTCTAAGGCAAAAATCCTCTTAAAAATAAATAAATAAATAAATAAATAAATAAAGTAACAATGACTTGTTTAAAAAGGTGAGCTGGATTTCACATTTTGTTTTCTTCCTGCTGGAACTTTCAGTGGAATGACCAGGCAAGACCAAGTTCATATGCATATATGTAAATTTTGGTGAAGGCAGGGCAAAGAGTTGAGAGCGAGTCAGAGATAGATGGCAGAGGAAGGCATGAATCACAAGAAGTTCTCTGAGGTGTACAGTAGGAACTGGAACACACAATGGGGCACAGTGACATTCATTCCCAGGCTGCCCTTGGTTCAGTAAAGTGGGTCATGGCTGCTACCACATCTAATGGGGGCCATGATGATTCATAAGAAGGGCAGTGCACCCAGTAATTCTCAACTACAACTACAACAATAGTCATGGAAAGAAGTTGTTCAGCAAAACCATGATGTTCCCAGAAACATACACACAAAAAAAATGTTATTACTAAATTTCAAAATATAAGGAATGAAATAAAAACAGAATGCCATATTTGTCTAGGCAATTTTTACAGAAAATATATTTTAGAAAATAACAAAAAGATATGTGACCCATCAAAAGTATTATTGGTAACACATCAAGGTGCTCTGATATACCTGTATAAGTCTTTCATAAAGAAGGAACTAAGTAGGCAGAAATACAAACAAGAAAAAAATTTATTTGAGGTAAAAACCAGTTTGAAAGGGTAGCTTGAGTACAAGCAAAAAGTATAAAACAATTTCTCTTGTGAAGTAAATTCCAAGGATAAGCTTACAAGCAATCATATAGAAAGGAAAAGAATTAGATTGATTTTGAACTTCTTTATAGAACTAAATGAAAAAAACAAAGTTGGATAAGGTTGACAAAGTCTTTAAGGGAAAACAATTTGCTGCAAGAATTCAATCTAGCAAAATCACAAAGCAAGAAAAATACATTTTCAAAGACACTGTTTTGAAACCAATTCTTCTCCTTATGCTTCACAATAAAATTATAACTTTCTACTTCTGCAAATACAGAAATCAATCAAAATAACAAACATTAGACTGGAAATAATATGAGGAAAATGAACTTATAGCAATAATAAAGCCAGTAAAAAAATCTCAGTCAAATTCCATATAATTGTTAAGTGTTTATAGAATGGTTATGCAATTTATTTCATTCATCAAAAACAAGTTTTACTGAATTCTCATTGTGTGGAAAGTACTGTACTACAACATACAATGCAAATACAATGATTAGCAAAACACACATACACCGTATCCTCATGAAACTTACAAGAATGCCAAAAGTATTCTTTAAAAAAATATAAAGAACCATGAATTAAGAATAAAAATAGCAACCCAAATCTAAAATTCAACTGTGGTGTTTCATTCCAGTATGGCCAAACAAGATCCTACAGAATTAATTTTCAGTTAAATAACAGCTATAAACTCTGGAATGAAAACAAACAAACAAACAAACAAACAGCAAACAACAATAGAAAACACTACTTGAGGACACTGGAAAACAATCATTAATGCAAGCAGATTCTGGAGTAAAGTTGATGATTAGAAAAAAGATAAGTTTTTCATTTCAATTTCTAACCAGAAAGAACACCCCAGTCTGTACCATGCAGAGTGGCTAAAACTATGATAATAAACCTACAGTCTTTCTAGCCTGAAGAACCAAAGATAGAGTACTCCTGGAAATAAGAGAGCCAGAGATAGGAAGTCCCAAATGTTATATACATATTCTCTGACAAAATCTTGCACCAATCCTTATACCGTGCATTAATAAGATAGAGTTCATGTAACTTAGCTAAGGATAAAAGAATTTAATTGAGATTTGAGTTGCTGTCAAGAGACAGCATTTTAAGTCTTGTCAAGTTAATTTTCTGATATTTCTGCTAACAGAAATATCAACACTTTTCAAAGAAATATAGTAGAATCCAGACTCCCTAACATAATTTTCATAAAGTTCAAGCTACAATTCTAAAATACTCAACAAAAATAGAAAGAAAACAGGAAAATGTGACTTACTCTCAAAAGAAAAAATAATCAGCATGAACTGACTCCAAAATAACAGGGATGCTTGAATTAGCTAGCAAAAAATTTAAAGAAGCTATTATATTTTACTAGAACATAATGAACGTCCTTAAGAGTATACAAATAATGGCAGATGATTCAAATAAACCAATAGCTAGGGGGGAAAAACCCTAACATGGTGTTTAAAAAAAAATGTTGAAGTAATGTCAAACCATCATCCAGGTTATCAAAACTATTCTAATACACAGGAACGAAAATAATTTTGTTACTATTTTTAAATACACATATATATATATATATATATATATATATATATATATATACACACACACACACACACACATTGTGAAGGAGTACGTGTTATTGGGATATAGAGTGCTGCACACTGATCAGCAGACAAAAGCAGCTCAGTGGGCATCCTCCACACCACACTCCAGAAGACACACAGCAGGTTTGTAGTAAAAATCAACTGGAATGTGGACTCCTGGAAATTTCCCCAACCTCATTCCTCACTGGAGTCAGGAAAACTGCCAATCATTTTCCTGACAAGGTCATCCAGGGTCACATCACTGGTCAGCGTCATCCTGTTTGTGTGAATCTGAAAGATGTGCTTCTTGGTGTTTTCATAGGATGGGGAACACCATCTTCCTGTCAATGCAGCCTGGTCTGACAAGCGCTGGATCCAAAGTCTCCATTAGGTTTGTGAGCCTAACAACTTTCACATCTCCCCTTGAATTAAATCCATGCAATTTGGTCAACAATTCCAACACTGTTCTTTCATCAGCAGAATTTGAGTCATATCTCTTTGTCACAATGGCACTGATTTCATCAATAAACAAGAAGGATGGTTCATGTTCTTCAGTATCTCAAAAATATTCCGGGCTCATCACCCAGCTACTTCTGAATAAGTTCAGAGCCAACCACTTACGGAAGTAATTGAAGTTTGGTTTGCAACTGCTTTGGCTAACAAAGTTCTACCTTTGCCAGGTGGACCATATAGTGAATGACCCCCGTAGGGGGGATTTATACCCGTTTCTGCATAATATTCAGTATGAGTGAGAGGAAGTTCCACACATTCCTTAATCTCTTGGATTTGGTTGTCCAACCACCCCAAATTGGCACAGGTCTCTTGTGGGGCCTTTTCCACTTTCTTCACTGTGACCAGGGATCCATGCTATCCATCAGTACCCTATTACTGCAGGTATCTCATGGTTGAGCAGGACTGAGCAGCCCATTTCCAACAGATTCTTGTCCATAAATGAAAGATGTAGTGTTCTAAGCCCACAGATGTAGACACGATGGTACGATAATCATCAATGATCTCTTCAATGTTCCTATTGACACCAGGGTCCCCCTCAGATCATCCACCTTAGATCTTTCCTCCTCTTATTTTTCTTCTAATGGTTTAATTTGCTCCTGATTTCTAACAAATTCTTCTTCCATGAGAATTCTTCTTCCATGAGAAGGTAGTCATTAATTCTCTCTCATTTTAATCACTTTAATCAGTACTACATGTGAGGTGTCATTAGTGGCAGTTGGCTTGCAGTATATGTCCCTTAGTTTTCTTTTTTCCCATTCTAGTTGTGACGAGAGATTCATACTTCTTTTTCTTGTCCTTGTCATCCTTCTAGCCACCTCAAGGACCATTACCACCACTCTTTGACCCATCCTACCTCAGCTGCTCTAGCCACCAAGGCCAGAAGTGCATCCAACACAGGAGCCTGTCAATGGTGGAAATTCTAAATACATATAATTCTATTATTAAAAGCAGAAGGATGAAACTAAGCAAGGATGCCTAACCACAGTGACACACACTGCTAAAAAACTACCTGTTCCACAGCCTTGGACCACGGTTCAATTCCCAATCCAACCTAAAGGTCAGATACAGCAACATGCACCTGTAATCTCAGTGACTTATGAGGCAGTGCAGGAGGATGGCCAGTTTGAAACTGGCCTGGGCAACACAGCAAGATCTGTCTAAGAAAAAGTCAGGCATGGTAGTGTGCACTTACTGTCCCAGCTGGTGGGCTGAGGCAGGAAGATCACAATATATCAAGATCCTGAAATAGAAAGAAATAAAAGGAAAAAGGAAAAGAGAAAAGAAAGACACAAAGAAGGAATGAATGAGAAAGAGAAAAAGAAAGGAATAAAAGAAAAGAGAGAGTGAGAGAGAAAGGGAAATTCTAGACCAATATAACTTTTTTACACACAAAAATAATAATAAATGATTTCTCAAAAAATACTTTCAAATGGACAACAAGCACATGAAAATATGTTTAACATCATTAGTCACTAGGAAAATGCAAATCAAAACTATGAGCTACCACTTGACATTCACTAGAACAGGTATAATAAATAATTCAAAAATAAGTACTGGTGAAAATGCAGAAAAATCATAAACATGTACATTACTGCAAGGAATTTAAAATGGTGCAGCCATTGTGGTAACCAGTTTGGCATTCCTCTAAAAGTTCAACTCAGATTTGCTATATGACCCAGCAATTCCACTTCTAGTTATATACACAAAAGATCTAAAAACAGGTGTTGAATAAAAATTTATACATGAGTGTTAACAGCAGCATTATTCACAATAGCCAAAAGGTAAAAACAACCCAAATTCCCACCAACTAACAGGAAGATAAACAAAATGTGGTATTGCCACACAAATGAATATTATTCAGCCACAAAAAGGAATGATGCGGGACCAGCAGTTAGAGTAATGGCTATGTCGCTGGACTCCCACGTAGTTGACCGCAGTTCACATCCTAGACCCGGTGGCTTAAAACTCACGCCGGGCGCACGTGCATGCATGCCCAAGATGCCGAGAGGAAAATGGAGGAGAAGGGATTGAGGCATGGCCATCCCCCCGGGGGGTGATTTCTCGCTTTCTCTCTCTGTCTGATGAGCGCACGCACCCTATAGCAAAAACCTCTAAAAAAAAAAAAAAAAGGAATGATGTTCTGATACATTCCACAATAGGGATAAGCTGAAAACATTACACTAAGCCAGACATAAAAGGCCACATATTGTAAAATCCCATGTATAAGAAATATTAATAATAGGCAAATAAACAGAGACAAGAGAGTAAATTCAAAGTTGTCAGGGAGTTTGGGTAGTGGGGAATAAGGAGTGACTGTTTAAAGGGGTTTCCCTTTGGGGGTGATACATATGTTCTGTACAAGACAGTGATGAGCGCTGCACAAGACTGTGCAGGTACCTAATGTTACTTAAGTATATACTTCAAACTAGTTAAAATGGTGAATTTTATGTTATATGATTTTTTTTTACCCACATTAAAAAATAACTATGAAATGTATCAAGAGGGCTAGATGATAGTGCTGTGATACTTCAGGCCAGTCTTGGTGGTTGAGGAGGCTGGATCCCATATGACTACCCTGCAGCATGAGTCCCAGACCCTGAGACTTGAGAAACACACTGTGGAGTGAGCACATGTGCTTGAATGCTCAAAATCCCCAGAGGAGGAGAGATGGAAGAGAAGGGATTGCAGCATGACCATTCCCCATGGGAAGCGCTCTCTCTCTTTCTCTTCTCTTCTCTTCTCTTCTCTTCTCTTCTCTTCTCTTCTCTTTTCTCTTCTCTCCTCTTCTTCTCTCTCTCTCTCTCTCTCTCTCTCTCTCTGGCAAGCACACACACCCTTTGGAAACACCTTTTAAAATATTTTAAAATGTGATGCTCTGAAGCTAACCACATGGGCTGGTTCTAGGTTACCACCCCAGAGACCACCCTAAGTATGCCAGGCATGTGGATGCCTCTCATTCGGAGTTGACTGGGGCTGGGGGTGGATAATGGTATTGCGACTCTATTGGTATTCGTTCTGTCTCTCTCTTGGAAATAATATACAAACTCTTAAAAATAATTAAATGAATGCATCATGATACAGGTCTTCTTATATACTTATAAAACAAAATAAGATTTTGTTTACTTTAGAAAAAAATGTTTTTAAATCCTAGACTAAAACCAATACAAACATTATTATGAAGAGAATTACAATATAGTTTTTGTTCAAAACATGACTTGATTGGTAATAAGAGAGATAGATCATGACTGAGAGAGGAAAACTGTAATTGAACACAAATCTAAATAAAATGTGAAGAAGATGGTAATTGTACATAAAGTTAAAGATAGGTCAATAGAGTGGGATAATGGGTCCAGAAATATCCAAGCATATGTAAAAATGTAATATATAATAAAGGTAGAAATATAAAACAGTTGCAGAAAAGTTATTCAAGAAACAATTTTGGGACAACTGGTTAACCATACAAATCAAACCAAAATAAACTATATATGTATTGTTCTAAAAACATAAAAGCAAAAAAAGTGAAAAGGTAAAAGTGCTAAAAGGAATAAAGAAATGAATATTGATAACATCTTAGCCTGAGAAAAGGATTTGCTAAGCATAAAACAGAGAGTAATAAGTTAATAATGATTAATTTGCTACTTTCATAAATTAAAATACAAAATTAGAAGGCAAACAACAAATCTAGGAAAACAGTGGCTTTTATAACAATTGATTTTATAATTGTTTTTATATATTAAAATTATCTGTTTTTTGCTATTCAAGAATTCTTGAAAATCACTTAGAAAAATACAAATATCCACACAGTCTCCACAAAATGGAGAAAGTGCTCAATAAATGGAAAAATATTTTAATCTGTTAATCAAAGAATTAAAATAACATATTTTGGGGGCCAGCAGGTGGAATGGTGATTAAGGCACTAGACTCCCACATTGCCAACCTCAGTTCGAGTTCTGGACCTGACAGCTTGCTTTATCACTTCCCCCCCCCCCATCTCTCCATGGTGAGTATACATGCCCTGAAGCAAATTAAAACATAATAATAATGGTAAGTAATTTTTTTAATAATAACATATTTTGAGTAAAAGGAGGTAGCTAGAATGCAATTGTAAATATCTCTGTATAGTGAGATTTGAGGGGATTTTTTCAAATTAATTTGTAGCTTACTACTTTCTTTTTTACAATGAAATTTTATAGCTTACAAAAATGTGTGTGGTTTGTTTTTAGTAGTTTAGGGGAATATAATACATGAAATGTAATAGTCCTCAATAAAGAAAAGATATTTGTGGAAACAAAGGAGGTTTCACCTTTCCAACGAAGCTCCTGAAACGTGCCAGTGCCTCTATGCACCAGGATACTACTTTCTGCTGCCTTCATGGCCTTGTTCCCTCCCCTCGTCCCCTCCTGCCTTCTGACTCTCTGTCACTCATGTGATTTTCATTTACTTTTGCTTTCTGATCCCCTGCCATGAACATAAATGCAAGAAGCAATATAAAGGAATATTTTGTAATAATAATGATAGCAAAAATAAGAGCCACTATTGCTGCTGCAACTACTACTGTGGCGATGTTATTATTTAGTACTTATTAACGCACCTCTGTGCTCAGAGGTTCCTTCACTATTACTTAGCAATTAACCCCTTGACCTGCTCCAAAGCGGTCCAGAACCATTCATCGGATTGTCTGGTGAGTCATGATGCATTTTTGCATAGAAGAACATAGAAAAATACCTCATCACTTTCCCAACAACCTCATGGTTATAGTCTTCCCATATTAAAAGTGGAAATGAAGGAAAAGAAAGATGCATGTAGAGACTGAAGAACAGAGTGCAAAGGTCATAGGTAAAATGAAGGAGCTAGAAAGTATGATTCTCAGAACTTGTCTCAGGAATATTTTCCCAAGTCATGTCTTCATCTCTATCCTTTATCCTCCACCTAGAGATATGATCAGACTTTGCCTTAGCAAAGTCTACTGAAAGAATAAATCAATGAGTAACTGAAAGCATACGTTTTTTCTTTTTATTTCTCTCATTTCCATTATTAATTTTCATGGTGGTTAAGGCACTGGATCCCACATGGCCGACCGTAATTCAATTTTCACACTTGGCAGCTCAAAAACCACACCAGGCACATGTGCATGCATGCCCAAAATCCCAAGAGGAGAATGGAGGAGAAAGGACCAGGACATAGCCATCCCCCTGGGAGGTGATTTCTCACTTTCTCTCTCTGGTGAGAGCACATACCCTATGGTAAAAATAATTAATTAATTAAAATGGAAATCTATTGGCTATTAATATTAATAATTGCAACCTGCTATATCCTAATCTTGTTAAAACCTGGTCCAATCACTAAAGAGCTTTTTATCTGTATACTTTTCTGTATCTAGGAATTATGGGTTATCATCTCTTTTCTCCTTGTTTTTACAATCCACATAACTTGACTTTGGATCACATTTATTTCTAATAATTTTATTTTCTAAATAATATCCTTGGGAACCAGCAGTTAGCGTAATGGCTATGTCGCTGGACTCCCACGTAGTCGACCGCGGTTCGCGTCTCGGACCCGGTGGCTTACAACTCACGCCGGGCGCGTGTGCGTGCGTGCCCAAGATCCCGAGAGGAGAATGGAGGAGAAGGGATTGCGGCGTGACCATCCCCCCTGGGGGGGTGATTTCTCACTTTCTGTCTCTATGTCTCTGTCTGTCTGTCTGGCGAGCGCACGCGCCCTATAGCGAAAAACCTCTCCAAAAAAAAAATAATAATAGTAATATCCTTCAATAAATTTCCCTTTCATAAGCCATCAAAAATAACTTTGCCCACATGTATTCATAACAGAAGACCTGCTGTAACAGAAACTATAACATAATCTTCGTATTTCAATTGTCTACTTGTATTGTCATTTTCTAAAAGTACTGTTACTTAAAGGCCATAGATAGTCTGAACAATTAAATCACAGTTATTCTAGTACATGAAATAGCACCTAACATATGGTAAGTGCCCAATAAATATTTGTCAAATAAACAATTACCTGTGAATCACCAAATTAGAAGTAACAATAATGGATGCTGCTATGGCACCCAGCATTCATTTAATACATAATTTTGAGGTGCCTTCAATAATCTTATAGATAAATTAGCTGGCAGCATTATTATTTAATAGTAACAGCAACAGTAAGGATAACAGTATAATAACTGAAGCATATGGTACTAATATATGTCAGACACTGTTTTAAGTGTATATTGATTTATTTAACCCTCATAAGAACCATATGAAGTGGAGACTGTCACTATACCTACTTTACATATGAGAAAACAGAGGTACGGATGATTACAGTCACAAAGCCTGGAAGTGAAAGAAACAATACTTGAACGCGCACATTTTTTTTTTTTTTTTTGGAGTGGTTTTTGCTATAGGGCGCGTGCGTTGGCCAGAAAGACATAGAGACAGAAAGCGAGAAATCACCCCCCCTGGGGGGGGATGGCCACACTGCAATCCCTTCTCCTCCATTCTCCTCTCAGGATCTTGGGCACGCACGCACACACGCCCGGCATGAGTTTAAGCCACCAGGTCCGGGACTCGAACCACAGTCGCTACATGAGAGTTCAGCAACATAGCCATTAGGCTAACTGCTGGTCCCGAACACACACTCTTAATATCCTCTCTTTTACTTTAACTAAGTTATAAGCTCTTTGAGATAAGAGCTTTATCTTTTACTCTCTGATACTACTTAAAACCCTGACCTGATTACCTTATACCTACAGGTCTTAAACATTTTAACTTGACTCCAGTTATTTCTAAGTGAATACCTTATAAATTAGAATGAGAATTATAAATTTTAATAAGAATTAGAATAATATTCAAAAGAGTAGCAGGAAACAAATTTACTCCTGATGAGATCATGAAATAAAGGGGAATAATCTCGACCTTCAAGTGGGAAAGTCCCAGAAAGTTTTCTGAAGTGAAGAACTTCTCTTCCTTTTCATTGCAACCAATTCTTCTCAATGAAGGAGAAAATGGAAAATATCTGAACTAAACACAGGTGATTGTTTTAATTGATAAGATGAGCACCAATAATAACAGACTTCTGGAGTGTTTTGGATTTTGTTATATACCTGACTCTGTGCCAATAACTCTGTTATGAGATTTTAGGAGGTCAAATAATTTAATCTGACAGTATCTCTGAGTAAGTACTCTTGTTATAATCAGTTCACAGATGTGCAAAATTAGCTTGGAGTAACTCCAAGGTCACAGCTAAAAGATGGTAAGGCTGAGATTCATGTCCCCAGCCTATACTCTGAATAACCACACTATTCTCAAGGGAAGGCTTGGTTTTAAACTGTGTTAAAAAAAAAATAAATAAATAAAAAACAATTGTCTCTGTCTCCTTCACCAGCATACCACAGACCCACTCCATTTCAGCATTCCACAGTCTGAATTTTATTTGAGGATTCAAAAGCTGAGGACTGAGAGAAAAACACCTCCCTGTCTATGAAAAAACGACAACTGTATCCACTCCTCTGTGGCATTAACCAGAGGAAGCTCTTACACCCAGGACAGAGGATGGATAGAATAACAAGTTCACACAAGCTTTGAAAGGTATATTCGCAAATATCAAAAGATAAACTCCTCTTACTGGATGAAGTCCTTTCTGAATACAAACAAGTATCATTGATATAACAGGTAAAATTGATGTGGCTATAAATGCCTTCCAAAGCAAAATAAATGGAATTCATTTTATATAACTCCTGTAAGGGTGAGATTAAGCAAATAAAGTAGAAACTGGCAACCCAGAGAGATGAAGGACACATCAACTTCTTGAATTTTCTTCAAATGTTTCAGGGCTTAATAAAAAGCCCAAAACATATTGAGCCAGAAAATTTTTTATAGCCACGAGGGTATAAATTTAATCCATGTTTCTGATTCACTTACACTTAAATCATTCAAGTAATGCTTTGTAAGTGCCGTCTCAATGCCCATGATATTCCGTGGCATTTTTATAAGTCTCCTTAAAAACAGGAAATGCTGTTATGCCAGGAATAAGTGAACTTCAAATAACAAAGTATTCCAGACCACCATGTTCATCCAAAGCAAGAGGTTTTTTCTGTAAATTCTCAACCTAACAGTGTCATTTTTAAATTGATTCACCTTTGCCAGACTAAATCTATACTATACACTTTCATGGAGGCAGATGATGTTATAGTCAAATGAACTCAACTCTATCAACTTATACATAGCTTAATATATTTAACAAATCATGCTCCAAATCTATGTGTAATATATTTTCTATGTTGGATAATATATAAAGAAATGGACTTGTAAAAGCTTTTCCTAAGGCAGACTCTGCAGGAAATAGACTTTGAGAAAGAGACTTACATGTAGGAAGCTTTCTGGGGAGTGTGAGGTGGCAAAGGAAGCAAGATTGGACAGAAGCAGAGCTGCAATGCAGATGCAAAGAAAATCCTCAGCACATGTCTCAGCAAGCTAGGATGC
Organism: Tupaia tana; assembly: GCA_026018925.1. Lineage (NCBI taxonomy): Eukaryota > Metazoa > Chordata > Mammalia > Scandentia > Tupaiidae > Tupaia > Tupaia tana. The sequence goes on along the minus strand of JAKSZU010000004.1, from coordinate 48,302,380 downwards.
AGAAAAGGCCTTTCAGAAATGTCCCAGGTAAGGCAAAGGGACAAGAGCTTCGCACCTGTACATCCACTTGTCACTGCATACAGGCAAATCCCAGAGACAGGAAGAGCAACTGTGGACAAGGCAGTCACCTTTAACTGAACGAATTTCCCTGAAGGGGACTCATCCACAGAGGGACTGGGGTGAGGTATGACCATTTACACTAAAATGTTCTGTCAGACTTTTTTGAGAATTAATCCTCTGTGAATTTAATCTTTCAGTCTTATTAACAATACAAACTGAGGTGTATGTATGCACTCAATCAGCTGTAAAGACATGATGCAAGACAGTCCATTTTTCAGACAAACTTGAACATTTACCATACAGATTTCATTTTATGAAACTGAACATGCAATATCTGAAAGATTTTATCCAAGCAGTTTCCTCTGCTTGAAGCCTCACATGAATCCATGATAAAAAGCTAATTTAAAAATGCATTATCCAAAAACAAACAAACAAACAAACAAACATGAGTGGCTATAAAGAAAAAGGCAGTGCTTAAGACTATGGGGCAAAATTAAACCAAATTTCTTTTTTCTTTTAAGTTTATTTCTTCCATAAATGAGAGAGAAACAGGCACTCCCAACATGGTCTACATGTCGCAATCAACCCCAGTCCCAGAAAGCCTTGGTCACAGGCACAAGTGTGCACATACACACACACACGCACACACCCCAAACATGCTCAGGGAAGTTCCAGAATGCAAACTTAGGAACTTTCCATGAGAGTCCAGGTGCATTAGCACTGCAGCACTGCCTGGCTACATAACCCAAATGTCTACCTAATCTTTTTCTGCCTCTAATACTTCTCATTCAATACTTGGTTCATTAGTTTATCCATTTAGCAAACATTAACTAATGACCCACTATTTTCAGAAAACAAATCACAAATTAATATAAAACCTACCACCAAGGCCCATTGAGAGAAACAAGAAATGATCTGTAAATAAATCATAGCATGAAAATAAAATATCAAGTCTAGTTTATCTATGAATATCTTAAGATGCTGACAAAGTGTCTAAAGTTCTAAATTCTAGCCCCAGATTCAAACTAGAAATGTCCAGTATTAGCCCAGAACGTGGAGTGATGGTTAAGGCCCTGGGCTCCCATATGGCTACCATAGTTAAAGTCCCAGACCTGGTGGCTCTCTCTCTCGCTCTCTCTCTTTTGTGCTCTACAGTAAAATAAAAAATAATAATGATAAATAAAATTAAATAATTCTTTTAAAAAATCCAGTATTCTTCAAGACTCCACTTACAACTGACATTTTAGGGAACCTCTCAACAGGAACTTACCCTCTTCTCCTATCTTTCTGATCCAAATCACATTTAAAAGTAGTAAATACCTTCCAAAGCAAATATAAATTGAATTCATTTTATATACCTCCTGTAAGGGTGAGTCTAAGCAAATAAAGTTGAAATGGCAACCCAGAAAGACTAAGGGCATATCAACTTCTTGAATTTTTCTCCATTAGCCGAGTGAAGCCAAAGCAGAAATGAGTGTAGTCAGCGACTAGGCCCTATTTTACATAAGATTCACTTAGCAAACACTTACTGATCCTAACTAGGTGCGAGGCAGTTGTCTGAGAACTGAGGATATAACAATCAGTAAGGCTGGTTCTCTCAGGAACCTTATGTTCTAACGGGCAAAAGCCAAATGACAATCAAATAAAGAAACGTATACTATGTTATCAGCCACTGCTATTTGTACTATCAGAAAAATAAAGCAGAATAGGAGAAGAAAGGAGAAAAAGTACTTTTTAAGATGGCCTAGAGAGAGTGATAACTGAGTGAGTAGAGGAGAAAGGGGGAGAGAGCCACGGGGATGTCAGGAGAATGCTAAGGGTTGGAGACAAGAATGTGTTCCCAGATCTCCCAGAACCACTTCTCTGCCAGCTACTGTCATTGAGCTCTCGTCACACACCCAAAACTACTTGAAAAATAAAGTCTATTAAAAAAAGAGAATTCAAACAAGTATCATGTCCATATTACCTTTGCAATGGTTGAAACTCAATCAACAAAATATCTCCTTTGATATCAGCTGTAAATTTAAATTGTTTAGGCAGCATGCCACTATTGTTTTAGTATATGCACCTTTACCTTTGTTCCAGTTGGAGGACTGCAAATGATAATGAACACAGAAGACAGAGTGTTTCCAGATGTTCATTTGAATTACAAGTCCAACAATTCACACTCAACAACCGTAGAGAAAAGGCACATGCTGTAAAACAGAGTGTTGACCTGGAGGATGTCCCATCCATAAGAACCTAGAAGCCTGATTTCAGAGGTGCTTTAAAAGTAAGCAGCTTTTTAAAGACAAGGTGGCATGCTGGTTGAGGCACCAGACTCCCACATGGCACACTGAGGTTCGATTCCAGGACCTACCAGCTTGCTTTCTCCTCTCTCTCTCTCTCTCTCTCTCTCTCTCTCCTGAGCACACATGCCCTAAAGCAAATTAAATAATAATAATAATAATATATAAAATTAAATGGATAATTCTCTAAAAAGAAACACACAAGGCAGGCAGGAGAAGGATGACTTAGTCATTAACATCTATGCAAATCCTCCAAGATATGTGAGGGAAAAAGGAGAAATATTTCAACTAAGGTAGTAGCCTTTGGTGTAATTTTGGTATTCCAAAGCCTGAGTTTTTTGCTAGGGTTCCATTTAGACCCACCTGATTATCTATTGTTCAAGATACTTCGGTCCACACCACAAAGTTATAAATATCTTTGTAAAAAATTGCCATGAAGACCCAAATGTCCAAGGAATATACTAGACATGCAAAAAGTGCTTTAAATGACTGAAACTATCAATCCATCTAAGAGTATCTGTGATGTACCTACCACACATTTAACACAGAAATAATTTTCACACTAAAAGGCATTTTAGAAGTATTACTACACTGATGTCACAGGTGTAGTTATAAATTAAACTGTGATATCTATTCTAACAATGAAGGAAACCAAAAATTGAGGAATGGATAATAGAGAAAAACATAAACTCAAAATATCCTTGACAAGAGTCTGAAATTTTGCTTCCTTCTATAATTATGCAGTAGTCACTCTAACACTCCTACGTCTGAATATCAAAAGCCAGAACTAAACAGAAGTTTTAAGATGCTGCAGAACAAATAAAAATCAAAGCACAAGTTATCACCACAGTTGTCCTGATTATCTGTCTCTCCGTTAGTTCACCATTTTATTGTCTGAAGGTTTCCTCCAGAGAGGTATGATCTTCATTTTAAAAGTTTCATTAAACACTTTCATTCCATCTCTTTACTTACTTTCTTTGTATTCTCTTTGCAATCTCTGAATTAATTTCAATTCACTCAGACTCACTTTTTATTTTGCAAAGCTACTTTATTCCAAAACTTAATTGAACAAAAAAGCATTACCCTCAGAAAATTCCTTATGTTGAGAGGCATAAATTAAACTCCTTAAAAATGAACACTGAAGTGGTTCCCAGTGCTATTAAAACAGGTCCCTGCTATTCGGTTTGAACAACTATTCTCCAAGCACAGATCAGATCCTTGCTTGGGCTTACCTAAAGTCACCTAAAGTGTCAATAAGCAGGCCTGGAAAGGCTGACCTGTCATTGACAGATACCCAATCTCCTTTTGGGTGGGTCCTTATGGTCTGATCAATTCAAGAACAACATGAAAAAATACTTAAAGTAACAATTCAAAAAGCCAAATTTAAACTGTGAGGCAATCATATAAATAGAAATAAAGAAAAATTAGAAAAGTAAAACTCTTTTTCAGGATCTATCTGTAGCAGCTGTTCTCACACACTGTTATTTGTATCAAAATCATCTGGATTTTTCTATTAAAACTGCACTAGCAAAAATTCTCAGACAATGGACCTGTTCCGGGCCTAGGTAACTGCAATAGTAACAAGCACCTTCATTTCACGATTTAAGGTCTGATCATGACCTCTGTCTCACCTCTATTTTGGCCTTGCTTTGTATCACCTGTATTACTACCTCTGGAGGCCAGCCCACTTGCCCATCATTACAAAAAAAAAAAAAAGGAAAAAAAAATCTTTGCTGCTGCCGCTTGCTCCCTGCAGAAGAAACGTTTTCTCTTTCATGGCATGTTCACTCTTTCCATCACAAAATAAAATGTTGTGAAGAGTTCAGGTCAGACTTACCTGTTATAAATATACCTTTAGTCTTCCACCTAAAAGGTAACATGAATAATTCGTTTGTTGCTAAAACCTTAACCTTTGCCTTCATTTCCAAATGAAAATGCTAAGCTATCACGTATAGCTACTGGCTTGTGGAAAAACGACCATGTGTATCACCCACAGATTAAGTCTAAGCCAAAACTGAATAATGCCTGCGGGCATAAACTCCAGGTTTACAAGACTGAACTTCCAGACTGACAACTTTGAGAATGACAACAAACCTTATATTGAACACGGATTAATCCAAGAAAGTAGAAATGGTCAAAACTTTAGGCTCTTACCAGAAATGGACTCCAGCAAATGCAGGAGACACACATAATGGCCAGGAGCTGGATGACCATTTCCAAATGATGAGACCTGCCTTGTCTGTGCTGCTGACTCTTAAATTTCACTCTTAAAAGTGTGATGCCTGTGATGGCATTGCACAAGCACGAAACACCGAGCGCTAAGAGCCCCAGAAAAGAAAAAAGCAGAAGATAAAATCTATCTTCCCAGTCTTTGATATGTTCTGTGTTGTAGAAACACCAGGTCCTCGACGCTTGGATTTTATAGTCCCGATGCCCAAGGATGGGCAGCAAAGCTATGAAAACAGCAAACAGACACACACCACTCAACATCATTTTCATATGCTTGGATGTGATTTTCGTAGAATGAAATATTGGTTTGGTGACTCCAATACACCGCTCAATGGCCATTGCACTGCCTAGAAAAAGTGGGCACAGGCCGGAGAATACCATGCTGATTCCAAAAATACTGCACAGGACATTCGATTGGTCAAAGCGGATCCAGTCTTTATTCGATGCATATACAAATACTGCTATACCTCCATTGACGAGATGGCCAAAGAAGTCTGTGATTACCAGGCCACTAGCCAAAAGCAGAAACGATGCCTTGGACTTCTGTCTAAATCTCTGATAAGCCTTCATGAGAATGGCAATGGCGAGGCTGTTTGATAAGATCCCCACTGTCATGAAGATTATTGAAAAAAACACTGAAAGCCGGTTTTCCGTCTGGCATGTTGTGTTGGACAGGAGCCCAGCTGCAGGAGACACTGGCTGTTTGGAATTGTTCATGGACATTGTGGAGATACAAGCGGGTCCCTCAAGTCATCTCCCTCTCAAAACTGTGCAGTCTTGCAGTCCAAATATCTGTAGCATAACAAGAGAGAAATTATGAACACTGCATTACCGCTCCTCCGACATTTAAGACTGAAGAACCCCAGGACCCCGTGATGGGACCAGATTTATCCGGCCTATCATAAGCAAGCTTGCATCATACTGAAAGGAGCACTCCGCTGTCTTGTGGTTCTACACATCATTTTCAAGGTGAGACGCTGCCCAGACTGAGATCCCCTTGGTTAACCTCTGCAAATAGACACCTCCTAAACATCCTCGGGACACTTCACTGATGCCTTAAAACATTTAAGGTCTACAAAATCATTAACAAGATTAGATTTACACCCAATTAAGTGTGTAAAGCATAAGAGTCCATCTACATAACTAAAAGACCTTTTAAAACATTTACTCTTTTCTCTGATGGGCTTGGTCCCCAAACAAGTGAATTACCTGTTTGTCCACAGACATAACAAGCTTCTTTCAACTTTGGGAGCAGACGAGCAAGCTCGCTGAGGTTAAATGGAGCTTTCCTGAATGTGTTTCTAAAACCTAGATCAAATAACAGCAAACCACATGCACGTACACACACACACACACACACACACACACACACACACAGTGACCCATGAGAGGCAGATGATGAGTCTCTAGGAAGTTTTTCTAGTCTGACTACCACGTGTGCAGAAATCCTGGCTCGAGATGGGCAGGGGGCAAGGGGCGCTCACTCTGCATTAACTGCCTCCGCGTTAACTGGTTCTTTTAATTAAGTTACACCTTCAGAGTAGCAACATCCAACGCAAAGTATTTGTCACCCCTTCCCTAACGGGCTGAGGTCTGAGGCCTGAGTCAGAAACCGTATGCACAGGACCACAGCCACCCCGCCCCGAGTTAATTTGTTTGCGTTTCCCCGAGCAGCTTTCCGGGAGGCTGGGAATTTCGGAGTCAGTCTCTCCTGGGACTAGCCGCCTAGTGGCTGCCTGGTCTGCCCCAAGAGCCGCTGCCTGCTCAAGGTCTTACTCACCGTTGACTTTCGCCCCATTATACCCTTCCGCCCCCAAGCCTCTGCTTGTAACATCCTCCTCAAATCTAACTTGCTGAAACTTTTGCAATTGCTCAAACGCCAGAGGGTGATTTTTCCTCCTACCCTGGAGGGCGCCAACGGCCTGCGCTGGTCCGAGTAAGGAACTCTGCCACCCGCAGTGAAACACACGGGCCAGATCCCTTTCTGGCCCTATGTCCCACCTCTGAGACCCTTTCCACCCGGTCCCCATCTGCGCAGTGCAAAATCCTGACGGGTCAGTCTCAGAACACTTCTTTCTCGACGAATCTCCCCAGTTCGGGGGATCATGCCCAAACTTGTTGCAAAGCGCACGCAGCACAGCCTAAGGTGTCCTCCGGTGCAGCCGGCTGCAGCTGCCGCCCGGCGGCTGGGGGAAAAAGGTTGGTTTAACCTGGGTATGGTTGAGCATCCGGAGGCCGATGCGGGGGCATCCAGCTGCTGGAAAGGTGGTTACCTTGGCATCCCTGGTCGTCCGCGAGGCTCTCCGCGAAGTGCGCGCTGCTCGGGGCATGGCGCTCCTGACACCGCGCCGTCGCTGCTGCAGGTTCCACCGAGCTGAGCCCTGCGCTACCTCGCGGGCACCGGCTCGCGTCCCGTCGCTCGTTCCCTCCGCGCGCGCTCCCCTAGCTAGGAACGAGCCCGGCGCGCTCGGCCCTGCTATCCCTCCGCACCTAGCCGCGCTCGCAGTCTGGGAGGGATGGAGGCAAGGGTGACCTCCGCCCCTCTCTCCTCTTCCTCCTCTCCGCCCCCTTTTCCATAGACCCAGAGCCCGACCTGGAGAAAGGAGGGTATTGCTCTTGGATGCGATGGCCACCCCTTCAGCTGCAGAGCTGCCCTCTCAGCAGCAGGGACCGACTAAGGAAACTTTTGGTTTAAACTCATTTTCAAGCGAAAGAGACCATCTCTGACGATGCAAGAGAGGAGTGTGGAGAGAGGAAAGACTAGAGACAGTGTGTTGGGCCGTCAGATTGTAGCTTGCATTCTCAATTCTCTGAGTCCAGCTGGAAAACAAAGAAACTTGGTAGACACTGTGTATGTGTGGGAGGTCTTCTCGGCGGATAACCCTAGAGCGTTAGAAACTGGCATTCAAGCCGGAGGTTGTAAAAGGAAACACAGCCTTAGGGTTTGCCATCACACACAGGACTGGACTAAGTCCAACTTTCTAAAGAATGCGAGTGAGCCGGGATGGGGTGAGATGCGTTCTTGAAGATTACCTGCAGATAAGTGATTAGTAACACTTTAGTGATTATTATAGTGCACTGTTGAAAAAATCTCTAGCGATAAAGCTGTGCATCTAAGAAATTCCATGGGGATCATTTTGTAAAGAAATACCCACTTTCATTAGGAGTTATGATTTTAACTGCTTTTGTAATATAATTGATTTTTGCTAATATTACTTGATCCACACTTACTGTCTCATTTCTTCCGAACACTATGTGAATCTAATACTGACTTCCGTTCTTCCCGTTTTAGTAAATTGTTGACACCATCTGTGTGAAAATGCAACGCCACATGAAAATAAACCACTTTTCTCCATTTTAAAATCAGAAGGGGCCTCTAAACTCCTCAAAATTGTAATGGATTATAAAATGTAAAACTGAGATAAAATGAATTAGCCATTAACTATGGAAATGAATCATTGCTGTGCTCCTGTGATAGTTTTTAAAGATATGATCCTAGCTTGTAAAATAAACTGTTACTTAGATATGGTCAGGGAATTGGACACTTTGGTATTCTGGGTAGTAGAGAAATATTTTACCTACCGGCTAGTATCCGAAGAACAACTATGTAATAAGCCACACTGAAAATGTGAGTGACATAGAGCACTATTTTTTCCTTCAGTGGCTGACAGTACTTAATCACATTACATTGCAATTATGAGTTTACTTCTTTTGTACTACAGTGAATGTCTACCAAGGCTCCTCTTCATCTCTTCATCTTCACCTAGTTTATGCCTGGCTTCTTACCAAATATTGTTTAAATTCATAAATGCTATAGTCAGCATTTCTGGTATTATAGTTAAGGATCTCATGGCTTCACAGGAGCAGCTAACTTACATCAGCCAATCTAACTGCTGAGTAAAAGAAGAAAAAAATTCCCATGACTGTGATGTCAAATTATAATATTCATTATGTAATATAGTCAAAACAATACTAATTTTCCCAAAGTACTAAATAAATTTCATTTCTAAAAAATACTTAGTGGGGCCAGCAGGTGGCATGGTGCTTAAAGGTACTGGACTCCCACATGGCCAACCATGGTTTGGGTCCCAGTCCTGGTGGCTTACTTTCTCACTTTCTCTCTCACTCTCTGTTTCTCTCTGATCAAACTGGAAAATAATAATGACGATAATAATAAAAAATAAAATGAAATAATTTCTTTCAAAAATCTACTTTGCATGCATTATTGACATTCCTTCAAGACATATTTCATCAAAGTATTAATAAAAGAGTCTAAAATACTTACATCTCTTCTTAAGATAAAGAGAATACATTATTAGCAGTAGTAGAGCAATCTGCTAATCTATAAGGAAGAATAAACAACTAGCTTCGTACCTTCTAAAGAAAACAAAGTATATATATGTCTGGCCTCATGCAATAATTTCTTTCAAAAATCTACTTTGCATGCATTATTGACATTCCTTCAAGATATATTTCATCAAAGTATTAATAAAAGAGTCTAAAATACTTACATCTCTTCTTAAGATAAAGAGAATACATTATTAGCAGTAGTAGAGCAATCTGCTAATCTATAAGGAAGAATAAACAACTAGCTTCGTACCTTCTAAAGAAAACAAAGTATATATATATATGTCTGGCCTCATGCAACCCAAATCTGACCCCTTATTCAAAGTCCTCAAAAGCACTTGAACAAGTTCTTATTATAAAAGGAAGAAGAACTGGTGAATCAATAGGTGAAGGAAAATGACAGACCACAAAATAGTGGGGATCAGAAATGGCTGATAAACCCTGCTGAAGAGTAGTACAGTTTATACTGTTATTTTTTAATAGCAGACATGGTCCAGCCTATGGCACTGTTGTTAAGGCAGTTGGATCCCATGTGCCTGACCTCACAGTCCAAGTCTGAAGCTGGCAGCATGAAAAACATACTGGGCACATGTGCATGAGTGGCCCAAATCCCAAGAAGAGAATGAAGGACAGGGCATTGTAGCATGGCCATGCCCCCTGGAGGGAGTGAATTTTTACTTTCCCTCTCTCTCTCTCTGTCTCTCTCTGACAAGCACATACACCCTATAGCAGAAAAATAAAAACAAAGAAAAGTAAACATAGTAAAACATTCATTTATGCATTTATTCAACAAATTCACTGAGGGTCTATTCTGCAATGGGCACTATTTCTAGTAGGCAAAGATACAGCCGGGTGAACAACACATGCAAGTCCTGGCTTTAATGTGGCTTCTGGACAGGAGAATGTACTTACTTTTGAGGCACACATGCCCAAAACACTGACTTGGTTTTAGATGTCCCGGAATATCTTTGTGTTAAATGAAAGCAAAGCTGATATCAGCCTGTCTATTAGAAGATAACACACCGCAAGTATGTGATTGACAATCACCTTCATCCAGGATAGAGGCAGATCATTATTCTCAGAAGATGGGCACCATTATAAGTTGGAGAAATCAGGACTCAGTGACACTAAAGTTGAAACTAAAACTCCATAAAAACAAGGGAAGTGTTGAAAGTTGATTTTTTTTCTCTTTAGTGGTTTTTGCCTTAGAGTGTGTGCTCTCACCCAAGAGAAAGAGAGACAGAGACAGTGAGAAAGTGAAAAATCTCACACATGGGGGATGGCCACACTGCAATCCTTTCTCCGCCACTCTCCTCCCGGTATCTTGGGCATCCACACACACATGCCCAGCCCAGTGTGATTTTCAACACACCGGGTCTGGGACTTGAACCATGGTTGGCCACGTGGGAGTCCAGTGACATAACTGCTAGACCATCTGCTAGCCCTGAAGGTTGATTTTTATACTTTTTTTTCTCTTTAAATTTATTTATTTTTTACATTAATTCACTATACATCATTACAGCATACAAATGAATTTTCCATCCAAAATACACTGTGTATTGGCTCAATCAAGCACATCAACATACATGTTATCAGCAAATAATTTTCCATTTCTAATGTCTTGTATACTTTGTTTTTTGTTTTGCCATCCTTGATTCCCTATCCCTCACCCTCTGCCATGTCCCACCCTCCTCCCACATTGTCTCTGGTATCCATGGTTGCTTTCTATGCCTTTCCCCCCCCCCCCATTTAATTGATTTGCTAATGAACTTAATTAGTCTAAATATATCCAATAGCTAGCACAGCTGATATATACCTATACATGAACCCAAGTCTGATTTAGGCATAAACCTCAGTGAGTAGAATGAACATATTATAAAGTAGTACCCAGCTGGGGCTATATAGCTTACTGCAGTCATCAAATATGCATTTTTTAAAATTTCGATATGAACAATTTTACTGTTTTTTTTTTCTCCTGAAACTTTTTTTTTAATTACTTAACATTCATTCCCTGAGCATCATTACAACATACTAAATGTGGTTTCCCATCTAGAATAAACTGCATAGTGGCTTAATCATGCATGTTATCATTAATAATATTCCATTTCTACTTTCATACATATGTATATGTATATATATGTTTTTTACCCCATGTTTGACCCTCTGCCCTTTCCCACTCTCTTATTACACTATCTCTGCTATATACAGTTGTCTTCCATTCCTTTTCCTCCAACATTTTGTTGATCACACAATATCATAAGTAATCTAACTACTTTCAATAGCAAGTTCAGCTGGTAATTTCAAGAAGAGCAATTTTGAACTGGTAATGATATTTCCTTGAAACTTAAAGCCTAGAAACAGGTTAGTATTCTGTTCAAATAGTAGGTACATGCACCTATCGACAGCTCAAGACAGGACAAAAATCCTTTAAACCCGGACAACAAAGCTTAGAAAAAAAGCAGCAGTATTTTAGTCAAGTCACAGAATGTTGTTTCATCAGTTCAGTCTCATGTACTTAATCTTTCTTTTGTTAAGGTTTGATCTTCCAGATTGAATTCTGGGATATAATATTCATCTCCAAATATTGTCCCTACAATTAAGTTGCCCATTTTCTTAGTTTTTGAACTCTTGTTTCTGTGTGTCTGCATTTAATTTTACTGACATAGCACTCCCTTAAGAACTTCTTGGAGATCTGGTCTGGTGCTGGTAAATTCTTTCAGGTTTTGTTTATCTGAGAATGTTCGTGTCTTTTCTTCCCAAATGAACAATAATCTTGCTGGGTACAGTATTCTCGGTTGAAATTGCTTTTCCCTTAACACGTTGAATATATTTTCCCATTCTTTCCTCGCTCGCATTGTTTCTGATGAAAGATCTGCTGTTAGTCTGATGGGATACCCCTTGTAGGTAACTTGCCTTTTTTCTCTTGCCAGTCTTAGTATCTTGTCTTTGTCTGTGGTTTTGGTCAGTCTGGCTATAATGTGTCTTGGAAAAGATCTTCTTGGGTTGATTCTATTTGGGGTCCTCTGTATTTCTTGGGACTGAATCTTTGAGTGCCTCTCTAGGTTTGGAAAATTTTCTTGCAGGATCTCATGGAATAGATTATCAATGCCCTTATGAGTCTCTTCGCCTTCTGGGATGCCTATTATCCGGATGTTTGGACGTTTGATGGTATCTAGTATTTCTCGTATGTTAGTCTCAAATTTTTGGGCCATTTTCTCAGTCTTCATGGCGGATTTTTCTGGGCTAGCAATTTTCTCTTCTATGTCTGAGATTCTATTTTCTGTACGATCTAGTCTGCTTTTAATACTTTCAAGGGAGATTTTGACTTCCTTTATTATAGCTTTCATCTCTAACAGTTCCATCTGATTCTTTTATAAAGTGTGAAATTCCTCTTTTAGATCTTGCATGAATTTCCTCACCTTCTGGAACTCAACAACTTCTTTCTCCTTCCTTTTCAGAAGTTCATTGTCTCTCTTCTCTTCCATCTCTGTTAGTTTTGTCATTATGAATGTTCTGAATTCTTTATCAGACATTTCCATGAATTCCCGTGAACTGTGTGTGGATGAAGACGAGTTATCCTTTTTCCTTGGAGGAGAGGTATTTTCCTGCTTTCCCATATTTCTTGTGGTCCTGCAGCGATTTCTAGTCATCTGGTTGATGGTCAGTTTCTTCCCAAACTTGGAAGTTCAATCTGAGTATTGAGGAGCATGCAGAAAAGGAAACAGAAAGAGAGAAACAACAGCAACAACAGCAAAAAAACAAACAAGAAACAGAAAAAGAGAAGGAAAAAACGAAGATAAAACTTCTCAATACAACTTTAAAAATTAATATTTTTTTAAAAATTTCAGTAAAAAAACAAAAATTGGAAATCTGCGCAGTGCACAAGCGCGCCGCATGAAATTCTAAAAAGCAAAAATTTAAAAAAAGAGAGGAGACAGAGACCGAGACAGAGGTAGAGAGAGACAAAGACAGGTGCAGAGACAGGAGGCCTGGAAGGGGTCTTCCTTCCACGCGAGTTTTGTGTGCTGGAGGCCAAATTATCAGTGGGAAGTCTTGATTTCTGTTCCCCCAAAATGGCAAGTTTGCAGAATCCATGAGGCTGTGAATTCAAGAAGGCTTCTTCCCTTTCTATTTTTATACTCTTAATAAAACAGTTTAGAAAGATTTATTGAAAGCTTTGCTATCAAAATTGGTAGTGGAAACATACCTTAGTTTGGTAGTAAAAATAGTAACTACTTTTGTCTTTTTATTATGTAACTATTTAATACATTATAAAAGTAATACATGGGGACCAGCAGATGGTGTAATAATTATGATGCTGGACTCCCATGTAGTCTACCATGGTTCAATTCTGGGACCTGACAGCTTAAAACTCACACGAGGCACATATGCATGCGTGCCCAAAATCCCAAGAGGAGAATGAAGGAGAAGGGACTGAAGCATGGCCATCCCTCTTGGGGGGTGATTTCTTGCTTTCTGTTTCTCTGTCTCTCTCTGTCTGGCTGGCTCTATAGCAAAAATCTCTCTCTCTCTCTCAAAAAAAAATGCTTTCAGAAACTAGGTTCTCAACATATCTTTTTGGAGAAGGACATAATTTGACCCATAACAAGGACTACATTAGAATCTTACATTATATGTCTCTGTATGCTTCTTCCTCCATTCCATTTCTCTATATCCCTCTCCCAGATAACCACCATCCTAACTTTGCTTTTCTCATGCAATATTTAATGTTCATGCATATTGATTTATGCAGTAATAGATCATTCATTTTAAAAGTTCTGTAATAGTCTAATGTTTGGATTTTGAATTATTATTCTGTCAATAGTCATTGGGATTATTTTCCTAGTTTGTTGTTGCTTTTATTTCTATGAAATGCTTTACTATGAGTGACCAGCAGTTAGCATAATGGCTATGTCGCTGGATTCTAATGTAGTCGACCACGGTTCGAGTCCCAGACCCGGAAGCTTAAACTCACGCCGGGTGCTTGTGTGTGTGTGTCCAAGATCCCGAGAGGAGGATGGAGGAGAAGAGATTGCGGCGTGGTCATCCCCCCTGGGTGATTTCTCACTTTCTGTCTCTCTGCCTCTCTCTGTCTTTCTGGCGAGTGCACGCACCCTATAGCAAAAACCTCTCAAAAAAAAAAAAAAAAGTTCTACTATGAAAGGTCTTGTATTCATCAGCATGTGTAGAAGTTTCTCCAGGATATACACCTGTGGTAAAATTAGCACATTAGGGTAAATGAATGCTCAGCCTTACAAGATCACACTAAATTGTTTTATCAATTTACACTCCCTCAAGTTGTGTATATGAATTTCTCTTCATCTACATTCCTAACAATGCTTGGAATTTTCTAGCTTCACATGACTGTAAAGTAATATGACATTATGAACCTAAATTACATTTCCCTTTGGGTTTACGGTTCTTATATGAAATGTTTGTTCACCTCTTTTGTCCAGTTTTTTTATGGAGTCTTTACAAATCTAGATACCAATTCTCTCTAAGTAATGCTTGCAAATACAGGTGCACCACATTTTATTATGCTTAGTTTTACTGGGTTTTGCAGATAGTGCATTTTTCACAAATGGAAAGTTTGTGGCAATACTGCATTAAGCAAATCCATCTGCACCATTTTTCTAATACCGTGTGCCCACTTTATTCTCTATGACATATTTTGTTAGTCCTTATAATATTTCAGTTTTTCCTCATTATCATTATATCGTTATGGTGAACCATAATGAGTGTTCTTTGATGTTACTCTTGTAATTATTTTGGGATGCCATAAACCATGCCCACATATGGCCGCAAACTTTTTTCAAGGGATTTTTCTATAGGGCACATGCTCTTGCCAGAGAGACAGAAAGAGAAAAGAAAAAAAAAGAGAAAAGAAATCATCTATCAGGCTATGGCCACACCACAATTTCTTTTCCTCCATTCTCTCCTGGGATTTTGGGTATGCACACACACACACCTGCCTGGCATGAGTTTCAAATATCCAGGTCTGGGACTTGAACCACAGTCAGCCATGTGGGAATCCAGCATCTTAACCACTATGCCACCTGCTGGCCCCAAGAGAGCAAACTTAATCAATAAATGTAGTGCATGTTGTGGCTGCTCCACTGACAAGCCATTCCACCAACTCTCTTTCTCTCCTCAGACATTCCTATTACCTGAGACAAGACAGTATTGAAATTAAGCCAATTAGTAACCCTACAATGACCTCTAAGTATTCAAGTAGAAGGCTTTAAATTATAAACTAGAAATAACTAAGCTTAGTGAGGAAAGCATGTCAAAAGCCAAAGCAGGCCAAAAGCTAGGCCTCTTGCATCAACCAGCGGAACTGTTAATGCAAAGGAAAAGTTCTTGAAGGAAATTAAAAGTTCCAGTGAACTCATGAATGACAAGAAAGCAAAACAGCCTTATTGTTGCTAGGGAAAAACATTGAGTGGCCTGGATAGAAGATAGAACCAGCTATGACATCTTCTTAAGCCAAAATCTAGTCCAGAGTAAGCCTCTAACTTTAATTCTATGAAAGCTGAGAGATGTAAGGAAGCTTCAGAAGAAAGGTTTGAAGCTAACAGAGGTTGGTTCCTGAGACTTAAGGGAAGAAGCCATCTTTATAACATGAAAATACAAGGTGAAGCAAGTGATGAAGAAGCTACAGCAAGTTATACAGAAGATCTAGCTAAGATCATCGATGAAGGTGGCTACACAAAACAGATTTGTATTGTGGATAAAAACAGTCTTCTACTAGCAGATGGTAAACAACAGAATACTTGGTAGGCAGAGCTGAGTTGGGAAGATTCATGTGTGAATTGTGCACTAGGTGTTTGCTTTTCAACAGTTTGAGTAGTTGACATGTAAATATTTTCTCAAAAATATTTAAAACCATACTGTCTCTAATATTATGGAGTTGCAAACAAAATTGTAATAAATATTTTGAAAGTTAATCTCTAAAATTGAATTGAATTGGAATTTTAAAAGTTGTTTATCTATTAACCATCAAGAACTATGGAGTATGAGCAAAGATTTTTGATATGTAAAGTAAATGTGGGAACATATAAAAAATAAATAAAATAACAAAACATAAAAAGCCTTCTACTATCAGAGGATATCATTCAGGACTTTCATAGCTACTGAGAAGTCAGTGTCTGGCTTCAGAGCTGCAGAGGACAGGCTCACTCTCTTGTTAGGGGCTAATGTAGCTGGTCAATTGAAGTTGAAGTTAATGCTCATCTACCATTCCAAAAATCCTAGGATCTTTAGGAATTACGCTAAATCTACGCTGCCTATGCTCTTAAAGTGGAACAAAGCCTGGATGACAACACATCACTTTACTGCAAGGCTTACAGAATATTTTAAGCCACTGTTAAGACTTACTACACAGGGAAAAAAAAATCTTTTCAAAATATTAGCCTAGTCACTAAAGAACTCTGATAGAAATATGTAAAAAGATTAATGTTTTCATGCTTGCTAACGCAATATCCATTATGTAGCCCATGAATCAAAGAGTAATTTTGAACTTCAAATGTTCTGATTTAAGACTATAGCTGTCAGAGATTGTGGTTCCTCTGATGTATCTGGGAAAAGTAAATTGAAAATTTTCCGAGAAGGATTCACCATTCTAGATACCATGATTCACTGGAGCAGGTCCAATACTAACATTAACAGGAGTTTGGAAGGAGTTGATTCTTACCTCCATTGATGACTCTGAGGGGTTCAAGACTTTATTGCGGAGGTAACTGCAGAGGTGGTAGAAATCCTAGTTCCAAGAGAACTAGGATTAGAAGTGGAACCTGAAGATGTGACTGAACTGCTGCAGTCTCACGATGAAACTTGTAACAGATGAAGAGTTATGGATCATCATTTTTTCAATGAGCAAAAAAGGTGGTTACCTGAGGTAGAAACTAGTGCTGGTGAAGAAGCTGCTATGAGCATTATTAAAAGGGCAATTTAGAATTAGAATTTAGACTATTATATAAATTTAGTTGGTTTAGCTATGGCAGGATTTGAGAACACAGACTCCATTTTTCTATTATCGTAATCTTTTTTATATCACATTGAATCACATATATTTTTATGTGATTTATGGTGTATTACATTTCTTTTTCCAGCAGGATTACCACGCATATCAGTCAAGACAAAGACATGACTATCCATATCACCATCATCAAATAGATTTTCATCATTTTTTCCAGATTATTATTATTATTAAGTATTCTCTATATTTATTGAAACAGTCAATCACTATGTATCATTTGGTTTGTAAAAAGAATTTACCCAACATGAAATATGTCTCAGACCAGTCCAGTTGAGAATACTATACATGTTATCATCAACAGGTAATAAACCATTTCTCTGTCTCACTGTCATGCCTCTCTATTTCTTCTCTTGCTATCTTTCTCTATACTCTTCCCTTCTCCTGCCCCATTCCACACTGTTTTCACTGCTTTTGTGCCATTCAATATTTTGATCTCTACCATAAAGTGCACATAGTCAGTATATATTAAGTGGATACATACAATATCTTTCTTTCATAGCCTGGCTTGCTTCACTCAGCAATAGATCCTCCATACTCATCCACTTTATTTCTTTGTTTTCTTTTTTTCTTTTATTTATTTTTTTTGGGGGGGGGGAGAGGTTTTTGCTATAGGGCATGTGGGCTCGTCAGAAAGACAGAAAGAGACAGAGAAACATGAAGTGAGAAATCACCCCCCGGGGGGATGGCACGCCACAATCCCTTCTCCTCCATTCTCCTCTCAGGATCTTGGGCACGCACACACACGCGCCCAGCGTAAGTTTAAACCACTGGGTCTGGGACTCAAACCACAGTCGACTACATAGGAGTCCAACGACATAGCCATTACACCAACTACTGGTCCCTATATTCATCCACTTTCTATCAAACGCCAGCTTCTGGTTGTTTTTTATGGCTGAATAGTATTCCATAAAATATATGTGCCACACTTTTCCATCCATTCATCTGTTTGTGGACATTTGGATTGGTTCCATGTCTTAGCAATTGTGAATAGTGTGGCAATAAGCACTGATGTGCAAGCGCTTTTCTGACTGAGCATTCTCCTGCTTTAGGTAGACACCCAGAAGTGGGATTGCTTAATCAACTGGTAGTTCTATTTGTAGATCTTTGAGGAACCTCCATATTATTTTCCACAGTGGCTGGATCAGTTTACATTCCCACCAACAGTGTAGGACAGTTCCCCTTTCACCACATCCCACCAACACTTATCACTGTTTGTATTTTTAATCTTCGCCATTCTGACAGGGGTTAGGTGGTATCTCATAGTGATTTTAATTTGCATCTCCCTTATGATGAGAGATGTTGAGCATTTCCTCATATGCTTTTTGTCTGTTTGTATGTCTTCCTTAGAGAAATTCTTTTTTAGCTAATTTTCCCATCTTTTAATTGGGTTAATCACTTTTTTCGAGTAAGCTGCTTGAGTTCTCTGTGTATTCTGATTATCAGTCCCTTATCTGAGGCATATTTTACAAAAATATTCTCCCATTCTGAGGTTTGTCAATTCACACTAATTACTGTGTTCTCTTCTGTGCAGAAATTTCTTAATCTGATATAGTCCCACTTGTCTATTTTAGGAATTATTGCCTATGCTTTGGAGTCTTATTTAATAAGTCTTTGCCTATCCCAGTGTCTCCCAGAGTTTCCCTAATGTTTTCCCCCAGTAGTTTTATAGCTTTAGGTCTTTTTTTTTTTTTTTTTTTTGGAGAGATTTTTGCTATAGGGCGTGTGCACTCGCCAGACAGACAGAGACATAGAGACAGAAAGCGAGAAATCACCCCCCAGGGGGGATGGTCACACCGCAATCCCTTCTCCTCCATTCTCCTCTCGGGATCTTGGGCATGCACGCACACACACCCGGCGTGAGTTTTAAGCCACCGGGTCCGGGACGTGAACCACAGTCGACTATGTGGGAGTTCAGCAACATAGCCATTATGCTAACTGCTGGTTCCCTATAGCTTTAGGTCTTAGGTTCAGATCTTTGACCCATTTTGAGTTTATTTTTGTCAATGGTGAAAGATGGGGATTCAGTTTCATCTTTATGCAGGTGGATACCCAGTTTTTCCAGCACCATTTATTAAAGAGGTTTTCTTTTGCCCAATGGATTTACTGGTATCTTCTGTTAAAATCAGTTGACTGTAAGTTTTGGGATTTATTTCTGGGGTCTCTATTCTATTCCATTGGTCCACTTTACTGTTTTTATGCCAATACCATGCTGTTTTGATTATCACAGCTTTATAGCATATCTTGGGGTCAGGGAATGATATGCCACCCACCCCACTCTTCTTGCACAGGATTGCTTTGGCAATATGAGGTCTTTTATAATTCCAGACAAATTCTATAATTGTCTTTTCTAGATCTGTGAAGAATGTCTCTGATATTTTGATTGGAATTGCATTAAATATGTAGATTAATTTGGGTAAAATTGCCATTTTGATTATGTTAGTTCTTCCAATCCAGGAACAAGGGATGTCCTTTCACATTTTTATGTTCTTTTCAACATCTTTTTTAAGATTTTCATAGTTTTTTTTGTAAAGGTTTTACTTCCTTAATTAGATTTATCTCTACGTATCTTAAACATTTTGTGACTATGGTAAAAGAGATTCCTTTCTTCAGCTCTATTTCATTCAACTTGTTCGTATATAGAAATGCTATAGATTTTGGATGTTGATTTTGTATCCTGCCACTTTTTTTTTTTTTTTTTTTGGAGAGGTTTTTGCTATAGGGCACGTGCGCTCTCCAGACAGAGACAGAGACAGAAAGCGAGAAATCATCCCCCACGGGGGATGGCCACGCCGCAATCCCTTCTCCTCCATTCTCCTCTCAGGATCTTGGGCACGCACGCACACCCGCCCGGCGTGAGTTTAAGCCACCGGGTCCGGGACTCGAACCATGGTCGACTATGTGGGAGTCCAGCTACATAGCCATTTTGCTAACTTCTGGTCCCTTGAGAAGCTTTTTAATGGAAACCTTTGGTTCTCCTAAGTATACCATCATCTCATCTGCAAATAAAGACATTTTCAATTCTCCTTTGCCTATTTGAATGCCTTTTACATTGTTCTCTTTTCTGATTGTATTGGCTGTATTAAAAAGTAGTGGAGAAAGTGGGCAGCCTTGTCTAGTACAAGTCTTTAGTGGAAAAGCTTTTAGCTTTTCCCCATTCAGTATAATATTAGCTATAGGTTTTTCATACATGGCTTTTATTGTATTGAGAAATGACCCTTCTGTGCCAATCTTACTGAGAGTCTTAATCATGAAAGAATGTTTTATTTAATCAAATGCTTTCTCTGCATCAATTGAAATGATCATATGGTTTTTATCTTTCTGTCTGTTAATATGGTGTATTATATTTATGGTCTTGCATATGTTGAATCACCCTTACATCCCTGGAATAAAGCCTACTTGTCCATAATGAAGAATCTTTGTTATATGTTGTTGGATACAATCTGCAAGTGTCTTGTTAAGAATTTTTTGCATCTATATTCATCAGAGATATTGGTTTGTAGTTTTCCCTTTTGTCGTGTCCTTATTTGTTTTGAGAATGAGGATGATGGAGGCTTCATAAATTGAGTTTGGAAGGTTTCCTTCCTTTTGGATCTTTAGGAATAATTTGAGTAGGATAGGAGCTAACTCTTCCTTAAAAGTTTTGTAAAAGTCAGAAGTGAAGCCATCCGGACCTGGGCTTTTCTTTGTTGGGTGGTTATTTTTTAATGATTCAATCTCATGGCTTATCATGGGTCTATTCAGGTTTTCTATATCCTCCTGATTCAACCTTGATTGCTTATATACATCCAAGATTTGTCCATCTCCTCCATGTTCTCTTCTTTGTTGGCATATAGTTGGTCATAGTATCCTCTAATACTGTCTTGTATTTCTAGTGTGTCTGTTTTAATGTTGCCTGTTTCATCATGTGTTTGATTAATATGATTTCTTTCTTTCCTCTTTTTTATTAATCTAGCTAATGGTGTGTCAATCTTGTTAATATTTTCAAAGAACCAGCTTTTGCTTCCATTTATTTTCTGTATAGTTATTTTATTTTCTATTTTGTTTATTTCTGCTCAAATCTTCATGATTTCTTTCATCTGGTATTTTGTTCTTTTTTTGTTCTTGTTGTTTTTCCAATTCCCTGAGACATGATATTAGGTTGCCTATTTGCCACCTTTCCATCTTTTTCTTTTCTTTTCTTTTTGCTTTTTTTTTTAAGTTTTTTATACATTCAATCACATTATTTAGCTTACAAAGTGAATATTTCAATATGTGAACATTTCTCCCTGGTCGAGTTGATCAAAATATCTTCAACAGATAACACCACATCTCCCCATCCCGTCAATTCTCTGCCTCCGTATCCCTCCTCCAAAAGTCCTTCCCCAAGCCCCACTCCTCCACACACCCCACATCTGGCATTCACACCCATCTTTTGTGTTTGTACATCCATTAGTCAATCATTTTCAGTCATAGAGTGCAGACACTCGGTATATATTAAGTGGGGACATACAATGTCTCTCCTTCATAGCCTGGCTAGCTTCACTCAATAGTAAATCTTCCATATTCTTCCACTTTCTGTCAAAAGCCAGGGTTTTGTTTTTGTTTTTGTTTTTTTTATGGCTGAATAGTATTCCATAGAGGATATGTGCCACAATTTTTCAATCCTTTCATCCGTACAGGGGCATTTGGGCTGGTTCCATGTCTTAGCAATCGTGAATAGTACTACAATAAACATCGATGTGCAAGCATTTTCCAATGAAGAATTCTTCTGTCCTTTGGGTAGATACCGAGGAGTGGGATTACTTGATCATATGGTAGTTCTATTTGTAGATTTTTGAGGAATCTCCAAATTGTTCTCCACAGTGGCTGGACCAATTTACATTCTTACCAGCAGTGTAAAAGAGTTCCCATTTCACCACACCCCTGTCAACACTTACCATTTTTTGTTTTTTTTTTTTTAATCTTAGATATTCTGACTGGGGTTAGGTGGTATCTCATTGTTGTTTTGATCTGCTTTTCCCTTAAGATGAGGGATGTTGAGCATTTTTTCCTATGCCTTTTGGCTATTCATATGTCATCTTTAGAGAGTGTTTTTTTCAACTCATTCTCCCATCTTTTAATAGGGTTGATCATCTTTTTTCCAAACAGCTGCTTGAGTTCCTTGTGTATTCTGGTTATCAGACCCTTATCTGATGCATAATTTACAAAAATATTTTCTCATTTTGAGGGCTGTCAATTCACACTAATTACTGTGTCTTTTGTCATGCAGAAACTTCTTAGTCTGATGTAATCCCACTTGTCTATTTTGGGGATTACTGACTGTATTATTGCTTTGGGGGTCTTATTTAAGAAGTCTTTCCCTACCCCAATGTCTCCCAGAGTTTCCCCAGTGCTTTGTAGGAGCAGTTGTATAGTTTGAGGTCTTAGATTTAGATCTTTGATCCACCTTAACTTGATTTTTGTCAAAGATGAGAGGTCGGATTCAGATTCATCTTTCTGCAGGTGGAAATCCAGTTTTTCCAGCACCATCTGCTGAAGAGGTTTTCCTTTTCCCACTGAATTGACTGGTATCTCTTGTCAAAAATCAGTTGACTGTATGTTTGGGAATTTATTTCTGGGGGCTCTATTCTGTTCCATTGGTCCACATGTCTGTTTCTGTGCCAGTACCATGCTGTTTTGATTACCACAGCTTTGTGGTATATTTTTGGTCAGAGAGTGAGATTTCACCCACTCCACTCTTCTTGTATAGAACTTTTGGCAATATGGGGTCTTTTGTGATTCCAGATGAATTTTATGATTGTCTTTTCTAGATCTGTGAAGAATGTGTCTGGTACTTTGATTGGCATTGCATTAAATATGTAGATTAATTTCGGTAGAATTACCATTTTGATTATATTAATTCTTTCAATCCAGGAACATGGGATGTCCTTCCACTTTTTTGTGTCATTTTCAGTTTCATTTTTTAGCTTCTCATAGTTTTCCTTGTGGAAGTCTTTAACTTGTTTGGTTAGACTTATTCCTAAGTATCTCATACTTTTTGTGGCTATGGTAAATGGAATAACTTTTTTCAGTTCTATCTCAGTCTGCCTGTTGTTCGTATATAGAAACACTATAGATTTCTGTATATTGATTTTGTATCCTGCAACTTTACTGTATTTGTGCATTATTTCCAGAAACTTTTTCATGGAAACCATTGGGTCTTCTATGTATATAGTCATGTCATCTGCAAATAGAGATAGTTTCACCTCTTTACCTATTTGAATGCCTTTTATCTTTTCCTCTTTTCTGATTGCATTGGCGAGGACTTCCAGTACTATATTGAAAAGGAGTGTGCACTAATTGCTATGAATTTCCCTCTGATGACTGCTTTTGCCATGTCCTATAGATTATGGAAACTTGTGTACTCATTATCATTTGTTTCCATAATTTTTTTAATTTCAGACTTAATTTTTTCAGTAGTTAAGAAGTCATTCAGAAGTAGGTTGTTTAATTTTCATGTGTTTGTGTATTTTCGAGGATGTTTCCTAAAATTAATATCGAGTTTAATTCCATCATGGTCAGAGAAGATGCTGGATATAGTTTCTATGCCTTGAATCTGTTTAAAGGCTTCATTTGTGTCCTATCATATGGTCAATCTTTGTAAAGGTTCCATGCCGGGGTGAGAAAAATGTTTATTTGTGGTCTTACGTTGAAAAGTTCTATAGATGTCTGTCAAGCCCATTCGATTTACAGTATCATTTAGGTCCTGTATCTTTTTACTTATTTTTTGTCTAGAACATTGGTCTAAATGAGATAATGGAATTTTGAGATCCCCAACAATTATAGTGTTGCACCCTATTTCTCCTTTTAGCTCCAGCAGTCTTTCCTTCGTGTATTTAGGTGCTCCTTAGTTGGGTGCATAGATATTTATAAGCATTATGTCTTCTTGCTCAATGAACCCATTTACTGTTATATAATGCTCTTCTTACAGTCTTTGTCTTGAAGCCTATTTTGTCTGAAATCAGTATCGCAATTCCAGTCCTGTTTTGGATTTCCATTTACATGGAATATCTTTTACCAGACTTTCACTTTTAGTCTATGTATGTCTTTTTTCATAAGGTGCATTTCTTGTAGGCAACAGATAAAGGGTTTCTGTTTTTTCATCCCTTAAGTCAGTCTGTGTCTCTTAATTGGAGAATTCAATCCATTAACATTCAATGTAATTATCAATATTTCTGGATCTGTTCCTATCATTAAGTGAGTCGTTTTCTTGGTTGTTTTTTGTTGTTTTATAACTGCCCATCTGCCTTTTTAGTTTTCCTGGTATAGCACTCCCTTCAGAACCTATGGCAAGCTGGTCTGGAGCTGGTAAATTTTTTCAGGGTTTGTTTATCTGAGAATGTTTTTATCTTTATCTTTTATTCCCATATGAAGAATAATCTTGCCAGGTGTAGTATTCTTGGTTGAAATTGTTTTCCATTTAACGCTTTGATTATATTTCCCCATTCTTTCCTTGCCTGCATTGTTTTTGATACTATGTTAGCCTGATGGGATGATCTTTGTAAGTAACTTGACATTTCCTTCTTGCCAATTTTAGTGTCTTGCCTTTATCTGTGGTTTTGACCAATTTGGCTATGATGTGCCTTCGAGAGGATCTTCTTGGATTGATTATATTTGGGGTTCTATGTATTTCTTGGGTCTGGATATTTGAATGCCTCACTAAGTTTGGAAAGTTTTCTTTCAGAATTTCATGAAATAAATTATCAATGCCCTAATTATTTTCTTCCTCTTCTGAAATATCAATTATCCGGATGTTGGAGCACTTGATGGTATCCAGTATTTCTCGTATATTGTCCTCATTTTTCTTGGCTGTTTTCTCAATCGTTTTGATACTTTTTTCTAGGTCAGAGGTTTTCTTTTGTATATTTGAAATTCAATATTCTGTATGCTCTAATCTACTTTTAATTTTTTCAAGGGGGTTTTAATTTCCTGTATCACGTTCTTCATCCCTAACCGTTTCATTTGATTCTTTTTTATGGTGTCTATTTCTTCTTTCAAATCATGAAAGGACTTCCTCATCACCGAGAGCTCATTGTCTCTTTTCTCTTACATCTCAATTAGTTTGGTCACTACAAATATTCTGAATTGCTTATCTGACATGTCCATGACTTCCATTGTGTTGTCTGTGGGTGATGCAGAATTGATGTTTTCCCTTGGGGGAGAAACATTCTGTTGGTTGTTCATATTTCTTGTACCTCTGCTATTGTTCCTAATCATGTGGTGATCTATACATTCCTTCCTAAATTATTCAAGGTATCTCTGAGCTCTTAAAGGTGTGAAGGATTAGAAAATTGGCGATCTCTCATCTGCTCTGCCTCCCTATTGCTCACCAGCACCCTGCACTGTTGTCACTAGTCCTGGGTGACCCAAAGTCCTCCCATTTCTAAAGAATAGTTGTGACTCAAACTGAGCTGCTCAGATTCACTTCAGGAGCAAAGAAAAGATCACACAACACATGCGATGTGCTATCCAAAACACCAAATTCTTGCAACTTCAAAGGTGAGTGGGTGAAGAGATGATCCATGGTCCTCCTATTTGGCCCTACAGCCACAGGCAGTGTGATATCCGGAAAGGCTGTTAGCTTGAACTGGTCTCCGGATGGGGTGGGGAGGGGTACAAGGTCATCTTAAAGTCCCAAGACAGAAACCTGAAGTACAAAGGTAAGTGGGGGAGTGGATGATCCATAGGTCTGGATGTTGGGCCCCGTAGCCACAAGCAGCCTGGTGTTCAGCAACATCATTCGCTTGAACCACAGACTCCAGTTTTGAAGTTCCATTTTGGGTAAAATGTTATCAAATAACATATGCCTTGGTTTCTTCATTTAACACTGCAAGAAAATAATAATAATAATACCTACCTCATAGATTTGTTATAAGGAATTATTAATAAAATAAGCAAAATATTTTGAAGATTACCTGGAGTTCTACCTGTGGTAGATACTATTATATCTTTATAAAATGCAAGTATGGTTATGTTGGTCCCTGTCTTAGTCTGTGTTCTGACTCTATAATTGAACACCAAATACTGGGTAACTTATAAACAATGGAAATTTACTCTGCTCACAATTCTGGACACTGGAATGTCCAAGAACAAAGCTCTGGCATCTGGAGAGAGTAATCCCATTGTGGCAGGGCAGAAGCAAATGTATAAGACAGAGAGAGACTACTAGGGGCAGACTACCTTTTATAACAGCCTGCTCTTATATTAGCTAACTCACACCCACATCAACAATATAACTCCATCACCTCTTATTAGTCCTCAGTTCTCCAAACTGGTGCACTAGGGATTAAACTTCCAACACATGGATTTGGATTTGGGCCACTGCTATGGTTTGCATAATGGTTTGTGACCCATAGATTCATGTTTTGGAGTTTCTTTTCCAGTGTAACGGGGCTAGGAGGTAATAAGATCTTTGAGAGATGAGGTCTAGGTGATTAGAGATTAGATCATGGAGGCATGGTCCTCGTGAATGATTTTGAAAGACTGAATTCTAGCTCTTGTGAGAAGCGGTTAGTTGCCACAGAGCCAGTTGTTTAAAAAGGAAGACGGCTGCTGCCAGTTCTCTCACTCTCTCTCAGCACACACCCACCTTCCTCTCTGCTTCTGTCAGGCATATTGTGATGTGGCCAGTCTGGTGCCAGCCCCACACCTTTGGACCTTCCAACCACCAAAATCATAAGCCAAACAAACTTCTATTCTTTATAATCACTCAGTCTCAGATATTTCTGTAAGCAACATAATAGCAGACTAACAGGAGAACACATTAAAATCTCAGTAGTCCCCAACTTACAACCCTGAATGCTTCCCATTTATTATCATTTCCCCCAGGAAGGTTCTCTAGAGCCTCGGTTCATAAGATTTTAATGTTTTTTTTTTTTTTAATGTTAATTGGGATTGGGGAATCTGTTAAACACATGTTAAACAGAATTCTTTACTGTAGAAAATAAACAGGTACTAATGTGCACTGTGAATCTTCTGGAAGAGGGAGAATGCTTAATGAGTCCCACTCAGAAGTTCTGTTTATAAAGCTCTTAGGATAAGCTGAATTCTTCAATGTAGATTTCAACCTTCCTCATCTAACCCTCTACTTCTCCTCCAAGACTTAATTCTCATTCCTCACCCTTCGAACTTTATGCCTCAGCAACACTGATATTTTCAGTGTCTGAAACCCATCTCTTGATCTTCATGCACCCAGTTCCTTCTATCTTTAACAATATTCCTCCACCCCTACCTGCATTGCCTAACTTCTATTCAGTCCTCAGGGCTCAGCACCCCACAAGTAGTATGGATGCTGTCAGTACACCACGCTGTCTGTCATCAAGATTGTGTTTCCAGGCACCTTTACATACTACAGTAGGTGCTCAGAAGTGACTGAATGAACAAATAAATGGAAAATTTAGGTAGGTATATATTACAGATGTGGAAATCTAAGCACAAAGAAGTTAAGTAACCTAGTTAGCTAAAATGGCAAGGACATGTAGCCAAACCAAGAAAACCAAGCCTGCGTGACCATAAAACCCATACTCTTTACCAAGCCTTCACACTGTCTCTAGTTTAATGAAACATTAAAGTGCTGTTTTTTTATGTACAAGGTCGCTGCTGCTAACTCTATCATCAGAAGGTCCATATGGTTTTTCTTTCAGTGCAAAAGGTTTTGCAATAATTCATCCACATTCTTTCACAATATTCCAGAACAACATTGGCACTTTTTTTTGTTAACTCTTCATGAAAAGAGAAGAATTGAAAGAAATGAAGGAAAAGTTGAGAGAAAGCTAAAAAGAGAGCTATGATTCACTGATTTCCTACCCTGTGCCTGGCTTTGTGACAGGCTCTTTTAATACACATATTAAGGCCACCAGGTAGTTATTTTTATCCTTATTACACATGGAGATGAAGAAATAAAAGCTCAAAGAGGAGAACTTATTTGACCAAAACCCAACAACTATAGTGAAAGTAAGATGCAGCCCAAACCATGATTATCTTTCTGACTCATTCAGGGGACAAAAGGGTGGTACAACACTCCTAAACCTCTTGTCTATTCCCACATCTCCCCTTCATCAAGACCTGCTCCTCACCCTTCCCTCCAAAGTCCCAGGTGCCTATCCATTTGCTATTTATTCTATAATCCGTGAACTCTTAAAGTGACTGTGCTAATAGTATTGAAGATGTAGAGATTATATAACCCCTATTTATGCCCACAAAAAAAAAAAAAAAAAAACATAATCTGGAGTGACTTGTTAGATATTTTTAATGTCCCCTATTTTTTACTTTTTTCTATTTTACCTCATCCTTTTCCTGGCTTCCATTGCTCTTTTGGAACTATATCTGCCTAACTTATTCAACTTCAATATTGACATAAATATCTAGATACAACTAAGAAACAGATTTAATATACTCAGCCAACTTTATTTTTTTTAATGATCCTAAATAGGTGGGACAAAAGACACAGAGTGTTTGATATGAATGAAAAGTAGCAAGCAAGAATTTGTGGTTGCATGGAAGTGAAGGCATCAGATGCAGCCTGAAGATGCTGGGGCCCCTCGAGCAGGGTGCCAAGAGGAGGACAGTGCGTACAAGCAGACTTTGCCTCCCACATTTTTTGGTCATGTTTGCATATTTAAAGATACAAAGTTCACATCTATTGAGAACTACTTCTCTGAAGTACCATACTATACATTTTATAGGTATTACTCAATTAAGTCTCACAAGAATTCTATAAGAAAAGGCAAAACTCCGATTTCCATTTTGCACAGGAGACAACTAAAGTGAAGAAAGGTTAAAGGGTTAAATCACATAACAGCAGAGGAGGAACTCAGTCCCAGGTCTGTTCAGCTTGCAAACCCCATGACCTTAACTCCTGGCCCACGCTGCCTCACTGGAGATGACAAACAGCCGAGTCCGCCCTGAGTGCTGTATCTGGACACAGAGGGTTGTTCAAGCACTGGCAGTTGTCATGACAGGTCTTTTGTGGTTGAGTTGTTATCAGGGGTCATCTTGATTCCTTGCCCACATGTAATAAATATTTGTCTGCAGTTTTCATAGGATCTTTGGTGATACTTGAAAATGCCATCTAAACAGCATCTAAATCAAAAGTAAGTCTAGGGAACCAGCAGTTAGCGTAATGGCTATGTCAGCTGGATTCCCATGTAGTCGACCGTGGTTTGCATCCCGGACCCGGTGGCTTAAAACTCACGCCAGGTGCGTGTGCATGCGTGCCCAAGATCCCAAGAGGAGAATGGAGGAGAAGGGATTGCGGCGTGACCATCCCCCAGGGGGTGATTTCTCGCTTTCTATCTCTATCTTTCTCTCTGTCTGTCTGGCGAGCGCACGCGCCCTATAGTGAAAACCTCTCCAAAAGAACAAAGTAAGTCTAAAACTGCCATGAAAGACAATGAGACCATCCTTGGAAAGTTAAAGAAAAATCTTACCTTTTTAAAAACCATTACAAATTAGTCACAAACTATAATTAAAGAAAGAAGAATTCAAAGAGGAAAATATTAATAGACTCACTGTTTCTCTGAGCACAAAGAGAAACAATTTTTCCTGAAAGATGGAGCCATCATAACTGTGGAAACAATGATATCAAAAGAGCTGAACTACGGAACCAGTAGATGGTGTAATGGTTACGTAACTGGACTCTCACGTAAGACCGCAGTTCGAGTGCCTACCAGACACAGCGGCTTAAACCTAATGTTGGACGTGTGTGAACAAGTGCCTAAAATCCCAAAAGGAGAAGAGATTACAGCATGACTATGCCCCCTGGGGGATGATTTCTCACTTTCTGTCTCTCCAATGAGTGCACATGCCCTATAGCAAAATTCTCTCTCTAAAAAAGAAAAAGAAAAACGCTGAACTGAAAGGTGGAGCTGGCTTCTTGGGTATGCATCTAGTGTAGTCTCTCAGGGCCAAGAGCTCAGGCAGATCTCATACCTAGGGTCAGTGTTCCATGGCTGCCAACTTAAATTCTCCATTTTACCTTTAAATTTGTGTTTGGTAAGTGAAGTCAAGACAAACAGCAGAGCATAAGCCAGGGGCTTGGAACCTCCAGCTCACTCACAGCTGTGCCTCCCTGACTGGCCTCTTTGGAACTGATTCTTAGCCACTCATATTGTTGGTCCCAGCACTCCCTGTCCCCAGCAGATGCCCCTTCTCACTCGTAAGCAGTGACTGCTGCCACCATCCACCAGGGAAGGGGCTGGCTTTGAACTTGCGTAGGGCTAGAGTCAGGCACAGACATCTTGAAGTATCTTGCAGCTGGGCATGTCAACTGTCATTCCCACTCCAGGTGAGGCATGAGAATTGGGGAGGAGGCAAGCCTCTTATCCACAACATTAGAGGACTGAGAACATCTTGATCCAGAAACTTAAAGATCTTTAGGAGTTACCCAGCTACTGTGGTTTGGGAAGGTGGGACGAGGGCATGGAGATGATTAGCTCAACTTCCCCACTTCACCCTAAACCCTCACACAACACCTATGTCCCTTGGCTGGTGGGAGAAGAAACCTAATAGCTATAAGACCCAAGTAAACAAATGCATCCCAAATCACAGAGCAGGGCCCTTTGGTGCCAGTGAAGGTCTGCACTAGTTCCACAAGTACTTCTATACCTAAATACCCCCTCAGTCAGCTACAGTACTAAGAGATTCTCTATTCTTCCTTCCAATCTTCTTAATTCTGTCTAGAATTTGTGTGTTCTGATCAGCTAGAGGCACTCTCCTAGGAAGAAAAACAAAATGCAAATTGTATACTTTTAGTGATCCCACACACAGTAAAATGTTCTAAAATTTGCATTAAAGTTGACATTGCACAATATAAAGATGAACAATAAAATGCATGCTATTCATGTAACATTTTAATTTTATTTCTTTCCAACATAATAACGACAACAACAACAACCAAAAAAAAAAAACCCACAAGTAGTCAACAGAGAGTCCACAAAAGAAAAAAAAAAAAAAAGACTTTCTATTTTAGTATCCTTAACAGCACTTCCTTACCGCCCCTTCCTCTGCTTTTTGCATTTCTTTCTCATCCCTCACACATTGACCACAGCACTGGGTCTTAGATATCTATACTCACCATTGTGCCTGAACTGGAACATACAATCAATAAATATTTGGTTAGTGAATAAACAGCAATTTTTCTATCCTTTATGACTCTAAAAAATGTCTACTTGCTAAACTAACAAAGAGGCTGTGTCCTTTTATATTTGCATTGTACATAAAACTTAGCACAATTTTTTTTACTCATTGTGTGTTGAATAACTATATATATATTTCTTTTTCTTATCTCAATAAGTATATCTCTCTAGACAATATGAAGTAGTGGATCAAAATTATAGGCTGAATAAATAAAAACAAAAAAATCAATTTATTCAACTCACAGGGTAAAAAAAAAAAATAGGAAGAGGAAAATCGTCTTCAGCCTGAATTACACAACTAATCATTCACATTCTCCACATGGTTGACGTCTAGGCAAAGATGAAGCATCACATCTTATAACAGCCAATGATAACTTACTCTAACATGTTTGACACTGTTTTTTTCTATTGTAAAACTCCAAAAAATCTAATTGAAAACTGAAAGCCCTGTACTGCTATGAATTTTTTTAATGTTAAAGAAAAATCTTGGCTTTCTTAGTGACTTTTCTGACAGTAAGAGGGTCTCATCTTGTGAAAATGTCAGTCAGAGCCAATTATCACTTATCAGAGGGAAGAAAAGTGCTTTCAGAACGTTGTGTTCTTGACAAATGGAAACTTTTTTTTTCACACATGTGGAGTTTGTTCTTCATATAATCAAACCTTTATTCTCAAAAGGATAATCATCAGGCAGAAATGTTACCCTTTCCAGAATGCCTCTCTTACACATCTAATACTTTCTGCACATCACTGCCACGTTGATGGTTTAAACGCAATTGTGTGGAGGCAAAACTTCACCTCAAAATAGGTATGGTCTCCTGATGTCTCTATTCCTAGACATCTATCATCAACAACCCCTCTCTCCTCACCTCATCAATACCTCAACCTACCAACTCAGTCACTGATTAGCTGATCATCTTGGACAAGTTGCTGATCTCTCTGAGGTTTAGATGTCTCATCTCCACCCTAGAAAGCAACATGGAAAGGAAATAAAAAGAAGAGAAATGGATAGACTATAATAGTCTTTAAGAATCTCTGCACTCTATGGCCAAAACTGAATGACTAAGGGATATAGAAACATAGTAAGTGGTTATAAATACCAGATATAGTGTGGGAAGATGGTGGGTGAAGGATATGAGGAAGGACATTAAGGAGAAAAATAGAGAGGCAAGTCATTTATGGGACAAAGAAATGGGTTATTATCTATTGAAAATAATTCTAAAGTACTGTTAACTGGACTGGTGAGAAATATACACATGTTGGAATATCCACTTTGCAAGCTAACTCACATGTGATTGAATGTATAAAAGAAATTGAAATTTAAAAAATTAAAGAAAAAAAAGAATCTCTATTATTCAAGGTTCTCCAGAGATATAAAGCCAATAGGATTTATGTGTGTATGTGTGTATGTGTATATATATATATATATATATATATATATATATATATGTGTGTGTGTGTGTGTGTGTGTGTGTATAAATAGAGAGAACATAGCAAGTTCAAAATCTGCCCAGTGAGCCAGCAGGCTAGAGACACAGAAAAGCCAATGGTACAATTCCAGTCCCATGGCCCACTGGCTAAAACTCAAGAGACATTCCAGTTCCAGCCCAAATGTATTCTGTTAGAGCATTCCTTCTTGTCTGAGGAAGCTGGTCCTTTTGGCCTGCAACTGATTGTATGAGGCCCAACCATGTTATGGAGAGCCATCTGTTCATCAGTTTAAATGTGAATCTTACCTAAAAACACTCTGCATAAAACTAACCTTTCCTTCTTTCATATAAATTTTTACAAGGTAAGTTCCCAAGATCAATTGATTCCAATTCTGCAGAACTTCCTGCACTTAGCTACTTCTCTTCATTTCTACGGGATAAACCCTAAGAGAGGGTGTTACTTATCACTTAAGCAAATCGTCATCTTCTGACTGATCTCCATTTCCCTTTCTTCCAATTTAAACCAAACTACATGCTTTTGACAGATTAATCTTCCCAAAATATAAATCTAGGCTTAAAATCCTTCCATGATTTCCAATTAATCATCAGATGAAAATCCAGTCTCTGTAGTCAAATTAGTATGACTTCCCCAGGACAATCTGGTCTTTTATTATTTCTCTTCACCTGCCTACCTTGAGACCCAGCTACTTTCCAAAAAATCCCATGCTTTCTCATTTCACTATCTGAACTCATTACTTGCCCTTGCTGAAATGCCCTTACCTCAACTGTCTTCATCAAGTCCTGCCCATATTTTATTTTTAGATCAGAGATACAGCTTTATTGTGGAAAAGCTGAGTTGGCAGAAGTCTGAAACAGCAGAACAATATTTAGCCCATCTCTTTAGGAATCCCATATACATCTATGCTGACCTCCTTTAGTCTCAGATGTATTTAACAACCATTTTCTTCCTGAGTCTGCCACTGGCCACAAAACAGACACAACTCTTAAGGATAACGTCCCATTACATAATCCTAGGCTCTATCTCCTAATCCTTAGGCTCCCTTTCCTAGTCTATATTCTTTTTTTTTTCTTTTTTTGAAAGGTTTTTGCCTTAGAGTGTGTGCGTGCACTAGAGATTGAGAGACAGAGACAGTGAGAGGGAAAGTAAGAAATCACCTACCAGAGAGGATGACCATGCCGCAATCCCTTCTCCTCCATTCTCTTTTCAGGACTTTGGGCACTCATACATACACTCCCGGCATGAGTTGAAAGTCACTTGGTCCACCAAGACTTGAATTGTGGTCTGCCATGTGAGAGTCCAACAATATAAGTGCCCACCCTTCTCCCCAGTCTACAATCTTACAGAACACTCTGGCCCATCTGTTCAGAAAAAAGCTTCAGCTGGTGGTGTGGGAGTACCTTGAACATCAACTCAGGTGGGGGGCCATTTTCTTCTTGGAGATGACCCTGATAGAGACAGCTAAGGCAGGGCAATTTTCTCTGGTGGCTGTTTCCAGCCATACAATGGATACAAGGGTCATCTGAAACTAGGGTGGGGTCTGGCGGAGCATCACTCACAGTTCCATGAAAGGTTCTGAAGTCAAGGTCCTGTTGTTTAATTTGGGGAAGGTAGTAACTGAGGAGACCACGACCGTGGCTTTCTGGATGGCCTGGATCAATTTCTTATGTTGCTTCATTCAGATCCCTGTGTACAGAGCATAGATGATACTTACGTGGGCACAGACAAACTACTCGAAGTGCGTCACATTCCTAAAGTCAACATGCAACTTGTGATATAGGGAGATAGGGCAGAGATTCTCAACAACTTTATTCTCTCTAATACACATCTTTCAAGTCTGCTGTGGGGGTATACCATCTTTATGGTTACAAGAGTAGTCAGCCCAGACAGGACAAGAACCATAGCAGTTCTGTATTCTTCTGAGTCCAAATAGTTCCAGAGTTCATCCTCATAAGGAGAAATGGGAACTAGGGGGCAAAGACTTTCCCAGAGGGGGCTTTGGTGCAAAGAGTGTAAAGGTAGAAAGACTAAGAAGCCACCTTGGCAGTATGTTCAATACAGAAGCTGCCATCTTGACCAAATCCTGCCCATATTTTAACATTTTAGCAGGTGGCATGGTGATTGAAGCACTGGACTCCCACATGGCCAACTGCAGTTCGAATTCTGAACCTGGCAGCCTGAAAAACACTCCAGGCACATGTGCATGTGTGCCCAAAAATCCCAGGAGAAGAAGGAATTGTGGTGTGGCCATCTCCCCTTGAGAGGGATGTCTCACTTTCCCTCTCACTGTCTCTTTCTGCTTCTCTGGCAAGTGCATGTACCTATGACAAAAAACTTTTCAAAAAAATTCCATTAAAACACCATCTTCATCAAACCTTCCTCAAATGTCCCTCTCCCTGTCTTATTCCAAGATGGAATGTTTTCCTATTTCTCTGAACTCCAGAAGAAATCATTTTTCTTTCTTCCTAACTTTGCACACTATTTTTTTTCAGTATATACTTTTGTTTGTATTAAGGTCAAATGCAGGTTTTTAGGTGGTACAAATAAAACAAAAAGAATAATTCATGAATTACAAAAAAAGAAAAGGATCTGAATGATTATTGCCTTTAGGGAGGTAGGGAAGCATCATGAATATGCTGAAGCTTTCTTTTCTTTTCCTCTTTAGAGAGATTTTTGCCATAGAGCACATAGGCTTGCCAGAAAGAGAGAGGGAGAGAGAGAAACAAAAAACAAGAAATTACCCCTCAGGGGGGATGGCCATACAGCAATCCTCTCTCTTTCATTCTCCTCTTGGGATTTTGGGCACACCAGCACATGTGCCTGGCATGAGTTTCAAGCCTCTGAGGGGATCTAGGACTCAAACAGTGGTCAGCCATCAGGAAGAGTCCAGAGACATAACCACTACACCATCTGCTGGTCTCATGCTGAATGGTTCATTTCTTTCAAAATTTTATTTTTATTTTATATTATTTGTTATTATTATTTATTCATTTGATCACTATACATCTTTTAGATCATAAAGATAATTTACTCAGCATGATATACACCTCAGACCAGTCCAGTTGAGAATACTATACACTTCAACAGGTAATAAACCATATCTGTGTCCCACAAATGTTTTAACTCTTTATTTCTCCCCCAAATTTACTACCCTACATTCTTCCCTTCTCCCACTCTTCTTCCACTTTGTCCCCAGTGTCCCTAAGTATTTGCAATGTTTTTATGTCCTCCAGTCTTTCAGTCTATACCATAGATTGTGGACAGTTGGTATTTGTTAAGTGGAGACATACAATGTCTCTGTTTCATAGCCTGACTTGCTTCATTCAGCAATAAATACAAGAAAGACATACAAATAGCCAAAAAGAATGCTCAGCACCCCTCATCACAAGGGAGATGCAGATCAAAACTACATTGAGATACCACCTAAGTCCACTCAGAATGGTGAAGATTAAAAAAAAAAAAAAAAAAAAAAAAAAAGATAAGTGCTGGCAGGGATGCCGTGAAAGGGGAACTCCCATACATTCTTGGTGGGAATGTAAATTCATCAGCCACTGTGGAAAATAATATGGAGGTTCCTCAAAGACCTTCAAATAGAAAGACCATATGGCCCATCAGTTCTACTCCTGGGTATCTTCCCAAAGGACAGGAGAACACTCAGTCAGAAAAGTGTTTGTACATCTATATTTATTGTGGTATTATTCACAATTGCTAAGACATGGAACCAACCCAAATGACCACAGAGGAATGGACTGAAATAGCAAGGCACTTATACTCCATGGAATACTATTCAGCCCTTAATTAAAAACAAACAAACAAACAAACAAAAACTAGCATTTGATAAAAACAGTTATTTAGCTTGTTTTCCCATATTTTAATTAGGTTACTCATTTTATTCAGGTATGCTGCTTGAGTTCCCTGTGTATTCTAGTTATTCTAGTCCCTTGTCTGAGGCATAGTTCACAAATTTTTCTCCCATTCCAAGCATTGTTGATTCACACTA
The DNA here is from genome assembly GCA_026018925.1 of Tupaia tana. Lineage (NCBI taxonomy): Eukaryota > Metazoa > Chordata > Mammalia > Scandentia > Tupaiidae > Tupaia > Tupaia tana. Next base: position 48,265,819 of record JAKSZU010000004.1, on the reverse strand, counting down.
ACTACTGTGTCCTTTGCTATGCAGAAACTCTTAATCTAATGTAACCCCACTTGTTTATTTTGGGGGTTATTGTCTGTGCTTTGGGGGACTTACTTAAGAAGTCTTTGCCTACCCCAATCTCTCCCAGAGTTTCTCTAGTGTCTTTTACCAGTAGTTTTATAGTTTGAGGTTTTAGGTTTAGATCTTTGATCCACTTTGAGTTGATTTTTGTTAATGGTGACAGATAGGGGTTAAGATTCATTTTTCTGCAGGTGGTTACCAGTTCTTCCAACACGATTTACTAAATGTTTTCCTTTTCCTGCTGGATTGACTGGTACCTTTGTCAAAGATTAATTATTGGCTGTATATTTTGGGGTTTTACTTCTGGGGTCTATATTCTGTTCCATTAGTCCTCATGTCTGTTTTTGTGCCAATACCATGCTGTTTTGATTATCACAGCTTTGTAATATATTTTGGGGTCAGGAAGTGAGATGTAACTTTCTGCATAAAATTTCTTCGGCAATATGGAGTCTTTTATGATTCCAGACGAATTCTATGATTGTCTTTTCTAGATCTGTAAAGAATGTCTTTTGTAATTTTATAGGGATTGCATTAAATACGTAGATTAATTTGGGTAAGTTTGTCATTTTGATTATATTAATTCTCCCAATCCAGGAACATGGGATCTCTTTCCACTTTTTAGTGTCATTTTCAATATCGTTTTTAAGATTTTCATAGCTTTTCTCATAGAGGTCTTTGATGATCTTGGTTAGATTTATTCCCAGGTATCATACTTTCTTTGGCTATGGTAAATGGGATTATGCTTCATATCTTAACCTAGGTGGATATTAGGTGGGTGTTCTATAATAATTCATTAAATTGTATATTAAAGCTTTATGCACTTTTTCATATTGTGTAACATATTTCATAACAGCAAAGTATCAAAACATGCCTTAAAATATTGGGTCATTGGAAAAGTCATGATGCATTTTTGCATAGAAAAACAGAAAAATACATCATGACTTTTCTAACAACCCAATAATACATGGTCCCCTCTGGTTTTGCATATATTTTCAGAGAGAGATCACACTCACATAATCTTATTATAGCATATTGTTATGATTTTTTAGTTCATTATTTATTGCTACTGTGCTGCTGAAGCTAATTTATCAATTAAACTTTATCACAGTATGTATAGTAAAAATATAGCATACGTAAGGGTCAATACTACCCACAGTTTCAGTAAATGGGAAGAAAAGAAAATTTTACCATGCAGAGAAATATCAAGTAATTTATATAAATACTCCCTTTCAAGGAGGTGGAGCACAGCTCCCTACTCCTTGAGTGCAGGCCACACAGAGAAATTTCCAAAAAATACAGTAGGGAAGCAAAGGGAGAGTAACTTCACAGTAGAGTACCAGAGGGAAAGTAACGTCACAGTTAAGAAAGTATCCTAGAGTCTAAAGGAGACAGTTCCCACAATGACTGACCATGTGGCTCAAGTCTTAGTCCTGAGGTTTGAGAAACATGTCAGGCACTTGTGCCTAAAACCCTGATATGATAGAGAAATGCAGAAGTGATTGTTGTGTGACCATGTCCCATTGAGTTGTACTTTCTCCCTCTCATTGTCTTTCTCTGTCTCTCTTTGGCAAGTATAAATGCACTCTGGCAAACTTTAAAAAAAATTTTTTAAAGAACTATCTTACATTGTGGATATTTGTGTCTCTATATCATTATCTCTGCTCACTATTAACTACTTAAGGGCAGGAAAAGCATCAGTTAAACATTGTTAACAAATGATGTATGCATTATGAATGTGGATATGCAATGGAGATTTTGAACAACCTGAAAGATCTGATAGAATGTTTTGACCAAAGTACTGTACAGTTTAATCAATTCTTAGTTGTAAAATTTATAAAATAGAAAAGAATGTTTTGTCCAGTATTTCAGTGCATTTATGACTTTTAACTAACAGAAAAGCAGTAGTTAAATGGTACATAAAATTATAGAGACCTTGGATTTAGTCTAGCTATGTTTCTTCTGGAAAGGATCTCATGAGAGGACGTAAAAGAGAAAGAATGGAGATGATAAAACATCCTTGATTCTATCTTCTAACCTTTGGCTTTTATTCGGGGTCCTCCAACTTACTGGTATTAGTACTACAGTATCCCTAAAGTATGTGGGATTTCGCCTTGATTTTCTGACTGTCATAAAGACAGATAACCTGGGACCAGCAGTTAGCCTAATGGCTATGTCACTGGACTCCCACGTAGTAGACCGCGGTTCGAGTCCCGGACCCGGTGGCTTGAACTCAAGCCGGGCGCGTGTGCATGCGTGCCCAAGATCCTGAGAGGAGAATGGAGGAGAAGGGATTGTGGCATGGCCATTCCCCTGGGGGGTGATTTCTCACATTCTATCTCTCTGTCTCTTTCTGTCTGTCTGGCGAGCGCACGCGCCGTATAGCAAAAAACCTCTTCAAAAAAAAAAAAAAAAAAAAAGACAGATAACCTGGGTAAGACTATACAAAGATGTTTCTAAAACCAAAGCAGCAAAAAGAAAATAATCAGATTACATTAAAGATATATGTACAAGTGGCCTTAACTAAGTACCAATATTTTGGCTGACTAACTCAGTCCAAGAGGTCAAAGATCCTCTCTGACTACCCCTGTGGTGGTTAATTTAATATCAATTTGGCTGGTCCATAGAACCCAGATATTTTTTCTGAATGTTTCTGTAGATGGGGAGGAGGTTGTATGATATTTACATTTAAAGTAGTAGACTTTGAGTAAAAAAGATTATTCTCCATAATGCAGATGGGCCTCTTACAATCAGTTGAAAAGCTGAAAAAAATATACTGAAGTCCAATCAAAAGAAAAGTATACTGTCACACTGCCCTTGAACTTGAACTGCAACATCAGCTTCTCCTTGCATATTCAGTTTTCCAGTCTGCACTACAAATATCAGAATTGCCAGCCTTCACAATAGCATAAGCCAATTTCTTAAACATACATCTCTCCTTCCCTGTCTCTTTTTGTCTCACTCTGCCTCTCTCTCTCTCTCTCTCTCTCTCTCTCTCTCTGTCTCTCTCTGCATACGTGTTTTTGTGTGCATTTCTGTGGGTGTATTTGTGTGTGTGTGTGTGTGTGTGTGTGTGTATGTGTGTATTTTATCTCCTATTGGTTTTGTTTCTCTGAAGCACCCTGACTAGTTCGACGCCTCAATCCTATTCCTTGGCCTGCTAAATGAAACAGACCTCCTATATCCCACGCAGGTGGTCAGAGCACCGGCCAAATATAATAGCATTCCAGACAGAGAAGCAGTTACACAAGGAACTGGAGCATATAAGAAGAGCAAAGCCCAGTTGTACAGATTGGATGAATGTACTGAGATTAGTGGAAGATCCAGCTCACTGGCCATGCAGATGCCTCGGAATCATCCTAAATACCACATATGCAAGGTCTGCTCCAGTTCCCTTTGGCTTACGGTCTGGGGCACTGACACCTCCATCTAATATCACAATAGACACAGGAATCTGCAAAAAACCTAAAGTGAAATATAGATGTGGAAGGTTAAGTACTGGCTTATTCATTTATTCCACAAATTATTTTTTTAGCTTAAAAAAATTCTGAATGCAATGATTTTAGAGTGTTTCTGGAGTAAGTTTATCATTATGTGATATAGCCAAAATTTAAGTGGACAAGAAATCTTTGATAGAACTAGTGTTGTAAACATAATCCAAATCTAACCTGGGAAGAAGAAAGAGAAATTGAGTTCACCATACCACATCTGCAGGAGATTTCAGAATTTAACCACATCTAGGGTGTGGAATGGAAAACATATTGGGTAAACCTTGCTGCTGTTAAAAGACTGAAGGTGCCTGGAATCTGAAACGAACCACAGGGCCAGGACTACACTGGCAGGCACTGTGTCATTGTGCCTTCAATTTGCCAAAACATCTGCCCACAGAGACCATTCCAGGCTGTTCTGACATGCAGGCTTGTGGCTGATCCATTCAACTGAAATTTAGCCACTATTTTTTGATACCCCTCACTCACATGTAGAATCCGCTAAGTTTCAAATACATTAAATTCAGATATAGACAACACTGAAAGTGAGCTCTGTAATCCAAAACTATATGTTAAACAGGACAAAAGGGGGCAGTTGTGTGGTGCAGTGGTTACGCGCTGCTTAAGAGGAGGAAAAAACTTAAGAAATTATTTTACCAAAATCTTGAATTTTTTATTTTAAAATAATCAGAAATATATAGACTAGAAGAAGGTGATGTCAGCTGAATCTTGGTTAGTTTAAGTAGATTCCTTATGTATTTATACTCAGAAGCTATGGAAAATTTTTGTCTCACGCACATAATGTTGATTGAGCTGTCTTCCAAATCATTTGGTGTTCTGAAACTAATATAGGAGATATCTCAGTATCCACGGTAACCCTCTAACTTACCATCAATCATTTTTTTCAACTAAAAGCTACTAAACGGAATTGACCAGATAACTTCTAGTAATTCTATAAAATTATTTTCTTCCAAACAGTAGAGGTTACAATGGCCTGAATGATCATTCTGCAGTTACTGATCTCACTTTCTCAATCATGTTGATCCTGACCATCCTAGTTGTGCAGGTGGTCTGGGCACCAGCCAAACAAAATAACATCCCTCTAGAGCACCCCTGCACAAACTGTCAATCCTCCTTATCCTGCACTACTTTTCATTTTTCCCAAGCACTTATTACCCTCTAATGCACTATGTGGTTGATTGATTGTAACTATAATTTGTTTTCTGTCTCCTCTCTAGAATGAAATCTCCACGGATATACTATTTTGTTGTGGCTGCTATTACAAATGACCACAGACTTAGTGGCATAAGACAATACACATGTGTTCTCTTATGGTCCTGGAAGTCAGAAGTTCAAAATCAGTTCAGTGAACTAAAGTCAAAAGTGTTGGCAGGGAGGTTCTGACGGGAGAATTCATTTCCTCTCCTTTTTTAATTTCTAGTAAACACCCATATCTCTTGGTTTGTGGACCTGCACCTTCTAAGAGCATCATTCCAATCTCTGCTTACAGGGACAAATTGCCTTTTCCTTTCCTCGGGTAAAATTCCCCACTGCCTCACTCTTAGAAAGATACTTGTAATTATATTTAGGGCTCACCAGGATAATCCAGAGTCATCTCCATCATCACCCATGTAAACTCCTAGCTGAATCATACCAACGAAGTCCCTTTAACCATATAAAGTGTCATAGTCACAGGCTTCAAGAATTATGATGTAAACATCGTTAGGCAGCATTTTTCAGCCCATGACAAAGAAATAGGAACCTTGTCTGTTTTATTCTCTAAGCTTTCTTAAGCACAAAATCTGGAACAAAGTGGGGACTCAATAGATTCAGCTGTTGGAATGGTGAAGTTAGACTGCTGTACATTGGAGAATCATATACAAATTTGAAATACCCATAGTCTATAATATTGAGTTCAAAGTTTGAATGCATTATATGCAACCTTAAGGGTCATTCACAGAGAATTCCACCATCTGGTAAAGATATCCAAAGAAACCGTACTGCCCAGAATTATTCACATAATTAACTTTACCTCTGACATATTTATTTCTGGAAGACATTATCTATTGGATTGAATCTCTCCTGAATGATTGAATCGAAATGTGGCCTGTTAGATTTCTATTGTTTAAATTTCACCTTTATGTTTTGTCTCTATGCTATATCAGCAAAGCACTTTTTCATAGGATACCTATATTCAGTTATTAATTCAGAATGTTTATCTAGCTAATCTATAATATTAAATGATATAATTGACTTAGCAGACTCTTAAGATTTTTACTGTATCACAGAAAAGATATTACAACTCCAAGTAATAATCCACAACACTGACTCTTAAAATGTATATTATTATTTGATTATTTGGGGATTCATAAAATGGGGGGGGGGAAGAAGCATGGGTCACTCTCCATTAATAATTATTTGGTATTTTTAATACAACCTGTTAAGCAATTTATGAAACTACAAATAAATACTTTATTTATTCATCCTTCTGGCTCTACAAAGGATTTGACTGTTATCTGAAGGGGGCATTTTAAAAAATGATAAAGTGTGAGCTAGCCCTGTAGCCTAGTGGTTAACGAACCAGATCCCATATGGCTAACCATGGTTGAGTCCCAGCTCCAGTGGCCTGAAAAACACACCAGGTATAAGTCTGTGCATACCCAAAATCCTGATGAGAAGAGATGGGTTTGCAGCATGACCATGCCTCATGGAGGGATGCTTTCTCCCTTGTCTTTTCTCCTCTTCTCTCTCTCTCTCTCTCTCTCTCTCTCTCTCTCTCTCTCTCTCTCTCTCTCTCTCTCTCTCTCCTTCTTCCTCATGTGCACACATTCTCTGGCAATTAAAGACAATGGTAATGTAAAAATGTAAGGTTAGGGGCCAGTAGGTGATATGGTGGTTAAAGGCACTGTATTCTCACATGGCCAACCCAACCATGGTTCCAGTCCTGGACCTGGTGGCTTGCTTTTTCACTTTCCCTCTCTCTTTCTCTGTCTCTCTCCTATCAAACTGGAATTTAATAATAATAATAAATAAAGTAAAATAAAATAATTGTTTAAAAAATGTAAAAGTAGAATTAAAATTGATACTGAGATAAATGCAAATAAGGGAATACCATGTTTAAACATACAACTCATCAGTATTACAGGATTACTAAAATTGAGCTTCATATTTAGATCTAAGCTTCTTAGTAGACATGTGTAAAGGAATAAATAGTCAACTAAAATTAATTTACTCTGATGATTCTAGTTTAGTGGCTCATCTGCTCACCTCATTAGCCAAAACATTGTCTCATTCTCCCCAACAATTCACTAATAGCCTCAATCATCAGGAACGTATAAGCTAGGCTTCTGCTTTGCTGCTTTCTCTTGATCTATCTTGAAGTAACTAAATAACTAGATCCCATTAAATGAAGGCAGTCTCTTTTTTTTTTCTCTGTCATTCATCAAATATTTAATAATGCTTTTCATTGAGTATTATATATCTTGAAAAAATACTTTTTTTTTTTGGAGAGGTTTTTGCTACAGGGCACATGCACTTGCCAGAAAGACAGAGAAAGACAAAGAGACATAAAGTGAGAAATCACCCCCAAGGGGGGATGGCCATGCTGCAATCCCTTTTCCTCCATTCTCCTCTCAGGATCTTGGGCACGCATGCACACATGCCTGGCGTTTTGAAAACTCAACATTATTTTCCTGACAGTAAGCTTAGACTTTCAGAAGTAGTCAATATACGTTCTATGGGACCAAAAATCACTGTCTTAAGTACTTTATATTTATTAACTCGATAACACATTTTGTTCTCAGTACAGGTCATGAGGCAGGTATTGTTATTTTATTTATTTATTTATTCATTCATTCATTCATTCATTCATTTATTTATTTAGAGAGATTTTTGCCATAGGGTACGTGCACTTGCTGGAGAGACAGAGAGACAGAAAGTGAGAAATCACCCCTCCCCCCAGAAGGGATGGCCATGCCACAATCCCTTCTCCTCAGGATTTTGGGCATGCACACACATGCACCCAGTGTGAGTTTCAAGCTGCCAGGTCTGGGACTTGAACCACAGTTGGAGCAACGTAACCATTATGCCATCTGCTGATCCCATGGCAGATATTACTATTATCCCAATAATTTCAGGTGAAGAAACTCAGGCAAAAGGGGGCAAGTAACTTGCTCAAGGCCTCAGAGTTACTAAGTGGCAGGTTGAGAACAAACTCAAGTAGGAATGATACCAAGTCCATGTTCTTAACCAAATTCTGCTGACTGGTTCCACAGCAAAGATGTCAGAGGAAACCATTGTAATATTACTGTTATTTCTCTGTAACAAAACTAAAGTGATCAAAAGATAAAGAAAGAAGTCAGCAGGTGGCATAGTGGTTAAGACGCTAGATTCCCATATGGCCAACTCTGCGGTTCACATCCTGGACCCAGCAAATTAAACATCATTCCAAGTATGTGTGCATGAGGGGACAAAATCAAGAGAGGAGAATAGAGAAGGGATTGTGGAATGGCAATCCCCCCTGGCAGGTGATTTCTCACTTTTTGTCTCTGTGTCTCTCCCTGGCGAGAGCATATGCCCTATGGCAAGAACCTAAAAAAAGAGAAAAGAGGTATATAAGTATAGAACTTTTCTCACCAAAATATTTGTACATTCCCTGTCCATAGAAAGTTTAACTCATCTTTTCCTGTGCTTGTCCCAAATCTTTAATCATTTGTACTTGGAACAATTATTTATAGGGTACCCTTTGGCTAGATACTATGCTAAGCATGGAACGTTGTATTGTTCTCTCATAGCTAAGGAATCCATGAGTTAGGGCGTTACTTGGCCCTTACCTGATTCTTGACTCCACAGGGCAGTCAAACTCTCATGCCTAATAAAGCCAGTATGGGATGAAAGTTGAAATAATATACCAAGGACAGCAAGAATTAAAGGGTCTAGCAAAATTTAAAACACAGTTATTGTACATTGTGGTTCATTCTATGATTTACTATATTTACAACATTTCTCATGTTACATTTTTATATATTTCCTAACATAAATAAACTTTACAATATGCTATTTATATTTGTATTTTTATATATTTAATATATTCATAACATTTCTGATATAACAATTGTGCTACATACTCTTATACCCTTTCCTCACTTCTTTTTTAATCAGCCTTTTTCTATGCAAAATATATCATTACATAATGTTCCATACTTTTGCAAACTGAAAAATTTGTATACTCAAACAGGTCCTATCTCAAAGACCTCACACCATATTACAACTCTGTGGCCTGAATCCATTCCAACTATACCTTACAGGCTGTTAAATATTTTAACATTTAGTTCTGCCGCAAATGTTTAATAAATGTGCATTGTTACTCTGATCAAGAATAATAAATAATGTATAGTAACAATCACAGGTACCACTCAATATATATTATATATGGGGTAATACAAACATATATATAAATGTTTTCTTAGTTATCAAAGAGCATCAATTCTTAAAACTATTTGAAGAACAAAGTGCTTCTCAGAGTAGTGAAAGATAGGCAGTGAAATGAATCCCTATGAAAAAAGTTTAATTTAAATATGTATGCTTATTAATATTAATTATGCAAAACAAATAACTTTTTTAAGAATTACAGAGTTGAGGGGACCAGCAGTTAGTGTAATGGCTATGTCGCTGGACTCCCACGTAGTCGACCGTGGTTCGCGTCCCAGACCCAGTGGCTTAAAACTCACGCCGGGCGCGTGTGTGTGCATGCCCAAGATCCCGAGAGGAGAATGGAGGAGAAGGGACTGCAGCGTGACCATCCCCCCTGGGGGGTGATTTCTCGCTTTCTGTGTCTATGTCTCTCTCTGTCTGTCTGGCGAGCGCACACACCCTATAGCGTAAACCTCTCCAAAAAAAAAAAAAAAAAGGAATTACAGAGTTGACATTTAAGAGCTGGGGCCGGCAGGTGGCGTGGTAGTTAAGCGTGCTGGACTCCCACATGGTCAACTGTGGACCAAGTCCCGGACCCAGCGGCTTTCTCTCTCTCTCTCTCTCTCTCTCTCTCTCTCTCTCTCTCTCTCTCTATCCCTATATGGTCAAATTGAAATAAATGAATGAATAAATAAAGTTAAATAAAAAAAAAGTAATTTGGGACCAGCAGTTAGTGTAATGGCTATGTCGCTGGACTCCCACGTAGTCGACCGTGGTTCGAGTCCTGGACCCGGCAGCTTAAACTCACGCCGGGCGCGTGTGCGTGCGTGCCCAAGATCCCGAGAGGAGAATGGAGGAGAAGGGATTGCGGCGTGGCCATCCCCCCTGGGGGGTGATTTCCTGCTTTCTATCTCTCTGTCTCTCTCTGTCTGTCTGGCGAGCGCACGCGCCCTATAGCAAAAACCTCTCCAAAAAAAAGAAAAAAAAAAAAAAAGTAATTTAAGAGCTTATCCAGATATAAAACCTCAAACTACAAAATTGCTAGTATAAAACATAGGGAAAACTTTTGAAGATAATGGAGTAGGCAAAGATTTCTTAAATAAGCCTCCTAAAGCACAGGCAATAGTCCCCAAAATATACAAGTGGAATTACATCAAGTTAAAAACCTTTTTAACAGCTAAAGAAACAATAATTAGAGTGAAAGACAACCTTCAGAATGGGAGAAAATAGTAGCAAATTATTTCTCAGACCAGGAATTGATGTCTAGAATATACCAGGGAACTCTAGCAGCTCGTCCATTAAAAAAAAAAAAAAAAAAAAAAAAAGAATAGTCCCATTAAAAATTGGGCAAATGAATTGAATGGACAGCTCTCAAGGAAGACTTGTGAATAGCCAAGAAACAATTAAAAAAATGTTCAACATCTCTTGTCATAAAGGAAATGCAAATTAAAACCACAATGAGATACCATTTAACCCCTATTAGATTAGAATGACTAGGATCAAAAAAATAAATAGCAACAAATGTTGCCGAGGTTGTAGTGCAAGGGAAACTCTCTTACACTATTGATGGGAATGTAAATTACAATTGTGGAAAACAATATGAAGGTTTCTCAAAAACCTACAAATAGAACTTCCATTTGATCCAGTTATTCCATTTCTTGGTATTAACCCAAAGGATAGGAAAACACTAATGGGAAAGACACTTGCACATCCATATTTATTGCAGCATTATTCACAATTGCTAAAACATGCAACCAACCTAAGTGTTCAAAAACTCATGACTGAGTTGAAAATCTGTGGCACTTTTATACTATGGAATATTACACAGCTTTAAGAAACAAGGAGATTTTATCATTTAACTCAAAATAGATGAATATAGAAAACCTAATGTTGAACAAAGTGATCCAGACTTTGAAAGATACATATTGTGTATCTCCACTCAATTTGTACTGAATGTCTGCACTTTATGACAGAGGTTGAGAGAACTGAAGATGTGATGGTAGAGAGGATGGATGTGGCTGCTAGAGACTGTAAGAGGAGAAGGTGGTTGGCAGACAGTGTGTGGTAGAGGTTAAACATGAGAAAAAACAATGAACCAGATAAGAAGCTAACCTGTTTTAACCAAGTAGCCTGCTAATATTTTTTAACTGAATCTTTTTTATACCTGGTATATTAATCCCTATGAAATGTTAGCAAGTGCAAAGAATAAGTAAATAAAAATTAATACATAGTTTTTCATAATACATATTTTCCGGGAACTTTTTGAAGACCCCTTGTGTATATAATTTGTAAGCTCTAAATATGAAAATATACCTAATAAAGCTTTTCTTAATAAAAAAGAATATATACCAATAATAAATGATGGTGGTGCTATATGTGCATATAGTTACAATATTTCTTCCAATTTAAAATATGAGCTTTTCTAATATAATACATTTTTAAAATATCTTTTCTCTAGAGTCTAGAAATATTTTAATTAACTAGTAAGAGTTCTTTTTTTTCTTTTTTTTGGAGAGGTTTCTACTATTGGGCGCATGAGCTCGCCAGACAGACAGAGAGAGACCGAGAGACAGAAAGCAAGAAATCATCCCCCAGGGGGGATGGCCACGCCGCAATCCCTTCTCCTCCATTCTCCTCTTGGGATCTTGGGCATGCACGCACACGCGCCCGGTGTGAATCTTAAGCCACCGGGTCCGGGATGCAAACCACGGTCAACTCCGTGGGAGTCCGGCGACACAGCCATTACGCTAACTGCTGATCCCTCTAGTAAGAGTTCTTTAACAGCACTGGAAAGTAAAACCAGAGTTTCAAAGTAATAATCCAGACACTTTTTTTAAATATTAGGTTGATATTTGAGAGGAAAATAAGTCAAATTCTACAGATCATTTCTTTAAAATGTTTCATTTTAAAATCTCATGGAAAGCTGTATTTATTGAAACCTTCTTCCTCCTAGTGGTTCCTTGGGCACTAAGCTCAAAAACAGACTGCATTTGTGTGCATGTGCACAGTGAAGGGTTAGGGTAGATTGAAACTGACACAGGATGAATCAATTACCAGTAAATTAGAAGTAACAATAAGTGGCTCCAATGAATTCACTCTTTTTTAAACCACAGGCCCAGTCATAACAGCATGTATGGACCACAGCTGCTGTTAAGACTGAGGCACATAGAAGGTCTGTGTTCAATTCCTGGTTGGCCCTAAAGAGATGGTACTTTGGTTTATGCATGTGATCTTAGCCACTCAGGAGTCTGAGACAAGAGAATATTAACATACTAAGACTCTGTAAAAAAAAAAAAAAAAAAAAACAAACAAACAAACAAAAAAAAAACCACCCACACACACTCCAAAAACAAATAACAAGTGAGAAAAATATTTTTAATTATTGACGCATTAACAATCTTCACCCTAATATGCTGTTATTTTGCCCCACCAGCACTTTTCCTCTCCAAGCATTAAAGACAGGTTTTAAGATTCATAGCATTAAAATTCATCCTTGCTATTTTTAATGAGGTTTAAGATCGTTTTATAAAAACTGGAACTGATATTCTGAATAGCTTCTATGAAAGAAAAGTTAGGGGGTTATATAAACAATTAATTTTAGCCATGTTCTAGCATCACTCTAAAGCCCATGGAAGTAAAGTGAGTCAGGAGAAAAGGGAACAGAGGTCCAAAAACTCGGAGTAAGCCAGCTGTTTCCAGCAGTTGCAGGCAGGGCAGAAGTCTGGCACTGAGCGGTTGTTTTGTCAACACACACAGGGCCTGCAGGGAAGAAGTGAGTATGAAACACTCTAAACTGCCTAGGAAGAAGATTCCAGATAAATGCTTGAGTCTTACTATCATTTTCCTTATTTAAAAAAGGAAAGAAAGAAAAAATTTTCTATTTGAAAAATAATCACTATTTATCAAAGGAAAGTCTGAAAATATGTGTGATTCTTATTCAATTTCTTTTTGCTGTAAAAGAAATACAGCTTATTAATAGCAAATGAAAAATTAAGAGTTTAAACTAATATAAATACATGTTATTTTTTATATATTTTAAATATTTCAAAATATAAATGTACAATCATTAAGCTGCAACTATATCCCAAGAGCTGACAGAAAAATGTTCATAAAAATGTTTATGATAATAAATTTTTATGTTTCCTATTATGATTTAATGACTACCATAAATCTTAGCATGCACACATAAGAGTAAAATATTATGTTGCACAAAGTTGGATCACAAAAAATACTCCTCCATTCCCCTCTCCTCTCCTTTCTGAAATGAAAAAATAGTTTGTAGAAAGATAATGCATAACTAAAGAATGAAATATTTTAAGAGGCACAAAATACAGTCAAAGGAGAGAAGGAAACAGTAACAAAAATAATTATTTACAAAAATTTTATAATTCTATCAAAACAGTATACCAGAGATCCATCAGCTCCCTGGCATGAGATATCATTAAAAGTCAGAGCAAGGACCGGATAGTAATACAGCAGCAATGAAATTAGACCCACATGGGAAGGTTCTGGGTTCACATACTGTGGCCTTCCTATACATGGCAGCCACGTAAGCCTGTAATCTAGGCTGGCTGAGCTGGAATGAATCATGGCCTGGAGACCCTGTTTGGGATATCTGTCTCTCTCTCTTTCTCTTTCTCTCCCTTTTTCTCATAGAATAAAGAAAGAAACTTTTTAAAAGTCAGAGAAGAATATTTTCAGTTAATTCTGCTCCCTTAGTTACACAGTGTTCAGGAAACAATAAAAAAAGGACAAAGAAAAAAAAAACGCAGCATGAGTTTAAAAGACTAACCAGGAATGGTGCCATAATATGCAATAATGGTAGCTATCACATATTTTGTGTTTAATTTTGCAAAGCACAATGCTAACTACACCTAATAACTCATCTAAGCCTCACAATAATTCCATGAAGAAGGTGCTATTAGTATCCCCATTTCACAGAAGAAACTGAGGCTAAGTGGCTCAGTAACTTTCTTAAGGTTATACAACTAGTTAGCAGTATAACTGAGCTGGGTTTATACCCAGATCTTTCTGAATCCAAAATCCAGACTAAATCGCTTCCCCGAAAGAGCCTTATCTTAGTCCTTTTGTGCTGCTGTAACAAAATACCACAGACTGGGTAATTTATAAGCAACATAAATTTATTTTTCACAATTCTGGAGTCTAATACATCCAAGATCAAGGCATTGGCATTGGTGACTGATGAGGATCTTGTCTCACTGCTTCCAAGACGGTGCCTTAATGCTGCATTCTCCAGGAGGGGACAAATGCTATGTCTTCACATGTAGAAGTGACAAAAGGGCAAACTGGGCAAAAGGGAGGGAGGCAATTCTCTTTTATAAAATTATTAGATCCATTCACTTGCTAAAGTATATGCCTCTTACGACTATAACATTGACAGTATGTTTTGACATATAAATAATTTGAACATAGAAAAAGTAAGTCACAGGGGAGGGTGCAGCAGCTGCATTGGGGTTAAAGAGGTTGGATCCCACAGGGCCAACTAGGTGGTTCCAGGTCCAGATCTAGCAAATTGAAAAACACATCAAATACATGTGTGTGCATGCCCAAAATCCTGAAAGGAGAAATAAAGAAGGGATTGCAGCTTGACTATCCCTCATGGAGGAGTGGGGGTGTTTTCTCCCTCTCTCTGGTAAGCAAACACATTCACTAGCAAAAGTTAAAATTAAAAAATAAATGAATGAATAAAGATAGGTGCAGACCACAGTGCAAGAATACCAACTGCTTTGGACTTTTTAATTTGAGATGTCTATGAGGAGACGACCAAATGGAAATACCATGTAGGCAGTTGGATATCTGATTATGGAAGTCAAGTGACATACTGATATGGAAATAAACACTTAAAGATTGTTGGCATGTGGACAGTATTCAATGCTATCAGAAAGAGTGAAGTAACCTTGAGAGAGATGAAGATAGAAAGGTCAGCAAGATATTGAGCACAAAGGAAACAGTGAGAAATCTATTTTATATAAATAACAGATAGAAGTCATTAATGAAATTAGTAAGAGCAGTTTCAGGGGTCGATTGAGCTAGAAGCCAGATGGAGTTGGTTTCAGAGTGAATGGAAGTGAGGAGGGGGAAATGGCAAGTATAAAAGTATCTTTCAAAAAGTTTGGTGTTACATAAATTTACCCATTTCATTCTCTTACCAGCCTTATGAAATAAGTACTTTTATTATCCCCATTTTACAGATGAAGAAATTCAAGCTTAGAGAAGGCAACTTGTCCAAGGTCTACAGTTGTGTGCTAGAGTTAGGGTTTGAAGTCAAATCACTCTGAGTCTTTAGCCCAAGTGCTTAACTACTATTTGATAAGGCAAGCTACAAGATAAAGTACAGATCTCTAAATTCACTGACTCATTTGCTCAATGTATGAGAGTTAAATTGGACAATAATTTCAGAGATGTTTATCTAAAACAAAAGCAATCTCAAATACTTGAAAAATTGGATTTGGTGTTCAAAAACATGTTTATCTAAATAGGAGAGGATTTTAATTGCTGGGAAAAACTGGATTTGATGTTCAAAAACAGCTACTTATAATTGGGGACTGAAATAATTAATCCATCAAAAATGCACTCAAATTTCCTATTTACTTAACACATTGGTAAGATAACACCAAATATAAGACTTGCCTCTGTTCTTAATAGTCAAACCCTCTTGGCTGCATGATAAATCAAACCACTAACACTAAGTGCAATCTAGAGTTATTTGCTGATTTTTTTGTAAGACAGAGGAAAGAAATATCTGCAAGGCTATTATAAACTCATTATAAATACTCAAATCTGCTTTATTTTTTATGCATTTTTAAAGCTATGAAAGGTTAATATTACAACACTGCTTACAATTTCTCTTTGTTTGTCTCATTATTTCAAAATTCTATATTTTATTGGGTTCTACACACACATCTTACCGGGTATGTGGATATAAAAAAGTAAGTACTACTACTACATTGTTAAAAGTATAATAATTCTTATGCCTACATTCCAATTTAGATTTTTAGTGGTGTGTAATAAAATGGTTTTTTTTTTTCCATTCTTATGTTCCTGAAAAGAATTTCCTTCAATATCAGGTTGTCTTAGTGATCATTACACTATAAGTGACCTTATTTCTACATCAATCAAAATCATAAAGTTTCTTTATCAAATAAATCTGTTAATTTTTAGATTCTTTCTTGCACTGCTCTAATGCTTTTCCAGACATTTTAATATTATACAGAATTTTCCATGACTCAACTTCAGCCAAATTCCTGGGATTTATGTTTAGTTTTTATATTGCATTGCTTTTCAGTATCTCCATGAGTGATGTACTATTAGGCTAACAACTAGAAAATCATCCAGAAATTTATACACACACACACACACATATAAATACTGTATATAATATATACCATGTGTGTATATATGTACATGTATGTGTATATATGTTCAATTTTATCAATAATTAGAAATATATATCCTACTAAATATAAATACACCAAGTATTTATATATGTATACACACACACACATAGTTTACCAGCAACTGTTTTATTCTACTTTGATTTATATTTTAGATTCCCATCAATTATATATTCAACTTTATTTTCTAAGAACACTTGTTATTTACAAATAAATGTCAGAGAAATTGGTGCTTCTGCATAACAGATTGTTGTCTGAACATACAGCAAGATTCTGGCATCTTCCTTAACTGGGAGATGCTGCCAAATTTCACTAGTCAGTTGAGTAGCAACTGAGTTTCTGCTAGTACTGAACAATCTACCCACAACACCAATGCCTCTGACATGGCTCCATCTCCATGACCATATCACTTAGTAAACACTATGCCCATGAATTTATGCTCACCAAAATAAAGGATCATCTTGTGACTCCCTTATGGGTTGGCCAGAAGTATCAATCATTTTTGCATCCTGAGTCCCTAGCA
This sequence comes from Tupaia tana, assembly GCA_026018925.1. Taxonomy (NCBI): domain Eukaryota; kingdom Metazoa; phylum Chordata; class Mammalia; order Scandentia; family Tupaiidae; genus Tupaia; species Tupaia tana. The sequence continues at coordinate 48,248,924 of JAKSZU010000004.1, read as the reverse complement.
CAGAACCTATCACACAAATGTCTGTAGAATGGATGAGGATTAAGAAGACTCTTGTTCACAAGAGTCTAATATTCCAATATAATTCTGTACATACTTACCACCAACCTAATAATTTGAAAATTTCTGTTTAATTCTTCTCAATCCTCAATCCTCTTTATCTAATTCACTTGTAAATTTAGTTAGCTCTACTTCCAATATAAATCATCGGTCACTCATTCTTCTCTTTTTTACCTCACAACCTAACCCATTCTAACCTGGAATACGACTGTAGCCTCTTTACTAGTCCCTCTGCTTCCACTTCTGTCTACCTCCACTGTTCCATATAACATACAGCACAATTTTTAAAAAATACAAATCTCATGAATGTCACTGACTTGGTTAACATGTACCAATGACCTCCCGAAATGCTTCAGGTGAAATCTAATCTTTTCCCACAGCCTCCAAACTTGATGTAGACCCTATCCTATAATATTAAATACAAGAATAAGAAGAGTAGACCATTTATCAGCTACTAGGAAAGAAACAGAGTACTTAGAAAAAGAGCCATGAGCCCAGGAATATGTTAGTTATAATAGAGAAAAAGTGAATCAGTAACAGAAGATCTGAATAACCTGACAAGCTACATTTTTTAATATACAGAATTTTGCACCTGAAAAATGCCCATTCTTTTCAAATACCACAGAATTGCCTTATAAATTAATAATTCAGTAAACCAAAAAGGAAGTCATAATAAATTCTAAAAAGTGAAATTAATATAGGCAGTGTTCACTGACTACAATGGGATTTTAGCCAGAGAGACTGGACACAGAAACTTCATAGCAGGGAGTAGTGTGTGTTTGTGCTAACACTGGCTCAGTAGAGTCACATCCAAAGGCTGAGCCCCACTGTGATCGGGCCTTATGTATTGCCTTATATATTTTCTGCTAATTTTTCTTTACATTTTAGTCCCTTTGTTTTTCTTACATGGTAACATACATTTCTATTCAATGATCTATGTTATGGGGTTGTATAGGGTCACATATGTGTACATGGAGTTATAGAGTGGCTATAAAACTGCACACGTGTACATAGATACTGACTACACAGCATTGCCTTTCCTTTGTTCTGAGAAGCCTCTTACCATATAACTGTAGTACAATGAAACCAAATATCATGAACAAATGCCTTCTATATCCCCACAATCCAAATACCCACTCGCAACTTTAAAAATCCTCCTCTAAATAATTCATGTTAAATAATTAATTCAAGAAATCAACACTGAAATTACAGTATTTTAAAATGAAAGACAATGATATTGCTATACCTCTTAAACCATATGATGCAGCCAAGTGACACAACAGAAATAATATAACTTCAAATGTATTTATTAGAAAATAAGAAACATTAAACTCAAGTTAGCTTATTCTTCTAAAGAAACATAGGAAAGAACAATTAAGTAAAATAAAAAAAGTAAAAAAATCATAGACAGAAGCAGAAATTAATAACCTAGAAATGTAACCTTTCTAGAATTTGTAAAATAATGTTAAACTCTTTTCAAGTATCAGTGAAATATAAAAATATCTTACAACTCTGCATTAGATGAAAAAAATAGAAAACATCATATTCAAAAATCACAGCTACAAATGAAATTAAAAGTCTAATTAAATATTATTATTCCAGAAAAAAATCTCAAAAAAATATATTGCCACAAGAAGGTGAAGAGACAACCTGGAAGAACTAATCCTAAAAAGTATAAAAAAAGTTTGGACCAGCCATAAAGTCACCAGGTTTTTAACAGAAACCATTATGAATACTCCATAATCAACAAAAGATACTGACTCCCAAAATATTCAGACAAGAAGCTATTTTAAAGCTGAGGTGTGTCCTGGTATGTTCCGGGAAGCCATGCTCTAAACGCACCTCCTAGACTCCCAAAATATTCAGACAAACACTGTGAAGGAGAGATTTTGTCTCAGAATGACCAGAAACAACCACAGAAGTACAAGAAACATGAAAAAACAAGAAAATGTCTCTCCCTAAGGGAAAAGAACAATACCTCATCATCTACAAACAGTACAGTAGAATTCTTGAAAATGTCTGGTAAAGACTTCAGAATATTCATATTGACTAAACTAAATGAGATGCAAGAGCTGAGAGATAATGAACTTCAGTAGATGCAGGAGAAAAGAGACAACGAGTTCCAGGAGGTGTTGAAGTTCTTTCATGATCGGAAAGAGGAAATACACACCATGAAAAAGAATCAAATGGAGCTATTAGAGATAAAGGCTGCCTTTCAGGAAATAAAAAAGTCTCTCGAAAGTTTTAAAAGCAGATTAGTCCATGCAGAAAATCGAATCTCGTATGTTGAAGGTAAAACCTCTGATCTAGAAAATAACAAACAAAAAAACTGAGAAAATAACCCCCCAAAAATGAGAATACTATATGAGAAGTACTAGACAGCATTAAGCGCCCAAACATTCGGATAATTGGTATCCCAGAAGGTGAAGAAACTAATAAGGACATTGATAATCTATTCCATGAAATCTTGTAAGAAAACTTTCCAAATCTAAAGAGGCATTCACATATCCAGACTCAAGATACACAAAGGACCCCTAATAGAATTAACCCAAGAAGATCTTCTCCAAAGCACATCATAGCCAGACTGGTCAAATCTACAAAGACAAGACACTAAAATTGGCAAGAGAGAAACGTAAGATTACTTATAAAGGTTATCCTATCAGGCTAACCTCAGACCTCTCATGAGAAACAATGCAAGCAAGGAAAGAATGGGAAAATATTTTCAAAGTGTTAAGTGAAAAACAGTTTCAACCAAAAATACTATACCCAGCAAGATTAACTTTCATACGGAAAGAAAGAATAAAACATTTTCAGAAAAACAAGACAAAAGAATTTGTCGGTAGCAGACCCACTCTTAAAGAAATTCTGAAATGAGTGCTTGACCAGTGAAACTAAAGATACATAAAGAAATAAGAGAACAAAAGGCAACCAAGAAAATGAACAATTTAATGCTAGGGACAAGATATATCAATAACAACTTAGAATGTTAACTCCCAGGACTTAAATGGAAAGATTGGACCACAGCAATACTGCATATTCAATAGAAGAGAGCTTGAACATAAGACTGAACTGGTGAAATAGGATTTTATGATTTTTGAGTAAAACATTACTGATTTTTTTTTTTTTAGTATGCTTTGTTTTCCCAATTTAAACAGTTTACTTTCTTTTCAGTTGTTGATAGGTTTAGTGAAGTGTTAAAATATTTTTCTTGTTGTTTCTTTAAATGGAAACATAAACTTTTCTTCTTTCCTGATCCCTCTGGAATTGGAAAATAGTTGGGAATATTATTATTTTGTGGGAGAAGGGTTATTTGCATAAGTTCAATAGTGCTTGTTGCATTGATTCAGAAATCGGAAATACTCATTATTGGACAGGGCTTTGATTGGCCTGTCATACCTGAAGATTAATTAGAAAACTATGTAACTAAGGTGGATCTCATTTAAGCTAACAGAAGCTCTTAGAAAAAATGGTCTGGCAGAGAGGATTAGAGAAGATATATGAAAGAATTTATAACATAAAATAATCTGGACTTTTCCAGCCCAGCACTGTAATCAGTAGAGATTGCAAAAGAGCAACCACACCAGAGAATTATCTTGAGAAAGACTTTGAAGGAAGAAAAAGAGGCTAATCTTTGCTAGCAGATGGTATATCACAGAATACACTTGGGCAGGGCTGAATTGAGAGGGTTTATGTGTTACTTGTATGCAGGGCATTTGCTTTTCAACAATTTGAGTAGTTAACATGTAAATATTTTCTCAAAAATACTTAAAACCATACTGTTTCTGTTGTTATAGATTCACAAACAAAATTATACAAAATTATAAGAAATATTTTGAAATTTTGAAAGTTGTTTATTAACTTTCAAGAACTATAGAGTTTGAGTTAAAATTTTTTGATATGTAAAGTAAATGTGGAAAAATGTAAAAATAAATTAAAAACTATTAAAAAAAGAAATTTAACAATAAATGATATATCAGTTCACTCAAAATTAAAAAAAAAAAAAGATATTGATAGTAGTTAGTGTTCATTGGGTTCCCGCTATTTACCAAGCACTGAACCAAGTACTTTACAGTACTTCGTTAGGCAACTACTACCCTACTCTGTCTTATAAATAAGGAAACAGAGATACGCAAAGTTATTTTTTCAGTTTTCACACAGCAGCTAAGTACAAAGCCTGGACTACAGCATAGACTATAAAAAGACCACAAAGCTCAACTTTACTTCTATACTGTATTTATAAGCAGAATTGATTTAACATTAAGACATTATTTTTAAGAGTTAATGAAGAGGGGCCAGCAGGTGGCATGGTGACTGAGGTACTGGACTCCCACATAGCCAACTTTGGTTCGAGTCCCCTGGCAACTTGCTTTCTCATTCCGATTCTCTCTGGTGAGTGCACATGCCCTTTAGCAAATTAGTAAGTAATAATAATGATAAATAAAATCAAATAAATAATTATTTTTAAAAAATAGTTAATGAAGAAAAGTTGTTTAATCATCTCAATAAAAGTGGAAAAGGCATTTGATAAAATACAGTATCAATTCTTTAGTTTTAAAAACTAAACTTTTGTCATATAAACTTCCTTTATATGAATAAAGAAAAAAGTATTTCTCAGAAGCCAATGGAAAACAATACTCAAGGGTGAAACAAGATAGCAGGGTTTCTTGAGCTGGTATTAAGGAAGGGGATGTATGTTTAGAAAAACTACTCTCCCCCAAAGCAAATAAGTTTGATAGCTAAACAAATTAAACACATTTCTTTTTTACTGGGAGAGTTCTCACAAGCTTTAAGATGCTAATATATTTGTTCTGTGACTCTCCTGAAGAGAATTTAGTGTGCTATTTCCCAAGATTATTTGTCTATTGAATCATTTGTAATCTGCTCTGGGAACTAGTGTCCACAGATCTAGTTTGGAAAAGGCTTCACCATAGCACTGAAGGCATCTGTGCTAAAATTACAAATGAAATAAACATTTCTACTGTGACATCTACAGTTCAACACTATTCTTGATGACCTAGACAATGTCATAGGAAGGGGAAAAAATAAGAGGTATATAAAGGAAAGGAGGACCAGATGGTGGCATAGCAGTAAAACACAGCACTGTGAGACTGACCACATAGAAAGGTTCTAGGAGGTCTTCCTGATGATGCCGGATACATGCATGCTGATGTTCCATGGCTGGCTGAGGCTGGGGGTGGATCATGGTGTTGTGAACCTATAAAAATGCTTGCTTGCTTTCCTCCCTTCTTTTTCTTTCTCTATCTCTCTCTCTCATTCATAGAAGAAGTAAATACATAAAAACACTTATTTTAAAAAGTGATAAATAATGTAAAGGAAGACAAAAACGTTATAAATTGTACGATTGCCTGCACAGAAAATTCAGTCAAGATAATTAATTAAAAACTTAAAAAGATGATAGATTGTTAGAGACAAAATATGTATAAAAAATAATTTCTACCATTAATGAACTAATAATTTGAACAGATTTAAGAATATGGACAAATTATTATTTGATAATGAATTATTGGTGAATGGAGAAAATAAGGACAAGAGGGAGGAAATCAAGGGAATATATAAATTACTTAATAATTCCCCAAGGGTAGCATAATGATTAGAATAAAAATATATTTCCCTTGCTTTTAGATTTCATATTGTACTGGAGAACTATGAGTCCATATGCTATTAGATAATACATTTAGGAATAACTCTACTCATAATTATCTATATGACCTTTGGAAAGGTAGCTTTCTTGAAGATTTTATCAAATTTCAAGATATGAAAATTTTTAGGCTATCTAATATGTACAAAAAAACCTTAGAAATATTTATACCCTGATCCTTTATGTCTGTAAAAGAATTCACCATTAGAAAAAAGTCAAAAATAAATCCAGTAGTGTTCATAGAACACTTGAAGAGTGAAACTAACAATGTCAGTGGGCACAAAGGCTACTATTTGAAGAAATCATGATACACTCACTTTGTGGAATACTAAGATGATCTTAAAATTTATGTGACCATGGGACCAGCAGTTAGCATAATGGCTATATCGCTGAACTCCCACGTAGTAGACTGCAGTTCGAGTCCTGGACCCAGTGGTTTAAACTCACGCTGGGCGCATGTGCATGCATGCCCAAGATCCCAAGAGGAGAATGGAGGAGAAGGATTATGGCATGGCCATCCCCCCTGGGGGGTAATTTCTCACTTTCTATCTCTCTGTCTCTCTCTGTCTTTCTGGCGAGTGCACGCACCCTACAGCAAAAACCTCTCAAAAAAATAAAAAAAATTATGTGACCACTCAAGAAAGTATTTGTAATGTGATATTAGAAAAAAGCAGTTTTCAAATCAATGTATGCACTGTGATCCCAGCTTTGCAAATATACACATACTTAAAACACTACTTACTCCCTGGCTGATTACCTTTGAACAGGCAATAGCTTAAGCAACCCTGTACAGATGCCTTGCAAACCAAAATATTACTCCTCTAAGTGTGCTCTTCTATTCCATGCTCAAAATTTCCTTTAAATGATCTTAAGATCCCCAGAAAGTGGGGCCAGCTGGTGGTGTGGTGGTAGGTACTGGACTCCCACATGGCTGACTACAGTTTGAGTCCCGGAGCTGGTGGCTTGCTTTTTCACTTTCCTTCCCCAATTCTCTCTCTGTGTCTCTGGTCAAATTAAAAAATAATAATTAATAAAAATTAAATAAATAATTATTTAAAAATAAATACCCAGGAAGAGCTTCCAAATTTTAGAAAACTTGTCTTCACACTTTTCTATAATCTGATTTCCCTATATTATCTATACAGAGTTCAGTCCTGTTGAAGATGAAAGGTAAATTCATTCCTGTTATAAATCATAGCTCTTCAAAAGCTTTTAAGATATTGAGCATGTTCCTCTTGGCCCTCTTTTCTCCAGATTAAATGTCCTCCAGTTATTTACATTACATCATCCCTTTTTGTAGCACTGATTTATATTTTCTTGAACATGCACAAAGATACTTTAACCTTTAGAATAAGAAAGGTAGATACAATCCTGGCCACTGACTAGTTGGAATAGGCATGATCCAAGCAAAAATTGAAGTATCACTTTATGATGTAGCATTCATGCTCAGACTTTAAAGAATGAGTTGAAAAGACACTGCCTTTATTAATAGTAGAGCAATATTTTTTAAACAAAATGCTCAAATTATTCATCTGGTTTTTAAAGAACCAAAGCTTTTTTTATATTATCAAAGGCGGTGTTTGGGTTAGCTTTAACCTGAAACTTGCTCAAATAGCAAAATGTTAGGTTCTTCATCTCTATTTATTTCTGTTCTTTAAGAAATCATGATGATTCCATCTGCAGGGTAAGAAGTAGAAAAAGAATTGTTCCACTCATCTCTATACAGGAGAGGGAGGAGAGAAAAAGAAAGAGGCCCATTGTTGATGAGAAATTTATTAGCCCCAAGGATTTATAAAGATTCTTAATAACAGAGTATCTTAATGAAAAAAGGTCCAGTAAGAGCAAATGAAATAAATCATCTATGTGATCTATGTGGGCTTACTTAGTCAGACTTACTTAGACAAGCAGACGTACAGTTTAAAAATAAACAGAAGTAAACAAAAGTATGGAAATAAAATACAGGATTGAGAAACATGTGGAAACATTCAAATATGACAAAGGCTAAAAGACAATATCACAGTTGCATCTCCAGAAAGAGGGTTGGGTTAAAGCCATTGAAAGAGAAAGGAGAAAAGCATATTTTTATGTCATAGACTCTCAGTTACCAAGACATTGTGGTATATAGCTAAGGCAACACCACGATACAATTTCCTGGGTTATCCTCAGTCCTCTATGATTATTTTTCAATGGAGATTAAGAATACAGAGACCTTACCGAACTTTGTTTTTGTAGTTATCCTCTCTGTCCTGCATTGTAATGTCTCCAACTCTGTTCAATCAAACTGGAGCATTCAGACATGCTATAAAATCTTCCCTTCTGGAGCTTAAATCCCTTCTAGTTGTCCTATTTTCCTGTTTCATTAGGTATTGTCCCATTTTCCTGTTCCATTTGGTAACAGTTTAGCAAAATAGCTCACAATAGTCTGCTTTTGCTTCTCTACCTTTCATCCCCTTTATTTAACATTTTTATTAATTTTACATTACATAAGTAATACTAAATCTAATTAAAAAGTGCTAATATTATAAAGGTGTTTTATGTATGGTGTCTAATGTTAATAACATGGTTTGAACTCATGTACATTCTCTATGTGTGTGCAGATACATTGGGATGTCAGGGAAGTCATGACTAGTTTTTGCACAGAAAAAGATAGAAAAATATGTCATGACTTTCCCAACAAACTAATATAAGCATGTATATAGGGGGTTCATTGTTATTTGTCCTTACAAAGTGAAATTGTATGAAATCAAGTATCTGTTACTTTCTTTACTGGTTCAACAATTCGTTAAAAAATCTCCTCCAGTCTGGTTTCTGTTCTATCTTGCACAGAAGTGCTTGTCACTATTAGTGTATATCTCTATGCTTCCACCTACCGCCATGCTGTCAAATACAACGATCAAGTCTATAGTTCTCACCTTACTCTAGTGTGGAAGAGTAAGGTGTATACCTTCTTCAAGGACAATCCCCACTTGGTTTTGTGATACCCCAATTCCTGATGTTCTTCTCATTTCATTGAATATCTTCACTATCTTCTTGTTAACTTCCCCTTTTCTGATGCTCCAATTTTAGAAAGCTTAGGATTCCATCCTAGGCTCTTTTCACTTTTCTACCTCTATAATCTCAACTTGACATCAAATAGGAATCTCTAATTTTTCATGCTTAAAATTAAACTGATCATCACCCCAACTACCCATTCACTCCATCGAGCATCTGAGTGGATCATCAGATAAGGTAACTGGATACAAAGAAGAGTTCCAGATGGATATAAGAATAACAGCCAACAGTTTGGGGAACAGGGAAGTATGGAGAACAGGGAAGAGTTCCAGGTGTATATAAGAATAACAACCATCAATAATAGATAGTATCTAAAGCCATGGGCATAAAGGAAATCACCTAAGGAGAAATAATAGCCAGAGGTTTCCACAAGTATTCTGAATAATTTTTTAAAGGAGTGTTTTTGTAATTTAATTTAGAGTGTTTTGAAAAGAAAAATGCAGTGTGAAGAGAGCAATGAATTATTTCATAACTGTTAAGCAGCCCGCCCTAACAAAGAAGCACTCCTTGCAACTATGTGAACAGCTCAGAGGGAGATAGCAAGTCAGGAGTTATAGAGGTCCATGGTACCCAAAGTGAACTCAGCTGTGTGCAGCCAGAGTACTATGTTTGATGCCATGAACACCTTTTTCTGATCAGCTCTTAAACAAACCTTTAGCTCAACTGCTGTTCTTTGTCAAAAGTCAGACTGTCTGACCATTATCTTGGCATTAGTTATAGAAAGAAACTCATGCCTTGAGTCACATGTTGTTTTGAGAAATCCAAAAATGGTAAGTGATCTGCTCCAGGCACTTTATCTGAATATCAAACCCACTGCTAGAACTGTAGAATCCAACTAATAAGCCAGATGAACTATTTAAATCAAATTACTGACAAATAAAACATGTGAGATGATCAAATGGCCACATAAAATCCGTAAAATAACCATGAACTCCTATCTGCCAGGTAAAATTAACACTCCAGTGTGTAAAAATGTAGTTATCATAAACAGATTGGTTATAATATTGAGCAGCCTTTTGAAAGAAGATATTGTGATAATACATGCAGTTTGTCATCTGTGTCTCTCTGAGTTATTGAACGAACCAGTTAACTAAATTTCTTCATGTGAAATCTGAACCTAAACCAATATAATAATACCTAACCCAATCACAAATTCAAATAACTGTTTAATGTCATATATTCCAAGCATTGGGAGAATTATTGTTTTGACTGATGTTAGATTCTGTGTGAGGAGATCAATAATATTATATGATCTATGATTTCCCAAAGAATAAAAACATTTATATTCTATTTAGCAATTCATTTTGATTTATCATATAAGATATCAAGTAAGTCCTTGGATGGAAAATCTAAGCCTTAGGAGAAACCCAAAAGATCTAGAACTCCAAAAGTAGCATTCATTCCTTCATTATAAAACACAGATTCACACCTACTATATGCTTGACACAGAACACTAGATAGATTGAGTTGGAAAACACACCATTGCCTCAAAGTATTCAGTCTAGTGGGGACACACTTGGGAACTTGGAATAGTGTATTTACATTACTGGATTGTTTGCTTTTTACCTTTAACTAATTAGAAAGGTGGTAACAAAAGACTAAAGATGGGACCATCAGTTGGTGTAATGGCTATGTTGCTGGACTCCCATGTAGTAGACCATGGTTCAAGTCCCGGACCCAGTGGCTTAAACTCATGCCAGGCACGTGTGTGTGCATGCCCAAGATCCTGAGAGGAGAATGGAGGAGAAGGGATTGCAACATGGCCATCCCCCCCCCCCGGGGGGTGATTTCTCGCATTCTGTCTCTCTGTCTCTCTCTGTCTTTCTGACAAGTGCATGCGCCCTATAGCAAAAACCTCTTAAAAAAAAAAAAAAAAAAAAAAAGACTAAAGATGAAAAGAATCTTTAGAACAATAGTAAATCAATAATGGTGATGAAAAGATGGGTATGAATCATTAGAAGATGCATGGGATTTCAATGGGATTTCAAGTTCAATTTGAAAAAAGAGTAGCATAGAAAGAGTTGAGTTTGTAATAAAAGTTCAGCATGTTGGAGCTAAGAAAAGTTAGCTCATACTTTTGAAAAAATATAAGTACACAAGAAGCTATTCTTTCTTTATAGAAGCAAGTTCAATAATCTGGAAAAAATATGCTGAACAAAAAGTTTCTAAACACCATAAATACAAAGAAAAATGTAGCTCATAAAAAAGGGTTAAATAGCATAGGAACTAAGACTAAGGGCTCTTGAGACAGAGCACCGGGTTGTAAATTCTAACTCTAATGTCTATTATGTTGTATGACTTTGAGAAAGTTATTAAACTTTTCATTGCCTCATATTCCTTGGTTTTGTATTCAAACAAGGCCAATAATAGGCCCTATGTCATAGATTTATTGTGAAATTTAAATCACATAATCTGTTTAAAACATTTAGCATCTGGCACATATGCCGCATTCAAACAAAAATTTCCTTTATTATTAACTTTCTGGAGAATTCATACTTATATCCCTCACATATTTACTGAGCATACTCACCATGAGTTGTTTCAGAGGAGACATGGGAGAACAAATTTAACAAGATTCCTATCCACAATAAGCTAATAATTAATAGGAAATAGAAAAAAATAATAGGCAATCACAATGTAATATGAGCCTAGAGAAGAAACATAGGAATATACATAATAATTTTTTAAAGAATTAGTTATTTAATTACATTTATTTATTAATATTATTATTATTATTATTCAATTGAAACAGAGACAGAGAGAGAAAGAAAGCAAACTGCCAGGTCCCGGACTCAAACCCATGGTCAGTCATGTGGGAATCCAGCACCTTAATCACCATACCACCTGCTGATGTGGTGATTATACATAATTCTTATAAAAATAATATAAAATAAAAATTTGGAGGTCAAGAGGAAATACACAAAATAAAAAGAATAAAAGGAAACTGTTAGAGATGAAGACTATAATACAGGAAGCTAAAATCTCCCTTGAAAGTATTAAAGGCACACTAGATCATAAAGAGAATCAAATTTCAGATGCAGAAGACAGAATCACTGGATTAGAAAAATCCACCATGAAGACTGAGAAAGCCCAAAAAAAGAGAATATTATATGAGAAATACTAGATACTATTAAACTTTCAAACATCCAGATCATTGATATCCCAGAAGGTGAAGAGACTAATAAGGGCATCGATAATCTATTCTATGAAATCTTGGAAGAAAACTTTCCAAACCTAGAGAGGCATTCAAAGATTCAGATCCAAGAAATACAAAGGATCCCATATAGAATCAACCCAAGGAGATCTTCTCCAAGACGCATTATAATCAGATTGACCGAAACCACAGACAAACACAGGATACTAAGACTGGCAAGAGAGAAACGTCAAGTTACCTACAAAGGATGTCCCATCAGACTAACAACAAACCTCTCATCAGAAACAAGCGAGCAAGAAAAGAGTGGGAAAATATACTCAAAGTGTTGAGTGAATGAAAATTTCAACCAAGAATACTCTATCCAGCAAGATTATCCTTCATATGGGAAGAGAAGACAAGAACATTCTCAGATAAACAAAACCTGAAAGAATTTACCAACACCAGACCAGCTTACCAACACCAGACCAGCTCACCAAGAAGTTCTGAAGGGAGTTCTATCTAGGAAACCTAAAGCCAGACACACAGAAATAAGAGCACAAACACAACTAAGAAAATGGCCAGTTTAATATTGGAGGGACAAGTACAGAGTTGAACATTATCTTCCAGAATTTAAATGGAAAGATCGGACCACAACTAAATACAGATTAAGTACATGAGACTGAACTTACAAAATAGAACTTTATGACTTTTGACTAAAACATTTCTGATCGGGAACCAGCAGTTAGCGTAATGGCTATGTCGCTGGACTCCCACGTAGTCAGCCGCGGTTCGCGTCCCGGACCCGGTGGCTTAAAACTCACGCCGGGCACGTGTGCGTGCGTGCCCAAGATCCTGAGAGGAGAATGGAGGAGAAGGGATTGCGGCGTGGCCATCCCCCCTGGGGGGGGTGATTTCCTGCTTTCTGTCTCTCTGTCTCTCTCTGTCTGTCTGGCGAGCGCACGCGCCCTATAGCAAAAACCTCTCAAAAAAAAAAAAAAAAAAAAAAAAACATTCCTGATCATCTTCTATGCTTTGTTTTCCAGAGTTAAAGATTTTTGTCTTCTCTTGAGTTGTGAACAGGTCCAGGTTACCTACTATTTGAACAGAATCCTAACCTGTTTCCTTTTCCTGGTTTTAAGTCTTAAGCAAAGTTCTCTTTTTTTCGAGAGAGAGGTTTTTTGCTATAGGGTGTGTGCGCTCTCCAGAAAGACAGAGACAAAGAAAGAGAAAGAGAGAAATTACCCCCCCAGGGGGGGATGGCCACACCACAATCCTTTCTCCTCCATTCTCCTTTCGGGATCTTGGGCACGCATGCACACATGTCCCGGCGTGAGTGCAAACTTCTCTTAACATTTTTTTATTTTGATTTACTAAAGTTAAAACTGCCTTTCTTGAAATTAAAATTATATTAAAGAATACCTATTTAATTACTACAGTAATCTATATAGCCTCGGCTAGGTGCTACTTTATAGTATATTCATTCTACTCACGGAGTTTCATGCCTAAAGTCAACATGTGTTCACAGATATGTATACATTAGCTGAACTTGCTATTGAAAGTAGTTAAATTTATTAGGGTATTTTGTGAATCAATAAAATGTGGGAAAAAATAAAAAAGGAATGGAAAGCAACTGCAAATATTAGAGACAGTGTGGGAGTGGGGGTGGGAAATGGCAGAGGGTAAGCAATAGAGGGGAAAGAATATATACATATATATATATATATATGTATATATATATATATATGTATGTATATATATATATATATACACACACACACACACACACACGAAACAAGAAATTGAAAATTATTTGTGGACCATAACATGTATGATTAAGCCACTATACAGTGTATTCTGGATTGTAAATCACATTGTATATGCTGTGATGATGTTCAGTGAATGAATGTAAAATAAATAAATAAATTAGGGTAGTCAAACACTAGATTGATTTTTATTTACTAATGTACTGATTGGTTAGGGGATATTGAACTGATCCACTGTTCAGTATCAAAACCAGGTATGCCAGTTTTCTAAGTTACAGCCATCACTCAAAAACTGTCTCCAATTGCCTGTTGGTTTTAGTCACTTAGATTCTTCCCTTGTCCTGATCTGTGTAGCAGAGAAAACAATCAAGTACTCAGGGGAATCTGTTAAGAGATGTATTCATAGCACTGTCAGGAACTGGATGAACTTAAGGAAGGAAGCAAAGTAAAAAATGCCATGTGGGGTCAGCCAAATGGTATAGTGGTTAAGGTGGCTAGATCCCACACAGCCGACTGTGTGGTCCTGGACCTAGCAGCTTGAAAAACACAGGAGGGATGTGTACAAGCATGCCCAAGATCCCAAGAGAAGAATGGAGGAGAAATGTGGTCACCCTCCCAGAAAAATGCTCACTCTCTTTCTCTCTTTCTCTCTATTTCTCTCTCCTTCTTTATCTCTCTAAAAATGCTTGGAAAACTAGATATCCATATGCAGAAGATAAAAAGTAGACTCCTATCTCTCACCATATATAAAAATCAACTCAAAATGGACTAGACACTTAAACATAAGATCTGACATTACTAGATCAAACACAAATACCCTGGTCTAGGCAAAGGGTCTCTGGATAAGATTCCAAAAACTCAGATTAAAAAAAAATAGATAAATAAGATTTGTTTGTGAAAGTCTGTCTCTCTGTCAATCTCTCTCTCTCTCTCTGTCTCTGTCTGTCTCTCTTTCTCATGGAAGAAACAAATAAGTAAACCTTTAAAAAAATAAAATTGAGGGATCAGCAGTTAGAGTAATGGCTATGTCGCTGGACTCCCATGTAATTGACCACGGTTCGAGTCCTAGACCCAGCAACTTAAACACATGCTGGGCACGTGTGCATGTGTGCCCAAGATCCTGAGAGGAGAATGGAGGAGAAGGGATTGCAGCATGGCCATCCCCCCTGGGGGCTGATTTGTCACTTTCTGTCTCTCTGTCTCTCTCTGTCTTTCTGGTAAGTGCACGAGCCCTATAGCAAAAACCTCTCCCAAAAATAAGTAAATAAAAAAATAACATTGATAGTCCAGCCGTGGTGTGGAGGTTAGGCAGCTAGATCCCACATGGCCAACTGAGTGGTTTGAGTCTTTGACTCAGGACCTTAAAATACATACCGGGCACATATGAATACATGCCCAAAGTTCTAAGAGAATGAACAAAACTGATAAACCAGCAATTTCATTAAGAAAAAAAAGAGGGAAGACCCATTTGAGTAAAATATAAATGAACAAAGAGATATTACAACTGATACCACAGAAATATAAAAGATCAGCCCTAATGGGGAAAAGTTGAAAGCTTTTCCTCTTAAAAGTGGCATAAGACAAAGATGTCCACTTTCACAACTCTTATTCAACATAGTGCCAAAAGTCCAGAGCAATAAGAAAAGGTAAATTTAAAAAGACATCCAGAGTCCAGTGTCCCCTTTCCTATAGATAGAAAAGAGGAAATCCTGGTGAGTATGATGTCCTAGAAATTAAATCAAGTATTTCAAGGATCTCAGAGTGATCACTATGTCAAATGGTACCGTAAATCAAGAAAGATGAGGACAAGATAATGACTATTGGATTTATAACACAGCAGTCACCAGTAATCTTGGAAAGAGCAGTTTGAGTGGACTAGTAAGAAGACTGAGTTCAAAAATACAAAAGGCATACAAAACTACAAGTTTAGGCAACCATTGGATCATCAGAAAAGTCATGACTTATTTTTCTTTGCAAAAATGCATCATGACTTTTCTGATGATCCAATATTTCAAGCATTCTTATTTTAGAGAAGGGAGAAATAAGATAGCAACCAAATAAGTGGGATCAAGGGAAGAGATGGGATCTCTCTTGTTACTTTTAAAATGAGAAGAGAGAGGAAAAAAAGAAAAAAAAAAAAAACAGCCTATGTTTGTGCTATTGAGAATGATCCAGTAAAGAGAAAATTGCTGGAGTGATGTTTTCAGTAGTCAGACATACAAACTCATGTACTAAGGTAGAAACTACCCTAAGGTAGCATGGGCATTTCATCGACAGCAACATGGGGAACACAAGAGTTTATGGGAACAGAAATACATAGGTAGGTGAGTGAGACAGGAACTTAGAGAAGTCCTCTGTAGAATTCTTGTATTTTCTTAATTACTTGGAAGCATGGACATCAGATGAAGGCCAAGATGGGAGAAGAAATATAGAAAGTTTGAACAGAGAGAAATAATGAAATAATCATCCAGGAGAGTAAAGAAAGTATGATCAGAGAAATGGTGTGATTTTTGGGCAGCCTTTAAAGTTCCAATAAAGTCAGCCTGTAAGAGTACAGAGGGAATAATACTAATTTGGCTAAGAAGGAAGAGAGAGAGAAAGAACAGATATAAACTACTTTCACCCTTTTAGACTCAGACTCTTGCTTAGTATCTTGTCATAGATCTTGTTGTCTCATAAATCTATGCCTAGGATCATTTTTCTTTGCCTAAAATAGACTTTTTACTCCAGTTTCCTAGCAGAACTCTCTTTTTTTTTATTCTCTGGCTTCCCCTGATCCACAGAAACTGCATTTTCCCACCATTTGTGCCACATTGTTCCTAGTACAGACTTCTATTATTGCACTTAGCAATATTATTGCACAACACAGTATAATATTTTTAACATTAGTTTTCCTACATGATCTATGAACTCCTTCAGGGCAAAGACTATCTTAAGCATCTCTATGTCATTACCTAATATACTGTCTAGGCATTCAATAACTTTTTATTCAAGGAACTAAATGAATAATGAATGTCCTTCCTTTAATGAGAGTTATCACAACATTCCTGAATCATTTTTCCAAGTAAAATCAAAACTTGAACAAAATTTTTACATAGACTGCATAATTGCCTCCAAGTGGGATATGAAGAACAGCAGCGCACATCTTCCTCTTTATCCATCTCCTAATGGCCTGTTACAATGCCTTATAAGGTCTACATTAGAAATCTGTTCTTTCAAGTAAATAAAAAGTAAATAAGAAATAGCCTAATTTCCTTACCAAGAAAATTGACACTTAAATGTGAGCAACTTTTAAGTATGCATCTAGGGTTATCCCTCCAGGTACTCTTTATCTAAGACCATCATTTCTTACATCCATACCAGCACCATCCACGTGGTTGAAAGAATGGCTGTCAGTAGATGTGATTGCACAGAGTGACTCCCATTCCCTGGCCACAAATGATCAGTCTGAAAGTAAGTACCTTTACCAAGGTGGGCCAGTAACAGTTTTGCCTCTAAAATTCAGAATTTGAAACAAAAGAAAACTTTAGTCTCTCTTCTGTTTGCTGATCTTGTTCCTAGTAAGTTCAGAATAAAATGCAGCCATGTTCTTCGACGGAGACCAAAGAAGAAGCCCACCTGCAAGAAAAAGTAACAAAGGGCCAGCAGGTAACACGGTGGTTAATGTGCTGAACTCCCACATGCCTGACCCCACTCGGAGTCCTCGACCTGGTGGCTTGAAAATAACACTGAGTGTGTGTGCTTGCATCCCCAAAATTCCGAGAGGAGAATGGGAGAGAAGGAATTGCAGCATGGCCATTCCCCATAGAGGATGATTTCTCATCTCCCTTTCTGTCACTCTCTGGAGAGCACACACACCCTAGGAGGAAGTGTGGAGGGGGGAGAAAGAAAGAAAAACAATAAGGACTCATCCATAGTAGTTGGTAAGAGATACAAAAAAGCCTGATAGTATATTATTTTAACTCCTGGTTCTACATGTTACCCAATTATTGAGTATCATGAGGTATTTCTGCCTCCTCTTTCTGCTTTAACTAGATTCCATAGAATTCTGTTGCTTACACCAAGAGTATTAAGAAAAATCCACAAGAAACTTTCCAAAAAAGGTCTAACACCATCTTTCTTCTTCAATAAGTAATGTGAACAACTGTAATTAAATAATTAAAAATATTTCCAATACTCTTCTCCTGAACATAGTACTGGCTTTCTATCAGGTAAACTTTGATGAGAGGATGGTTTGGGAACCCCACAGGCATAGATTTATATACAAATGTAAGTGTGGACCAGACTGCAGAGTAGAAGCAACCACAGAACACTGAACACCTGCAGAGAAGCTAAGGATTATAAGAGGAGAATAGGTTTGCTAGAATGGAAAGGGACTAAGTTGACATTTGCTTTCTTTGCCATTCCAAACATGCAACCAAGGACACTATTACTGAGATACATTGGGGAAAAACAATGAAATACAAAAGAAGGAAGAGAGGAAGAGGAGAAGGAAAAAGATCAAGAGATAGATGATATGAACTCTCCAGTTTTCTTCCAACCTTAAGGAGAGCCTGATTTTTTTAACATTACAACTCAATTCTAATAATAGTGCTAGTGCAGATTTTTAAAAACAAGTAAACAACATGCCTGCTAAATTATTGGGTTCTCAAATTCTAGCATGCACTGGAAAAAGAAAATTTGATCTTCCTTGAATTTCTCATAAGTGGACATTTTTTCTAAAAAAACAATAAATGATCAATCATCAGACATCATCACAATAAAAAAGGCTAACTTAAGAACACTTTGGGTTTGGTGATTGTTTCAAGATATTTTTCAAATATCTGTGGCTATACTAAACCCAAAACACATTTTGTGCTTTACCAAACCTAACTAACTTGCTAAGTCCTTTTTTACATTTAATTTTTTAAGTCATGTTTTATGTGAAATTTAGTTCATATGTTTCTGATTTATTTACACACAAATAATCAAAAATTTATTTTATGAGAATTATTTGATGTCCACAGAGGCAATCCTATAAACTGTCTAAAGTATTTTAATATCTGTTAAAGTCTGTTTTTTCCCTAGAAATAGGCAATTTCTGTCTATTCCCCCCTTGAATTCACTACAGCTTCTCCTTATTTGCCAAACTTAGGACCGACCCTAAAGTAATTAAAATATAACAGCATATTTGAGACGAGCAGATAGAGTAATGGTTACATGCTGAACTACCATGTAGTCAACCGTGATCCAAGACTCAATCTGGCGACTTGAAACTCAAGCCAGGCCTGTGGGCATGTGTAACCCAAGATCCTGAGAGGAGAATGAAGGAGAAGAGACTGCAGGATGGCCAACCCCCTTGGGGCGGGGGGTGCAATTTCTTGCTTTCTGTCTCTCTGTCTCTCCAGCTAGCACACATGCCCTATAGTAAAAATTTCTCTCTCTTTCTAAAAGAAGAAAAGGCATGTTTTTGTTTTTAACTACAAAGATAAGGAAGATTCATATTTTTCTTAGTAACCTAAATATAGAAAACTAGGGAGATTTTCTTACCGGTCCTTTACTCTTTCTTTTCATGGTCCTTTTATACTCTTTTATTTCTACATGTTGTTAGTGGGAAAAAAATATTATGTATATTGAATAGAAAACTTTAGTGTAAAGCTCCTAGAAAATGCCAACGTTGGTAAAAAGAAAAACTATTTAGCATATGCAAAAGTAAATAATAACATAGGAGGTAACCATGCAGCACTATATTTTTTACTAACAATACTAAAATTAAAAAGACACTAGGCAAAATTAACAAAAAATAATTGTTTATTAATTCTCAAAATCAAGATGTATTCAAGAGAGCTTATTAAAATATTTTCTGTATCATTTCCAGTCTATTCTCTCCCTCTCTCTTTCTTGTACACATATACACACACATATACACATATCTTAAAAATTAGTCCTTAAAATGTACTATTTGAGGACTGACCCCACACCACAACGGTCAAGTGCTATACATGGAGAACTAGATCTCACATGGCCAACCAGGGTTCAAATCCTGTCTCAGTAGCTTCAACATTCCAGGCACATATGTGGGCACATGAGTGCACCAAATCGTAATGGAATAGAGAAATGGAGGAAAAAGGATTGTCGCATGACCACACACCATTGGAGAAGGATGCTTTCTCTGTGTCTCTATGTCTTTCCCCTACCTTCACATCATAGTATGATCCTTTTTATTTTTTCTTCTTATTAACTGGAAGAATTATTCTCTTTGACCATTTGAAGAGGGGCTTTGCCTATTTGTGATATAAACAAAAATAATACAAGTTTTATATTTCAGTTGAAGATTTAATTATTTCTATTCTTGGATTAATAGTTAATACTTTTAATATTCTCTCCCTCTGATGAAAATTCTTATTATTATTGGGTCATTGGAAAAGTCATGAGGCATTTTTGCATAGAAAAACACATCATGACTCTTCCAAATGACCTAATACAGTATTACTAGGCTAACCTCCTTACTGTCCATTTCCCAAAGTATTTTTATTCTTAAGCTTTTTACAGATTCACCTATTTGTGCACCTTCCCTAATATTTGTATAAAAACTACTACGAATAAATATTAGGACTAAAAACTATAGCCCTGATCTCTCTATGGATATTAAATTCTACTCACATTTTAGCCTGTGTAGCATACTATTCTATCAGATCAAGGGACTATTTAAAGGATTTCACCTATGAAGCCTTAAAAAATTAAATTAAAATCACGAGATCATAAAATTCCCAGGCAAGTGTCACATTGGTTTTATTACACTGTTTTGGCCATTAAGTTTCCTCAAACTTAATCTCCATATATGGATTTGGAAATACCTTGTCAGTGGCAAAACACAGCTTGCCTGCAGCACTCAGCTTGCAAAGAGGAAATTAAGCAATTTGCAAAACATTGTACTTCAAGAGTAGAAGGGGTATAAAAATGCACTCCTCTTAGTAACTGTAAATTATTCTGAGAAGCGATTTTTTTTTAACAATAATACACTTTAGCTTAGAATTTCTGTCCCAAGATCCCTCCTATCACAAGCATAGCTTACAATTATCTATCACATATGCTCTTTTATAGTCATGCCGTGACAGTAAGAGGAAGGCGATAGAGTCAGTCCTGGATTAGAACACACTTTCAGCCATTTACCAGCTGTGTAACATTGGCTGGGTCACTATAACCTTCTTGAGACTTAGGGTCATTATGAG
The DNA here is from genome assembly GCA_026018925.1 of Tupaia tana. Lineage (NCBI taxonomy): Eukaryota > Metazoa > Chordata > Mammalia > Scandentia > Tupaiidae > Tupaia > Tupaia tana. Next base: position 48,228,050 of record JAKSZU010000004.1, on the reverse strand, counting down.
AATTCAGTGTACCAGGTACCCCCTCTTTTATCTCATTTAATCCTCACAACAATCATGTAATAATTCAAAAGTATCATTCAGTAATTTAATAAGTATTTGAGAGTTAGATATCATTCAAGTAAAATATCTACCTAGTATTTGACACATAATAAACATTCATAAATTAGTGTTCTTCCTCTACTATGTACAAGTGCATAAAGTCTCTTTGCATATGTATAAGGAGAGTAAAATGTACATATAGCTGTCTCGTTACTAAACACTTTTCTCATTCTTAATAAGCTCTGTTCATCCTGTTTAAATCAGTTCTTGTAATACTAAGATTTGGTTGTGAAGGGGGGCACTTTTTGATCATTTGAGTAAGGAGGTATCTGTCAGTTTTTCTTTGTAATTAGTAAATGTTTCATGGAGAAATACTTGAGGTTAGCTAGATATCCCATTCCTCATCAAATGAAAGCCACCTTTTTCTATCCTTTCAGAAGTCAAAACCAACAAGGTTTAGTGAGAAGACTAAAAGCAAATTAGTGATCTCATGGTCCAGTGAATTCCCTTCTTTCTTTTGGGATCACTTCACTTAGTGTTATTTAATCATTATTTTTTCTATAGTTTCCCTTTCCATACAATCCCCAATTCTTAGTCACTAACTCACAACATAACCCTGAAGAATTGAGGAAATAAAAAAACGAGGCCATGACTCCCCTCTCCTGTCTCAGTGGTGGCTCTGAAGTTTTAAGTCCTAAACACTATTTCCATTCTGAACTCTCCGAGCCATGGGGACAACCTAACAGTTTTCTTTGTTCTGCAATGCCTTTCTTCCTATAATTATAGTACTTAGATATTAGGTAAGATCATTTCACTGACTATTCCATCATAACTGTATTTTAAGTTTAATCTTCTGTTTGGTCATTTATTTACATACTTGAAAAACTCCCCTCTTCAAAAAAACGTTTCTTTAATATTTTAAAACTTTTTTTTTCATTTCTTCAAACTCGCATTAACTCCTAATTTATGCTTTTAATGTGGACCCTCTACCTTAAACTACTTTGGGATTTCAAATGTTAGTGACACAGGATTGGGCCCACCCTTTCGGTGAGACACAGGGTTTTTTCCCAAGCTCAGGAAAAAATTGGAGTCATGGACACAGAGTTTTATAAATCTTTTGGCTGGGTAGTCTGGTACAATACATTATAAATGTGAGGGAAATATATTTTTTCATTTACAAAGGTTTCCTTCTTAATAATTGTAAATAGAGACATATTTTTTGCATAAATCATGCTTTATTTGTTTACTGTTGTTCAGATAAAAGAAACTATAAAACCAAAGCTATATTCATTTATTATGGAAGGACCAAAGCATACCAACTGAAAGTATAAAACAAGAGGTGCCAATATCAGACTATAGCAAGATCCTGGAAGTAAAAAGATGTTCTCAATGCTTATAGTAGACAAAAATGGCAGGAGGCAGGGAATCTGCAATATTTTGTGACTTCTAGGTCAACAGAATAATTTAGGTTCAGATTCAAACAGAGGCAGAGGAATCACTGACAGTATGGCAGGATCTCCATACCTCTCCTGCCCAACAGAAGTTATAAGGGAGGTCTTTGGAATAATTTGGAAAAAAAAAAATGATGATACAAATATTTATTAGATATTTCTTTCTACCACTTCCATGAATGCCATCTATATACAGACTGATTGCTCTAGGGATCAGTTTAAATAAAGTTCCATTTCCTACACCCTTCCTTCTGCCTGCTGTCCTTCTGGATCATTCTTTGCTTACAGTTAATATGTAACTGAACACTCCTTCTTGCGTTTCATTTTTTCCCCCCTACGATGTAAAACCAACGTGAGGACTAGGAAGCTTTCCAGCAACTCCTGAATCTGCTTTTCCTGGAATGATTTCATTACTTTGCTGAGGGAGCTAAAAAAAAACTCAAAAACACCTATATACTAATTCATGTTCAAAAAAATGTAGAACATTTTTGAATTACCTTTATATTTTTTCCTTCTTAATTAATAATAACCATTTGCAGCAAAAGAAAAAAATGTCATTAATAAGGTTATAAAATCATTCAGACTTGGATTAGAGTTTTGGCTCAAGCCCCTCCAGTTGATCATTATCAAGTTGGTGAACCTCTACAAACCTCAATTCTCTATTTTGTAGAGTGAGTACAATAAGCCCCACTATAAAGAAAATAGCTAAGGGAACCAGCAGTTAGCGTAATGGCTATGTTGCTGGACTCCCACGTAGTCGACCGCGGTTCGCGTCTCGGACCCGGTGGCTTACAACTCACGCCGGGCGCGTGTGCGTGCGTGCCCAAGATCCCGAGAGGAGAATGGAGGAAAAGGGATTGCGGTGTGACCATCCCCCCTGGGGGGGTGATTTCTCGCTTTCTGTCTCTATGTCTCTCTGTCTGTCTGGCGAGCGCACGCGCCCTATAGCGAAAAACCTCTACCAAAAAAAAAAAAAAAAAAAAAAAAAAAATAGCTAAATACTGTAACTCAAAAGTGCCTAACATAAAGAGAATCCAATAAATATAGGCCATATTCTTCTGAAGTTGCTGTGAAACTGTCCCTTGCTCCTTAGTCGTCATCCTGACAGTTGTTCAGTCAAGCTACCCACAGTTTAAAGTGAATTCTTGAAAGTTTGCTGTCATTTAATAAGAAAGGCAGAGCAGACCAGAGACAGAATGCCTACTGACCTTTCCTTAGACTTAAACTTTACAATAAATTTATTTTTTTCTTTTCCTCTTTCTTCTCTTCCTGCCCTTTTCTTCCTGAATCATTGAACTCAAAAGTTTTTAGGTGGGGCTGAGCAAAGTAAGCATTGGTACCAAGGATGTAGGCATAAGGGGAAATCTCAGAAAGGATGTGGAACCAAGCAGAATGAGAAGAGTGATCACCCAAGAAGGCACTGATAGCGGCAGCCCAGTGAGAGGTGATGGAGCCCTGATATAGGTGAAAAGCATGTCCCTGCTGGGAGACAGCCCAAAGTCCGAGCTGAGTGAGCAAGGATTCTCAGAAGAAGGATGGCAAATAGAAGTAAATGGAGCAAGAAGAGTCTCTATATATTGGTGCAACCCAGCAGTGGGAGTCAAATCCTAGGCAGGATGAAGAGGGTATTCACATGTTAAAGCCTAAACAAGGTAAGAAGATCATCAATGGAAGGGGTGCTGGCAGCAGGAGATTAAAGCAGGAGAGTTGAACAAACAAGTAATTATATTGATAATAAGGGAAGCTAGGTTCCTCACAGTTAGTGTGAGACATGCAAAGATTGAAATATGCAAAAAGAAATTACAAATCTAGAAAGAGAAATAACTAGAACAACCCCTATAATATTGGATTGGAGTAGGAGATATCTATGAGAACATAAAGTTTCAATAAATAAATGTAAATGTATTTATGAATGTATATCTACACATTCCCCAACTCTGTAGAGTAAGGACCTTGGAATAACAGCATTACAGTAGCAATGAACTCACCTAGCACCCAGATTTTGGTTCCCAAATACCAAAAAAGGAACCAGGGATCCTTGTAAAAATAGTAGATTCCAAAGCTTAGGGAAGAGAAAACACAAGATGAACTAGGAACCTCTTCTTGTGCCAGAAAGTAAGAAAATGATCAAAGGACAATTATGTGTGCCGAAGGATCTAGATACCAGCCTGAAGGCTATTCCCTCAATCAACTAGGAAGGACAGATGAGCTTCAAACGAAATAATTACAGCAATGGATTATAATTATTTGAATAAAATAATAATACAAGGGCCCACACTGATTTAAATAAAATAAGAAATTTGATGAGGAATGAGATGTCTAGCTAACCTCAAGTACTTCTCCACAAAACATTTATTAAATACAAAGAGCAGCAGAAAAATTCCTCCTTACTCAGAGGATGAACATGATCATTGCCAATGATGGGACAAATAGAAATCACAATGGGATACAGTGAGAACTCACTATCATTTCTGTGACAGTCTTGCCAAAAACTCATAGACTGAATCTCATTGATAGAAAACATAAGACAAACACTGAGAACAAAATAACTGCCCTATAATCTTTAGGATTATAAAAGCCAAGGAAAAATATGAAGGAGACAAAAGTCATACATGACAACTAAATGTGATATATGGTTTTGATGTGGGTTCTTTTGCTATAAGGGGTATTTTCCAGATAATTCAAGTAACTTAAATTGTGTTAGTGGGTTACATGGCAGAAATTTGTCAGTGTTAATTTTCTAATTTTGATGATTTTACTGTGGTTCATTAGGAGAATGTCATCTTTAGTAGGAAATACACACTAATTATATGTGAGTTATGGGGCTTTATAAAAGCCACTTGCTGTCACATAATAGGGGGAAGTACTTCGTATTCTTCTTGAGATTTTTCTGTAAATTTGAGACTGCTTCAAAGTAAAACACTTCCTCAGAAATAAACACACTACTATAAATGCACTGAAATACAAGAATATTCAACACATTCCGAAAAGATAGAAACAGAGATCACAGAACAATTCCGTGATTTGCTGCATGCTATCTGGTAAGTATCATGGGAAGGTGTGTAAAACAAAAGTCTTGGGGTCAGCAGGTGGCACGGAGGTTAAGGGCACTGAACTCCCACATGGCTGACCATGGTTCAAGTCCCGGACCTGGCAGTTTGCTTTCTCACTTTCCATCTCTCTCTTTCCCTTCCTCTCTCTCTCTCTCCCTCTCTCTCTCTCTCTCTCTCCTTTTTTTTTTTTTTTTTTTTTTTTTTTTTTTTTTCTCTCACTCTGTCCCTATCTGGTCAAATTTTTAAAATAAAATAAATAAAGGTAAATAAAATAATTCTTTAAGAACAAAAACAAAACAGTCTTTACTCTTCATTGCATGGCAATTTCATGTTTGGTAACCACCACAGTTGATCCTGCCATGCCATTCAGCTACAGCTTGCAAGGTAGTACTGGCAGAAAAGTGATTATATCTTTATCTAGTAAGAGCTCAACAAGTTCCTACTGAAGCTATGAGTGAAAGACTCCACCAAGGAACCCCATGTCTGTTTACCACCTGGCAGGGGAAATCTTTCATGCCATCAGGATCCCACAGACGAGAAACCAAAACTGGCATCCCACAGGCCTATTTCAGTACCAGACAGTTTGTGAAGCAAGAATTTAAGAAAGTGCTATTAAAGAGGCAGAAGAGGCTCCAAACCAAAGTGACTGACATGCTGACAGCCAACAGCACTAAGCACATGACTTAGATGGTATAGAAAGAACAACCGGAGCAGTGTATAAATGGTATATTATTTATAAAGGGCCAAATCCCACCATGTGAAAATACAAAATCTTGATTAATCACTAAGTTTTCATGTATAAATGTGTTCCAAACTAGTACAATATATAATCTAATGCAAAATGTATTTCTCAAACTCTATCTGTGTTTTGAATACTGAAGATGTGGAATCTATGTCCAATAACCACAAACACACACTGTGTCATACCTGTAAGCCAACTCAAAGTTCTGTTTTTCCAGCTTGGCTCCCAAAGCTAGAAGAGCATTTAGTACACATCGCAGGCAGAAGCAATCTGTCCTTTGCAATATTTGGGTTAGTTTTTCCTACTGTGGTTTGCAGCCTACCAATTTTACCTACCACCAACACTCCAGGAGGTGTATTCATTTTGCTTTCATTTAAATTGTACTCATTCTATATACTTTCTTTGGTCTTCTTTTTTTTTGCCATTAATAACATATTAAAATATTATAATTATTTACATCAAGAATCATTTCTCAGAACCTGGCTGCACAGTATTTTCCTAAATAAATGTATCTTTTTTTTTTTTTTTTTTTTTTTAACTACTGCCTTCCAAGTTGGCATACAGTCAGCATTTTTTATCTATATCTCTGATTATTTCCTTCGGATAATTCCCTACAATTGAAATTCCGAATCAAAATGTGTACATACTTAAAGGCTTTCAATAGTATTAACAAATTGCTCACCAGGAAGTTTTTTTTATCAATTTTTTCTCCCATATCCTGTTTCTTCTTCTCCCCCTTACAAGCACTGAGTTTTAGGACAAGTTGAATGTTTCTTTAAAAAATAATAATAATAATAAGTAACTATATGGGACCAGCAGATGGTATACTGGTTACATCGCTGGACTCCCATGTAGTCGACCTCAGTTGGAGTTCCGGACCCGGTAGCTTAAAACACACTAGGCTCTTGTGCGGTCATGCCCAAAATCCCAAGAGGTAAATTGAAGAAGGGATTACAGTGGGGCCATACCCCCTGGAGGTGATTTCTTGCTTTCTGTCTGTTTCTGTCTGGTGAGTGTGCACACCTTATAGCAAAAATCTCTCAAAAAATGAAAAAAAAATGACTTTATTAGGTAGGCCATTCCTTGAGAAACAACAGGGCTGAGAGAGTTAATACGTTTTGACTACCAGTTTATCTGTTTGTCGGCTTTTGTTTGTTTTTCAGAGATCACTATTACCTTAAAAGACTGATTATCTGATTGTCTCAAAGAAAATAATGTGGATCCTACCATTCTTCATGCAATTGTAAATTGTCCACAAAGCAAAGGAATATTTACTTCCTTGGACCTCCTTCTAAGTTCTACACCAGTGTTCTCAATGTTGCAACTCATTTCTTTTTTTGCCAAAATCAGCTCAGTCACCAAGTGTTTTTAATTAGCTATGGTTGAGATGATGTTTGCATTTCATATCCCCCTTTTTAGAAACATAAATGTCCAAAACAAGTGCCTATTAGTCTGGAAGTTTCATGCTTTTAAGAACCCTGAGGGTGGTTTTTATTATTTATTTATTTGGTTTGTGCTTATTTTGGAAAGTTGGTACTGTCTGAGGAACAGATAGCCAAAAAAACATGGATGCCATTTTTGTCAGCATAGTTATTAAAATATTATACATTCTTTTGGTTATTCCATTTGTTTTTTACTTTCTTTAGGACTACTACAAGAAATACAAAAGACTACAAACTACATTCACATTATTTAAAAATAAAGTTGCAGAGATACAAATCAATTGAGTTTACTAATTGAATATATTTAGAAGAGAATACTTACAATGTACAAAAATAGACATCAAAATTACTTGGGTTTTTCAAAACCTCATTAATTTTTCTCACATGGCCAACAAGTGGAATTTCTTCTGCTCACTGTCCTACTTTTGTTTTCCATAGTATAGAGGATAAGGTAGTAGAAATAAAGACACTGTAAATGCAGTGAGGGATAAATCCTATATTAATATCATTGTGTGGGCCTTTCAGTTTTAATGTGTGCTTTGATATAATGAAAATCTTCACTTAATGTTGCATTATTTAAAACTTGCATTTAAAGGTCCTTACTTTTGCAGAGAGCTTTTTTTGGAATGAGAAAGTGGAATTGGAATTTTTCATAATTAACCTAGAATGAAGCTCTTGAATGTTTTTTAGATGCTATTACAAGTTCCAAATTCTGTCTGCCCCATAGTTGGGACTAGTCACACAAGAGGAAAATCACCAAACAGTTGTATTATTTGAGAACTCCTAGAATAAGCAATAATTTAAAATCAGGAAACAAACTTTACAATTATGAAGCTTCTCAACAGAGCCTGACTTTTCTTTTTTAAATAATTTCAGTTTCAAATGGAGTTTTACTGTTTGCACACATCCATATTTTTTAACCTGGAAGTTCCTTCATATGATTATCTTGAGAAGGAATGTAGATATTTCTTGTTCCAAGAAATAATTTTCAATTCTTAGGGAAAACAACTTATTTTGCTATTTAGGTTCAAGATATTAATCAATGACTCCATTTCCACACACCATAGGGACAAACCTGCTGGTTTTCTGCCCACCAAACTCAGGATGAGCTCCTATCACAATAAACAAGCAGGACTGCAGAATATGGAGCCAAAGAGACTCATGTCCTACTCCCATTTCCGCCATCTGTTCTGACTTGACCTTGAGTGAGTCTTTTGACCTTCGTGTCTGTTTTTTCATCTGTTAAATAGGAAAGACTGCAGTACTTACCTGACAGAGTTAGTATGGAGATTAAGAAAAAGAATGTATCTATAGCACTTGTCTAAATTTAACACATTATAAGCACTTAATATATTAGCAATTTTTACTATCATTTCTATTTTACTCTGTCTACAATCCATAAACATAAAACACAAAAATTAGACTATAATCAAAGTTTAAGTTTATTAAAATATTGCAATCTTTATTATTATTCTTTTTTTGGCTACCCATGATATAACTAATTTTATAACTTTTAGCATTTCATATATTTATATGTAAGTTTTTTATGCATCTTTTCATTAAAAAATTTTAAAAATTAAAACAATGACAAAATTAAATGTTCATTTGAAAAGACTCAGAATAGCTTAAAAAGCTATTTAAAGCACTAAGTACTAAAAAGGTTTTTTTTAATCTTAAAATTATCAATAAAAATTTTTATTTTAAAAAGATTCAAAGGGCTTTTATTCAAATTAAAACTTTATCAAAGAATTTGCATTAAACAAGTATTACTAATACTCATTCATTAAGTATTGTTATACTATATTAAGGACCTATTAAGTAGCCATTGAACATCTACTTCAAACATGGTTCTTGGTAACGAAAAGATGGAAGTTGTTTTAGTTTATTGACAGAGTTTGACATTCTAACATCAATTGACTCAAAATGTTCACAGTCTTGGAAGCTTGAGTGGTAGGTCCTAGGATCTATCTTTTCAAATATACATCTGTTTTAAAAAATGAATAAACATGGTTAGCCCCATAGGCTAGTGGTTACGGGAGCCAGATCCTATATAGCCAACTGCAGTTCAAATCCTGGAGGCAGTGGCTTAAAAAATATGATGGGTGTGTAAGAGAATGGAGAGAAATAGAAGACAGGAAACTTCAAAATGACAACACCCTCATTTGAGAATGCTCTCTCCCTCTCTCTCTTTCGGTGTCTGGCTAGTGGATGTGCCCTCTGACCAAAAATAATTAATTAACTAATTTAAAATAAATTATTTTAAAAATTTTAATAAATAAACAGATCATTGGAGTCTATTTATAATTTTATTTTATCCAGATCTCTTCCTACTCGACTAGAGCTATGATACCTATAATCTTTGAGGAGTTTTTAATTAGTCTTACTCATTTTTCTAAAAATCTACTAGCTATGACTATAAAGTGAAAATAAAGATTTTTTACACTTCAATTTCAGATAAGATCATTTGAGATCACATAAACTACTCATTAGGGTAAATTTCAAGATTAAATGACATAATGTTTGTACAATATCTAGTACAGAGTAAGAAAATAATAAATGGTAGCTGTTAGTTTTATACACACCATGGCAATAGAGAGGAAAATTCATATCCACACTTTATGCTTCATAGCAGTAATTCTTTGCCTTATGTGACTAATATGCTTCACAATGCAAATTTAACCTGTGAGCAACAACTTTCATATTATATTTTTAAACATTTTCTAATATTTTCCTACAAAACTATACACAAAGAAAAATTTCTACATTTGTATCTTGTTACACAGAATTATTTCCCAATATCAGAAAAACTGAAGATGACTTTAGGGCAACATAAACATTGCCTTCACAGCTTAATGTTTGGATTGATAATAAATACTTCATCTCTCTCTCCCTGTTTGGCTCCTACATAAGAGAAATCAAGCAACAAAATGCAGAAATCTCAGGTAAAGTTCCCTTTCTGGGCCGTATTGAACACCTACATACTGTCTTGTGATCCCTTCTCTATCATTGTTGAAACTATTAAGACAACTTTAGAAATCAGATAAAATTGGGTAACAAACATATCCTTGCAACACATGAAGACTATAAAGTATCTTTCCTTTAAAAAATATGAATACAGTGACAAACAATTGCCACAACCCTTACTGATACATGTCGTTGCTATACTGGCAAGATAATTCAGTAGCAGAAACCTTGATGGTTTAAAAGTTGGTACCCATTAAAAACTCCAGGAGTGATGGAGAGGGAAACTGTGCAGTTATTCCTGAAATTAAAAAACTAAACAACCTTTCTTATGTTTATTCGTTTATTTCTTCAATGAGCAAGAAAGGCAGAAGATGACAGAGACAGAAAGCACTTGCAACACAGTTCTGGCACTGTGATCCAGCCCTAGCCGGCCCTGGATCATGGACACACCTGTCTGAAATATTCAAGGAGGTCTCTGACATGAACCCAGTACCATTCCATGTGGACCAGCCTTGCAAAGCATCACATTTTACAGCATCCCCACTTTCTGGCCTTAATAGAAGCATATTATTAAGGCAGGCAAGCATCGCTACCATGTGCAACAAAAAAACAGGACTTGAGGCACATTATTTTAAAGCAGATTTTTTTTAATTTTTAAAATTTTCAAAATTAAATGATTTAATAGCAAAGTCATGATTTTCTTAAATCCCAACATGCTATTTTACAGGCAACTGTGCAATTAAATATTCTGAATTTTCCTCCAATCTGATTTCTCATTTACTTTTTGAATTAAGCAATTTCCTAATGTACTTAACATATTTACCAATGATAGATATTTTGTTCCACCTTATACCTCAATGTAGAATCAATTCTATCATTAATCTGCTTAATATTTAGGAATCAGTGGGATGGAAGAAAACCCCCAGAGTTCTTTTGTCTGGTCATTCTAATCAGCCTTATAACCTCAAGCACAGCTCATTGAGCCAAGTACAAATCAATACAAATAAAACATTGAAAGAGACTTGGCAGGCCTTTGTGGTGGTGTCTGAATATTTTCCACCAGGCAACGCCAACTCCATCACCACTTAGCTGCTCCTATTCTACTTTAAATCAAAGCTCTAAATCTGAAAAGAAGAATCATAATTCTTAGCATGTTAGTCCTTAGAGAGCTCATGAAAGTAAAAGAAAATAGGAAGCTCCCAAGAATGTCTAAGCCACTTAGAAAGGTAAGTTGTAAAAAGTAATCTCTTCCCTACATTTATAATTAAAAGAGAGCTCTTACTTCCCTCTACACAAGGAGCTTCTTTTTATTGGCTTTTTTTTTTTTTTTTTTTTTTTTTTTTACAAATCTTATAGATTCTACTGTCACTAGTGGCAGTAGCCCACAATAGTTTCCCAGTGAACTTTTAAATGTTGGCTTCAGGGTAATGTCATTCTTGGTTATGAACTGACTCCTCTGAAATCTCAGGTGACTATAGAACATGGTGACGTCTGTACTGGGCAGTAGCATAAAACAAGAGATCGGACAGACCTAAGTTTAGATCCCAGCTCTGCCACTTAGCAAATTTGTTACCTTAGGCAAATTATTTAACTCTCAGCTCCTAGATTCCTTAGTCTGTAAGAGGATACTGATAGAGAGAACCCTGTAGTTTTGAGACTATTAAATAGAACACTATGCAGTATAGCATAATACCTCAGACATAGAAGGTCCAAAATAAGTATTTGTTGAAATATAATCAAATGAAAAATCTCCAGATTCTTAAAACCAGTTAGAAAAATAAGAGATCTGTGGGTATAATGTTCAAGATTAATTTTCTAAGAATACAGTAGCCTTAGCCCAGATAGGAAATACCCACCAAAATATAGGAAATTCACCTTAACATAGGAGAATGTCACCCTGAGTTGATGACTGCTGAAGAGTGATGGCTTTGAGTTCACTGGGGTGAGGCCCTTCATGTTCTCAGGTTATCTTTTGTGGGCCCTAAATCTCATACTCTGAGGAAGACTCTTTCCCATTTCTGAAAACTAGACTACCAACACTGCTACCGGAGCAGAAAGTGGAGACACTGACAAAAACCATGGCCCTCAGGGAGGAGCCTTCCAGACCCAGACACTAGAGTCAAGGAGAGACCAGTAGTACTACCCAGTAGGATTCAGAATACAAACCATCATCATGACTACCCATGATCTTGAGTAACTTAAACAAAAGGACTACTGAGAAGAATCCTCTCTTATTCAAATTCAATATTTATCTAGTCTGGAGTAGAAGTCATGGCTTCAATTCTAATTGTAATGAGACTACAGTTTTGCAGAAAAGAAAGTACAATTAATTCTATGTAACTTTTTGTTGAACAGATGGCAAAATGGTTGTAAATGAGCTGAGGTAAGAATGGTAAAATAACCATAATCCCAGCACTTTAATTATTTTGAAACAAGCACTTCATAAATCTGAACTTCAGATTCCTGGACTGTGAGCTGGAGATAAGTCTCTGTGCCCTGACTAGTCCACAGAGGGTAGTTCTAGGTTTGTAATCAGATCTTGTACACAGAAGAACTTGGTAAGATGGGGCAGTAAATAGAAGCAATTTCTTAGGATGAAGACTGTTTCAGCATTGAGAATGACTTAAGCACAAAATGCATATCCAGTTTAGAACCCTCAAAAGCTTCAGCATCTAGCCCAGGAGACTGACACAAAAATAACTATAATGAAGTGCTAAGTAGATGAGTAGAAAAAATGCTACAGAAACACAGTGAACTGTGTTTAGGAGGTCATTAAAGATATGACATATGAGTGAGTAAGAGATTGACCAAAGGTTCAGGTAGGAGGGTAGGACCTTCCAGGTAAAAGGAATCATGTGAGCAAAGGCATAAGAGCATGAAAGCACACAACATGTTTGGAGACCAGTAAGTACTCTTACTTGGCCACAGCATAACATGTGAGAAGTAGAGACTAAAAAGTTAATCTGAGGTCAGTGCAAAGCTACGCTAAGGAAATTGGTCTTTTTGCATTAGGTAACAAGAATGTCACTCAATGTTTTTAAGCAGGAAATGACATGATCAGAGTTCACCTCAATGGCAGTGTGCAAAACAAATCAGACAATTACAAAAGACCACATATGTAATACTAAATGTGTGTCACCTAAGTGCTTTACTCCAGAAAGAGCACATTGGGAATGTAGTGCCTGCATATGTCAGGGCTTCCTAAATATTTGTTGAATCCATTCATTATTACTGATTATAGAGATTTTCACAAATGTATTTGACCTACTTAACCTTTAATGCTTCCATATGTGGCACTGTGCTCAAATATTTATATCCTAGTCATTGTTTGTTCATTTGTTTTTGAGAGAGAGAGAGAGATCAGGGAGAGGGAAAGACAGAGACAGAGAGGTAGGTATTTTTTTCACAGGATCTTGTTAATACTTGATCCTTCTGACCCAGCCTCCCAGTTAGCTAGGATTATAGACACATATCACAGTGCCTGGCCTATTTAGGTTGGTTCAGAAACCAAATCTAGACCTCTCATACTGCCCCAGTCTCATGCAGTGGCACCATACCCTTTGAACAACCATATCCTAGTCATCTTCATATTCCCAAAACCTGGCTCACTTTCTGGCATGGCATGACATGGGAGGTCAATAAATCTTTGTGAACTGAACACAGGAGCATTCACAAGACCTGCCTAAATGGATAGAGAAGTGTGAATACTATTGATCTTCAGCAAAATAAGGGTATTCAACTAATTACTGACATACTTCATTTTGACTTGAATTTGTAAAATAGGTAGGTTCAAATCTGAAAAGTAAAATAATCACCCTACAAAATACACATGTGTGTTTTTACTGGTATATGCATTATGAAGTACAAAAATATGACTAAGCAATTAGCTAGACAATAGCAAAAGTTCATTGAACCAAATGGACTTCAAAGTTAATGAGCACATTGCTTTAATTTCCAAATTGTGATGAAAAGTATTATCTAGATAGGAAAATCAATGAGTTTATGAAAAAAATTATTAGTAATATTAGTTGCCATTTTTACAAGTTAAAATTGGCCTAATAGAAGTCATTTTACACATCTTAAGCTAATATTTTCCTCTATAGAAAGAAGTCTATCATATGTTTTGAATAATTCGTGAAATTATGAAATGAAAGTGTGTTCATCTGAGTTCAAAGAAAAGAAAAAAATAAACATTGGTCTTCTTTATGATACATTGGGAAAAAGCTATTTTAGGAGCCGTATTACAGATTAAATTATAAAATACATTAGCAATATTAGATTAAGATACCAAGATGAATTTTATTTACTTTGTGTTAAAGATTTTTAAAACTTTTAAAATTTTTCAATAAAATTGTTATATACACTAACAATTCTTATAGGTCATATCTATACAGGTCTAAATCTAACAGCCAATAATTTGAAAATGCCATCAAGCTGGTTTTTCATGATTACACAGAATGATGAAACCTAATTGTTTTTGCAGAATTCAGTCAAATTTATATGCATGTGCAGACACAACCATATTATGGAACAAACTTGCAAATAGTGTTAAGATTTATTATGTTCTAAAATTGCTTGCTTCAGAAGGCAATTGACTTGGTAAACAAGTAAGATCTTTTATAAACAAATAGAGTTTAGCAGTCCAAAAATTGCTGCTGGAACAAAGAACAGCCCATTGGTAGGAAAAAAATATAAAACACAATGCCAGGAAAAGAGGATTTTGGTTGGTTACAGGAAGTACTTTCAACATTTAGGCATCAACATGTTAAATAGGAAAAATCCAAATAAACAACATACAAGTCCCATGGAACCAAAGGAATGCAAAAATAACCCAAAAGTTATCTTCCCCTGGAATCCCCAAATTTCACCATTAGCAATTCCTTCTGTCCTGTTAAGTCCCAGTACCTTTTGTCTAGAGTTTTTTGTTTTTTGTTTTTTTTTTTTTTTTTTGGAGAGGTTTTCGCTATAGGGCGTGTGTGCTCGCCAGACAGACAGACAGAGACATAGAGACAGAAAGCGAGAAATCACCCCCCAGGGGAGATGGTCACGCCGCAATCCCTTCTCCTCCATTCTCCTCTCGGGATCTTGGGCACGCACGCACACGCGCCCAGTGTGAGTTTTAAGCCACCGGGTCCGGACACGAACCGCGGTCGACTACGTGGGAGTCCAGCGACATAGCCATTACGCTAACTTCTGGTTCCGTTTAGAGATATTTTAAGGAATATTATTCATTCATGAAATGGATATTATCTATGTAGCAGAGTTGGGGGTTATATGTAAGAACATACAGTATCTATGTTAGGCACACAAGAAAAATTAGAGAGATTGAAGACAAAGAACTGACTTATAATTTAAATTAATAAATCGTAATACAACATAAAACAAAAACTATTCCAAAAATCTAAAACACTGCATTATGTAATTCAGCAATAGTCATTTTAAGAATCTACTATGTAGTCTATCTTCTTATTAAGTATTCCTCCAACAGTCAGAAATCAAAGGTCACTTGAACAATTGTTAAAAGTCAAATAGCCAATATCTCCAGATTCCAGTAACAACAAAGAATATAACCAACCTCATGTCTAGTACATACTCAATCATATGACTTTACCCTCACTTCTAGATCAAGTAGCAACAAGAATGTTCTCATTTAATTTCAAACTGATTTGAGAAACTTGGTTTAACAATATCAGTATCTATTGGTCATCGGAAAAGTCATGATGTATTTCCCTATGTTTTTCCATGCAAAAATGCATCATGACTTTTCAGACGACCTAATATAATTTCTTGAGAGCTTTCTGGTATTGCACAATATGTCAGGCATGCAAAGTTATTAAATAAATAACATACTAGAACCAGAAAATAGTGTGTTACCTCACTGGACTCCCACACAGTCAACCATGGTTTGAGTCCAAGACCCAGCGGCTTAAAACTCATGGTGGACAAGTGTGCATGCACCCTAAATCTAAAGAGGAGAATGAAGGAGAAAGAATTGCAACGTGACCATCCTCTCTGGGAGTGGGGAGGTGATTTATCGCTTTCCATCTCTCTGTCTCTCTCTCTGGTGAGCTCACATGCCCTACAGTAAAATCTCTCTTAAAAAAATAAATAAATAGCATACTAAGTTATTAAATCTTCTTAGACATGCATATTGCATCATATTGTGAATCAATAGGCTAGTATTGCATACTCTGTAAAAATAAACTCAGTTAATGTAACAAGGATGAAATAATTTATGTATAATAAAATTCTTGATATCAATATACAGATGATCCCCAACTTATGAATTTCTCAATTTTATAATAGTACAAAAGCAATAGATATCCAGTAGAAACCGTACTTGGCATTTTGAACTTTGATCTTTTCCTGAGCTACTTATATGTGGTATGATCTTGCAGTGCTGGGCAGTAGCTACAAACTATTCTACCTTCCACTCTCAGTACAGCATTCAATAAATTACATGAGATATTCAATACTTTATTAGAAAAGAGGCATTATATGAGATGATTTTTCACAGCTATAGGTTAATGTAAGTGTTCTGAGAACATTTATGGTGAACTAGACTAAGCTAAGATGTTGTCAGTTATACTAGATTCTCTCTGGGCTTGAACAATATTTTTGATTGACAATGGGTTTATTGGGATATTACCCCTTCATAAGTTGAGGAGCATTTGTATGTGATAAAGTACGTATCATTATAACAAATGGGAAAGGATGGATTATTTATTTATAACAGTCCTGGAGAATTGGTGAAATATTGGAAAAGAATACCAGATTTAATTTTTACATTGTACATCAAAGTAAATTTCAGATGCACTATTAAGGTATATAAAAACAGAAGCCATAAACAAAGAAATATTTAAGTGACATCAAGTCAGGGAAAGATGCTCTAATTATAAAAGCAATGAAGGAAATCAAGTAAAATAACAAAAACTTACTGATATTAAAGTTCTAAACTCTGGTCTTCAAAAATATAGAAATCAAAATAAAAGAGATTTCAACTTTGCTGCAAAATTCAAACTGCTATTAAGAAATCGCCTAGGGAACCAGCAGTTAGCGTAATGGCTATGTCGCTGGACTCCCACGTAGTCGACCGCGGTTCGCGTCTCGGACCCGGTGGCTTACAACTCACGCCGGGCGCGTGTGCGTGCGTGCCCAAGATCCCGAGAGGAGAATGGAGGAGAAGGGATTGCGGCGTGACCATACCCCCTGGGGGGTGATTTCTCGCTTTCTGTCTCTATGTCTCTCTCTGTCTGGCGAGTGTACGCACCCTATAGCGAAAAACCTCTCCAAAAAAAAAAAAAAAAAAAAAAAAAAAAATCGCCTAAAAAAAATGATAAGGGCAGCTCTGTATCACAGTGTTTAAGGGAGCCAGATCTGATATGAATGACTGTGGCTCAAGTTTCAGGTTTAGTGGGTTGAAAATCATGCCGAGTTCACATGCGTGCATGCCGAAAATCCTGATGGGAGGGAGAAATAGAGAAAAAAAGGATTGCAGCATGACTATGCTTCACTAGGGGTTTTCTTTCTCTCTTTCTCTCTTGCTCTTTCTCTTTCTGTCTCTGGCAAACACACATACTCTAGTAAACATAAATAAACAAACAAACAAATAAAAATAATGATAAAACCCAGGGAGATATATATGTGTGTGTATATATGTATGTATGTGTGTGTGTATATATATATATATATATATATATATATATATATGAGAAACGAAAAAATAAAAAAATATTTGTGATGATAAAATGTATGACTAGCCACTATACAGTATATTCTGGAAGGGAAACTGCATTTGTATACTGTGATGATGTTCAGTGAATGAATGCAAAATAAATCATTTTTAAAATTTATGAAAAGAAAATGTAACAAAAAAAGGCATAAAGAGGTTAAAAAAGTGGCCTGAGAGCACCCAGTTAATAACTGAAAGATTTGAGTACAAAAACAAATAGTCTTACTCCAGAGTGCATACGTACATACTTAAATCCCTAATATACAGATTTCTAAAGAGGATGCTCAGTAGAATGTATGTGAATGTGGCCAGAATTTGTCATAGTGTTTCTGTGATTCATTATGTCCTGAAAGTGAAAGGGACTCCAACATATTCAATGTTAAGATATTTTAAAATTTATGTTTTATTGCCCTCATGATTTACATAAATAAAATCAGTTTTTCACATGTACTCTATAGGATACTACGCAGCCATAAAAAAAAAAAAAAAAAAGAAGACCCCAGCTTTTGATAGAAAGTGGACAAATATGGAAGATATACTGGTGAATGAAACAAGACAGGCTATGAAGGAGAGACATTCTATGTCTCCTCTTAATATATACTTACTGTCAGCACTCTATTGCTGAAACTGAAAGATTAGAGGATATAGAAACATGAAAAATGATTATGGAGACTGGATACAGTGTGGGAAGAGGGTAGGAGGAGGAGGATAGTCTGAGAAAGATGTTAAAAAGAAAAATAGAGGCAAGACATTTATGGGACACAGAAATGGATTATTATCTGTTGATGATAATGTGTATAATATCCCCAACAGGACTGGTATGAAGTGTATTCATGTTGGAAAATTCACTTTACAGGCTAAATGATGTATAGTTGTTGAATGTATAAAAGAAATTAAAATAAAATAAAATATATTTTAAAAATAAAATCATAGTTTTGTTTTGTTTTTAAATTATTTGTTTAATTTTATTTACTCATTCATTTATTTTAATTTGACCAGTTAGAGACACAGAGAGAGAGAGAGAGAGAGAAAGTAAGAAAGCAAGCCGCCAGGTCCAGGACTCGAACCATGGTCAACCATGTGGGAGTATCCAGCACCTTAACCACCATGCCACCTGCCAGTCCCAGTTTTGTTTTTTTAGAGAGACTTTTGCTACAGAGTGCATGAACTTGCCAGAGAAAAAGAGACAGAGAAAGAGAAAGAGAAATCACCCCCAGGTGGGATGGCAATGACACAGTGTATCCTCCTCCATTCTCCTCTCAGGATTTTGGGCATGCATGCACAAGTGCCCTGCATGAGTAATAAGCTACCGGGTTCTGGGACTCAGTTAAATATCTTTAACTGTAGTCAACTACATAGGATGTAACTCTATTATGCCATCTGCTAATCCCAAAATCATAGTTTTTAAAAACATAAAAGTAGCAATTTGTTTAAAAATATTTACAGAAATATAACATAATTAATATACTGAGAATTCAGAAAATCAGGAAGATAAATAATCCAATAGGAAAATGAAAAAAGTCAGAGCACAAAAGTCTACATAAAAATTTAATTCAAACTACTAGTTTTCTAAAAATGACAAATATAGATAAATCATGGGGTATTCAAATTATGAAGTATTATTGAAACACAAAAAAGTCATACTTTGAAATAAAACTTAATTATAGAGTAAAATGCTCACCATAGTACTAAATCAAAACACTTACATTAACTCCATTTATTAATCATTTGTCCGGGACCAGCAGATGGCATAATGGTTGTGTCACTGGATTCCCACATCATCTACTGCGGTTCAAGTCTCTGTCTCTCTGGCAAGTTTACATACCCTATAGGAAAAATCTCTCTAAAAAATATAAATTAAAAAAAAATAGTAATTTGCCCAAATTTGTTGAAAAAAAATATAGGGGAAAGAAAGAATACTCCATAGTGTCAACAGCTCTTATTTACAGTCAACAGACTCATTGGTAATTATTTTTTCCATATATTTTTTTTCACAATCATTATAGTGATCAAATTGTTTTTAAGTATAAATACACTTTTAAAGCAAAAGATAAAATAAAAATCAGGCAGGCCAGCCACCTGGCATGGTGATTAAGATGGCTAGACCTCATAGACCAAGTATGCAGTTTGAGTCCCAGGCCCCGCGGCTTAGAAGATATACTGGGTGCCTGAGTTTTCTCAAAATCCTGAGAAGATAACAGAAGAGAAAGGACTACAGCATAGCCATCTCCACTGAGGGGTGATTTCTCACTTTTCCTCTCTCTATCTCTCTCCCTCCCTCCCTTTCCCTCTCTCCCTCTCTCTCCCTCTGTGTCTCTTTCTGGCAAGAGTACGTGCCCTATAGCAAAAACTTTAAAAGAAAATTAACTACATAAAAATGAAGAGTTAACATTAGGACATTAGATCAGAAAGGCCACAAAGCAGTAGAGAAGGTAAATTTCATTAGCAAGAACATATATTTCTTTGAACAGAATGCTTCCAGAGAAGTCAAATGTTCCATAATTTTTATATACATAAAATACACTAGATTTACAAACAGAAGCATATTTGATAATAAAATAGTATAAAAGAAAATGTTTTCCTGAATTTGAAAAGTGGCAATCTGTAAATATTAGTCTTCTAGAATTTCATTTTATTGTAGCATGAGATATTCTTAATTAAATCAGGTAATTTACCAATGGAAAAAACCTAAAAATTAGTTTCCATGACAAACCACTCTCATATACTTGAATTTTTATGGTTATATGGCATAATATATATTTTTCTTTAATAATTAAACAGAAAATTTTAAATTCAATTTTTAAAATTTTATTTATTTTGTATTTATACTTTTTTTAGTTCACTATAGGGCATATGCACTTGTCAGCAAGAGAGAGAATGAGAAATCACTCCCCCCGCCCTGGGGAGATGGCCACCCCATAGTTTCTTCTCCATTCTCCTCTGGGATTTGGGGCATGCATGCACATGCACCAGGCATGTTTTTCAAGCTACTGGGTTCAGGACTTGAACCAGTCAGTCAATGGGATCCAGCCACCTTAACCTCCATGCCGCCTGCTGGCCCTAAAAATGCAAAATTTTCTAAATATAAAAGGAAAATTTGGGACCAGCTGATGACATAATGGTTATGTGGCTGGATTTCCACGTGGTCAACTGCAGTTCGATCCAGGACCCAGTGGCTTAAAACTCATGAGGGGTGCATGTGCGTGCATGCCCAAAATCCCGAGGGGAGAATGGAGAAGAAACTGTGATGTTTCCATCCTCCCTGGGTAGTGATTTCTCACTTTCTGTCTCTCTGTCTCTCTTCATTTCTCTGGTGAGTGCATGCACCCTACGGCAAAAAAAAATCTCTCTCTTAAAAAAAGAAGAAGCAGGGGAACCAGCAGTTAGCGTAATGGCTATGTCGCTGGACTCCCACGTAGTCGACCGTGGTTCGCGTCTCGGACCCAGTGGCTTACAACTCATGCCGGGCGCGTGTGCGTGCGTGGCCAAGATCCCGAGAGGAGAATGGAGGAGAGGGGATTGCGGCGTGACCATCCCCCCTGGGGGGTGATTTCTCGCTTTCTGTCTCTATGTCTCTCTCTGTCTGTCTGGCGAGCGCACGCGCCCTATAGCGAAAAACCTCTCCAAAAAAAAAAAAAAAAAAAAAGAAGAAGCAGCATTCATCCATAGTACCCTATCAAAGACAACTGGAACTAACATTTTGATCTATTTCCTTTCCCTTTTTTTCTCTATTTGTATTTTCAGTAGTTAAGATTATCTGGTTGCATACTTTTATTGTGCTATTTTTTTTTTAACTGAATGTCATAGTGCAAGCTCATCTATATGCATAGAAGAAAAAGTGTTGTTTTAGAGAGATTTTTGCTATAAGGGCACATACACTCACCAGAGAGACAGAGAGACAGAAAGCAAGAAATCACACCCCCACACACATGGGGATGGACATGCCACAATCCCTTCTCCTCCAGTCTCCTTTCAGGATTTTGGGCACGCATGCACACGTGCCCAGCATGAATTTTAAGCCTCTGGGTGCAGGTTTCTAATCATGGTCTACTACATGGGAATCCAGCAAGGTAAACATTATGCCATCTGCTGGTCCCTTCTTTTTTTTTAACTACCAGAGGATGGGTACAGTGATAGGGAAAAAGGATTTTGGACATCCACAGACATACACCCGGTATGTTTTTCAAGCTGCCAGAGCCAGGATTTCAACTGTGGTGAGGCAAGTGAGATCCAGCTCCCCAAACCACTAGGCTACAGGGGCAGTCCAAAAGAAGTACTCCTAAAAATCTATGTAATGCCGAGGAAATAGCCCAGTTTCTGAGTGTGTAATGAATGCTTGACATTCCATAACAACTACCACAATAATAACAATAGTGAGCACCTATTAAATACTTCTGATCTCAGCTACCCTGTAGTATATGATCCTCACCGGCAGATGAAGTCACATAACAAATTAGGACAGTTTAAAAACTGTTTTAAAAAGGCATATGATTCCAGACTTTTCAAATCCAAAATCAAATAACATTACGGCAGACATGCATAAGACTTTAAGTTTTCTTTTTTGTTGCTGTTGTTTAAATATGATTTCCTTAGGATTTACTTCCAAGAGAGGAAACATACAAAGCCAGATATGAGCCATGAAAATGGAATAGGTCAAAGAAAAATAATGTCTATTGCCAATTTATCTTTCAAAAGTGTAAAAAAGTGTTCCTTCCACTTCCCCCCTTGATTTTTTTCCACATATTTTTATTTTCCATGACGATTACAGATAGAACATTTTTTATATATTAAAAAATGATAATTTTAATAGGTGAAAAAATGAAAATCATTCTTATCTTGATTTTTAATTTTTTTATTAAACATATTTTTTATTTATTATTGAAGGTCAGAGGACACAAGGTAAAAGAAGTGTCTTCTGCTCTCACAACTCCCAATCTCAGAAGTAGCCCTGTAGGCTACAAATATCAAAACAATGTCTAAGTGCTATTATGGTATTTTGATATCAGAATAAAGGAAAACATGACTGTGTTGACAAACAACTCAAAGAATCAATGAAAGGTGTGGAAAGCCATGCTGTCAAGCAAGGACAGGCAAAAGGCATTCTAATGGCAGAGGACTGAGGTAAAGCTCAGAGGCATGGGAGCCCACGGTGTTTTCAGGAGATTAGGAGTAACAGAATATGGCTGCCATTCATTATGCTAGACAGAAGGATTCCCGACAGATTATGCAGAACCTTAACTGCCACATTAAGGAACTGAGGTTCAATTTTCACCATCTTCAAAGCCATCTTCAGTTATCCACCAAGGCACCATATCTTTCTTTTTCATTTCTTTTTTAGATTGTCTAGGTGTTTCATTTGAATTTTCAAAAGAATCATTTGAAAGTTCTCTTATAAACTGTTCAAATTCTTCATCCAGCTCTTCTTTGGAACAGTGAGCCATAATCAAAATTTTCATTTCCCAAAGTCAACATTCAGAAGTATTTACAACATTGACAACTCTCTACAAATTCCATGCTTTCCCAAATGTCTGTGCTGGCCCTCTTACCTTAATTTTTATTCATTTGATTAGTAGTTATACCAAAAATGATTTCATGTTCCTTGGGTACTCATACTTCTTCTTTTAATTAGCTTTTTCTGTTCATTCTCTTTAATCATTCACTACTGAGATTTCAAAACTTCATTTTATATATACATATATAAAATGAGCACTGTACATATATTATGAATAGTATTAGTTTATTGTATTTCCTATAAATATTTCCCATTTAATTTTTATTTTTAGCACATAAAAACTTTAAAAATATTTATATATTCCAGTATACAAAAGCTTTCATTTTCTAGCAGAATTTTTTTTTTAACTCTACCTCCTCTCCTCGCCCAGGTCATCTGGAGTAAAAAAATAAAGATACATGTAATGTAAGATCTTACTTTCTTTGACTTGCACAGAGTAATTAATCCTAAAACATGACCTTCTTCAGGATGAGGTTCAAATAGAAGAGTCCAAAGTATGGGATAGAATAATCGCCATCTTCCAGAGCAGTCAGTTAACTAAAAGGAATCACTTAAAAACAGAGAAAAATGCATGCCTACTACTTTCCAAATCTAAGAATCTCATCACTGTTTTTTCTGGGAAATCTTGCCTTGCCTTCTCAAAAGACCACAAACCACTTCTAGGCCTTTGTAATTGTAGGAAAATGATGCCAACCAGGCTTTGAAAACCATGATATGTAAATACAAGATAATAATCACAGCAGGACAACCACACACTACCAAGATGTTTTTCAATTGATTACTAGGAAGACAAACTATTCTAAGAACAAGGCCATTTCATTCTTCCTACCTAAAATATTTTCAGCCTTTTCCTCTGCTACCTATTAAAATCATTCAAAGTCTAGGTCATTGTCCATATTTTTGTGAAGCGTTTCATGATCATACTGTGAGATATAATCTCTTCTTTTGAAAGCTTTATTGTGTATCCCATCTATGTAGTCCTTATCACAGAACTTCAATGTTTTTTTTTCTACATTTGGCTTAGCCCATCCTTCTTATGACACAAATGATCACCACCATTCAATGCTCACCAATACTAGCTTATACAATGACATCTTACAAGCTTTCGTCCCTCCTGAATATAACACACACAAAATATTTTCTTAATATGTGAATACACGAGATACTTTAGCATACTCTCTTTTTGGGGAGTTCCTCAAGAATCACAGAAATTTAAATCTAGAAAATGACAAATGAGTAGTTAGGACAAATAGACATTTCTGGGTAATTTTATGTAACTATAGTCACTTTTTAGTCATTGACCAAAACATCAGAAGGTCACAAATATATAAGAAACAAGTTAGAGACAAAGGACATAAGTTACCATGTATAAAATCAGAGAGTAGAAGAAACCCATTAAGGTGTAGGAAAATTTTAACTTTTGAACAAGCTGTTGTTAGAGGATTTTTTTTCTTTTTATTTCTATTTTTTTTATACACGCAATCTTGTTACTTAGCTTATAAAGTGAATATTCCAACATGTGTACATTTCTCACCAGTCCAGTTCACTATACAAGAAAGTAATCTTCAATAGATAATAATCCATTTCTTTGTCCCATAAATGCCTTGCCTCTCTATTTTTCTCCTTAATGTCCTTCCTCAGACTCTACTCCTTCACCTGCTCTCTTCCCACACTGTATCTGGTATTCACAACCATTTACTTAGTTTCTATAGCTTTTAGTTATTCAGTTTCGGACATAAAGTGCAGACACTCGGTATATATTAAGTGGAGACATACAATGTCTCTCCTTCATCACCTAAATTGCTTCACTCAGCAGTAAATCTTCCATATTCATCCACTCTCTGTCAAAATCCAGAGTCTTGTTCTTTTTTATGGCTGAGTAGTATTCCATAGAGTATAAGAGCCACAGTTTTTCAATCCATTCATTTGATCATGGGTATTTGGTTTGGTTCCATGTCTTAGTAATTGTGAATAATGCCACAATAAACATAGATGTGCAAGCACTTTTCTGATTAAGAATTCTTCTGTCCTTTGGGTAGATATCAAGAAGTGGGAATGCTGAATTATATGGTAGTTCTATTTGTAGGTCTTTGAGGAATTTCCAAATTGTTCTCCAGAGTGGCTGGACCAATTTACATTCCCACCCACCAGCAGTGTAGGAGAGTTTTCCTTTCACCACACTTCCACCAGCACTTATCACTTTCTGTTTTTGTTTGTTTGTTTGTTTGTTTGTTTTGGGTTTTTTGGGTTTTGTTTTTTTTTTGTTTTTGTTTTGTTTTTTTTTTTAATCTTAGTCATTCTGACTGGGGTTAAGCAGTATCTCATTGTGGCTTTGATCTGGATCTCCCTTAAAACGAGGGATGATGAGCATTTTTTCATATGCCTTTTGGCTATTCATATGTCTTCCTTAGAGAGGTTTTTTTTTTTTTGTTTGTTTTCAACTCATTCTCCCATCTTTTAATAGGGTTAATCATCTTTTTTCAGGACAGCTGCTTGAGTTCCCTGTGTATTATAGTTATCAGTCCCTTATGTGATACATAGTTTACAAAAATATTTTCTCATTCACGGGACCAGCAGTTAGCGTAATGGCTATGTCATTGGACTCCCACGTAGTCGACCGTGGTTCGAGTCCCGGACCCGGTGGCTTAAACTCACGCCGGGCGCGTGGCATGCATGCCCAAGATCCCAGGAGGAGAATGGAGGAGAAGGGATTGTGGCATGGCCATCCCCCCTGGGGGGGGTGATTTCTCTCTTTCTATCTCTCTGTCTCTCTCTGTCTGTCTGGCGAGTGCACGTGCCCTATAGCAAAAACCTCTCCAAAAAAAAAATTTTTTTTCTAATTCTGAGGGCTGTCAATTCATACTAATTACTGTGTCTTTTGCCATGCTGAAACCTTAATCTGATTTTATCTCACTTGTCTATTTTTGGGATTGTTGACTGTGCTTTGGGTGTCTTATTTAAGAAGTCTTTGCCTACCCCAATGTCTCCTGGAGCTTCCCCAGTGTTTTCCAGCAGCAGTTTTATAGTTTGTGGTCTTAGGTTAAGATCTTTGATCCACTTGGAGTTGATTTTTATCAAAGGTGAGAGGTAGGGGTTCAGATTCATCTTTCTGCAGGTGGATATCCAGTTTTTCCAGCACCATTTCCTAGAGAGGTTTTCCTTTCCCCACTAGATTGACTGTCAGCCTTTAACAAAAATTATTTGGCTATATGTCTAGGAATTTATATCTGGGAACTCTATTCTGTTCCATTGGTCCACCTGTCTATTTCTATGCCAATACCATGCTGTTTTGATTACCATAGCTTTGTAGTATATTTGGGGGATAGGGAGTGAGATGCCATCCATTCCCCTCTTCTTGTGCAGGATTGCTTTGGTGATATGTGGTCTTTTATGATTCCAGACAAATTGTGTGATTGTCTTTACTAGACCTGTGAAGAATGTCTCTGGCACTTTGGTTGGGTTTGTGTTAAATATGTAAATTAATTTGGGTAGAACTGCCATTTTGATTATAATTAATTCTTCCAATCCAAAAACATGGGATGTCCTTCCATTTATTTGTGTCATTTTCAATTTCTCTTTTTAGCTTCTCATAGTTTTCCTTGTGGAAGTCTTTAACTCCTTTGGTTATATTTATTCCTAGGTATCTTATACTTTTTGTGGTTATAGCAAATGGATTTACTTTTTTAAATTCTATCTCAGGCTGCCTGCTGTTCATATATAGAAATGCTATAGATTTCTATATGTTGATTTTGTATCCTGCAACTTTACTGTATGCGTGTATTACTTTCAGGAGTTTTTTCATGGATACCATTGGGTTTTCTATGTATACCATCATGTTATCTGCAAATAGAGATAGCTTCACCTCTTCTTTTCCTATTTGAATGCTTTTTATTTTATTCTTTTTTCTGATTGTGTTGGTGAGGACTTCCAGTACTATTTTTTAACTACATTGAAAAGCTGAAGTATGAACATCACCTTAAGGAATCCTTGAATGAAATGAAAGTTGGTGAAGATTTAGAAAAATATTTTGATAGTCATAGATACAAATATTTTGATGATGATGGATCCATTTCTCCTATTGAAGAGCCAGTAGCTGAAGATGAGGCAATATATCTTGAGCCTGATGATGAATGTGATATCAAGTGGTAGAGGATCATTATATTATAATAAGTTCTGAATTCCCAATTTCCAAGAAGACAAATGTATATATTTTGGTCAAGAGAATACTACTAAAGAACCTGCTTTGTCTAAAAAAAAGAACTTCAAAGGCCAAAAACACTGGGCAGAAGACAAAAGACTGAAAAAAAGACTGTAACATGAATGGAAAAAAAGGTAAGCAGTACAGAAGAAAAAGTGATTTTTCATGGAAATATGCCAGCTTGGGGATGGATGAAGAAATTCATATTTCATGAAACTTCTAAGACTATCTTATTTTTTGAAATTCCTAGATAATAATAATTAGGAAAAACAATTTTAAAAATTAAACTTCAAGGAAAGCTAAGAAGTTACCATTTAATAAATAATGAACAGAATTTATTGTGGAAAAAAAATACCATTTCACTTTACTATGATGAATGACTGCACAAAGCAAAATGTTCATAGAGATGAGTTAAGTACCAAAGAGGTAAAAATTACTTATTTAGTTTAATAAAGGTTTGACATGATAAATCATATCTTTCAAACTTTTTCTGCTCTTCAATCCTGCTAAGACATCAGACCTTCCTTTCTAAGTTTGAGGCCACTGCCTTTCTTAGTAGGTCTCTCTTTCATATTCTACCAAGATTACTTTGCAATTCAACTTTCTGAGTTCTTTTAGAAGCTAGGCCTCAGGTCTTTCTTCATTATTTTAGGTTCTATATTTCTTGAGGTCAGTAGGACTTTAATTCTCCCAAACTTCCTTAAAAGAATCTCTACATTGTGACCTTATGATTCTAAAGTTTACCTGATTACTTATTCTCCTTTAAATAAACATTTATTGAGTATATATTACGTGCTCAGTACTAGAAAAACAGTTGTATGTGTGCAAATACAATTGCTGTCTTAGCAAATGTCATAACAGAAAGGACATACATTTAAACAAATCTAACAAGATGAGTTAGTGAAGAATTAATCAATACTTTATATATACTTACATTTTTTTCCCATTGGACTCACCAACAAATAATGATTTTCATTTTGTAGGAGTAGACCTCTGTCTTCCAGAGTTTGAAATGCCTTTTCTAAGAAGATGATTGATGTTGGTGTATTTGAAAAAGTATATCAAGTGAGGAAACCAAGCCAGGTAAACTGAGAGGGAATAGATAAAAGCTGAAGTTTCCCTAAGAAAGGAAATGGTCTAAACCCAAATTCTGCATGTGCATGCATGCGTGCATGTGTATGTGTATGTGTGTGTTGGAGGAGGGAGAGTAGGTGCAGGCAAAGACAATACAGAGAGAAAAAGAGTAGTGATTAGAATTGGTTCATACCAAGCACCCCATATAAGTCAGGACACTTTGATGAGGATAGATACAAGAAAGTCTAAAAAGCACTAAGCATCCTGACTTCAAAGACTGAGCTTGGCATAAGAGAAGTAAATGACCAAGCAGAGTCTCTGCTTTTGAAAGAACCACATGGAGCTTAGACATAAACCTCTTAGGAGAGACCATGCAAACTCTTGACCTCTCCGCCATTTGCCCTGTATTGTGTAAGAATAAACACAAAGTAGAGGAACAAAATTTCAAAAAATACATGAAACTGGTCCTCTTCCATCTTGAAACAGGGGTTGTAAATCAACCTTTAGCAGAGAGAAATGAAATATTTCTACACTCTCCATGTCACAATTTGCAACTATTTATTACACAGGCTATTACAATAACTTATGAGCAGTGAACTAAGTCTAAGAATTAAATCTTGACTAGCCTATTCCAGATTCTTTCTAAGTATATCTGTCCCAGTTCTAAATTCTGACTCTTCACATTTCTACCCCTCCAAGTCTTATTCATATGTGAAACTGTATAGAATTCATTTCTGCCAGTCCCATTAAGAAATGTGAAGTTTTCAGCATTGAAAATAGTTATAGACACTGGAGACAGTGTGGAAAGAGGGTAGGAGAGGGGAAGACTATAGGGAAGAAAATAAGGGAGAAAACATGGAGAAGTAAGACATTTGTGGGACACAGAAATGGTTTACTACTTTTTGATAATAACGTGTAGTATTCGCAACTGGGCTAATCTGAGGTGTATTTCATGTTGGGTAAATTCTCTTTTCAAGCTATATAATGTATATGTGATTGAATGTATAAAATAATAGTAACAGTAAAAATGTGAAATTTTAATTCAATTTCTTCTTCCTGTTCTGATATAGTGTCTCCTTGTTGGTCTATTTGTTTTCATAGTGAGTTCTTTATAAATACTAGAAAGGGAACACAGCCTTTTATCCACTAGACTAAAAAATAGTTTTTGTTTGTTTGTTTTGTTTTGGACAATCACGAACACAAACTGTATAATAGATGCCCATAAAAAGATGGAGGAAGAGGATACAAACCCAGATCAGACAAATCCAACCTGGTGAACCATGAGGTGGGAAATACTGTAACCAAACTAGCCTTTAAGTTTATTGCAAACCTTGCATTTATGTGCATTACAACTCTCCCAGAAGTTTGAAATCCCAAATAATCCATAGCAATTTTTAAAAATAAAATTTGTCTTCATAGTTAGCCCAAAAGTATTTATAATTATATAATTCAATGGCCTGTCCACTTTCACAGCTTCTATCACTGACAATGCCACTTAAATAGTGTACTTTCCTTTGAACTGCCTGTTAAACAGTCACTTATCATAGTAAGCATTTAGTATAAATTCAGTTAATTATTGAAAGATGTTGTCATGCAACTTTGAAATTTTTTAAATTCAGGTTTTCAAAAGAATGGCATAGATCCTTTTTGAACTCCCCATGCCATTGAGACATCTGCTCCAGTGACAGGCCAGACTGCACGGTGACCCCTGAGTGGCAGAGAAACAGAGCTGCAGAGAACTGGCTCAGCCCCACTCACACAGATCTTTAAACTCTCAGGTTAGTTCATTGGGACTTGGAGATTTTCTCTTTTCTCAACTCACACCACTGGGACATTTGACCCAGCAATGGATCTTCTGCATTGAGAAGCAAGGAGATGGAGCTACAGAGAGACTATGGCTCATCCCCTGCCACATGCCTTTGAATGCTTAGATTTCATCATGCCGAACAACCCCTTTCAATTGAAACTCAGCAGCTCAGCCCCAGGTGTATCGGGTAGGGCAGCAGAGAGATCACCAATCACCTCCTCCTGCACACCTTTGAACACTCAGAATTAATTGAAAAATTTAGGATATAACGTGTAATACACCAGATGACCAGAAACCATCGCAAAGGCACAAGAAATATGAGAAACCAAGAAAGTATCTCTCCCCCAAGAGAAAATATCAATTCCTCATCATCCACAGACAATACAGTGGAACTCATGGAATATCATATAAACAATTCACAATATTTATAGTGACAAAACTAAATGAGATGCAAAAGAAAAGAGATTACAAACTAGAAGATGCAAGAGAAATGAGCTCCAGGAGATGAGGAAGGCCTTCCACAACTTGAAAGGAGAAATGAGCTCCAAAACAAAAACAACAACAACAACAAAATGGAATTGTTAGAGATAATTGGTGTAATACAGGAAATCAAAACCTCTCTCAAAGAGTCTGCCGTGAGAGCTGATATCTAAGGGATAAGGGTAATGAAGATGTTCTGCTGAGAATTTACCCTGGTAGAGTCCCTGGAGAAAAACACAATTCCAAAGAGTTTGCAGACCACATCATCTTTTGTGCCTCTGATCTCACAGACTGATTTTCTAGAAATTAGGAAGAAATGAATAACCTATCAGCTGACTAGAAATCACCAGAGGGATACATGAAATATGTAAAACCAACAAAATAACTCTCCCCCAAGGGAAAAGAAGAACTCCTCTTCGACCACAGACAATGGAACTCATGGAAATATCAGTTAAAGAATTTAGAGTATTCACAGTGACAAAGCTAACAGAGATGGAAGAGAAGAAAGACAATGAACACCAGAAGAAAAAAAGCTGATGAGTTCCAGGAGGTGAGAAAGTTCTTGTGAGAACTGAAAGAGGAAATGAACACCATAAAAAAGAATCAAATGGAACTGTTAGAGACGAAGGCTATAATACAGGAAGTCAAAACCTCCTTTGAAAGTATTAAAAGCAGACAAGATCATACAGAAAATCCAATCTCAGTTGTAGAAGAAAAAATCACTGTATTCATAAAATCCACCACAAAGACTGAGAAAATAGCACCCTCAAAATAAGAATAATATACGAGAAATACTAGATACCATTAAACATCCAAACATCTGGATAATCGGTATCCCAGAAAGTGAAGAGCATTAACAATCTATTGCATGAAAGTTTGAAAGAAATCTTTCCAAACCTAGAGAGGCAGTCAAAGATCAAGACCCAAGAAATACAAAGGGCCCCAAATAAGATCAACCTAAGAAGTTCTTCTCTAAGACACATTATAGCCAGATTGACCAAAACCACAAAGACAAGATACTCAGATCGGCAAGAGAGAAACATTAAGTTACCTACAAGGGATATCTCATCAGGCTAACAGCAGACCTCTCATTGAAAACAATGCGAGCAAGGAAAGAATGGGAAAATATATTCAAAGTGTTCAGTGAAAAAACATTTCAACTAATACTATATGCAGCAAGATTATCCTTCATATGGGAAGAGAAGACAAGAACATTCTCAGATAAACAAAACCTGAAAGAATTTACCAACACCAGACCAGCTCTGCAAGAAGTTCTGAAGGGAGTGCTACATCAGGAAAACTAAAGTCAGACACACAGAAATAAGAGATCTAAAACAACCAAGAAAATGGCCAGCTTAATGGTAGGGACAAGTCCAGAGTGGAACGTTATCTTCCAGAATTTAAACAGAAAGATTGGACCACAACAGAAGATAAAGTACATGAGCTTGAACTTGTGAAACAGAACTTTATGACTTTTGACTAAAACATTACTGATCTTCTATTCTTTGTTTTCCAGTGTTAAGGAGTTTTGTCTTCTCTTGAGTTGTGGACAGGTCCATGAACGTACTATTTGAACAGAATCTTAACCTGTTTCCTGGCTTTAAGTATTAAGCAAAGTTCTCTTAACATAAAAAAAAAACCTCTCTCAAAAGTATTAAAAGCAGATTAAATCATGCAGAATTTTGAATCTCAGATGTAGAAGACAAAACCTCTGACCTAGAAAAAATTACCAAAAAGACTGAGAAAATAACCAAGAAAAATGAGGACAATATATGTAAAATAATAGATGCCATTAAGTGCCCAGACACCCGGATAATTGGGAAGCCAGAAGGTGAAGAAAATAATAAGGGCATTAATAATTTATTCCATAAATTCCTGAAAATAAATTTTCCAAACCTAAAGAGGCATTCAAATATTCAGATAAAAGAAATACAAAGGATCCTAAATCAAATCAATCCTAGAAGATCTTCTCCAAGGCACATCATAGGTAGATTGGCCAAAACTACAGAAAAAGATAAGGCACTAAAATTGACAAGATAGAAATGTCAATTACTTACAAAGGTTATCCTATCAGGTTAATATGGGACCTCTCAAAAAAACAATACAGGGGGACCAGCAGTTAGTGTAATGGCTATGTCTCTGGACTCCCGTGTAGTCGACTGTGGTTCGAGTCTCAGACCCGGTGGCTTAAACTCACACCGGGCGTGTGTGTGTGTGTGTGTGTGCCCAAGATCCCCAGGAGACTGGAGGAGAGGGGATTGCAATGTGGCCATCCCCCTGAGGGATGATTTCTCACTTTCTGTCTCTGTCTCTCTCTGTCTTTCTGGCGAGCACATGCTCCCTGTAGCAAAAACTTCTCTAAAAAAATAAATGAATAAATAAAAAATACAAGCAAGGAAAGAATGGGGAGAATAAATGAATAAATAAAAAACAATTTCAACGAAGATTACTATACCCAGCAAAATTATCCTCCAAATGGGAAAAAAAAGATAAAAAAAAATTCTCAGATAAACAAAACCTGAAAGAATTTACTAACTCCAGACCAGCTCTTCAAGAAATTCTGAAGAGAGTACTACACCAGGTAAACTAAAGTCAGACAGACAGAAACAAACCAAAAACAACCAAGAATATGTCCAACTTAACAACAGGAACATGTCCAGAAATATTGATAACAACATTGAATGTTTATGGATTCAATTCTCTGATCAAGAGACATGAATAGGCAAAATGGATTTTAAAAAAAAAAAAACCCTCTATCTTTTGCCTACAAGAAACACACCTCATAAATAAATACACACATAAGCTAAAAGTCAAGGGCTAGAAAAAGGTATTCCATGCAAATGGAAATCAAAAAAGGGCAGAAGTCACAATACTGATTTCAGACAACAGAGGCTTTAAGGCAAAAACTATAAGAGACAAAGAAGGGGATTCTATACTAGTAAAAGAGCTAATTCATCAAGGACATAACACTTATAAATAATTACATACCCAACTTAGGAACATCCAAATACGGAAAGGAAAGACTCCTAGATCGAACCTGAGAGATAGAATTTTGTACCCCCAAACCACAAAATATATGTTTTTCTCACCCCCACATTGAAACTTTCAAAGACTGACAACATGATAGGACACAAATCAAGTCTTTACAGATTCAAAGGCACAGACACTATAGCCAGCATCTTCTCTGTTCTTGATGGAAATAAACTTGATAATAACTTCAGGAAAAATCCTTGAAAATATACAAATACATGGAAACTAAACATCCTACTGCTGAATGACTTCTCAACTACTGAAGAAATTAAAACTAAAATCAAAAAGATTTATGGAAATAAGTGATAATGAGTACACAATTTCCATAATCTAGGGGACATCCCAAAAACTTTCATAGGGAAATTAATAGCAATTAGTGCACATAAAAAAAAATAACCAGAAAAGTGGCAAATGGACAACTTAATAACTCAAGGAATTGGAAAAATGACAACAAAAAAATAGAAAAAAAATGTCAGGAGGAAAGAAATAATAAAGATTTGAGCAGAAATAAATAAAATAGAAAGATAATTGAACTATACAGAAAATAAATGAAAGCAAAAACTGATTGAAAAGATAAATTCGCAATGAAACAGGCAATATTACAAAAGACACAGCAAAAATACAAAACATTATGAGAAGATACTATTAGGGACTATATGACAACAAACAAGAAAACTTGGAAGAGATAGACAAATTTGTGGACACATATAATCTACCAAGATTGAATCAGGAGGGCACAGAAAGCCTGAGTATACTTATAACATTCAATGAGATTGAATCAGTAATAAATAACCTCCCAGAAAAGAAAAGATCAGTTCCTGGTGGCTTCACTTCTGAATTCTACAAAACTTTTAAAGAAAAGTTAACCCCCATTCAACTCAAATTATTTCTAAAGATCCAGAAAAGGAAAGTGTCCTCCTAAATTCATTTTATGAAGCTTCCATCATCCTCATTCCCAAAATAGGTGAAGACACAGCAAAAAGGAAAACTACAGACCAATGTCTCTGATGAATATAGATTCAAAAATTCTCAACAAGATACTTGCAAATTGTATCCAACAACATATAAAAAAGATTATTTATATGTCCAGGTAGGCTTTATTCCAGGGATACAAGGGTGGTTTAACATACACAAAACTATAAATGTAATATACCATGTTAACAGAAAGAAAATTAAAAAAAAAATATATGGCCATTTCAATCAACTCATGATTAAAATTCTTAGCAAAATTGGCATAGAAGGGTCATTTCTCAGCACAATAAAAGCTATATATGAAAAGCCTATAGCTAACATTATACTGAATGAGGAAGAGTTTAAATTTTTTCCAGTAAAAACTGGTACAAGATAAGGCTGCCCACTTTCTCCACCCCTTTTCAATATAGTACTGGAAGTCCTAGCCAATGCAATCAGAAAAGAGAATAATATAAAAGGCATTCAAATAGGGAAGTAACAGTTAAAATATCATTATTTGCAGATGACATGGTGGTATACATAGAAGATCCAAAGGTTTCCATAAAAAAAAAAAAAAAAAAAAAAAAAAACTTCTTGAAGTAATAAATGAATGCAGTAAAGTGGCAGGATACAAAAATCAACATCTAAAATTGCTATAGAGCATTTCTATATACAAACAACAAGCTGATTGAGGTATAACTGAAGAAAGAAATTCCTTTTACCATAGCTAAAAAATGTATAAGATACCTAGAGATACACTTAACCAAGGGTCAAAGACCTTTGCAAGGAAAATTATGAAAATCTTTATAAAGATATTGAAAAGTACACAAAAAGATAAAAGGACATCCCATGTTTCAGAATTAGAAGAATTCATATAATCAAAATGGCAATTATGCCCAAATTAATCTACATATTTAATGCAATTCCAATTAAATTACCAGAGACATTCTTCACAGATCTAGAAAACAATCATAGAATTTTTCTGGAATCATAAAAGACTCCATATTGCCAAAACAATCCTGTGCAAGAAATATGGAGTGGGCAGCATCTCACTCCCTGATCCCAAAATATATTATAAAGCTGTTATAATCAAAACAGCATGGTATTGGCACAAAAACAGACATTTGGACCAATGAAACAGAAGAGAGACCTCATAAATAAACCTCAAAACATACAGTGAACTGATTTTTGACAAAGGGTTCCAGTCAATCCAGTGAGAAAAGGAAAACCTCTTTAGCAAATGGTGCTGGAAAAACTGGATATCCACAAACAGAAAAATGAAACTGAACATCTATCAGTCACCATTAACAGAAGTCAACTCAAAATGGATCAAAGATCTAAACCTAAGATCTCAAGCTATAAAACTACTGGTGGAAACTACTGGGGAAACTCTGGGAGACATAGGGGTAGGTAAAGACTTCTTAAATAAGACCCCCAAAACACAGGTAATTATCCCAAAAATAGATCATTGAGATTATATCAGATTAAGAAGTTTCTGCACAGTAAAAGAAATAGTAACTAGTATAAATCAACAACCCTCAGAATAGGAGAATATTTTCATAAACTATACTTCAGACAAGGGACAGATAACCAGGAAACACACAGAACTCAAGCAACTTACAGAAAATAAAAAAAAATTTTTTTAATAAATTAACCCAATTAAAATATGGGAAAATGCGCTGAACAGAAAACTCTCTAAGAAAGACATACCAACAACTAAAATGTTGGACATCCCTCATAAAAGGGAGATGCAGATTAAAACCATGATGATATACCATGTAAACCCTGTCAGAATGGCAAAGATTAAAAATACAGAAAATGATAAGTGTTGACTGGGCTGTGATGAAAGGGGAACTCTCCTACACTGTTGGGAATGTAGATTGGTCCAGCCTTTTTGAAAAACAATACAGAGGTTCCTCAAAGATCTACGAATAGAACTACCATTTGATCTAGCAATCCTACTTTTGGGTATCTACCCTAAAGACACAAGAATGCTCAGTCGGAAAAAGTGCTTGGACATCTATGTTTATTATATCATTATTCACAATTGCTAAGAAATAGAACCAACCCAAATGTCCACAAACAGATGAATGGATTGAAAAAGTGTGGGACATTTACTCTATGAAATACTACTCAGTCATTAAAAAAAAAGAACCTGACATTTAATAGATAGAAATTGGTTGAATATAAAAGATTTATTGTTAAGTGAAACAAACCAGACTATGAAAGAGAGATATTGTATGTCTCCTCTTAACATAGACTGACTGCACTCTATGGTAGAGATTGAAAGACTGGAGAACATAAAAGCATTGAAAAATGTTATGGACACTGGAATCAGTGTGGAAGGAAAGTGGAAAAGGCAAAGAGTGTAGGGAAGAAAATTAGAGAGAAAAATTGAGAGGCAAGACATTTGTGGGACACAGAAACAGTTTATTACCTAATAACGTGTATAATATCCTCAACTGGACTGGTCTGAAGTGTATTTCATGTTGGGTAAATTCACTTTACAAACTAAGTAATGTATAGTGATTGAATGTATCAAATAAATTATAAAAATAATAACAAATAAAAAATAACAAAAGAATTTCCTAAGCTACATTGTTATTTTCATTTAATCATACATATGTTGTTTTGTGTACTGGCCTGCAATAAAAATTTTGTTATTAAGAATTATCAGTGAAAGAAATTCTGAAGCATCAATACGTTTAGTCAGTACTGAAATTATTTTCAGGGCCACCTCCATCTCCATAGTGCAGCTGTTAAGCACTGTGCAGAAGAAGCCAGATTGCATGTGACCAACCACAGTTTGAATCTCAGCCCTTGTTGGGTAGTGTCTCTCTCTCTTACACACACACACACACACACACACACACAAACACATACATAAGCATGCATATCCTCTATTTAAAAGAAAATTCAGATCTAGCCTCTATTATTGCTGTTTTCTTTGTGCGGCAGACGATAAAAGAAGAAAACCAGAGCCAGCAGAAGGCATGGACGTTAAGGTGGCTGGATCCCACAAAGTCTACTGCACAGTTTGAATCCTGGACCCAGTGGTTTGAGAAACACACCAGGAGTATGCATGCCCAGAATCCTGAGAGAGTATAGAGAAGGGATTCCAGTGTGACCATCTTCCCTGCAGGTTGATTTCTCTGTCTGTCTGTCTCTCTCTGGTGAGTTCACACATCTTATAGCAAAGCAAAAATTAAGATTAAAATTAAAAAAAAAAAAAACATAAAAAGAGGAGAAGCCATTTAATAAGTATTATTCTGATTTAATCTTCATGATTACTCTTCAAGAAAGAAAACATTGACCCAGACTTTGTGGTTCAGGTGGTAGCTTACTGATAGACACTGCTGGAAGCCACATGGCCAATTATGGGATTGGATCCCCAAAGAACCTAAAACACACTGGGTGATGTGTACCCAAGACACTCCCTAGCTGGATGGTTTGAGAAGAGGACTACAGCTTGACAAGACAATCAAGAGTGCCTCTCAGTCTCTTCCTCCCTTTTGTATATGCACATCTGTGTGTGTGTGTGTGTGTGTGTGTGTGTGCGTGTGCGCGCATGCGTGCACACGCACACACACACAAATTAATAGCATCCCTCTTTTAAAATTGGGGAAATACAGGCTCAGGGACTTTAAGTAGATTGATTGCCCAAAGTCAAAGTGAGAAGTTCAGGGTCAGTAGTTATTTTTGACTGCTTTCTTTTCATTTAGTCATTCATTAAGTGGAATAAAGGTTTGAACCAAGACCTGTCTACTCCAAAGTCTAACAATAAAGAAATTCTGATATGTCACAGAGGGCTGTCTTGGCAAGCAATCTCTAAATAATTCTAGAACCTTCCATATTTTGGGACCAGCAGTTAGCGTAATAGCTATGTTGCTGGACTCCCATGTAGCCGACCGTGGTTCGAGTCCCGGACCCAGTGGCTTAAACTCACGCCAGGCACATATGCATGCGTGCCCAAGATCCCGAGAGGAGAATGAAGGAGAAGGGACTGTGGTGTGGCCATCCCCTCTGGGGGGTGATTTCCCGCTTTCTATCTCTCTGTCTCTCTCTGTCTTTCTGGCGAGAGCATGCACCCAATAAGAAAAAAAAAAAAAACCTCTCCAAAAGAAAAAAGAACCTTCCATATTTTAAACAGATATTTGACTTGGAAGAAATTATATCATTTTCTTTTCTATACTTGATCAATTCCTCTGATATGATCTCCACATCATTTATCTGTTATCAATACAAAAAAATGCATAACAAAAGAGCCAATTTTTTACCAAATGTTTTGAAAATTCCATGACCTCATATAATACATAAAAATTACTGTATCG
This sequence comes from Tupaia tana, assembly GCA_026018925.1. Classification (NCBI taxonomy): domain Eukaryota; kingdom Metazoa; phylum Chordata; class Mammalia; order Scandentia; family Tupaiidae; genus Tupaia; species Tupaia tana. The sequence continues at coordinate 48,189,244 of JAKSZU010000004.1, read as the reverse complement.
AAAAAATTAGTATACTGAATCCTCCTTTTAGTATTGGCAAATACTCCAGTGTTTTAGCTGAAACCATAAAGGACCTGTATGAGGAACAGTCTCCTAGAACTATTTGTCACTGCTAACAGAAGCTTCTATAATAGCTGGCTAGAAAGCACTTTCCATTATAAAGCATTACATAAATATGGACTGACAATAATGCAAACTATGCCAAACTGCAATAAAGTAGTCCTTGTGAATTATATAAGCAAAAACAGAATCAGGAACAGTCAGCCACTTTTCTATATCCTTCACAAATCTGAAGTGGGCCAGCAAGGACTGTTAAGATATTTTAGAGAGAACTTTTAAACACATATTCTTCTAGAAAGTTTTAAATAACGCTTCTTGGTTCTAGAGAAACCAACTCTACAGGAGGTGAAATAAAATGAATGTTTTGAATTTAGATTTCCTAGCTAAAAGTTAAAGCTTCCATGGTAGATAATGCAGTTACAGCCTAAGAGAAGTATGCAAAAACAAAGGCAAGGCACCATTTGGCTCATGTTTAGAACTTTCACATCTGCTTAGTCACTTAGATTCATTATAGTATTCTAAGAGAGTAAGTACTTAGATTTTTCAAGTTCTAAAAGACAGTGGAAAAAGGGATTAAAAAAAACAAGAGTTTGTTTTTTTTTTTCCTTTTTTATGAGACCACAGTCCAAAACAAAGCCAGGCCACAATAGACAGCCATCTGTTTCTTAGCATAGGACTGCTTTTGGAAAAGGGAAGGTACTGGATTTGCTGAATTTAGGGGAGAAAGGGAGGTGTAAAAACAACTATTCTCCTCAACAGTCTCCATAAATATATGTATTCACTCAAGAACTATTTAATAAACACCCAGCATGTAGCAGAAATTATGTTAATTGCTGGGATATAGCAAAAAACAAGCTTCACTTAATAATTAGAGATTTCTGTACCACCACCATTTTCTGAAGAGAAGACTGAGGTTCAGAGGAGTAAAGTAACCAGCCAAAGGATGTAGGGAGTGAGTCCCAGAGCTGGCACCCCAGTTCCTGCCCGCCTCCTCACCAGGCATGCTCTGAGTACAACGTGGGATGCTTACAGTTCTCTTTCTCTTTGTAGTTGATCTTCAGGTCACAAGGGAAACCATTCTCCACATCTCAGGCATTTAAGTAATTCCGGATGGGCCCAACTACAGTATCACTTGCTAGATACTGCTACTTGGCCAGCTGGGGTCACATGGGAGGCCCAGGTTTGAATCCCAACCCACCCTAAAGCCTGGAAACATAGCACATGTATGTAATCCCAACTACTCAGGAGACTGAGACAGAAGGGCAATGAGTTTATGGCTCATTATGGCTAGCATGGCAACATAGCAAGACCCTATGTGCAAGATCCAGGTATGGTGGCATGTGCCTTTAATCCCAGCTACTTGGCAGTCTGAGGCAGGAGAATCAGGACAGCAAGACCAAGTCTAACATAACCACACACACACACATACACATTATACATATATATATATATATATATAATTATTTTTGTGTGTATATATATATATAATTTTGTGTGTGTGTATATATATATATAATTTTTTTCTTAATGAAGTAATTTTTGGAAGTAAAATGACATGAAGATTCAAATGTACTGAACTTTCCAGCAAACGAATAAATTTCCAATTATCACTCCTGTAAATAAAGTTATTCTGAGCTCTAACTACTTAAATAGTTTACAAATAGAAGTAAACAAAACTTCACACCTGAATTCTTATTCATTTTTTCAATTCCATGTTTATAGTATTTTCTTCTCAAGCTTTCACTCCACTTCTCTTCTACACTCTATATCCTGGTAGCCCATGTCATTATAGAAGACAGACTGGCTCTCTCCAATCATTCATATAAAATAGGTCCCTCTCCAGTCGTTTAACACAATATATAATTAAATATAGATCCATGGGTTTATTTAACATCTGTCCCACATTAAAATGGAATTTCTACACAACCAAAAGCCATAATCACTTTTTTCTAGCTTTTGACATGAGGACTAGAATATAGTAGATGCTCATTAAATATTATTATACTACTAAATGAATGACTATATTGAACCCATCTTTTGAAGCTATAACCAAATTTATCTGCACTCAACCACCTATTTAATGTTGTACCTATCTCCAGAGGTTTATTAAAAAAGGCTTTATCTCTCTAGTTTTGAGGTTTTTTTCCTGATTATCACTTTTGAATACATAGAAAAATTGACTTATTATGGCTACCATTTATGGCCTATTCTTACCTATTCTTTGCTCTACAGGGCAAAGATGCCAAGGACCTAGGTCATAGTAAGCACTCAATAAATATTTATTAAATTAAAGAGTGATGAATAATATTTCTTAACATTAAGCATTCAAGAATACACTATTTTTTAACTGATTTTACTGAGTACTTATAGCATTACCTAGTGACTTAAAATATCGGGTATTAAAATACACATTTTTTATTTCACTTTTGTTGGAATTATTAAAATGCCAAAGGAAATTTTTAGAGGACTATTTGAGCACCTCTTAAACTAGTGCCCTTATTATTTCTAAATGTGATTATAGTGGTTTAAATCCAATTCTGTTTCTAGGTTTACTTTTCATTTTTTATTTTTCTTTTTTAAAATTAATTTATTTACTTTACATTCTTTCACTGAACATCATCGCATCATATAAAATATGATTTCCCATTCAGAATACACTGTATAGTGACTTAATCATACATGTTATCATCAACAAATAATTTTCCATTTTTTGTTATATATATCCCCCTATTTCTCGCCCTCTGCCATTTCTCACCCTCCTCCCGCACTGTCTTTGGTTGCTTTCTATTTTTATTTTTATTTTTCCCACATTTTATTGATTCACAAAATATCTTAATTATTCTAAATACTATCAATAGCAAGTTCCACTGATTATATACATATCTGTGAACACATGTTGACTTTAGGCATGAAACTCTGTGAGTAGAATGAATATACTATGAAGTAGCACCTAGCTACTTTCTTGGTATTAAATAGCTGTGGTGATTAAATAGGTATTTTTAATATTTTTTTAATTTCAAGAAAGGCACTTTTAGCTTTAATAAATCAAAATGAAAAAATGTTAAGAGAACTTTTAAGGAAACAGGTTGGGATTCTGTTCAAATAGTAGGTACATGGACCTGTCCACAACTCAAGAGAAGATAAAAATTCTTAACTCTGAAAAACAAAGCATAAAAGAAGATCAGTAATATTTTAGGCAAAAGTCATAAAATTCTATTTCACAAGTTCAAACTCATGTACTTAATCTATCTTCAGTTGTGGTCCAATCTTTCCATTTAAATTCTGGAAGATAACATTCAACTCAGGACTTGTCCCTACCATTAAGCTGGCCATTTTCTTGGTTGTTTTAGATCTCTTATTTCTGTGTGTCTGACTTTAGTTTTCCTGAAGTAGCCCTCCCTTCAGAACTTCTTGAAGAGCTGGTCTGGTGTTGGTAAATTCTTTCAGGTTTTGTTTATTTGAGACAGTTCTTGTCTTCTCTTCCCATATGAAGGATAATCTGCTGCATATAGAATTCTTAGTTGAAATTGGTTTTCACTGAACACTTTGAATATATTTTCCCATTCTTTCCTTGCTCGCATTGTTTCCAATGAGAGATCTGCTGTTAGCCTGATGAGATATCCCTTGTAGGTAACTTAAATGTTTCTCTCTTGCCAATCTGAGTATCTTGTCTTTGTCTATGGTTTTGGTCAATCTGGCTATAATGTGTCTTAGAGAAGAACTTCTTAGGTTGATCCTATTTGGGGTCCTTTGTATTTCTTGGGTCTTGATCTTTGACTGCCTCTCTAGGTTTGGAAAGATTTCTTTCAAAATTTCATGCAATAGATTATGAATGCCCTTTTTAGTCTCTTCACCTTCTGGGATACCGGTCATCCAGATGTGTGGACATTTAATGGTATCTAGTATTTCTCATATTATTACTCTCATTTTGGGGAGGAGCTATTTTCTCCATCTTCTTGATGGATTTTACTAGTCCAGTGATTCTGTCTTCTAGGTCTGAGATTCGGTTTTCTGTATGATCTAGTCTGCTTTTAATACTTCCAAGGTGATTTTCACTTCCTGCATTCTAGCCTTCTAACAGTTCCATTTATTTTTTTTATGGTGTCTATTTCCTCTTCCAGCTCTCACAAGAACTTCCCCACCTCCTGGAATTCATCAGCTCCTTGCTCCTGCCTCTCTGGAGTTCATTGTCTCTCTTTTCTTCCATCACTGTTAGCTTTGTCACTACAAATAGTCCATTCTCTATCAGACATCAAGAGTCTTATTGTACTGTCTGTGGATGAAGAGGAGTTACTCTTTTCCCTTGGGTGAGAGGTATTTTCTTGGTTTCTCATATTTCTTCTGCCTTTGCAGTGATTTCTAGTCATCTGATGAGTTATTTGTTTCTTCCTTACTTCTTAAAGTTCAATCTGAGCAATCAGAGGCATGTAGGAAGAGGTGATCTGCAAACTCTTTGCCATTCAGTTTTTCTCCCTTTGTGTGGCAGATTCAGTGGGCATTAAGGAATACATTGACCCTAACATTATTCAGATGTTTGGTTATGTTTCATTTAGACCTGTCTCAACATTCAGCATGTGGAGGCTGAGCAGCAAAGTGGTGAGGTAACAGAAAAAGGCTAAGAAAACAGAGAAAGAGCAAGAGAAAAGAGAGAAAAGAAAAAAAAAAAAAACAATAAAAAAAATCATTTATTTATTTATTTTACAAAACAAAAAATGTTGCACACTATGCAAAAGTACTAGTTCTCAGCTCCCATGGAGAACTCACCTTCTGAAGGCCTGCCCTTTTTGCCTCTCCTAAATGAGAGAAGTGAAAGGGGATTATTAGCAAGATAAAGGAGGATTTGAGAGTCAAGAAAATATTTTACCTTAAAATTTTTTTAAAAAAAGAAAAAAATTTTAAATGAAAAGACAGAGACAGACAGAAAGAGATAGATATGAGGATAGAAGGGGCTCTGTCGGGTGACTTCTCGGCAGAAAAGCATCCTTTCCCTTATTCCCTAAAAGCACTAGTTCTCAGCTCCCATGATGACTCAGTCTTCTGAAGGCCTGCCCTTTTTGTCTCTCCAGGGTGAATTTTCAGCAGAAAATCTTCATTTCTCTTACTCCCTGAAAGCACTAGTTCTCAGCTCCCATGGAGGACTCAGTCTTATTCTAGGTTTACTTTTCTAGCTAAATGCTCTGTATGCAACTTCAGAGTTATATATTTATTGTTACTTCTCTATTAATTATAATACTAGAATTTTCAGAATAGAAATGGAATTGTATTAATCATCGAGTTTTTCCATTTCAGTATCCAAGTAAAGATACCAAAACTAAGAGAATTCAAATTAATTTCCCACTAACACACATACTTAAGATATGTTGCCTGAACTAGATTTCCAAACCAGATCTCTTTACAGTTTCACCTCTAATATTTTTGAAGTATGCCTTGGGTATTCTAGATTACACGAAATAATTTTTTAATTTTTCCCCCAACTTTTTCTTATGTAATTAGCATTTTTCATGTTATTAAACCTTTAGCAGTTGCTATGAATTATAAGGATTTGCTTTCTTCTTAAGTAATCCTGCTTAACTAATGTCATCAAAGATATCTTTAACTCTGAGTTACACAACTTTTCATAAAATACTTTACCACTGTGGCTAGTACATGGAAACTTTACAACAAAAATATCAAAATGTCCACCCTCTGACCTTTGTATTCTGTTAAAGTACATAGTAGTTCAACTATTAGACTATATTGCTTGAGATAAGTGCTTGATTTGAATGTTAAAATACTAAATATATAAATATTTTATTTGAAAATTAAAGTATCATAAACAAAATATCTGCATTCATCATGTCTTGGCTTTCGTGTGGCTTTAATCTTTATATGTTCTACTTTCAATGAAACTGCTGTAATGCCACTGATAAGACCTTGACTTAATTCTCAAGCACTTATAAACAACATGAAATTTGAATCTTACTAGACTAATGCATTACTTTGACCCCAATGAAATAATATATGATATTATTCTCACATATGTTTATCTTATCCATGCTAAGTTTCTTTATTATTGGGCTATAACTCACATACCATAAAATTCACCATTTTCAAGTGTGTACCATTCCACAGTTTGTAGTAGATGCACAATTTTGCGATCACTAACCCTAATTCCAGAACATTTTCATCATCCAAGAAGAAATAACATCTCATCCTCCCAGAAGGAACTCATTTCTAAATAAAATTAATTTTTATTTTTCTAAATATTGTCCTAAGTAAATGAAAATATAGTTTCTAAGACATTCCCTGCCATGACTCTGTGTTTATCGCATAGGTGATCCTGAGTCTACTTACTTCACAATCTTCTAATAAGTTCAATTGGGGTCTTGGAACTTTTGCTAAAATAAAGACTTTCCCAAGCATATTTGGAAAGTAAATATTAAGGAAACTATCTTCTCCAAGCCACTTCCAATTGTTAGTACCATGGATTTCTTTATACTAGTAAATCATCTTATGTTATTCATTCAGTCAACTAATATTCATTGAATGTCTATCATTTGTTAGGTGCCCAGAAGAAGTACCCAAAGTAACAAGATCAATATAGGTAAAAGGCTGTCCTGTAGCTTAGGGTTAAGGGAGCCATATCTCACATGGCCAACCATAGTTCAAATACTGGTTCCAGCAGCTTGAAAAACACAGGTGTGTGCTCTAAATCTCAATAGGATAGAGAAATGGACAACAAGAGACTGTGGTGTGACCACTCCATTGAATGATGAGCACACATAAACTCTGGAATTTTTTTTAATGTAGGAAAGAGATGCTTAACAAATATGTTAACTGCTAAGTTAGCATCAAGGTACATAGGAATAAGCAATCAGCATAAAATTCTCTCATATTATATCATTAGTATCTATCTCTTGTAAATCCATATGATCTATTTACTATGAACCTCTAAAATTATCATATGGTTTAAAAACTATTGTACAGATGCAACTATCTTGTTCTTAAAAATACCTAAGTATACTCAAAATATGAAACAATGTAGGTATTAAGTAAACTAAAAAATGTTGTTGCCAGTGGTGATATTGTTACTCAAAAGCAAAAGCAAGGATCCGTTATGTCAGTTCAGTAACATACACCTTATTTTTTATGCTCTCCCTCTAAATTAACATAAAATTATATGTAGAATCTCATTAAGAATACAAAATATACTTCATTCAACGATACACACACACACACACACACACACACACACACACAGTCAGAAGGCACATGTGCTTGCCAGAAAAAGAAAGAGAAATCACCCCTGCCTGTTACAGCATCATCACACTATAATCCTTTCCTCCATTTCTCCATCCCATCAGGATTTAGGACATCACACACATGTGCCTGGAATGTTTTTCAAACCACATTGACTGAATTTGAACTGCTATCAACCATGTGGGATCTGGCTCTTTGTACACAGTGCTTAGTCTCTGCACTATGGGGCCATCCAAACCGATATTTATAGACACTGAAACAAATATATGTTTAGCATCTCTTTCTTTGGGCAACCACTCCTACCCTTTCCATGGAAATCCTTAGTACATGCTTCAAATAAAAATAATCTCATTCCCAACCCTATCCCCAGATACAGGCCTCCTACCATGGGCTTGCACTATCTTGAATAGTTTAAATAGTACTGACTAATTTGAGTGGCTAGGAGTTCTTTAATTTTGCAGTAAATTTCAAATTTCTGAAATAATTCCTATAAGGCACTCTTAAAAGATCATAAGTGGATCAATAGAATAAAATTGGATCCACTTGTCAAGAGAAAGTTATATGAAAATACCAAACTGCATCATTGTCAAGGAGTTCAAAATACTTGAAATTAGAATAGAATTTGGAAGTAAACTTCTCCAGTGCTTGACGGAGCAAATAGCATGTTAAACTGGCTCAGACCGCATCACTTTCTATGTATACAAAAACATGTAGCACTCCAGTTATATAAAAGAAAACAAAAAGGTCTTTCTTTCTTAGGGATATGACCAGACAAGCAAGATTGCATCATAAATTCACACAATGGCATGTCTACAGTAATGAACTTTTTCAGCAAATCGAAGGATTTGTTATATATTCATCTTAGTTAACACTATCAACCTCAACAAATAAAATTAATGCAATTAGGACTCTAATGGAAGCTGGCAAATAAATAAGGGTAACTATCTTTGACTTTTATTCAAAGTGCATTTTTCTTCATATGCACCCAATATAATTCTTTTCTACACTAGGATTTGGTTTTGATACTAAAGTTTCCATTCCCCTCTTGTTTTTTCATAATTTCCCTAAGCTATAGTAAGAAGGAATGGCAGTAGGCACAATGCGTGCCCACAGTTATTCACAAATCGTGAATAACTGTGCCTCTCTTTCCAGCCTGTGCTGCTTCAATCCATGGATATGGTCAATTTGATGGGAAACTTATTTGGCCATCTCAGCCAGAAAAATGTAAATCAATAACCACATTTATCGGGACAAGCAGTTGGCATAATGGCTATGTCGCTGGACTCCCATGTAGTCAACCGCGGTTTGAGTCCTGTACCCAGTGGCTCAAATTCACGCTGGGCATGTATCCGTGCGTGCCCAGGACCCCAAGAAGAGAAAGGAGGTGAAGGGATTGTGGCATGACCATCCCCCTGGGGGATGATTTCTCGCCTTCTAACTCTCTGTCTCTCTCTGTGTATCTGGCAAATGCACGTGCCCTATAGCAAAAATCTCTCAAACAAATAAATAACTACATATATCAATTTATTAATAAAAAGATGGGTCAGCTCATTTATACTGCATTTAACTATGTAAATTGATAAAAGAACTAAGAAAGAAGATATATTTTAGAACCTATTTGATTTATAGGTGTGTATATATACTCAAATAATAAAGAAGATTATTTTATATAAATATAAAAATAATAAATATTTTTAAACTGTTTTCTCTTGCTTTACTTTTATTGAAGATTACTTGACAACTATACTTACCTCACTCCTACCATCCCACTAGTGAATTCTCAAAAATTTGATGTCTTTTGGACTTCTTTGAAATAGTCATTAAGTCTTATCTTTTTTAATCTTATCCTTAATCTTATCCTCTAATTCTTCTGATATTTTCTTCATTAATCTTTCCCATTCTGAAAAGAACAAATTTCTAAACTACATCTACCCCTGAAAGAACCAAATTTTACGATCTTTACAAATGTATTCAAATGTCATTTCTATATTAATTACAGTAATATAGTTACTATGATTTAAAGTAATCTTATTAATACAATTAAGTAAAGAAATAGCAATCAAATGTGTAGTTCTGTTTAATCTCTACTCTCTTACTACACAGTTTTACCCAGTTTATTTCATTCACTTCCTCGGTCATTCAATTTCTAGGAACAAAGATTAATAGGAAATGTTATTTACAAATAAGTAAGCAAATAACTTGTATGAAATAGGAAAAATGGGCATTATGATCGGCATCTCTAAAGACTATAAAGCAGAAGAAGGAATCACCACCCAAGTGAGTATCTTGCATTTTGGAGTAAACGAGGGGAAAAGGAATCAGGAAAGATTGCCTAGAGATATTGAGAAGACTTATCTGAAGAGCAAGAGTTTCTGGTGGAAAACACTGGGGAAATTCTGGGAGACACTGGGGTAGGCAAAGACTTCTTAAATAAGGCTGCCAAAACACAGGCAATAATCGCAAAAATAGACAAGTGGAATTATATCAGATTAATAAATTTCTGAACAGCAAAAGACACAGTAATTAATGTGAATTGACAACCCTCAGAATGGAGAACTACCATTTGATCCAGCAATTCCACTCCTAAGTATCTATCTAAAGGACAGAAGAACACTCAGTTGAAAAAGTGCTTGCACATCCAAGTTTACTGCAGCCTTATTCATGGAACCAACCCAAATGTGCATGAACAGATGAATGGATTGAAAAAATGTGGGACATATACTCCATGGATACTATTCAGCCATAAAAAACAAGACCCTGGCATTTGAGAGGAAGTGGACAAATATGGGAGATTTACTGCTGAGTAAAGCAAGCCAGGCTATAAAAGAGAGACATTGTATGTCTCCATTTAATACATACCAACTGTCTGCACTCTATGGTGGAAACTGAAAGATTAGAGGTTATAAAAGCATGGAAAATGGTTATGGATACTGGAGACAGAGTGAAAAGAAGGTAGGAGAAGGGGGAGGGTGTGAGGAACAAGATTAAGGAGGAAAATAGGAAGGCAAAACATTTATGGGACACAGAAATGGATTATTATCCCTTGATAACATGTATAGTATCCTTAACTGGACTGGTGTGAGGTGTATCCGTGTTAGGTAAATTCACTTTACAAGCTAAGTGATGTATAGTGACTGAATGTATAAAATTTTTAAAAATAAGAGTAAGACTTACTTCAGGTAAATTGTCATTCACCAGGAGTCAGAGAGGGAAGAAAGAAAACAACACAAACAATAGTGTGGCTTCAATATTCTTCTTCTCTTTTTCTTCCTCCTCCTCTTCTTAGATTTTATCATTTTTGAGTTAAAATAACACTATATCAAATTGCTTGTTACATCACTGCTAATGATATTCATTCCATCACTCAATGACTTGCTGTTCACTGTATAAAATCCTCTAAGACATTATTACCGGCATTGTCATTAGTCTTTCATATATTCTTTTTTTTTTTTTTTTTTTTTGGAAAGGTTTTTGCTATAGGGCACGTGCACTTGCCAGAAAGACAGAGAGAGACAGAGAGACAGAAAGCAAAAAATCACCCCCCCAGGGGGGATGGCCATGCTGCTGCAATCCCTTCTCCTCCATTCTCCTCTCAGGATCTTGGTCATGCACACACACGCGCCCAGCGCGAGTTTAAGCCACTGGGTCCTGGACTCGAACCGCGGTCGACTACACTGGAGTACAGCTACATAGCCATTATGCTAACTGCTGGTCCCAGTCTTTCATATATTCTTAATCCAAGTAAAAACTGCTAACAGTATATTATAAGTTCTGTCACATTTCTAAGTATGCACAGCCTATAACTCAGTCATCACTTCTCAAAAAATCCATCTTACAGAAATAACCAGATGGTTATATAAGCATATTCAGTCATGAGGAAAGTATACTTTGGGACCAGCAGATGGCAAATGATTATGTCACTGGACTCACATGGCCGACCATGGTTCTAGTTACAGATCTGGTGTCTTGAAACTCACACCAGGCACATGTGCATGTATGTGTGCCCCAAATCCTGAGAGAATGGAGGAGAAAGGATTGCAGCATGGCCATCACCCCTGGGAAGGGGGCGGGCAGTGATTTCTCACTTTCTGTATCTCTGTCTCCCTCTCTGCCTCTTTAGCAAGTGCAAAGATAGCACTTTTGCCCTATAGCAAAAATCTGTCTACAAAAAAAAAGATAGTATACTTTGCGTTCTGTTCTACTAAATAGAAAAGCTAAAAATTGTTGCCATCAATTTATTTCAGATCACAAAGAAGAAATGAACAACTTATTAAGTAAGAAATTATTGAGTGGAAGACTGCACATCTTAAGCTTAAAGATTGAAGGTTCTTTTTTGTGTGCATATAACAGAATACTAATCACTTAGAATAATCAGAATAGAGAGTAATGGCAAGAACAAGCCAAAGAAAGATGCAGGAAAAAGTACTAAGTGATGCAGTTGTTTGTTTTCCTTGAGCTATTGGAGTATTTAACTGTACAAGAAAGCATACTTTAAACCTAATAGAAGCCTGATATGAGAACTTCTAACTTCACTTCACTATACATTTTTCACTTATAGATTGATTTGCAGAAATGGAATTTCTCAAGAAGGTATTATTTCTCAGATTTAAATATCAAGAAAAGAAAATCCTTTCCTCTTACTCTATCAGTCTATGGCACAGTAAAGAAAATCCTTTCCTCTTACTCTATCAGTCTATGGCACAGTGCTATATATAGCAATAAAAAAAAAAGGTTTATCATTATCACTACAAAGTCCACCAACTATATAATCTTCTGAAGGAGCTCAAGTTGGCATCCACCACCCCCACTTTCTTTTTATTTTCTCTCTCTTCAGTGGATTATAGTATTTTTTTCCCATTTTTTTTTTTTTTGTATATACTTTCAATCATGTTGTTTGGCTTACAATGAGACCATTTTGATATGTGAACATTTCTCCCCAGACCCATTGATCAAAATATCTTCAACAGATAACACCACATCTCCCCATCCCATCAATGCTCTACCTCTGTAACCCTCCTCCAACCTACACCACCCCCACTTTCTATGAAAGATATCTGATTGTGAGTATTCAAGAATATACGATGGGTTCTCTGCAGAGGTGGCAGACCTTTTAGTGAAAAAAGTAGAATGATTTTTTTTTCTTTTTTTCTTTTTTCTTTTTTGTTTTTAATTAATTTATTTATATTCATTCGCTGAGCATTGTCACAGCATATAAAATGTGATTTCCCATCCAGAATATACTGTATAATGGCTTAATCATACATGTTATTGTCAATAATTTTCCATTTCTAGTTTTATATATATCCCCCCCCATTTCTCACCCTCTTCCATTTCCCATCCTCCTCCCACACTATCTCAAGTGTCCACAATTGTGCTACACTCCTTTTTTTCCACACTTTTTACTGATTCACAAAATTTCTTAAATAATCTAACTACTTTCAATAGCAAACTCAGCTGATACATGCATATCTATGAATACATGTCTGACTTTAAGCATGAAACTCTGAGTAGAATGAATTTACTATAATGTAGCACCTACCTGATGCTATATAGCTTACTACAGACATTAATTATATATATTTTTACTATATGTTTTAATTTCAAGAAAAGCAGTTTTACCTTTAATAAATCAAAGAAATGCTAAGGAACTATGCTTAAAACTTAAAACCAGGAAAGAGGTTGGGATTCTGTTCAAATAGTAGGTACTTGAACCTATCAGCAGCTCAAAACAGGACAAAAATCCTTAAAACCAGACAAAAAAGCCTAGAAGAAAATCAGCAATGTTTTAGTCAAAGGTCATAAAATTGTATTTCACAAATTGAGTCTCAAGTACTTTGTCTACCTTCTGTTGTGGTTCAATTTTCCCAATTAAATTCAGGGATATAATATTCAACTCAAGACTTGTCCCTATGATTAAGTTGGCCTTTTCTGAGTTTTTTAATTCATTTGTGTGTGACTATTTGGAGATCTGGTCTGGTGCTGGTAAATTCTTTCAGGTTTTGTTTATCTGAGAATATTCTTGTCTTTTCTTCCCATATGAAGGATAATCTTGCCAGATACAGTATTCTTGGTTGAAATTGCTTTTCCCTTACCACTTTGAAGATATTTTCCCATTCTTACCTCACTCACATTGTTTTCGATGAGAGTTCTGCTGTCAGCTTGATGGGATATCCTTTGTAGGTAACTTGATGTTTTTCTCTTGCCAATCTTAGAACCTTGTCTTTGTCTGTGGTTTTGGTCCATCTGGCTATAATGTGTCTTGGAGAAGATCTTCTTGGGTTGATTCTATTTGGGGTCCTTTGTATTTCTTGAGACTGGATCTTTGAATGCCTCTATATTTTTGGAAAGTTTTCTTGTAGGATTTCATGGAATAGATTGTCAATGCCCTTATGAGTTTCTTCCCCTTCAGGGATACCAATTATCTAGATGTTTGGATGTTTGATGGTATCTAGTATTTCTCATATATTATTCTCATTTTTGGAGGACAATTTTCTCAGTCTTCATGGTGGAGTTTTCTAAGCCAGTAATTCTATCTTCTACATCTGAGATTCGATTTTCAGTATGATCTAGTCTGCTTTTAATACTTTCAAGGGAGGTTTTCACTTCCTGTATGATAGCCTTCATCTCTAATAGGTCCATTTGATTCTTTTTACAGTGTGAATTTCCTCTTTTAGATCTTGCAATAATTTCCTCACCTCCTAGAGCTCATCAGCTCTTTTCCCCTGCCTCTTCGGCAGTTCATTATCTCTTTTCTCTTCAATCTCTGTGAGCTTTGTCACCATGAAAATTCTAAATTCTTTACCTAACATTTTCATGAATTTCTTCATACAGTCTGAGGATGAACAGGAGTTTTATTGTTCCTTGGAGGAGAGGTATTTTCTTGTTTTTTTATATTTCTGTGACCCTGCGGTGATTTCTAGTCATCTGATGGATGGTGCATTTCTTCCTAATTCTTGCTATCAGCTGAAATATGTCCCTCAGCATTCATACACTGATGCCTTTATATTGTGATGCTTAATGATGCTTTAATGTATACCGACATGATCTGACTTTTGAGATGGGGCTTTTGAGAGGTAATTAGGTTTAGGTGAAGTTTTCTTTTTTTCTGGAGAGGTTTTTTGCTATAGGGTGCGTGCACTCGCCAGAAAGAGCAACAGAGAGACAGAAAGCAAGAAATCATCCCCCAGTGGGGATGGCCACGGTGCAGTCCCTTCTCCTCCATTCTCCTCTAGGAATCTTAGGCATGCACATGCACCCGGCATGAGTTTAAGCCACCAGGTCCGGGACTGAAACCGCATTTGACTACATGGAAGTCCAGTGACATAGCCATTATGCCAACTGCTAGTCCCAGGTTTTTCTAAAGATGGAGCTCTTGTGATAAGATTCATACTCTGATAAGAAGAGACACCAAAAAACAAACTAACTCTCTTTCTTTCATTCTATCTCTCTTGGACAAGTTGGGAAGGCAGTCATCTACAAACCAAGAAGACGGCCCTCACCAAAATCCAATCATGCTGGCACCCTGACCTTGGAACTCCACCCTCTAGAACTGTGATAAAATAAATTTCTAATGTTTAAGCCACCTGGTTTATGGTATATTGTTTTGGCAGGAGCCTAAACAGACTAACACAACATTTTTCCAAAGGATGCTCCAGTTCTCAGCTCCTCCCTCCACAAACACAGACCTGCTTCACTTACTGTGTCAGGCAGAGCTTCAAGGGTGATCCTTCCTGGCCCCCTCAATCAGAATGCTGAGCCTCATACTGTAAGACCTCTCTTATCTTTTTCCCACATGAAGAGATACTTGCTATTTATTCTTTCTTCCCTTTTGGGTCTTTTTTTCTACTTCTCAAAATGATGGCAACTTCTCTGGTAATCAATCATAAACTTCCTGTTTCTAAGAACATTTCTCTCTTTTTGTTTTATTTTTTGTTTTGCTATAGGGTGTATGTGCTCACCAGAGAGAGAAAGAGAAAGGAAAAGTGAGAAATCATCCCCTCCAGGAAGATGACCACACCACAACCTCTGATATTCTATTCTCCTCTCAAGATTTTAGGTACATACACCTAGTGTGTTTCTTCAAGCTGCTGGGTCCAGGACTTAAACCAGGTAGTCAGTCATATGGGATCCAGTTGCCTTAACCTCCACACTACCTGATGGCCTGAACATTTCTCTCTTAACAGTGACCCACCTCAATGGTTTCTTTGAAAAAAGCCTCCCTACCACTGGCTATTTAAGGTACTGTGACAACTTTTCTGAAAAGTGGCTGGGTTAAAATTCATGAAGATGTTCATTAAGTCATGCTTCACCTATGTACAAAGGTAACCTTAGTTATACTAGATCAGTAATGTGTTACTGAATATACTTCCCCTTTAAGTCTTTACCACCTCTAAGAAATTTCATTTTAAGCTTACAAGAAGTAAAGCAATAGACTTATTTATTTATTATACTTTTTTGTGTGTTTCTACATAAATTATAATATAAGGTAATGGCATCATTTCAGCACTTAGCTTAAAGAGAACTTTCACAATCATCAATCCTTTTAACCCTCACAATCATTAACACTTTGGAACATAAAATAATGCTATAACCAGTATAAGCCTCATCGGGAAGATCTCAGCTGGAAGTAGGGAAATAAAGAAATGGATAAAACTAATTGGGGCTGAAAAGTATAGCTGTGGCTCATAATAATCACTCAAATACACACTGAAATAATAAATTAATACTCTCACATCTTATTGGAGCAAAATAACAAGACAGAATTCTATCTGAGAGATAAAAGATAGAAAAGTGTAAGCAAGTAAGACCTCAGCATCACAGCAGGAAGATCCATTTCAGGTGATAAAAAGTAGAGCAGGAGCAGGGCTAGTCCTAGAGGTAAGGGACTGCCACAGTAGGTAACAGAAATGAGTAGACAGGCTGTAGTTGCAGCCTGACTAATGGAAAACCAGGTACCAGGACAGAAGACAATCTGACTCTTAACTACCATGATAGTGTTTAGGTAAGAATACTGAAGATCAAAGCTCACCCAGGTACCCCTTGTAACAAGATTTTTCTTCTAACTGGTTCATGGCTTTAGGGAAACTGAGCTAGGAGATAGCAAGTTACAAGTGGCAGCTGGACCCAGCCAGAGGCAACAGAGATTGACAAGTATGTTATTACCTTCATTTTGCAGAAGATGAAGTCAAGGTTTAGCGAAATGAACTGACTTGTGTAAAACCACAAAGCCGGGAAGTGACGAATTCCAAAATGAACCCAAAACTGTAATATTCAAATCCTAAAAGATTTGTTTAGCATAATGGAACCTGCCAGTTCCTTGTAGCCAACCTTCAACAAACGTAGTGACGACCACTGCTTTTGTTCACAGAAACTATTCGAAATCCACACACTTTCCACTCATAATGTGGACTATGGAGCAGCAGCAGCATCAACCTGAAAACGTGTTGGATGCAGAATCTCAGCGCCAGCCCACGCCTGGTTCTATCAAAATTCCAGATGACATTAAAATTTGAGAAGCACTCCTCTATGTCTACTACCACTTTCTTTTACTCACAGTCTCTTTCTCCCCACCTCCCACCAGAAGCAGTAACATATAGCTTATAAATTAAGGAAGAAAATACTCTATGTAATAGAAGAAGGGAGAAATTCAAAGCAAGACTATTCAAAGGAGGCAAAGAACTTCCAGCTGAAGAGATCTGCAAGTAGTACATTTGATGTGATTTAAGTTTATTTATTCACGACAGAGAGTATGTGCACACACACAAGATGGGAGTGGGCACTCTGTGATCCCCCTTCCTCATCCCTGAATTTCATTAGAATTCTGGGCACACAGTGAACACACGTCTTGTGTTTTCAAGCCTCCCTGATGATCCCAACCCACAGTCAGTCATGTGGCATCCAGCAGCATCACAGTACAGTTTGCTACCCACTGTGCCTCCACAGTAGTCCTTGACCTGATCCTTGAAAGTAAGATATGCACAGACTGTAAAGGGGAACATAGAGGCATTCTTGGCAAAGAGAAGAGATAAGTGAACACACAACTCAGGAAATGAAAGACATGAAGGAAAATGGCAGGTGGTTCCATCTGACTGGGGAGTAGGATATGTGAAGAGCGATATAAATACATGCTTGAAACAAACAACAACTAAAAAAAAAAAAACCCTAGAGGTAGCATCAGAAGGTTATTGAATAAAAGGAATTAAGGTTTTACAGGGTAAGCAGTCCTGTACAATTGAAAGGTTTGGGGCACAGGACTGACAAGTTTAAAATCAATCTTTAAGAAGGTTAATTTATATCAGATCGCAGAAATAGAGATGAAAGACTAAAAAGAAAACTAAAATCCTAGGGTTAGATGAAAAGTAATAAAAGATCATTCTTGGGGGTGGGCAGCAGAGAGAATAAAGAAGAAAGGATTTAAGAGATGTGGAGTGATAACCTTCAAGTTAACAGAACTAACAGGATGGAGCTCTTCATGTTGTTCACCTCCTTTAGCACACATTTATTCATGCCCCAGTGCCATATATAGGTAGAGACCCATACTACATCAGTAAACACAAGCATTTAAAGCTCAACAAAGCCTCTACAGTGTCTGACCTTTTGTAAATGCTCCCAAATATGCATTGACTACTGCTGAATATGCAAGGATCTTCAAAAAATTCACATAAAATGCATGTTATGAAAAAAGACTGTGTATGGGTTTCAAAAAAAAATTTTGCACCAAAATAAACTCATACTTTAATGCCACTTTTCTGTGAACCTCTTAAGGTCCCCTCATATGCAAAATATTGCATCTCCCTTGGCAATGAGCCATATGTAGCCTGGGAGAAAAATTTATTCTCGACTTGGTGATTGTCACCTATGGTAAAATTCTCACTCCAAGATTTCTCCAACAAAAGTGGCATTTAATTCAGAAAAATCACAAAGTAAACACATATTTACATTGAAAATTCAAATGACTGCTACAGCAAAGTCAATCTCAATCTCTCTCATTTTTTCTCTCTCTCCCCTAAAAATGTTAAAAAATGGGACCAGCAGGTGGAGTGGTGGTTAAGGTGCTGGACACTCCCACATGGCCAATCACGGTTCAGGTCCCAGATCTGGTGGCTTGCTTTCTCACTTTCTCTCTCTCTCTCTCTCTCTCTCTCTCTCTGGTCAAATTAAAATAAATAAAAAATTGAATAAATAATTCTTTTAAAAAAATGTTAAAAAATAACAATCAGATGACTTCTTAGTTCTCTCTAGACCATAATTTTTCAACTTGGCAATACCGACATTTGGGGTTTGGTAATTCTGAGTTTAGGAGGGAAACTTCTGCACACTGAAGGATGTTTAGCAGCATCCCAGGCCTCTACCCACTAGATAACCCTTACAGCCCGCCATCACCATCTCTCCTGACCCCTACCAATTGTAACAGTCAACTGATAACAGCCAGCTATCTGGAGACACTGCAAAGGCCCTGGACACAGAGAAAAAAATCACTTCCTGATAGAGAACCACTGCTCTAGAATACACCAAATTGTGGACACATGATTTACATTGAATAATGTCATGAATGCATGAGATCACTCAGAAGTCTAAGAATCCTAACATACGTTTCTTTGTGTTTATTATTCAGAGCAGTTGAACTTAGCCAAATCACAGATCCACTAAATATTACTATCTAGTTGATAATATCCACTCTAATGAGTTTCCTTAAGAGTCCCACAGAATTATCCAATATCCTAAGTTATCTTAGAAAATGTTCACTTGGCTTTGGAAAACAGTATTTGACTTCCATGCCTTGAGGACCTAGAGTTCCTTACTAAGGCATCTTTTTAAAAGGCTGCATATACATAATAAATTTTAAATCTCTTTAACAAAAATGCTAGAGTAAGAACAAGAGTAAGACCAAGAATAGGAGACCACTCCCAGCATAGTAGAAATTACAGATACCACAGGCCCGGGGAACTTGAGAAGAAATAAACAAAGTCTCCTCAGTAAGCCTTTTCATCAGATTTGATTCAATAACTTCAAACCTAAGGAGTTTCATCCAGAGCTTTCAATGCAGTTCAGCAGCAGCCAAACCACACAACTGAAACATTGAACTTCATGTAAAGTGAAACCCAGAGGAGTTTTGACAACTCAGACCACAGCCACCCTTACAGAGATGTCCAGATTCACCAGAAAGTTTGTGTGGAAATGGGGTTTTCAGCATTTCCGCATTTGTCAGCACTGGTGATTGGTCTTGTCAAGTGTTCTGTCAAACATTTAAACTCTTTAAAACTTAGAATCCCTTGGGATTCTACAGTGCCAATCATATATTGTTTGTCTGTTATTTG
Organism: Tupaia tana; assembly: GCA_026018925.1. Lineage (NCBI taxonomy): Eukaryota > Metazoa > Chordata > Mammalia > Scandentia > Tupaiidae > Tupaia > Tupaia tana. The sequence goes on along the minus strand of JAKSZU010000004.1, from coordinate 48,169,628 downwards.
GGGGCCACTGAGTAAAAAATTTTCACATCTATCTTAATGGTAATAAACTTTAGAATTTGGAAGGAACAGCTACAGATAATTTTTCAAAAAAAAAACTTGCACTATTATAATCTGTTTCTTATTATATTTGTGCTATTCAAATCATGCATAGCCCATAAAATTTTAGAGAAAAAAAGCCACAAATAAAACAAGAGAGTTTAAAAAGCATGATTGAGGTCCATACTCCCAAATTATTTGTATAAGGCAGCTGCAAAAACACATGCCCTCTGGATACTAGTCTATATAATTATTGTGATAACAATGTCTCCCATCCTAGAAGAATCATAAATGACAAGTACTCAGAAAACAGACAAACAACTTAGGTACTTAAATGGACATTCAAATGCATGTACGAGGCAGTCAAGTGATTGGCGATCTCTTTTTGTGTAGTCGTGATCATACTTAGGGTAAGGCATGGAGATATCACCACTTCAATTTCCATTAGAAAAAAAAAATGTATGGGAGAGGGATTAGTAGCCACTTCAACAGATTGTCTCCATTATAAGTTTACTGTTTATTCACTTGGGAAACTTTTCTTAAATATCTACTGCATGTGAGACATGTTTCCTGGCCTTAATAGCATATAGTACAAAGAAAAACTATAGATTCATTGCAATGACCAAGTACATGAGGTATAAGAATAATAAGCACAATAAGAAATGTTAGATAAGTTATTGTGAGAATTTAGAGGGAGGAGAAACAGGTTCCTGCTGTAGGATTAAAAAAAGGCTTCAAAGGTGGCATGGTAGTTAAGGCACCAGACACCCACATGGCTGACCACAGTTTGAGTCCTGGATCTGAAGGTTTGATAATCATGCCAGACGCATATGCATGCATGCCCAAAATTCCAAGAGGATAATGGAGGAGAAGGGACTGCAGTGTGGCCATCCCCTCTGGGGGGGATGATTTCTCACTTTCCCTTGCTCTGTTTCTCTCTGGCAAGCACATGTACCCTATGACAAAAATATTAAAATAAATAAATAAATAATAAATAAATAAATAAATAATCTCCATGGAAAAGATAACATTTGATCTGGAATTTCAGGGCCTAGTTCAAATGCATACCTATAGCAAATCTTCACAATTCCTGTTGACAAAATACTTACAAGGCACTTTTTCCAAACTCTGCTATAGCTTTGTCATTGGCAAATGTTCATCTGCATTCCCTTACTAGGCAAAGTTCCTTAAGGGCTAAGGTATATCTGTGTTAAGTGTGTATCCTCCCTACTGATAACCAGGACAAAAGCTTATGTATCAGACCTACTTGGTAAACATTATATATTTGATCTGCCTAGAAAAATGAGATGCTGTCTTGATTATTATCTGTGTGATTCGGTGAAGTATGGCTTGCTTTTTTTCTGATTCTTACCTGCCTTGGAGTTCCCACAGTCTACCATGAGCAATCAAAACTCAAGTCCCCCTAACTGCACTAGAAACTATTAAAATATTAGATATCTTTCAGCAATGTAGAGACAGTGGTAAGCGTAGAAACATGGGTCTTGATACATTCCATTTCTCTCAAACATGAAGGATCAAAAAACGTTTTTCAGTGTGTTCTTGTTCCACTGGGAATTTCAAGTCACAAGCTTTTGAGCTGACTTGGTCGCTTTCTTATGCCTTAAGTTCGATGTGAGTGTTGGTGTCTTTGTGATTTAGTCCACAGAAGCTCACTGCTTATTTTGAAACATCTTTGGTGATCTCTAAAACATTGAGTGCTCATAATAATCAAAGAGTTTTAGATCTTAAAGTACAGAGGGGCCAGTTTGTAACACGGGTACAGAGGAGAGGATAAACAGCTGTCAAGTGTGAGGGTGTGTTTTGTGAGATACCTGTGAGTAGGCCTTGTATTTGTCCAGTAGCTGTCAGAATAAAGAGCATTCTAAAATAAATAAATAAATAAAATAAAATAAAATAAAATAAAATAAAATAAAATAAAAAACTGAAGTCCCCCATAATTATATTGAGAATAGAGGGCCAGCCCATGACATGGTGGCTAAGGTGACTGGATCCCATGTGACCAGCTGAGCAATTCAAGTCCTAGATTCGGAGGATTGAAAAAGTATGTATGCATGCATACCCAAAATCCCAATGGGAAGGTGAGATAGAGAAGAGATTGTAGCATGATTATTCCCCAGAGGGGTGTGGGCATATATTTTCTCACTTCTCCTCTCTGTTTCTGTATCTCTCTCTGTGTCTTTCTTTTTTTTTTTTTTTTTTTTTTTTTTTTTGGAGAGGTTTTTTGCTATAGGGCGCGTGTGCTCGCCAGACAGACAGAGAGAGGCAGAGAGATAGAAAGCGAGAAATCACCCCCCAGGGGGGATGGTCATGCCGCAATCCCTTCTCCTCCATTCTCCTCTCAGGATCTTGGGCACGCACACACACACGCCCGGCGTGAGTTTAAGCCACCGGGTCCAGGACTCGAACCACGGTCGACTACGTGGGAGTCCAGCGACATAGCCATTACACTAACTGCTGGTCCCTCTCTGTGTCTTTCTATGGTGAGCACACATGCCCTCTGGCAAAAATATTTTTTAAAAAAAGAAGAAAACATGGTTACCCTACACCTTGGACACTCCATAAACTTTTCTCTTCTCTCTCTTTAACTCACTTCACCCCAGAGAAAATGAAATAGCTTATCAGACAGATGAATTTGAAGATAATTTAGCAGTCTCCCCAATTTTTCCTCTCAAGCACTAGCTGTTAGCATAGACTTGCTCTTATGCGAGGAGATGTATCTTAATGCAGCATTGCCCAGGAATGGGTGGAAAAGTCTGACTGATCCCAAGATTCAATGAATAGACAATATGAGTTGCACTAATCTACATCTTCCAGCTAAACTTTATTATTGAAGAAGATCATCCAGATAGTGGTGCAGAGATAACACAACTGGATCCATATGAGAGGGGTCCTCATTTTGTGTCTCAAAGCATCCCTGAGTATGCTGGGCATGTGACTACCTGAGACTAGGGGTAGGTTGCAGTGTGAGACCCTGCTGGGAGCACTTCTCTCTCTCTCTCTCTCTCTCTCTCTCTCTCTCTCTCTCTCTCTCTCTCTCTTTCTATTTCTCCTCCCCCCTCATCTCTCACCCTTATAAAAGAAATAAACTAAAACAGAAAAACTAAAAGATTTTTTTAATTAACCTTTGTATTCTATTTTTCTGTTCTTGGTAAACAACAGGAATTTGTGTCTGTTCAATGACCACATCTCAGCTTCTAAAGCAGTGCCAAGCACATCATAGGCAGCCAATAAATATTCAACCATTTATTAGACAAATTTGTTCAGAACCTGGTCAAGGAAGATGGTTCTTTTTATTAGCCCCCATCAGAGACCACAAAATTACTACAGATAGACATTTGATTAATGTGTGCTATGTGAATGAATACATGATCCACGTGCTAATTAACATGTTTATGTATTTGCAAAAAATTTCACCCTGTTCTTGATAGTTAAAAAGATACAAATTTTTTCTATATTCCAACATAATATTGGGTTGTCCAAAAAGTCATGACATATTTTTCGGTTTTTCTATGCAAAAATTAGTAATGACTTTTCCAACAGCCCAACAGTTTTATTTAGCTAAAGAGAATACTGAACCGTGCCTATTATAGTAAGTTACATAGCAAGTACTTAGTGCTAAAAATCTAATTAGCACCCAGGCCTACCTCTAATTCTTGACCTGTAGAATAGATCTAGCCAAGGATACTTGTTCAGCCAAACAAGTGCATCCTCGTGTGCTGCCAGAATATAAGCTATCCAGAAAAAAAAAAATAGTATGTTTTAACTAATAGGGATTATTTGAACCTAAGGGTTTCTATTTTGAATGTAAGTAGTAAGAAGACAGAACATGTACTTCTAGAATCTAACCTTTAGCAAATAATGATATGAAACAATCTTGTTATCTTGTTATCTTTTTGCTTTTGTGTAATTTTTTATTTAAGAAGAAATGGAGATAGAAAATTACTTCTCTCTTCTTTGGAAATAAATCTGTCATTTTGGTAAATTAAACCCAAAATAAGTATCCAAAAATGAATGCATTGTCAATGAAAAACTTTAAGATAATTATTCAGTATGTTTAAGTGTTTTTATATTTAGACTAATTCAAGATCATTTAGTCTAATTTTATGTTTAGAATAATTTAAGACCCTGATGCAATTAATCAATGCTTCTTAACATCATTGTAAATTTAAAATTGATAAGGAATCCCAATATGTGCATAAATAGCTGAAAGTATATTTAATGTACCTGAGCATTACAATAGTATCAAGATGCCTATAAAATAAATGATTCTAACAAGAAATGTGTTTGTCTAAAAACAAGATACAGTATTTTCATTTGTCTTTTCCCTATAATCAAGCATTTTAATTAATAATTTGTCTTTTCAAAATTTTTTTACGAGTGTCAAGTTAGGTAGCAAACTATTTTTGCCACATTTTTAATTCATTTAAATTACAGAGAAGTATATGAAATGGTAAGAAAAAAGGGAAAAAGGACAGCGTTGTTTGTAGGAACTAAAGAAATGGAGAAATAAACGATCATTGATTTGGGAAATGAACCTAGAGCAATAAATAGGAGAGGCCATAAACTGGAGGGAACAAAATTGGATTCTAGAGGTAACCAATAGACAAAAGTCTGGGAAGAAAGACAAGAAAGGAAAAAGATAACAATTCCTGGAATGATGAGTCATTAAAACTGACCGTAAGGGGAATCTTTCCTATCCCTTACCTCTGTCCCTATATCTCCACAGGAGCAAAGGCAGTAGGATTCCTTGGGGAGGGCAGTACTAATCAAACTACAGCAAATATAGTTCATCTCATCCACTGTGACTGTCTCACTCTACTACTTTTGGCCTTGAGACTCTGATTATGCTTTACTCAATGACAGAAATAGGACTGGGCTTTGCCATTTGTGGCAGATTAAAGATATTCACAAATTCTTTTTTTTCTTTTTTTTTTTTTTTTTTTCCTTGGAGAGGTTTTTGCTATAGGGCGCACGCACTCTCCATAAAGCCAGAGAGACAGGGACAGAAAGAGAGAAATCACCCCCAGGGGGGATGGCACGCCGCAATCCCTTCTCCTCCATTCTCCTCTTGGGATCTTGGGCACTCACGTACATGCACCTGGTGTGAGTTTAAGCCACCAGGTCGGGGACACAAACCGTGGTTGACTAATGGGAGTCCAGCAACGTAGCCACTACGCCATCTGCTGGTCCCAAGATATTCACAAATTCTTAAATTTAATTCTTAAATTTCTCCCACAGAAAGGTGAGATCTATGTCCCCTCCTTGTAAGTATGGTGGGTTCTGATTCTTGCTATTTGAACCCAGTTTCCATGTCTTAACAAAACCCAAGCATTTCAATGGAACGGCTCAAGGCCTCCAGCCTTGTTTCCTAACTTCCACCCAATAGTCAGCACCAACTTGCTAGCCAGAGAATAAACTAGTTTGGAAGTGGATCCACCAGCCCCAAAGTACTCTAGATGACACGACCTAGAAATGAACAATCATCCCATCAAGACTTGCCCAAAGTATGGATTTGCAAGTAACATGAATACTATTTTCTTAAAAAAAAAAAAAAAAAAAAAAAAAAAAAAAAAAAAAAAAAAAAGCTTAATTTTTATGTGGTTTATTACATAGCAATAAATAACTGGAACAACCCTCCAGCAGAATGATCACATTTCAAGTCAGGAAAGCAATTTTGAAAGTAGGTAAAAGTTGAAGGAGGAAGAACATTTTAGCTCCTAGATGAAATGAAGTACAAAAATCTTTCTATCTATTTATCTATCTTTCTCTTATCTTTAAGGTCTTGTCCTTCGTTCTTTTGCTTTAATATTGTGAAAGAAAAAAGCAAAACAGCCTTCACTCAGAACCTTCTGTCCTCAGTTACATGTGGCTGGTTGACTCACATGGCTCTTTTAGACTTCAAAACATCAGAAACAATGACTAAGCTAAACAGCTGAAGAGATACTCACATGTACTAGTCCATTTGTTCCCAGGATGCCTATTAGCTAAAGTCTTTAGAAAAGTCTTACCAGTAGATGTATTCTTCAGAGTATGTTTAAACTGACCTATTTTTATTTTAAAAAGCTACCGAAGGTGCCAGCGGTGGTGTGGTGGTTAATGCACTGGACTTCCACATGCCACATGGCCACCATGGTTCGAGTCCTAGACTGGCAGCTTATTTTCTCATTTTCTCTGTCTCTCTCTTTCTCTGGTCAAATTAAAAAACAGTAATAACAAATTAAAATTAAATAAATAATTCATTATTATTAAAAAATAAAAAGCTACTCAAAGAAACTTGTATGAGCATCTTTCTAGACATTTCTGCATGTCTCACTTTGCTTTATTGCTTATCAATTTAAAACACAATGGTAAGATGAGAATCAAGCTAATCTGGTAAATTTATTCAACAGCTCTTTTGGTTGTTAAATATCCATAGTAACATTGGCTATTTACCTCAGTCACCTGGCACCATGAGCTTCTCTGGTAGCATTTCCCCACACTGCCCTGAAAGATGAACTTTTAGTCTCCCATATTTGTCTGCCCATGCCTAAAAAGTCAGGCCTCAGAGTTTCCACACACCCAGTTCTTAACAGTGTTTGGCATATCATAAGTGTACAATAAAATCTGTAAGTGAACTCAGTAAATAAATAATATGCATATTTAAACACAGCTTAAAGTTGACCCTAGATGAACAGAGAATTCTTGGAAGAGAAATAGGGAAGTAGCTTTTATCCAGAGCTTTTCCATTGACTCTTACAGACACAAACATGAATCCTATCTTTTTGATTTACCTATTCAGTTTTGTAATGTTGACTAAAGCACAATGTTTACTCTTGGTAATATTTAATTTTTAAAAATCATGACTACTTTATTCCAATGACAGCCCGAGTATAAATGAGACCTCTAAGAAGAAGTTTAGACAAGAGGTCTTTATTTAATGGGTTCTTGGCTTGTGTTTAGACTTCACCTTTCCTTGGTAATACTGTCTATTGACTTAAGTATGGAAATTTTAAGACTTTAGAACATTTTCTAATTAATGACCATTTATTTCTAAAAAAATAATTCCCCTTCTTTTTAAAACAGTGAATTTTCAAAGATAATTTCCACCAGAGGAAATAAAATAATAAAGTGATGTTCCGGAGTTCAAAAGAACAGTAAAAGTAAATTTTTCTTTATTCTAGTAAAAAGTTGCTTCAGGGTCAGCCAGTGGCATGGTGATTAAGGAGGCTGTATCCCATTTGGCCACTGTACACCTGGAGTCCCTCAACCAGAGGCTTGAAAAATAAGCCAGGCACATGTGCTTGCATATCTAAAATCCTGAAAGAAAAAAATGGAGAAGGGATTGCAGTTGTCTACCTTCATGTATGGGTATGTTTTATATATGTGTCTTACAACTACCACATAGAGTTAGTTTTAATGCAGAGACTTAATAAACACATTTAATATATTTAGATTTATCGTGATTACTCTTTCCTTATTTTTTCCTTTTTGTGCTGTCTACTGGGTAAATAAAGATTTCTATGTTCCTTTTTTTCTTCCACAAGTTCTAAAGTTATAGGTTGTAACTTTACTCATTGGGTGTTACTTTCAATTGTTAAAGTACATACTTGTGACAGATACCAACTATTCATAAAACCCACTTCTCTTTTCTCCTAAGCACACAGTTGAAGTGCAATTCTCAGCCTCCCCTGAAGTTGGATAGGTATGGCTATGTGACAACTATAGCCATGTCAAAGAACTGTGTATAAAACTTTGAATGTCACTCTCACATTCATTAAACCCCCATTCCCACAACTGTGAGAACTTGGCAGTTGCTTGTCAATTCTCTGTGGAGATATTATAAGCCTTCTGTTAAACACAGAGCATTTATCAATCTAGGTCACTGAATAATAGGACAGAGCAAAGATACCACCACTACCTCTTGTCCATCAATTACAATGTGGATTATCCAAGAAACAGAGTTGACACTGTAATGGCTGTAATGAAGTATTTAAATACACATGTATAAAAGATGTTTGTAAGAATGTGCTTGCCAAAGGAGAACTATGTTATTTTGGACAATAGATGCGGTTAAGAAAAAAGGGGATAGAATAGATTTATACTGAACCATTGAGTTTCAGAAGATAAGTTATCTAATTATTACTTCAATATAAATTCTAGTTGAAAAATTAAATCTGTTCAATATATCTGCCTATTACTTAAGCAAGAACTTAACATGATATGACTATCCACTCAACTCCTTTCTTAACAGATTATTGTTATTTAAACTGTTTTCTTTTTTGGGGTTTTTTTTGTTTTTATTTTTTAAATAACCTGTTACATAACAGAATTTAGTTAATTTCATAATGAACATGCTCTATTTTTCTTTCTTTCTTTTACATTTTTCCATCTGTCAAATGTTTCCTCCTTACTCTCCACCACCCACTCTCTACCATTCACTCTCCCCACTTACACTCTTTTAGCATTTACACCCATCCTTTTCACCACCACCTTTTCAAATCTCTCAATCTCTGCCAAAGCACTCAGTACAAACTGCATGGGGATATACAGTGTGTATCTTTCAAAATCTGGCTCACTTAACTCAATATTAAGTCCTCTATATTCAATCATTTTGAGTCAAATGACAGGATCTCATTGTTTCTTATAGCTGAGTAATATCCCATAGTATATATGTGCTACAATTTCTCAACTCAGTCATTAGTTTTTGGACATGTAGGTTGGTTCCATATTTTAGTTATTGTAAATAGTGCTGCAATAAACATGGATGTGCAGATGTCTTCTGTGTGTTTTTCCAACCTTTGGGTAAATAGCAAGAAGTGGGATTACAGTGTCATATGTAAGCTCTATTCGTAGGTTTGTGAGAAACCTCCATATTGTTTTCCACAGAGGTTGGACTAATTTACATTCCCACCAAAAGTGTAAAAGAGTTCCCTTTTCACCACAGCCTTGCCAACACTTGCTTATCTTTATGTTTTTTATCCTAGTCATTCTAACTGGTATTAAATGATATCTCACATTTAATTCACATTTCCCTTATGACAAGAGATTTTGAACACTTTTTTTTTTTTTTTTTTTTGAGAGAGGTTTTTCGCTATAGGGCGCGTGCGCTCGCCAGACAGACAGAGAGAGACAGAGAGACAGAAAGCGAGAAATCACCCCCCAGGAGGGATGGTCACGCCGCAATCCCTTCTCCTCCATTCTCCTCTCGGGATCTTGGGCACGCACGCACACGCGCCCGGCGTGAGTTGTAAGCCACCGGGTCCGAGACGCGAACCGCGGTCGACTACGTGGGAGTCCAGCGACATAGCCATTACGCTAACTGCTGGTTCCCTTGAACACTTTTTTTTCATGTGACTCTTGGTCATTTGTAAGTCTTCCTTGGAGAATTGTCTATTCAATTTATTTATCCATTTTTTAATTGGATTAGTCATGTTTTTATGGGTGAGTTACTTGAGTTCCCTATATATCCTAGATATCAATCCCTTGTCTGGAGAATAACATGTAAAGATTTTCTCCCATTCTAAGTGTTTTCTTTTAGTCTAGTTATAGTTTCCCTTGCTTTGAGAAAGATCTTAGCTTGATATAATCCTACTTGTCTGTTTTAGGAACCATTGCTTGTGCTTTAAGGGTCTTATTTTTAAAAGGCTTTGCCTATTCCAATATATTTAAAAGTTTCCCACCAGTAGTTTTGTAGTTAGAGGCTTTATATTTAAATCTATGATCCATTTTGAGTTGATTCTAGTTAATGGTGGGAGTTAGGAGTCCAGTCTTATTTTCCTGCAGATGAGTATCTAGGTCTTCCAAAAACATTTTCTAAATGACTTTCTTTTCTCTACTGCATTGATCCCACTGACCTCTGGGTCAGATGGGGTGACAAACATAGAGTCAATAGGGCCAGTTGTCTCTAGGGACAATGTCAGAATGATATTGGTTGTCTCAATGATGGAATTCCCACTGGCAATTAAAAGCCAGCATCCAGGAAAGCTGAGTGTCCTGTAATGGAGGAATAGCCTCCTTCCCATGATGAGGCAGTGATCATTCTGCAAAACTCGGTACTGAGAAGCTCACTGCAGAATCTTGCAGGCTTACAAAGCCTCCATCTGCCTATTTAAGCTTTTTTCAAATCCTTTTAATATATAAAGTTATTTTCACAGTCACTTAATTGCATGTATTCATATATTTTCAGCGAATTCTGTTTTCTCTATTAATTCTTGTATCCTATATACTTTCTCTGGGTTCACTTTACTACTCATTAAAGTATAAACAGTTCCTTGCATAAGGATCTGTGGGTAGTAAACTTTCTTATACTCATATTGGAGGCTCATACTGCCTTCAACCTCAATGATAGCTATGCCAGTACAAAATAGGGTGATAATAATTTTCCTTGTTCTTTGAGATATCATTCTATTGTCATCTGGAAACACATTGTTGCTGATGAAAAATCTGTTAGTGATCTAGTTGTTTCTTTGAATGTAAACTGCCTTCTCTTTTGTAGTTCTTAGAGTTTACTCTGTGTACTTGATGTTCCATATATTCATCACAATATCTCCAAGTGTGGATATTCTTATTATCCTATTTGGTACTCTGAGTGCTCTGTCAGTATAAAGACACATGTCTTTCTTAAAATCTTAAAACGTCTCATTTACTGTTTGTAATTATTGCTTCTTCACTATCTACTCTATTATCTTCTTTTGAAATTCCTATTACATGCATGTTAAGGCTACTCATCTAAATTTTATTTTTCTTAACTTTTTTTTAATATTTTTAAACTCTGTTTCTCTGTGCTGCCTCATTGGATTCCTCACTGACATGTTACAATTCACATATTCTCTTACCAACAAAAACCAATGTAGATTTTATCCTTTCTATTTGGCAGGAATCAGTAGAGTGGTGAGTGTCTTCCTCCTAGTCATTCAGTGACCTATGTCTTCTACCTAAGGCTTCTACAATCTCTTGATGTCACCCTCCATGGAATCTCATGATGACTGTCCCCAGAAGAGCTACATGAAAGTTTTTATGGGCCAAGCTTGGAAGTATCACACTTTATTTCTGCTCATATCCTACTAGAGACAATGCAGTCATATGACCATACTCAACCAAAGACTGGAAGAAAGACTAGAAAATACAGGGTAACTATACAACTCTATGTCTTGCTTTTAGAAGTGGAATGGCATTGGGTAGGCATTTGGTAGTTTCTCTCACAACATCCAAAGGGCCACTCCATTGAAAAATATGGTAAAAATTACAGTGATGTCTTCTAACACTCCCCAGGGCCTTAAAACATATAGTGGTATCAAATATATTTTTGAGTATAGTGTCTATTTATATTATCACATTCAAATATTTTCTACTTGAAGACATTTTATGTTCATTCTTAAGATTATTAGATAACTCACATCAAGCCAGAGGTTATTGAAATTCACTAATTTATCCTAAAGTTATTTTCTTTATATTCCCTCCATTAGTCATAGAATGTGACCCAGAAAAATTACTCTAAAAGAAAGTCTAAGATATACCTTTTGACTTGAGTTCTCCCATTTTATTTTTCTATATATGTTTTCTCAATAAATATGCTACCGCTAAACTAATGTATTAATATTTTTTCTTCCAATTATTATCTGGAAGTCCAGGAAAAAACTTTAACTAGGAACTTACTTGAGCTATAGTAATAATGGCGACAATTTATTGAGTACCCATTCAGGCTCAGCTGTGCTAAGAGATTTCATACTCATATTGTCATTCAGTTTTCTCAACAACCCTGAAGATACTTATTTTTATATTCGTTGTACAAATGAAGGAACTAAGATTCAGAGTTTAGGTAATTCACTCAATGCCTCAATCAGAATATGACTGAACTAGGGACCAGCAGTTAGCATAATGGCTATGTCGCTAGACTCCCACGTAGTCGACCGCAGTTCGAGTCCTGGACCTGGTGGCTTAAACTCACACCAGGCACATGTGTGCACATGCCCAAGATCCCGAGAGGAGAATGGAGGAGAAGAGATTGTGTCGTGGCCATCCCCCTGGGGGTAATTTCTCGCTTTCTGTCTGTCTCGCTCTGTCTTTCTGGCGAGCGCACATGCCCTACAGCAAAAACCTCTAAAAAAAAGAATATGACTAAGCTAAAACTCAACACCAGGAATGCTAAATGTTGCACTCTTAATATTTTCAGACTGCTCAAGGATATTTGAAGTAAATTTATAACAGTTATGGTTTCAACCCCAAATTTCTACCGATTTCCTTTCTTCAGTGAGCTAAGCTATTCCTTTTGTGCTTCAAGGGTCCATCCCTCTGGTTCATTTAACATATGATTTATACTAAACATAGACCTTTAGGAGCCAGGACCATGACCCCTTTACCCTTAACCATCATCATTTAGTAGTTCTTGGCTGTCATAATCTTTGCATTTTAATTCCAGAAAACAAAGAAAAGGAGAGAATACCCTTCCTTCTAATGCATCGCTCTAATCATCCTAAGCAAAAGAACCCTGTAGACACTCTAGAGACCAAGAGTGTGGGAAAGAAAAAATACAAGAGAATAAATAATAAAAAAGAGCTACCTTTGACTCCACTGTATTGTACTGTCTTATAAGATCTCTTATATGACCCCAGTGATTCCATTTTTGTCCTTGACCAGGCAGAGTTTCTCCTTCTGTGGAGGGAACTGAAGAAAGAGAAGAATCATCTTGAACTCCTCCTAGGGCAGAGGTAACCATTTTGCCCCCATCTCCAGAGGTCATGACATTGTCTCCCTTGGGAGAGAGTACCGCAGCAGAGAATTACTGTGGCTCCTTTGTAGCAATACAATTCTACTGAATTTCACTTCTTTGTTATTTGTATTGTTAAAACAGTAGATTTCCTTTTCATTTTTAGATGCAAATTTATTTTATAATACTGAATGTAATTTTTTGAGTTACAAATGCATTTCACCAGTTTGTTATTATTGCTCCATGCTTGAGAATCACAGTTCAAAAAGACAGAGTAAATAATCAGCTGTTGTGCCTTTAAAACACACTACTGCACAAATTTGCCATAAAGTTTCAGAGATCTGAAATATAAAATGAGATTATAAAGAGTTTTGGTGTTTCTCTTACTGAAATTTGAAAGAAAAAATTTAACAAGCCCATGGTATTCCTACTGTGGATTTTAATATAAATAAAATTTATTTCCCATATATAATAAATCAATAAAGCTGGTATTTATTGAATTCTTTTAGGTGCCACACATTGAGCCATGGGCTTTCATGCTAAGAGTACTGATGGAGTTCTGGCCTTCTCATACTCCCAACAAGTTGATTAGCAAGTTCTGTTGGCTCTGCCTACAACACAGAATCAGTTCGTTTTGAGCTCTACTGCTAGCAATCAAGCCCTAGCCACCATCTTCTGCCAGGTTATTGTGATAACATCCTAACTGATCTCCTTGGCACTCCAATCCATTCTCTAGAGTGAATTTTTATAAAATAAATCAGTACCATGTCATACAGATCATCCCAAGCCTCCCCCACAAACACTGCTCACCCACACCCATACCACGTCTTGGCTTAAAACCATCAAATGTCCAATTTTAGCACTTAGAATAAATTCTAAATCTTCTTTTCTGGTTTAGAAAACCCTATGTAATCTTACTCTTGCCTACTTGTCCAACTTTATCCTTTGTCACATCCCTCTTTGCCAGCTATCCAATCATGGTAACCTTTTTTTTTTTTTTTTTAGCACAGTAACATCTTTATACCATATGAATTTTGTCTACAAGTTATTTCTCACTCATGTTTTTACAATTATCTCCTTCTCATTCCCCAATTCTCAGCCCAACTGTCACCTCTCCAGAGAGACCTTGTTTATTTATTTATTTTGACAGAGATTTTTGCTATAGGATGCATGCACTTGATAGAGAGACAGAGAGATAGAAAGCAAGAAATCACCTCCCCAATGGGGAAAGGCCATGCTGCAATCCCTTCTACTCCATTCTCCTCTAGGGATTTTAGGCACACACACACACATGTGTCCAATGTGAGTTTCAAGCCCCCGGTCCCAGGACTCAAACCATGGTTAACCACATGGGAGTCCAGTGCCTTAATTAATATGCCATCTGCCAGTCCCAGAGGCTTTATTTTAAGATTGTCAAATAGAGAAAAAATACATACCTCCAAGGTATATTCAATTTTCAGATAAAAATAAATAATATTTAGTATAACTCTACACTGTGCAATATTTGGCACATGCTTATACTTTAAAAAGTCATTATTTGAAATTCAATTTCAACTAGGAGTTTTGTGTTTTATCTGGCAATCCTACTTCCTTAACCAGGCAATCAAAAGAAGGTCCACTTGTACTGGCTTCATAGCCTATTGGTTGGGGAGGCAGATCCACATGACCAACCACAGTTCAAAACCTGGACCCTACAGGTTGGGAAATACAGCAAGAGTATATGCACACATGAAATGGAGAAGGAACTGTGGTATGAGTATGCCCAAATAGGGGGTTCTTCCTCTCTATCTCTCCCCCTCTCTATATCTGTGTCTCTCTCTGGTGAGTACACATACCCGCTGGCTATTAAAAAAAAAAAAAAGTGGGACCAGCAGTTAGCGTAATGGCTATGTCGCTGGACTCCCACGTAGTCGACCGCGGTTCGTGTCCTGGACCCGGTGGCTTAAAACTCATGCTGGGCACGTGTGCATGCGTGCCCAAGATCCCAAGAGGAGAATGGAGGAGAAGGGATTGTGGCGTGGCCAACCCCCCTGGGGGGTGATTTCTCGCTTTCTGTCTCTGTCTGTCTGGCGAGTGTACGCGCCCTATAGCAAAAAAACCTCTCCACAAAAAAAAAAAAAAAAAAAAAAAAGTACCCCACCCCTTGTAATTCCAGTCACTCATCATCAAATCCTTGGGTTTCAAATTCCCAACTAATTACAGCCTATTACTATCACATATATTCTTTTCCAAGGCTTGTTCAAGTTTTGGATGAAACTTTAATACATAGAATGTTTGTAATGTGAGACTCTGAAAATG